>BRKX01000015.1:30045850-31284201 GCA_026008535.1 Perilla frutescens
ATGAAGTTACATAAACTGTGCGGAGATACTTATGTTCACAATCATGTATATGTACATTATTGTTAAAATGCAAGATCAGAAAGATAAAACTTAAAATAATAAATGGCACGAGGTTGATAACCATGTTCGATCAATTAATCTACGTTAGGGAGACATCTCAAATCTGTGAGAAATAATTCACTACTCCGTTACAAGGTTACAAAGGCTATCACATTATGACCTTTCGTTACTCGACCATTTTCCTACCCACTATAATCTCTTTCGATTAACTGAATTATGAGATCCCCTCACAACCTAGACTCCATCTAGTTCCCATAGAAAATATCTCCTGAGACTCCTTTAAATGTGTATGAAAGATTTAGTGCCATCTGCACTAAAGTGTTTGGGATTGTCATTATCTGATTAGATATTATGACAATTTCAAAAGAACACAAAAGGTTTTGATTATTCATGTTCGAATAACATGTTCTGGACATTACTGTGAACCTTCCGCTGCTAATTTGATTGAAGATCAAGACATGTACTTAATCATGTTCGGAGACATGATCATGTACTTGGTTGTCCAGAGAGTTTACAAGATACGTATCATACTGGAATCAAAGATCTGGTGCTGCAGATTCAAGATGGACGTTTCAGAATAGAAGTTGCCTTGTTCGTGATAAAGATCAAGAAGGAAAGAAGAAGTTCTATTCAAGGAATAAATCTAAACTAGGAAAGTCCGATTTATATAAGGAAATTATTTCCTTGTTAAATCCTAGTCAAAATAGGACTTCTGAATACCTTGTTTAGGCTATAACTGTTTCTTATAAATAGCCTGGGATTCAAACTGGTTTAGGTGACACGAGTTTTACGAATACACAAAAGGGCTGAGAGTCAAAAGACTTCATATTCGAAGCATATAGTATTCGAGTAAACTAGGTTTGATCGGTTAGATCATTATGTTTCTAGTCTGTGTTTGAAACTCACTTTCATACACACTCAGAGGAGTCTCGAGAGAGATTTCCTGTGGGAACTAGAGGGATTCTAGGTTGTGAGGGGAGCTCACAATTTAGTTTAGTGAAAGAGGTTGAATCGGGTAGAAAAGGGGTTGAGTGACGGGAGTCTTTATGTAATAATCTTTGTAATCATTCAACGGAGTAGTAAACTGTTTCTCACGTACTTGATAAGTCCCCCTGATATAGATCAATTGATCAAACAGGGTTACCAACCTTGTGTTCTTTATTTGCTTAAGTTTTTATATTATGACCTTACATGTTCACAACAATGTTCAAGTACATGATGATGAACATGACTACACAGTTTATGTAACTTCAATTGGTACCAGAGTGGGTCGCCTTTGGTGTTAGTGCGAAAAGAATCCTGAAAGCTACATATCTGCGTGAAGGTTTTGGTTGCATTCCAGCCATGAGCGCAATCAAAAAAGGGGGATCTACGGTCAGACCACCACTTCTAGAAGGCAACAACTATCCCTACTAGAAAGCAAGGATGAGGGCATTCCTAAGATCGATTGATGAACTCGCATGGAAGAGTGTCACTGAAGGATGGAAAAAGCTAACTGTTGCCAAAGAAGGAAAACATGTGGAGATTGAAGAATGAGAGTGGACTGTGCCGCAGAAGAACTAGTACAATGTCAACTCAATGCAATATTCTCTGTAGTGGATCTTGAGACATTCAGTCTAATTTCAACCCGTGAGACTGCAAAAGCTGCATGGGGTATTCTGGAAACTACCTTTGAAGGGACAAGTTCTATGAGGCTGTCAAGACTTCAAAATCTGACTTCAAAATTTGAAAGTCTCAGAATGGAAGAATCTGAATCCATTGGAGAGTTTAATGCCAGACTAAGAAGCATATCAAATGAGAGTTTTGCCCTTGGAGAGCCTATCAGCAATGAGAAGCTTGTGAGGAAGGTTCTCAGATCTCTTCCAAGAAAGTTTGCCTACAAAGTTGCTGCTATTGAAGAAGCCAAGGACATCAAGAGTATGAGGCTTGATGAACTGATGGGGTCGTTGAGGACGTTCGAGATGAATCTAGATGATGAAGACAGTAGCTCAAGGAGGAGATGCATTGCTCTTAAAACGGAAGTCTCTAAAGATGTATCTGAACATGTACAGAAACAAAAACCTATACTTAATTCAGATACAATAAACAATATGATCCTTATCACCAAGAACTTCAGTCGAATGCTTAAAAGAGTAAATAAGCAGTCTTCCAGAAGGTCCAATAACAGAAGACAATCTTCTAGTAATCCCCAGCAAGATAGAAACTCTAACAGTAAGCAAAAAGAGTTTCAACTTTCAAATACAAAGAGAGGAATTCAGTGCAGAGAGTGTGATGATTTTGGACACATTCAAGCTGAATGTGCCAATACTCTGAAGAAGAATAAAAAGAACTACAATGCCTCTTTTAGTGATAATGATTCTGATGAAAGTAGCAGTGAATCAGAAGAAGAGACTTATGCTTTTACAGCAAAAGTCTCTGAGTTCTAAGATCTTTTCAAACTTGCAGAAGATGAAGACTCAGACAATGAAGATTTCAGCCATGAGGAGTTTGTTCAGACCTATAAAGAGATGTATGAAAAATGGCTTGAAGTAGCTGAGATCAATAAGACTCTGCAATCTCATAACAAAGATCTACTCAAAGAAAATGGAGAATTAATCAGATCTGATTCAGAACATAAAGTCATTATTCAACAGCAAAAGAAGGATATTGAAGAGCTGTCTGCAAAACTGAAGTCCATCAAAAGGAATGTCAACATGCTGAACAATGGATCTGAGAATCTTGATAAGATTCTTAGTACCCCAGGACATTCTGGGAAGAGTCATCCAGGTCTTGGATATAATGGTTGACAATCTAAGACAGTGTTGTCAAAATAAGTACAAGCCAGCCAGTGCATGTACAAAATAATGTTCAGAACATCCCGAAGAACATTATCAAGAAGATGACTGCAAATAATGGCAACAGAAAAGGAATCATCTGCCATTATTGTAAAGAAAAAGGCCACATTCGTCCTCATTGTGAAAAACATCTCTTTGATCTGAGGAGAATGAGAAGAAGATTTGTGGCTCAGCATTCCAGTAACCCCTAGAAGAAATCAGCTACTGAGAAAAGGAAGAAGCCTGCACAGAAGAAGCAATGAGTTGTCAAGCAGACCAGCCTAATTGCTCATACTTCCTTGAGAGTTGAAGATAAAAGAAGCTGGTATTTTGACAGTGGTTGTTCAAGACACATGACTGGAGATTGTTCTGTGATGCAGAATCTGAAAGATTGCTCGTCAGACTTTGTTACCTTTGGAGATGGAAAAAGGGGCAAAGTAATGGGAAAATGAGAGCTGATTGTTGAAGGAATGCCAAATCTTAAGAAGGCTATGCTAGTTGATGGACTCAAAGCTAATCTGATCAGTATCAGTCAACTATGTGATGATGACATGACTGTAGTCTTCACCAAGAAAAGTTGTAGAGTTATGAATAAGAACAATGACTTATTCATGGAAGGAAAGAGATCAGCTGACAACTGTTATCAGCTACATGTTCCTGCACAATATTCTTTAACATGTCAAAGAACATCTATAGAAGAGTCTGAGATCTGGCATCAGAAACTTGGACACATCAACTTCAGAAATCTCCAGAAGATCATCAGTAAGGAGATTGTCAGAGGGCTGTCTCAGATCAGTATTGATAGAGACAAAGTCTGTGGTCCATGTCAGATTGGAAAAAAATCCAGATCCTAACATAAAGAAGTGCAAGACAGAACTTCCAAGAGAATTCTAGATCTCATTCATATGGATCTAATGAGGCCTGTGACTATGGAAAGCTACGGAGGAAAGAAGCATGTGCTTGTTTGTATTGATGATTACTCAATGTTTACTTGGGTTGACTTTCTCAGAGACAAAAGTGAAGCTTTAACAGCATTCAAGAGATTAGCCTGTAAGATCACAGTTGAGAATGATAATCAGATTATCAGAATCAAAAGTGATCATGGCAAAGAATTTGAGAACCAGTACTTTGATACATTATGCAGTAAGAATGGTATCAGTTATGAGTACTCAGCCCCCAAAACTCCTCAGCAGAATGGAGTTGTGGAAGGGAAGAACATAACTCTTCAAGAGATGATAAGAACCATGATTGCTGCTAAAGGAGTTGCTGCTATGTTCTGGGCAGAAGCCATCAACACTCCATGCCACATCAGCAATAGAGTTCATCTGAGACCAGGTACTTTCACTACTCCATATGAGATTTGGAATGAGAAGAAACCAACAGTGAAGTACTTTCATGTGTTTGGAACCACATGTTATATACTCAATGACAAAGAATATCTCAGCAAGATGAACCACAGAGGTGTAGAAGGGATGTTTGTTGGATACTCCAGGAATAGTAAATCATACAAGATTTACAACAAAGAGACAAATGATGTGATTGAGACAATCAATGTTAGATTTGATGATCAGGACAATATTGTCAATACTCCTGAAGATGATGTTCACACAGATGTGTTTGAACATCCTAAAGTTCATGATGATACAGATAAAGAAACTGAAGAACAGATAGTAATGCACATAAAGCTTTCGAAGCAGATCATCAAGAATCATCCTACTTCAGAAGTACTTGGAGATATTCATGAAGGAAGGATGACCAGAAGCAAACTAAGAAAGAGGATGCATGATGAGATATCCTATGTCTGTTTCACCTCCAAAATTGAACCCAAAAACATCCAAGAAGCCCTCAAAGATGATTACTGGATTGAGGCCATGCAAGAAGAACTTCTACAGTTCAAGAAGAATGATGTTTGGGATTTGGTTCAGAAACCTGAAGGAGTTAACATTGTTGGAACTAAGTGGATATTCAAGAACAAGACTGATGAAGCTGGAAACATTACAAGGAATAAAGCTAGACTGGTTGCTCAAGGTTACTCTCAGATTGAAGACATTGTTTTTTATGAAACCTTTGCTGCAGTTACAAAGATTGAATCAGTCAGACTTCTTCTGGCCATGGCATGCATCATGAAGTTCAAACTATACCAGATGGATGTCAAAAGTGCTTTTCTAAATGGATTCCTGAAGAAAGATGTGTTTGTTACACAGCCTAAAGGATTTGAAGATCCACATCATCCAGAGTTTGTATTCAAACTAAAGAAGGCTTTATATGGCTTGAAGCAAGCTCCTCGGGCATGGTATGAAAGATTGGCTACATACCTAGTAAGCAAAAGATACAACAGATAAGGAGAAGACAGAACTATGTTCATCAGAAAGAAAAAATCACAAGTAATTGTGGTTCAAGTATATGTGGATGATATAGTGTTTGGATCAGTGTCTGATAAGATGGTCAAGGACTTCATCAGAAACATGGAAACTGAATTTGAGATGAGCATTGTTGGAGATCTAAAATACTTCCTAGGACTTCAGATAAAGCAGTCAGAAGAAGGGATATTCATCTCTCAATCCAAGAATGCCAGAAACTTGGTGAAGAAGTTTGAGCTTGAAAATTCCAAGCACAAACGAACTCCTATCAGCACTGTTTAGTGTCTATTTGTACCGTTTTATTATAATAATTTTGTTATGTTTAATAATTTATTGCGTTAAGTTTTATATCGTTATGTGTTGATTTTATGTGTTTATTGCTCGAATGGTGGATTATGCCAAGTATTGCAAAACTTGAGCTTTTAATTATAAAAGCAGGAATTTTAAGGCAATTAGGTTGCAAGTGCAAAAGTCGAATAATTGAGCTCGATTGGTTAAATAGGAAGCTCGAAGATTTTTAAAGAAAGAATGAGAAAAAAACTCGCGCGGGCGGGCATCAAAATGTCGAGAGCCCCGCGCCCCCGCTGCGTACATCGCCCCCGCGGCGCCCAAAGCCCCCACGGCGCCAGCCCCCGCGCACTCCGCCCGCGTGCCCCCGCCGCTCACCTTGAGCTCCCGCAGCGCCGCACCCCACCACCGCGTGGGGTGCCTTCCTCTCCCTCTCGGGTCCAGTTTTTCTCCTCGTGTTCTCTGTGCGATCTCACTCTTTTGCCTTCCATTCCCCCTCTGCTGTTTTATTTATTTAAATCAAGGATGTTTTGGCAATTTTTTAATTGCTAAGATCTATAGGTTATTATTCCCTAAATCACCTAGAGTTGGACTTTTGCTCCCAAAAATCCCCTCAAATCTTTGCATTAATGGATCCCTTACCATCATCTCACATCACCTTCTCTCTCTCTCTCTCTCTCTCTCTCTCTCTCTCTCTCTCTCTCTCTCTCTCAGCGAGATATTTTTGGGGATTCATCAACCATTCATATTAGGCACTCTCACCCATTTTCATCTTCTCTACCACTCCATCTCCATTTTCTCTACACACACACTACACACTAAATCTCTATACCACTTTCACACCATTTTCACCATCAATACTACTGCAAAAGAGAAGAGGAGAAGAGGAAGAAGAAGGAAACCAAGCCAAGCAAGAAGAAGGGAAGACGAGAAGAAACCGAAGTCGAGCCATCCGTGGAAGCTGCGTTCGAAGGAGGTTTCCCTTTGTATTTTCTTTGTATTTATTGGATGTTTTGTGGAGATTTGTTCCAAACTCTTGAAGGATATATAATATTGTAGAAGTTATTATTGTTTGCATTTGATTTATGAAATGACTTTCTTCTATGATATATGTGTTGTTTTAAGCATGTTTAGTGGCTAATCTCTCTATTAGGGGGTAGAGGATCTATGTGGTGTTGATCTATGCTTATTCTTATTGGTTGTTATTGTTGGAATCGTGTCTTTTCATGTGAGAGTACTTGATCACTACTTGAGCATTGTTAGGATTTAGAGGAGTCTTAACTATGATTCTAAATCCCGAATTTGGTTCCTTCGACATTAGGTGGATGGGGTTCCTAAGCCTAATATGTTAATCTTGCTTGTATGATATAGCTAAAAGAGGTTTAATGGATAGACGGTGACAGTAATTGAAGTTAAACTGATTGAGAGGGTCTATTGTATGTGTGAGATTAGCATTACCAACTCGAACAAAGCATAATGAGAAACCATAGAGAGAATCTACACCCTAATACCTTAATCTATCTTATTTCCTCATATCTTGTTTTAATTGTGTTGTTTGCATTATATTTTCTTGTTTAATTGTCTATTTCAACTCTTAGTGCAAATCATCATCAAACCCTTGTTTAGAATGTTTAGGTTTTATTTCGTTAGTTTAATTGTGCTGCATGCATAGTCCCTTAGACAATTTCTTGACAAAAGTCTTCCTTGAGAGATCGACTCGGGTTAAGCTTATCACGTCTATGATTGACCCCGTCCAATTGCGGGTACGGTCCTAGTAGTTGTAGTGTTGAGCATAAACCGAAATTATAAATAGTAAATTTGGACCTAACAAGCACCATAGTCAAGATTGGAAAAGATGATGCAGGAACCGAAGTGGATCAAACTCTATACAGAAGCATGATTGGAAGTCTTCTTTACCTCACTGCAAGCAGACCAGATATAGCATACAGTGTGGGAGTGTGTGCCAGATATCAGTCCTGTCCTAAAGAAAGTCACATAAAGGCTGTTAAGTACACCATCAAGTACATCAATGGAATTGCTGATTATAGTGTGGTATACTTCAGATACAAATGCAAGTATTACTGCATACTGTGATGCTGAGTGGGCTGGATCTCCAGATGACAAAAAAGCACTTCAGGTGCTTGTTTCTTTTTAGGAAACAATGTTGTTTCCTGGTTCAGTAAGAAGCAGAACTGCATATCCCTATCTACAGCAGAAGCGGAATACATTGCAGCAGGTAGCAACTCTACTCAGATCATCTGGATGATACAGATGATGAAAGACTATGAAGTTAGTCATTATACTCCTATTCTGTACTGTGATAATATAAGTGCTATCAATATCTCAAAGAAACCAGTGCAACATTCGAGGACCAAACATATAGACATCAAACATCACTTCATCAGAGAGCTGGTTGAAGAAGAAGTGCTAAAGATTGAACACATGAACACAGGAGATCAACTAGCAGATTTGTTCACCAAGGGATTGGATGCAACTCAATTTGAGAAACTCAGAGCATCCCTTAGGGTGTGTTTGGTTCAGTAAAACCAAGAAGAGGGGTATGAGTGTGTCTATTTCACACTCAGCAGGAAAGAACCATTCCTGCACAAAGGGTCTGAACATTCCCATAAAATGTTCTTCAGGATGTGCATGTACAATATTCAAAATCCAGTGTACATCCTTGTCAACGGCTAGTTCTGACGTACTATCGTTATCTCTAATTTTTTAGGATTTCCCTCTAATTTCTTAGTCTAACGGAAACCTGAGTCTATTCTGTGAACGGAATACTCTTTTATAAATATGTTTAGCTGTTTAGAGAGAACGTTCACTTTTCAAATTTCTGAAATCAAAAACTCTTCTCTCTCAATAAATCCTCTGAGTTTTCTGAGTTTCCTCCATTATTTGCTATTGATTCTCTTGCTGTTTATTTCTTTCATATACCCATATATTTCCAATGGCTCCGAAACGAAAACTTGTCCGTTCCAAGAAAGTCGTGAAACCCAGAATGAGGTATGGAAAGGTTACATATTCCAAACCTCAAGATCAGTTCTACGAGGAGGAAGGTGAATCAACATACAAGAAGCATGTTCAGAGAACACCTCGTGATGAGTCTTCGAGCAAAAATACAGAAGAATTGATTGAAACATTCCATGAAGATGAAGAAGAAGAATAAGAAGAAGATATGGAGACAAAAGAGCAAGAAATTGCTTCTTCAGTCAAGAAAATAAAGACCCAAAGTCTTTCAATCTAAGATCTTTTGAAGGAAGCCGCGAAGTCATACGATGTCAACAAAAAGAAGGCAAGAACAAATGGAACTGCAGTCAAGAAAACCAAAAAGACTACAGTCCCTTAATCAAAGAAGATCGTCACAGCACCTGCTGCCCAAGCCCTTCAGAAAGAGAAGAAATCTGCTGCTGATGATCCAGTTAAGTCTTCAGATGTACCTGAATATGTTGAGGAACATGTTACAGAGAGGAGTACTGCAGAAACATCTACTCCAGCCAGTGTTGCAAAGAAATCACCTATTCAACCTTCTACTGCAGAAGGAGATGATGAAGACAGAGAAGATATTCCAATAAGCCTGAAGATGAAAGCCATAGCAGCTGCTCTTGCAAAAGGAAAAAAGAAGGTTATTCACAGACCTTTAATTGTTGATCCAATAGAGAAAGCAGTTATTCAGAGTTTATCCTCTGAATCTGCTGAGAAGACTCTTGTTCCACAACAGAAGAAGTTGCTTGCATCTGCACAATATGATCCGTTTGCCAGATCACCTGTAAAGAAGAAAACCCCAGAAAGAAGGCCTCTACTGCTGTGGTGCAGTTAGTGCCCAGAACTCTTGTGACTCGAAGCCGAACTTCTACCACTCTACCATCTACTGCTGTGTCTATAAAGAAGAGAAAAGCTGTTGAAATGACTGGTCCTTCCAAGAAAGCTAAGAAAGTTGTCCAGCCGGAAGATGTACCTGAAGATGTTCACTCACAGTCAAGTGAACATGAGTCTGAAGCTCTCAAACAGATTGTTCGTGTTCCAGGTATTTCAAGACAATCTATCTTTCGTTCTTCAAAGCATGCTGATTTGTGGGACAAGGTGAAGCAGAGGTCAATGATCTCTGAGAAGAAGGTTGATAAGGATACACTGTTGGCCACTAGTGTATATACCTTATTAGAGGAAGTTGGTCTTTTCGGAACTGTGCAGAAAGTGCAAGAGTTTGTGCCTAAGGTTGTGTCTGAGTTCTACTGTAATCTAACCAAAGAGATTGATGATCTAGAGTCTGAAGATTTTCAGAAGTTGTCTGTTAGAGGAGAGATGTTGCAGTTTTCTCCAGATCTCATTAATGAATTTCTGGGATGTGCATCTAAGGGGAAGTACAAGGAGATCGATAACTAGGGGATGGTTACTGAGGAACTGACCCAGGGCATCTACAACAAATGGCCATCGCATCTGCAGACTATTCCAACTTCCAAGCTGACTCACAAGTATGGTGTTCTATTCATAATTTTGATTCACAATTGGTTACCCACAAAACACAGAGCAGCAGTGACTCAAGCTCAAGGAAAGTTTCTGTATCACCTCGGAACTGGAAAGAAGTTCAATTATGGTGAGTTTGTATTCGGCAAGATCATCAGCAGTGCTGAATCTACAGTGGTCAAGGGACCTCTATACTATCCTTCACTTATCTATAGCCTAATCAAGAAACAAAAGAAGAATGTCTCTTCAAAGAAAGATAAAGTTGTTCCTCTCAACGAACCTCTTATGATCAAAGTTGCTCCTGAGATAGCGGATCCTCATCTTCGCCTCCAGTTCAAGTAGTACATATCATCCAAGAAAGGAATGGATGATATTGTTGAAGAATCATCACTTAAGAGTGTTGTGCTGAAGTTTCTAGAGAGAAGCTTGAGTTTCATGCTTGTCTGATTTCTGAGCATACTTCTGAGAAGATGAAGATTCAAGCAATGATTGTTGATCTCTCATCAGGAGAAGATTTTGCCTCCCCAGCAGCAAATATTCTTGAGAATGTTCATAACTTGCACAAGCTTGCAAGTACTGCCAAAGCTGCTACTCAGAAGAAGTCTACTCCAGCATCAAAGCAAGGGAAAGCACAGACTGCAGCATAAGAGAATGAAGTCGAAGCTATCCAAGAAGAGACTACAGAAGAGACTCTAGAAGAAGAGCAGGAGGCTACTGAAGAAGACATTGATGAGGAAGAGGAAGTTGAGGCAGAAGAAGAGACTGATGAAGAGACAAAAGCTGAAGATGAAGAAGAAGGTTCTGAAGCAGAAGGAGGATCTGAACAAGATGATGCTGATCAAGACCCTGAATAATCCGAGTAGTTGCTGATTATTACTCATTTACCTTTCTCGGTGGCAAATAGGGGGAGTAATGTAATATAAGTTTTTTTTTATGTTTGTTTTCTGTTCTACTTATCTTGCATCATGTTTTGTAAGGTATTTTGTTTTTTTCTTTAATAGCATGTAATAGCTATTTTGCTATGGAACAGATTGTTTTTCTTCCCTATATGATTCATATCTGCTAAAAAATTGAAACTGCTATCAAAAGATAAAAATATAAAAGGAAAAAAATCAATATAGCAGAGTAGATACAAGCTGATAAGAAAGTGAAACACAGCTGAATCATAAGATGTTCTTCACAACATCCAAGTATGTTTTTAAGTACATGATCCTACAGTTCAAGGGTTGTATTCTTTTAAAACATGGAGCTGATTTGCAACCAGATAAAGACAAAGGGGGAGATTGTTAGTGCCATCTGTACTAAAGTGTTCGGGATAGTCATTATCTGATTAGATATTATGACAATTTCAAAAGAATACAAAAGGTTTTGATTATTCATGTTCGAATAACATGTTCTGGACATTACTGTGAACATTCCGCTGCCAATCTGATTGAAGATCAAGACATGTACTTAATCATGTTCAGAGACATGATCATGTACATGGTTGTTCGGAGAGTTTACAAGAGACGTATCATGCTGGAATCAAAGAGCTGGTGCTGCAGATTTAAGATGGACGTTTCAGAATAGAAGTTGCCTTGTTTGTGATGAAGATCAAGAAGGAAAGAAGGAGTTCTATTCAAGGAAGACATCTAAACTAGGAAAGTCCGATTTATATAAGGAAATTATTTCCTTGTTAAATCCTAGTCAAAATAGGACTTCTGAATACCTTGTTTAGGCTATAAATGTTTCTTATAAATAGCCTGGGATTCAGACTGGTTTAGGTGACACGAGTTTTACGAATACACAAAAGGGCTGAGAGTCAAAAGACTTCATATTCGAAGCATATAGTATTCGAGTAGACTAGTTTTGATCGGTTAGATCATTGTATTTCTAGTCTGTGTTTGAAACTCACTTTCATACACACTTAGAGGAGCCTCGAGAGAGATTTTCTTTGGAAACTAGAGGGATTCTAGGTTGTAAGGGGAGTTCACAATTCAGTTTAGTGAAAGAGGTTGAATCGGGTAGGAAAGGGATCGAGTGACAACGTGAGTCTTCATGTAATAACCTTTGTAACCATTCAACGGAGTAGTAAACTGTTTCTCACGGACTTGATAAGTCCCCCTGACATAGATCAATTGATCGAACAGGGTTACCAACCTCGTGTACTTTATTTGCTTAAGTTTTTATATTCTGACCTTACATGTTCACAACAATGTTCAAGTACATTATGATGAACATGACCACACAATTTATGTAACTTCAGAAACTATTTCAAACACAGACTAGACACACAATTATCACAAGGATCAAACCTAGTCTAAATTGTATGCTAAATGCTTTAAACTTGAAGTCTTTTTAGACTCTCTAAATATTGTGCATACAAAAATCCTCGACCTTCTAAATAGACTGATTCCCAAGCTATTTAAAAGAACATTGTATAGCCTAAACAAGGTAATTGGAAAGTCCTAAATTGAATCAAACTCTAAAAGGAAACAATCTGATAAACCTGGGATTTTCATGCATTTCGGGCATTATTTTACATTCATTTTAAGTTGTTTGCATGTACCTTGTGACTTGTTTTGATGACTTTATCATACATGGTTTGGTCACGGGTTTATTGAGTTTTACCAGGAAAACTGCTTGTTTTGGATAAGATTTAATCTAAGTGAGGTTGGTTGTGCCCAATCACGGTCTAAAAGAGTTAGAGAAGGTAAAACGAGGCCAAAAAATAAAGTGTCGGGTGTCAGGAAAAGAGCACGGACCGTGCTCCACAAAAGACAACACTAGCAACTGTGGCAAATTGACATTAGCACCAGGTACTCTTCTCGGAAGCAGGAGATGTAGTTGTTGGTTTTGAAAGCTTCATTGCAGTCAGGTCTCTTCCATACTGCAAACTTGGCTTCCATATCAGTTTGCACGTCTTTCAGTTTCATTCCCTTGATCGGGAGACTGAATATGCATCCTGGAGTCTCAGGATTGATCTGCAGTATTTGCCCTCTTACTTCAGTTACTATTGAGCATTGTTCCTTAAGATACTCGGAGTTCAAGTAGAACTCGGCTACAGGTTCCGGGTAGACTTTATCCGACAGAACTTCTAGGTAGTTTTGTAGTCCGACAATCTTCAATTTGGCAATTATTTGTTGGCACAACACCGAGTTTGTGGATATTTGTCTGAATTTCGCTTCATTTTTTGGACTATACAAAATAAAACGAGAGTTTATTTATAAGTTCCATCATTTAGCTCAACAAGTATTTACAAAACAAATTGTTAAACCCATAGTTTGTTTTGATTACCCAAGCACAAATAGTGTAACATTTTTTATACTTGCTTAATTTGATAATTTCCATAGCAATATCTAATTCTCAAACCACGGTTTATGTTAATTAATATGTTTAATTAGCACTGGTTATGTGAAAAGGGCATAGGTCATATTTTTTATTCATCAATTGAAGCATAATGAAAAGCCTTTTATCGTGTATTAATATTCTTTTTATTGTGATTATTCATCAATTGTTGCATAATCAGCAATCCCCTCTCATTTCATCTATCAACACGGAAATGCAAAGTGAAACTTCAATTCATTCATTTCTGTTGAATTTCATTGAATTCTCATCTTGTGACAATTTCAACTCTAAAGTGTCAACTACACAAATTTAAGACATACAACTGCTATGCTTCAACTCGCCTTCATATAAGCACAATTGATCCGCTAAATGTCCACATCCCTCCTCAAGTTGGGAATGGTTTACATCAACCAATCTTGGAATAATATGTATTTTTATATTACTTTATTGTTAAGGTTAGTTTAGTATTTTTCAATTTTGCAATGGTCTCTCATTTATCTTTTGATTGTGTTTAATTAATTTGTAGATATGTCTTTCACTTTGTAAGCTTCTTGGACAGGCTTCTTTGCCCAAAATGTTGAAAAATTGGATGTAATAAATTAAATCGTGACTTATTTTATCCGATTTTGGTGATCAAGTTATTTAATTTTGGATGAATTAAATATCATACGATTGTTCTATATTTGTAGTAGATAATCGTAGTATTTTTATTTTCTCAAATTCGATTTGTGATGAGTGGGAAATTAATTGTTGAAATCAGTTACAAGATTGAGCATTTATGGTGTGCGGGAAAATGTGCTTAAGACACATTTAATGATCCCACTGATTTCTTAACCTAATTAAGAAGTGTATCTAAATATTTTAACACTTAAGTATAATATCTAAAATGCACAAAGATATGAGATATGAGCCACACGCGTGTGCCCGCCCGTGCCTTTGCTAGATTTTGCTCATTTGAATACGCTTTGCTTTGCTCCAAAGAAGTATCAATTATTACTACTTTTTCTCCTTTGTAAGCTTCTTGAATACGTTTTGCTTTGCTCAATAGAATTATCTCTTCTTCTTCTTCTTCTTCTTCTTCTTCTTCTTCTTCTTCTTCGTAAGCTTATTGAAAACACTTTGTTTCGCTCAAAAGAATTTTCTCTTTTTCTTCTTCTTCTTCTGGGTAATATTTAAAATATTTTTCCCCCAAAAAAATAAAATCACTCGGTTATGTTAAAATTCATAAAAAAATATCATTCAAGTCAAATATAACCGTGTAAATCACATTTGGTAAGAAAGAAAGTATGTTTGTATTACTATTTTTGTTATGGAAAAAGAAAATTTTAACATTTTTATTAAACATAAATATATTTTACATTATTTGAAAACTATAGTATTTGATCAAACTAATACTTTTTCCTATTGTGAAAATTTCATAAGTTTTTGCATTGTTCTTATAGGGAGCTAGAGTCTTGTGTAAGAACGTCTAACGGATCAAAATTCATAAGATGAATTAAGATCTGGATTAAAACACAATCAAACACAAAATAAAATTATAAATTTGTCACTAAATAAGAGTTTGAATCCAGATTTTAACCCGTAAGGTGGTATTAAACAAATTTTTATCTTTTTAAGTATTTATTTATTTAAATATGAAAAGGATTTAATGGGAAAATTATGATAAAAAATTAATATGGTTATATTGGTATTTGGAGAGAGTGAGATGAATTTTACCACAACATATGAGAGTTTAGACTATTTATTATGTGTAAGGTTCTTTTTTCTTTTTGGAAAACCACAAGGAAATTATATGATTTTTGTTTTTTCTACTCATGTAAATAATCGAGTAGAATTGAGTCGAACTCAAATTATATGACTCTAAAAATTGAAGCACACCCCCCCCCCCCCCCAATAAGTTGAGATCAAATTTTGAACTTTTAAGGCAAGCTTGAACTTTAGCATGGGGTAACATAAAAAATAAAAAATCTACTCCCCAACTACACGTGTGCACAGAGGCGGATGTACATGGGGGCCAAGGGGACACTGAGCCTCCCCTGAAATTTAAAAAAAATATGGGTATTTATGTAATTTAATATGTATAACCTTAAAAAAAAATTCCTACACACATCACGGCTAGCTGCTTCACAGTCACCATTCTTCACAGACCACCATTCTATTTCTGCTCAAAATCCGCCGCCCTCCCAATCTCCCAAGTCGTCTGAATTACCAAATCAAAAATCCGCCGCCCTTGAATTTTATTTTTATTTTTTTCTTTCTCAATCTTCATCCATATCAATTTCAATTCATTATTCTTGAATATAGATGTAATTTGTCCTACAATTGATTTTGAATCAAGGGCTTACTGTGAGAGTGGAATTTGTACTCTATTAAGGTAAAACTTATTACATTTGCACTGACATTTTACTTTTTATATTGAATTGTTATTAATAGATGGGTTAAATATTTATAATTCTCGATCATTATTAGTTTAAACTACTATTTTTTTGTGAATCTAATTTAATTAGTTTAAGCTAAATTTTGTTAATTAGTTTCTAATTTTTTTCTTAGAGAAATGGAACGATTTTATAGTAGAATATCACCTATTGTGGAGGCATCATCTTCATCGGTTACTAAACCTACACTTCTTAAACCTCAAGAATCATCAAAGCAAGAAAATATACGAGTTGATTTAGAAAATCTTCCTAGTGATCCCGAACTATGACCAAATATCATGAGCTATCCACCAGATTTAATAGAGCAGATTCGTAGAGCTTACTTATTAAATGGTCCATATCAACTACGTAAACATCTTTTTCCCCAAACAAGTATCTTGGTTTGATGAATTCAAGAATTGATTGGAATATAGCATTGCAAAAGATGCATCATTAATCATTTTGCTTATACTGCTACCTTTTGTCAACAGGGCGTAGTGAAAGAGAGCATGATGCATTTGTTTATGAGAGTTTTAATGCATTTGGAATTATGAGTAATACTTTAAAAAAATTATCGTTAACCTTTATTTTTATTTTTTTAAGTTAAAATTAGTCTCTATATTATTTGTTGGACCCCCTCGATTGGAATCCTGGTTCAGCCACTGCGTGTGCACCTATAGTTTGGGGTTAAAGAGGAAATTTTATCTTATTCATGTGGATACTACCCATATCCACACATACTAAGATTATGTAATGTGGAAAAGAAAAGGTATAAGATTATTACATGCATGCAATCACTAGAAGTGATAGCGCACGTGGTAGGGTTAAAGATAGTTGTCTACTATTTCACAAGTTAAGTAAAAAAAAAGTACATAATAGTTTTTATGATTAATTGTCTCTATAATCACGACTTTTACACTTTTTTAGATGGTGTTTTTCAACTTTATAATTGCAATATAGAACAATTTTTTTTACAATCAAAACATATGAGTAAAATCCCGTGGTAATTAAATTCAAACAAAATTCTTCCTCTCCAAAAAAATAAAAAATGTCCCCTGACAAATTACATAGTTGGTGTGAGAACAAGAGTGAGATAGTTCTTTACTTTGCTAAGGGGTACATATTGTGAGATTCCAAATCTTACTGTAAGCTCTTGACATCCACATACTAAAATACATACCACGATTTATCTCTTACTAACCTATAGAGACTAATGTTTTGAACTCGGACCAGACATCGAACCGATTAATTTACTGAGTCATTGGATTACTGGTTCGACCAATTGAACCGTTTTTAAAAAATTGGATGATTAGTTATATGATATTTATTTATATGCATATATATACATTAAAATATAAAATAAAATAATCAAATTAGTATCATGATAAATATATTAATTTAAGTTTAAAAATGCACTAATTTATATCAATACTCCATAGTAAGTAAATAAAGTATTTATCGATACTTCTTCCATAAGTAAATAATTAAAAGTATAGTATTTATTAAATTAAAAATAAACATAGAACATTAAAACACTCCCTCTGTTTCCAATTAAGTATCATTTTTGGATGAATGCACACAGATTAATAAATTAATTGAGTTACCTAATACATTCTTGTGTGAATACATTAAATCAGTTAAATATATATGTTCGAATGTATTAAATAAGAGCAAATATGAGAAAAATATAAACAAATTTGTCTGGAATTTGTAGAATGACATTTATTTTGAAACAAAATTAAAGTGGTAGAATGACACTTATTCAGAAATCGAGGGAGTATTAGATTATGAATATATATATATACATAGGGTCGGGTTCCAGAAGGAACCACACCCTAGGTGAGAACTGAGAACCAATCTCAACCACATATTGCTCTGATTTGTACAGCCAGATCTGCTCCAAAATTTTAAAAAAAAACGGTGGCATAATTGTAATATCTTGGAAGTTCGTTGCCCCTGAAACTTAGTAAGGGTAAAATCGGAAATTTTAATGTATATGTGATTCACGCGTGTATTTTTCAATTTATGATTTTAGCATTGCCATTTCCTATTTTAGCACTGTCATGATTTATTTTAGCACTGTCATGACTTATTTTAGCACTAACATGACCTTTGTTTAGAATGACAAGAAACTCACAAATCAACTTTCTTTTTGCACTATCATTAACTACATCAGAATATATACAATCAGAATAACCATCTTCTCTTCTCAATGCCAACATCCTTTTCTTGTGCAGGTGAAATGGCTTAGTTAGAGAAACTCGAGCGAATAAGTCTGTGGAGTGCTGCTGTGAGCCTCGATTAGTATCTGCATCTATCAACTATAATTTGGTGAAATAAGTGTCTAAGCAAATTGTATTAATTTGGTATTATGTTTTTAGTTTTCTGAGTGATTGTTAGCCTTCTTCTGTCATTCTTGCTTTTGCAAAAAATAGTTACTGACTTATTGCATAAGTGGATACAATATTTGTGTTTTGATAGTATATAGTATAAGTGGATGAATATTTTGTATTTTCATAGTATATAGTATAAGTGGATGAATATTTCTGTATTAATGATACAAGATTTGTGTTTTGATAGTATATAGTATAAGTGGATGAATATTTTGTAGTAACTGACACAATTTTTTATTCTTGTCAATATTTTAATATAAGTACTAATAATTGAGATTTTAGCACTTGCATTTTCTTTTTTAGCACTAGTTGCATTATCATTTTAAATTTCGATTTTCAGCTATTTTAGCACTTACAAATCCCTTTTTAGCACTTGTCATTCCTTTTTTAGCGCTAGTATTTGAATTATAGATTTGAAATTCTACTTTAGCACTAATGGTTCATACTTTAGCACTTACGTTTTCTTATTTAGCACTGCAAGTTTCGTTGTATTAATGTATATGTCACATTTCTCCGGACATATATATTCAAAAGTTGAAATGATGGATCTAAACTATTTGTGGGAAAAAAATACCAACAATAATAAAAAAAATAAAAAGAAGTTTGAATGGTTTTGGATCTAAACTCTATGAAATATATGGCACAATATATGGCATTAAATCTTTTAGCACTTACAAATCATTTTTTAGCACTTGACATTAAATTTTTAGCACTAGTATTTGAATCCTATATTTCAAATTCTACTTTAGCACTGAAAGTTTGAATTTTAGCACTGATGGTTTGTTCTTTAGCACTTACGTTTCCTTGTTTAGCACTCATGTTACACACCTGCTAGAAATATTAAAACGAAAAGAAAAGAAAATAGAACACTATATATAATTTATTATTTTGATAGATCGATATGTAACAGTACTACCACATTAACTATACTATATTGATAAAATCTCATTACCCGGCACTTGATAGTTGATAGCAAAATATACTGTTAATGCCTTTAATGATTAGTAGTAATTAGTAGTTGTGCCTTGCAATTAGAATTTGAGGATGTGACCTCTAGAATCTTGAGACCATTAACCCCACCCCCCACAGGACTAATTAACAAGAGTTTAGCTTTAAGTTGGCCATTAATTGCTTTATTATTATTATTATTATTATTATTATTATTATTATTATTATTATTATTATTATTATTAAACTAAAATAAAAGATGGATACAAATGATTGGATATTTAGCATCCCGTTTTGTAAACATAGAGATAATATATGAAGTTTAGGGATACACTTATTTTTTTAAGTACATTGTCATGTCATTTGAAGATATAATACTAACATAACATAAAATTTTAAAACTCAATTGAACCAAATGAAGTTTGATGATTCACAGTAGTGCTAAACTAGGTTAAAACAGTGCTAAAATAGTTCACAGTAGTGCTAAAATACTGATAGTGAAAAATTCAAAATAACAGCTTAATTAGCTTCGTCAACCTAAGTGCTAAAATAGTTCACAGTAGTGCTAAAATAGGTTACAACAGTGCTAAAATAGACCACAGTAGTGCTAAAGTACATTGCAGTGCTAAAACAGTTCACAATAGTGCTAAAATAAGTTACAACAGTGCTAAAAATAAAACACCCAATCCCACCCTTTTGCCCTCTATATTCTTAATTCCCCATATTTCCATATCTTTCTTCTACTGCAACTTTCATGAAAAATAACAAAATCCTAATTAGCTTCATGATCAATCATTAATATTTCTTATGTTCTTTTCTTGAATCCTAGCTATACAATCTCAGTCATTTCACATCCTCTCCTCTCTCTCTCTCTCACACACACACACACACTTGTGAATTGTGATGGATCCGATAACTCAAGAAATGTGGTCATCAAGCACTGAGATGAACAGTTTCACCATCACCACCACCACCACTCCCAATAGCAGCTCAATGATGGGGTCACCATCGGGCTTCTCCTCCTCCTCCGCCGCGGCCGCCGCGTCTCCTCCCCAACGACGCTGAGTCTATACGAGAACCAGAAGCGCCGCGACTAGAACACCTTCAGACAGTACCTCCGCAACCACCGGCCGCCACTCTTTTGCTCCCGCTGCAGTGGCGCCCATGTGCTCGAAATACCTACGGCTCGGCCTGGTGCGTAACTGCGAGGAAGAAAAATGGGGAGATGTTGAGAAAGAAGACGAATTGCAGATGGAAGGAGATTCAAAATTCTTAAATTACAAAAATAGCCTTGATTCATTAAAAACTCGCTAATATTACAAATATGTCACCGCGTTTTTTGCAATATTGGGACAGATCTTGGTCGTCCAAATCAGAGCAATCTGTGGCTGAGATTGGTTCTCGGTTCTCACAGGGAAGTGTGGTTCTCACATGATCCTATCTCTATATACATATATATATATATATATATAATTAAATGTCAAATAATTAAACATGTATTAGTATATTGGTTAAGTGAACAATATAAAATTGTCTATTTTTTTAGAGATTGAGGGTTGAAATTCTACTTACTCCTCACGCCTCAAAGATCCATAAAAAAGAAAAAGAAAAAGAAAAAAAAAATTATCTGTTCAGTTCTACCAAGTATAGCATCTGAATAACCTATCCTCATGGAATCATCCTAATTACTAGAAATCAGTAAACACATTAAAATAGTTTTCCAAATAATTGCGAGAAACACGCGTTACAGAGTTGATAATTGGATAAATTTAAAATTAGAATCAGGAAGTCCATGCAAGTTCCAGCAAATGCCCCTTTCACAAGAAAGAGTAAGCAGCTGCCAAAACTGACCACGTATACCAATCCACGACCTACTGCATAAATTCAATTCTTTTAGTCTCAACTCAATTTCCTGCACCATAAACACGTTTTCAAACGCAGGGTGCTTACAGACTTACAGTCAACTCTCCCCATCACAATCGACTAACCCATGCACTTCATCATGTATCGCAAATAATAATAATAGTTATTATTATTTTTATAAGAGAGCAACCAAACTAATACTAATAATTTAATATAAAAGGAACAAATCACAAGTATAAAGTATCCCTCTGTTTTTTCAATAGAATGCTCATTCAGAAACTCAGAATAATCAATCAGTTGATATTGAAGAATAAATCAAGAAAACTGTATAGCAGGTTCTCAATAAACGGTATCTTAATAATAATAATAATAATAATAATAATAATAATAATAATAATAATAATAATAATAATAAAATCAAAGTTAAACTCTGTATACCACAGCTCCAAAACTGATCGACTATTGTTAAACCAAGTATCTCCAGTTAAAAAATGGATTAAAATATACAAGTCTATCATGTAGTTCATAATATTCTTCTCTTGCTGCTGGCAAAAACCCTTCTCTTAATGCAGGTGAAACGGCCAGCATATACAAGAAAGAGCGGTTATACGACGATTTTAGTAGATATAGTAGTTCCAGTTACTTGGTGAATCGTTATGTGTAAACTTCAGCTTTGATGTCAGGAACCGAGTTACTGAATGAACTGACTCACTCACTGAATGAACTGAGTTAATTGAACAACCATAATGCTAATGTCATCGAGAGATCCTCTTGTTAGTGACAAATCAACGAGTTTCCTGCAAGCAGAGAATGTTTCTGGCTTATCCACGCCAACGCATAGAGAACGGACAACATCCACTGCTTCCTGATTGCTAACCTGCAACGAGAAACATGAAAGATTTAGCATCCAATGTGTTGAGCAAGTATTGATTTGCTGTGAAGATAATGTGGATGAAGCTTACATTATCCCATAGGCCATCGGAGGCCAGGATCAAGAACTCGCATTCTGGTCTAATCTTGACTATTTTGGTTGCTGGTTCGGCTACCACCCATTGCTTAAGATGACGATCTCCAATTGCTCTTGATACAGCAAGAGATCCATGCACTCTCCAAACACCATGGCAACAGTCAACATAGCCACCCTGCATAGAAATTTAAAGCCTCATCAGCAACTCACAAGGCATAAAACGAATTTTTTTCCTCACGCTTAAGTCAACTCAATGCGAAGAATAGATAGATAGGTCATAGGATGCTCACCAGACTCTCGATCCTCTCTCTTTCTTCATCTAATGAAGGCCGGTGATCAACTGTAAGGGCTTCAGCAACTCCTCCTCGACTCATCACAGCACGACAATCACCAGTATTGGAGACCACAAGATCTCCTTTGTGAACCAATGCCGTCACACAACAAGTCCCACCACGGATATCTTTCTTCAGAAACTCAGAATCCGTGGCCAGATAACCCTCCTTCACCGCCTCTTCAATCTCATCACCCGTCTTTGACATTTGGTTCATTATGTTTTTCCCTAAATTCGTTGAAGCAAATTCTGCAGCACCAGCTCCTCCATGACCATCAAATACACCAAAATAAGCCTGAAATCAAAGTTAATGCTAATATTAGATTATAGCAATCATCCAGAACTTAACAACAAACCAAAACCAACATATCAGCTCAAATATTTAACTTGAAGCCCCCCATCCCCAAACCAATTATAGAATTTCATTTGCGTAATCTAATTCATCACCATAAATTTCTCCGTCCATTTTCTATCAAGTACTCTCATTCATAAATGTGAGATTTCATACCTGAATTTCATCGTTTTATGCTACGAATGATTTATCCTCATTAATAAGGTCACGGATGCATATCCCACAAAAGCTAATAATACTATTTTCGCTTTATTATTCATGGATTGAACTAACAGATCAATTCAAATCTTTAGTCGTTCAAACTTAGGTAAAAGCTCCATTCACAACCATTGCATTCAATAACAAATCCAATAGCATGATGATACACCAAACAAAAATAAACGTCGAAATCACCTCTGAAAAAATAAATATAAAAAATTAAATAACTCAAAAGGAAAATTGACCTGTTTAGAGTCACCATGAATGCCCAAAACGGCGGCGTACCGATCCTCCAAAACGCCACCCCTTCTCCCCCTTTTGGAGTACACCGAGTACCCCTCCCCTTCAAACACGATCTCGCTCGACCTATCCAAATCCGACGTCTTTTTGGATTCCTCAATCCTTAAGCTCGCCACCGGAATATCAATTTTCGCCGGCCTTTTCCTCTTCAACACCGGCGAAGCCTTCGACGGACCTACTCCCTCTTCTTCTCCTCCATTCAACGGCTGCGGAACTTGTTTGAGAACAAACGACGACGTAGAAGAGAGGGACAGCGGCGGCGGAGCGGTGGCAGGCTTGCAGAAAACCGGCGACATCTTTCTCGGCGACGGCGTGAATATCGGAGAGCTTACTGCAGCTACAGCACAATGCATGATTTTTTTTCACTTCAATAATTAAATAATTATTTTCTTTCGAGTTGATTTTGATTTTCGTTGTACCTTTTTCTTCAATTTCAGTGAAATGAATTTCGAGCTGTGATAATAGGGGACTATATATAGTGCGGTGGTGGTGGTGATGAGGGAAAGCCCAATACGGCGTCGTTTGTCAGGTGAGGAGGCCTTTTAATGTTCACGCTCTCAATTAGGTAGTTTGTAATCACTCGCCTAATAATTCCTACCATACATATTAATATAATTTTTCTATCTTACACTGTCATCCTGAGCTTTATTGCTATAATATTACGATTCTATTGGTCGATTTTTAAAAACCGTTTAAATATTATGATGATTGAATTATAATTTTGATATCCGTCTAGAAGGTTAGAGTGATTGGATTTCAATTATGAAAATTTATTCTTTATAGTAAGCCGTCAGTGCTATTATATCGCTTATTCTATAAATCGTATATTTTATTAAATATATTATCGAATTTGTAGGACTGATAAAACAATTGTACGGACTTGTGTATTTTCACAATTCCATAAATGCAATGACTATCAATATGTAAGTATCTAATTCTATTAAACGTGAAATGGTTACGTGTAATAACTACAAAAATATTCAAATAACCGTACAATTAAATATTATAATTTACACTAGATCACAAATGTATATTTTATTTTGTAGGAAAGTAGAATCATTGAACACGTTTTGTTAACACAGTACGAATAAATAATTTCTTCAAAAAAAAAAACTATAAATAATGTACTATATATCTTACATTAATTGACTGGTTTTTTAACAACTAAAAGTAAAATTGACCTATATTTTTGCAAATATCTTTGTCCCGCCATTAAATTTATTAATTTTTCTTTCATTTTCTTCAATTTCAATCTCTGGTGTTTGAGGTTCATGTGTTATTACTAATCAAGATTAATTATATCTAATTATGGTTCATAATTATTTACTAAGTGTTTAATTTTATATTTTTGATAATAACTAATTATTATGGTTGATTATTTCATTATTAAAATATATAATTTAATTTTTATATTACATACTATTGAAATAATAAATTTAATAGTGGGATTCAAAAAAGGTTGGGACAGACGATAGAGAATCAATCTTCTGTCGAATTTTCACGTTTTGTTTGTTTCCCTTGTTCTTCTTATAGATATATGTAATTTTTTAGCCTTTTGGAAATTGTGTTTGAATATATATATATATTTATTTTTTGTGAAAAATTAGAGCGTGGAATTGAAGGGAAGGGCACCGAAATGGAATGAAAGTGGGTAAAGTGAGAGGTGTTTCCCGCAAAAGAGCGGTCAACTGAGTGGGGGCAGGCTTTTAATGACTACATCGTGTCAACGGTCAAACACGCAAATTCCGCTGTTTTTACTGAGAAACTTTCTTATTTCTTCGTCTAAAAGTATTTCTAATTACTATAAATTAGATTACTAGTAGTTATACTACTATTATTATACTTCATACGAAGATTGATTTTTTACAAAATGATATTTCCATAATTTGAATGTTGATTAAACCAATCTCTGTTGTAATTTATTTGATTGATTGGACTGGTTCTACACTTTCACTTTTTTTTAATTGAATTCCTTTTACGTTTATTTGTAAATATCATTTTATTTCCACTTGTGCCAACAAAACTGTAGAGGATTTCCCACAACAGATATGTGAATTGAATTTCCTTTTACATTTATTTGTAAATATCATTTTGAAGATTTTTTTTTTTTTTCTTAGTCACCTATAGACATAACTTTATGAATTTGGATGTTTAAGTTTTTGAAAATTAGGTAGTGGAATAGAAACTATAATTTGTTGAAGGTTGGGATATAACCGAAAGCAAATGAAAATATTAGAATATAATTAATATATATTTTTGTAAATTGTGATAGAATTGAAAATTTGTTAAAACATCAAAATAAAGCATGTTATTAATACATTAAAAATAATAGTACACCTTAGTGGATTGGAGCACGAAAAATAATAAGAATGTAATTTTATTAGTCATATTATCCTATTGGGGATGATGTAATGATAGAATGGTGTAAGTTTGAAGTCAAAAGTTTTAAGTCCGAATTTCACCAACAACATTATGTGCAAGTATGTTACACAGTATTATACTAACCCAATATTCTGGGCAAAAAAGAATTTACAAAGAAAAGTTGTGCATATATTTTAATAATACAAAAAATATTCAATGCATAATTTCTATTACAAAAGGGGATTTGAAGGATTTTTACGCATGTTATAAAAACAAATTATATACTAATTAAATAAATAGTTGAAGTCCAATTTCGTGAATACTAGAAATAAGGAGTTTTATCCATTTATAAATTGAAAAGATAAATTAGCTATCCATTCCAATTTCCAAAAGATTAAATTAGAAGTAGGGTGTTTCTAAATAGGCTAAATCATAATTTATGTCTCAAATTATTTTCATTTTCTCAAATATATCATAAACTAACACATTTATTAATTAAACACCTGAACCATTAAAAACTAATCATATTTAGCCCCTAATACATTTTTCAACCAAAAATTACCTAATGTTTTGACTAAGTACTTAGGTTTTTCTTTTGTGTTGTAGACAAATGACCATATCTATAATGTAATATTTTTATTCTAATTTTTCAATTCCTGTTAAGATACAATTGGGACTAAAAATGTATTTGGGGATAGATTTGATTATTTTTTAATAGTCTAGGTATTTAATTGATAAATGTGTTTGTTTGTAATAGATTTGAGAAAATGAAAATAGTTTGGGATATAAATGATGTTTTAACCTAAAAATAATTTTAAAAATAAAAAGAATCAAAATACATTTTTTTTTAGTTTTAGTTTGATAGTTTCAGTTAGAGATTGATTACTAACCTATTTTTCAGGGTGCATTTTTTTGTAATTATTTTAGCGGGCTCTTGATTTATTTATTTTCTTTCAAATAAACTTTTCAGGCTGTAAATTGATAAGATTCCAAAAGAATAGAATGATAACACAATTAAATCTGTAATTTTATGCAATCTATGAGATACATATAATTACTTCATTCTAAATTAAATAGTTTTATGCTCTCAATTAATTAAACGTGTAATATTGGGACGTCCAGATGGATGAGTCATGAGTGGTTGGAAAAAGTAGTAAGGAAGGAATCGCGCGGCGCGTAATAAGGAGTGGGTCGATCACCGGCGCATATAATTTTCGCCCCCTTTTTGTGACAATTCCCCAACACAACTTTCTCCGATTACAGTATTTTGCTTTCATTTCATTTATGTATTGTTGATACATGATAATGTTATATATTGCCGTGTAGTATTATTACATTGTTAGTACGTCACAACTTTCAACTTCAATCAAATTGTAATATTAAAATTTAATTTAAATGTGGCCATATTTTTTGTTCAAGTGAAATAAAATTTGGTCATTTAAATAGAATATGAGTTAAAATTAAATCAGCACAAACTAACTTTGTTTTAGAAAAACATTTTAGATTTGATCAATGTAAAATTTGGGAATACTGATCGAATAACATTCCAATAAAAAAAATATTATATTATTTGCCCACGTTTCAAGATGGTGTCGAATTTACAACTTCGTAAAAAATACAACTCATAACAGCTCTAAGTTAATATTTTAACAACATAATTTATCTGCGATTATAAATATTTAGACTAAAATAATTTAATTTAGTTAATAAAGTAATGACAAATATATATATATATATATGTTTATTGTCGTTACAAAATCATTTACTGTAAACTTTGATTAAGCTAATTGTTGAGAAAAATATTATGTTTTGATCGATATCTATAAATTGTAGAACTTCGAGAGTATAATGAATTCTTTTCCATCGTTGGAAGAAGGGAGGAAATATGATCCACTGTCTGTTTGTTTGTGAGTAGGTCCTTTATCTGATTATTTTAGTTGCTTTGGTGTGTGCATTTCTGCTCTGATATTTCCAGCTTAGTCTGTAACGACCTTGATCTTTTTAAAATTGGTCGTTGCTTTTATATAAAATGTGGTTCGAAAAAATGTTATTTATTAGTGCATGTTAATTAAAATATTTTGTTGCGTTCCTATAAGTCGCGCTTACATTATTATTATTATTATTATTATTATTATTATTATTATTATTATTATTATTATTATTATTATTATTATTATTATTATTAAGTTTAATGGAACTTTTATATTGTTTCAGAGTTCGAACATATTGAAATTTGAAATTTGGCCAAGGTTGGTTCGGAGTTTAATGTTCGAACATGTAATATGTAGTTCGTTTTTTTGACTTCGAACACCCCTTTGCCATCCCTATATGATATTCAGTATATTGCAACTGCTTCGGACAAAGTAATCTTAACGATCAAACATATCTTTTGTCTTATGTAATGTAATATGTATAATTGTTGCCTTGGTAATGTATTTTGCTCCTTCCAATAGTGAGCAATCACTTTCTAAATGATAAGTCTTTAACACTGATAATAACCCAAAAGAAATTATTAATTGATTTGTAAAAGGAACTTCCACTAGTTACAAATGAAGGCCAAGGTTTTCCTGAGATATTAACTGAGCTGCAAATTTCAAGCATGAGAACTTAATATATTGGACCACCTAAGTTCCTAATAGTGCTTAATAAGTAATAGATGATAGCCCAGGCATAGAAGATGATTTTTTATTTTTTATTTTCATATCCTATGTATACATATATGAAAAATGGAAAAGCAGGAAATGCATGCAATCCCTGAAAGGTGAGAAAAAACAACTTTCAAGATTTATCACCAGACAAAGGTAACATCAAAATCCACTTACAGAAGAAGAAAGCATTCAAACTAAACCTTGGCCAATTAATCCGATATTTAATAGCCCGTCAGTTCAAAATATACAAAAATAAAAATCTCATCATGAATTGCACGAGAGATTTAAATATATTTCATATTATTATTATTATATATTCGAATAAATATTTTCCTTTTATCCCATTAATACACTAAATTAAGTATCGAGCCTTTTTAATTCAATTGACATGTTCGGGTATATCTAGATAAAATTAAATATTACTAACTTTAGTTATTAATTTTGTTCTTTGTGCAGCTGCAATATATAGGAGGAGACCAACTGCATCCGCGAGGCGGCAATCAGCACATGAACGGTATCAAGCACAAGCCGATGAACAAGCCGAAGAAGAGATGAGGAATGAACAAGCCGAAGAAGAGATGAGGAATCAAATGCGTTATGAAGAGGCGGCGTGTAACACCCCAGAATTTCGATTAAGGTTTAGAGGATTCTTAATAATAATTAAGAAGTTAAGGAAGAAAATTAATTAAGGTTAATTGAGGTCAGATGTCAGTCACGACTTTAAGGGTCAGTTTTCGTGAAAATCATCTTTTCGGAAAATTTGATCTTAATTCTTTTATGGCGTCCTACGCTGGTTCTTCCATCTTTTCGAGTTTTCTTCGAGTCATGTTTTTTCTAAGTTATTTTCAAGTTAAATTTTAGAGAAGCAATCAAGATATTCTCAATTTATTTCGAGTAATCCATTCAAGTTATTCTTTGTCTAAAAATTGGGAAATCAAGTCGAGATGTCCCTTAAATAAATTCTTCTCGAAATTCATAAAGTCGTAAAGTCGTGCAATCTATAAATAAATCTTAGATTTTAGTCTTCGAGTAAAATGTCATTATTTCTCGCTTTAGATAGTCAATTCCCTCAAAGGAGGTCGCTAAGTCGATGATTCGACTTTTGTAGGAGGAAGTGAGCCTCATAGGAAATCGGAGAAGGATCTTCAGCTCATTGCTTCATCTTCTATCCAGTAATCGAGGTGGGTAAATCTATACTCATCTAAAGTTTGAGCTAATAAGCTCTAGAAGCATGTTAGGGCAAATAAGATATCCAATAAAGTATTTTTGCTCAGCCTGATTGATCTCTGTACAAGAAAAGGAAAGGAATAAAAGAAGTTATATGCATGATTATGTTGAATTGTTATTTGAGTTAGATAAAGTAAAGGAAGTTAGTATAAGTTAAGTGAGCTCTCAAGTATGTTTAGATATGCTAGAATTGTTTATTTACAATTTATGCTAGCATGAGGTGTTTAGAATTGCTTTATTTGCAATCGATGTTTATCCGCGTTCATTTCCTCGTATTTGAATGTTATGCTTTGTTAAAGCTCGTATAGTTAAGGATTAAGGATTTGCCTTGTTAGGGTAGTTTTAACCCTTTGTAGGCCGAGATCATGCAGTAATAAGGTATTAGCATTAGACATAGTTCTAAGCTTGGTATTGCTAGCAAGAATAGGGAGAGAAGGAACTTAGTTTTTCACTTAAGCAGGATATGAGCTCGGAATCATTAAAGGAGTCACTGCTGGGTTTTTCCCACGCAAACTTGTTCGTATATTTGAGGTAACCCCTCTTCTATCCCATGACATGCCTAAGGGTACAATTAACATCAGGTTTGAGCCAAGGTTGGGCCCAAAAGTAAAGAAAAGGTTTTGCGGATATGGAGAGGGCTTTTGCGTTTTGCTCTCCATATACCGCCAGTTCATTGTTGGATATTTCTCAAGTTATTAAAGAAGCTTTCATTAAAAACCCACTGAGTACATTAGTGCTCACGCCCTCTTTTTCAAATGTTTTCAGGTTGAGATGCCGAGGATGATGGTGGCTGTGGATGTGGGTTGGCTGCCAAGATTGTTTTGCTATTATATAAGTTTCTTTGAAATCCCATTACGTGTTCTGCTACTCTGATTAACTCTTTCTAAATTCCGTTCAAGGTTCTATTATGTTTATTCGAGATTCTAAGAATATTCCCAGACGATTACATATATATAAGACGCATATTAAGTTTATTTCCGCTTTCCGAGTATGATTTCCTTTCACCTATAAAAGAGCCTATGCTTGTTGATATCTGATTAGTTAGCCATTTTATTCCGCTAAAGCATGTGTCCTTCTTAATCAAGTAAACCCGAGTATCATCAACTATCTTCAAAGCGTACATTTATTCTTAAACATTCTTCGTTGATCTTCTGAATTTACTCATTAAATCCCTTAATAACACCCCGTCCCCATTCGTTAATCCCTATCTCGGGACCGGGCTGTTACACGGCGGGTAATGAGGGTGGTGACATGGCAAATGATGAGGATGATGCAAACAATGAGGATGATGATGACGAGATATTGAGAGGGCCATTCCTTGGAGGGCCTATAGATACGTCTGTGCTGCGGAGCTTCAAGACACACGTTGCAGTAGCGATATGGAGGGGCGAAGAAAGAGAAGTCTTGAAGTGTCATTGCCTAACTGCTAAACTACTGAGGTGGCAGCCCGCAGAGGATTCTTCCGTCACTTGGAAGACTTTAGTGAAGAAGTCTGGTTTGTTGCGGCTGAGGAAGTTAGCATACAGAGCCCCGAATATGAATCTAGTATCGGCCTTTATGGAGCGGTGGCATCCAGAGACAAACTCATTTCACCTACCATTTGGCGAAATGAGTATTATATTAGAGGACGTATACTATTTGACTGGTCTTGGCATTGAGGGTCGACCAATTGAGTTTGCAGGGGAGGATGTTGCTGGTGGGCAACACATGGTACGTCGTTTGCTGGGAGTGTCAGCTGAAGAAGCTAATGCGGAAGTGAGTGAACGGGGTAGCTATATCAAATTAAAGTGGTTGCACAGTAGGTTCAGTGTGTTGGTGTCCAGTGAGGATGATTTTGAGGTAGTGTACGCTGCAAGGGCGTTCTTGGTGTACATTCTAGGTTGTACACTGTTCACAGATAAGACGGGTAATCGAATCACATGTAATTATCTCCGATTATTCGAGGACCCTGAAGAGTTTGAAGGTTATGCATGGGGGATAGCTGCATTAGCTTTTCTATACAGACAGTTGGGAGTTGGCTCTCGGGTTGGGTGTAGACAGATAGCTGGTTTCCTGACTCTGCTGGAGGTAAATGAAAAATGTCTATTTTTTATCATTTTTAATTAACTAAATGTGTTGTTTTCTTAATGTGTTGTCAATTCATACAGGCATGGATTTACGAGCATTTTTCTACACTGGGTCGACCATAACAAAATACCGACTATCGACTTGGACAGCCTTTTGCAATGAGATGGGTGCAACAGGCGCATGGTGCAGTGTCTGAGGATGCAGTGAGGGCGTATAGATTGCAGCGGGATACATTGAGAGCAGAGGATGTGAGTTTCTTCTATTTGGATATGATATAGTTTTATTCAAATATATGTACTAAGATGAATTGTGCCTTTTGAATATTAGGTTGTCTGGGACCCGTATGTAAGGCTGTGAGATGGCGGTGAGCGACCCGAGGTGACCTTCTATGAAGGTTGTATCACAACATGTGATACTGTGGAGCCATATCTTCTAGATCGGGTGTTGAGGCAGTTTGGACGGGTACATACCATACCACATCCTCCATTGGACCCTGTTGTCTTTAGACGAGGCAAGAAGCCCGGACAGTATCGTGTCGTATAGGGCATGTTTGCTTCATTTTATGAACAGTGGGAGAGTCATAAGTTAGCTTGAGAACGCCGAGGAAGAGTTGCTTATCCAGCTTGGGCGTGCTCCCCCGATTACCAGTAGTGGTATGAGTCTATATCTCATCCTTGAGTCCAGCCTGAGGCCGCAGCTCCCGTTGTAGACCCACCGATGACTGTTTCACCTTGGGACGGGATTCAGTCAGCTATTGGATATATTGAGCCAGTGCTAACTCGGTGGAGAGCTCATGACCAGGACCTATCATTGCCGTATGTGATGTCTCAAGTTGAAGAAGCTTTCGAGGCGTTGCATTTTCGTACAGGGCATGAGCAGAGCGAGATACACTCTCATAGGAAACATGAGCAGAGCGAGTCTTCTTCGAGACGAAGACGTAGACGACAGTAGTGTTTACCTTTATATTTATCTGTTATGTATTGGATACTTGTCTTCATTAGTATTAGTATTGAAGGTTTATGTTTATTTATGTATTAGTATTGAAGGTTTATGTTTATTTATGTATTAGTATTGGAGGTTTATGTTTATTTATGTTGTATTCATACAGGGTATTGAAAGTTCGACCATTATACACAATTATCAACTATCAAACTAGACATCTTTTTAATTACCACATTAATAACACAAGCCAATATTATTAATATTACAAGCAAGAAAACCCCATATATTTTGCTAGGAAAATGCAACAAAGTCATATAATATCTTTTTAATAAAATTCGCATAAAAAAACCAATAATCATTAATGCTTGTAGCCCAAAATCTTCACTATAAGTCCGAATATATATTCTTCTATCAAGTGATACACACACAATTAAAATGTCATAGCAAATCAAGTCCCTAACAATTTGCACCAAGTGAATACACTGTTCGAACTCTTAAGTTCGAAAATTGAACACCTGTTCGAACTGTTAAGTTCGAACATTGATCACTAGTTCGAACTACAAAGCTCGAATGATTTATACTTGTTCGAACTTTCATGTTCGAACGATGTATACTTGTTCAAACTTCCATGTTCGAGCGTTCATGACGTGTTCAAATTTTAAAGTTCGAACATTTTACACTTGTTCGAATTTTAATGTTCGAACATGTCGATTTTGCCTTGGAAGTTTTTTGAACCAAACCTGAGAACTCATTCATATATAAATAGACAAATCAACAAAACAATACAAATCCCTAAATCAATGAAATGCATAGAAATCTTGAAATCTATATATATTATTATAAAGTCTCTCAGACAAATAAATTAAGGACGAGTTACAAAGTCTTCCCATCCAGCTGCGCAATCCATGCGGAAGTCCTTCCACTGAGCAGAGATGGGGGGGAAAGGATGGTTCGGGTTCATGAAAACCTATAATAAAATATTGCAGTACAATTATGATGGTAATAATAATATATACTTAGAAATTTAACAATTAACTAATTAAAACACGGACCTGAATGAAGTGATTGGCGCGGTGTCCTTCGCTAATCTTGACATGGGCCATGCAAATACACTTCGGTTCCGCTGGAACCGATGATGATAAAGGCAGGAATGTAGTGGGATAGCGGCCACCTAATGTCACTAGGGCAACCTTGTACACTGTTGCCACTACACCACCCAAATTAGGCAAAACAAACCAGTGTCTCGTGGGAGCTATGAAATCATAAAAATTAAGTATTTTCAGCACCTTCTCCCTCCGTCCACGCTCTAGGAAACACTTGTCCCACATCTCTGGATTACTGTTGATCTCGTAGAAAAGATCAGACCGGACACGTGACCAAGAACTCCTGATCACCAAGCACTAAGCCAGCAATCGCACGAAATCTGCAATGACCATCAGCATTCACATCCTGAGTCCTCACCACATAGCCTCTAAATGATGCTGGTATCTGATCAATGTACCCAATTCCCAAATGATATGATGCTTTAGGACGAATTGCCTTTTGTTTCTGTGGCCTTGTGGTGAACATCGTTTGTGAAAGCGATGTACCACACTCAAATGAGTCCGGGACTTGCGAACAATTGTCATTGAACGAGTCGTTGTACTCAAAAGCACTCTTCTCACGCTTCGTGGATGTATCAGCTTTGGTCTTTGTGACTTTCGGTCTACCACGAGTCTTAGTTTGCACGTCTGGTTCAACCATGGATGTGGTAGAAGGGGTAACAATTTCCCTGAACCTCTTCAACATGAGCAATATCTCAGACTCATCTGCTTATGCAAACATGTTGTTTGCACAATTCCAAGTTTCAAACCAACGATTATCAACATCAGTAGCCACCACAATGTTCGCTCCTGTAAGTTCCATATCCAATTTTCTCCAGAACTTATCCACAGAATCTAAAGAGAAAGGCATGGATGACCGAACATGCTAATCGATCTCATGTGCACAAGGAAGACCACACTTCATTCTCATCACACAACCACATAGTAATGGGTCCACTCCATCTTTCCCAATACTCTTCATTTTCTCATGAATTTTATCTAATGCAGCAATAGAAATTGTACCTCGAAGGAATTGAAATATCGGAGACTTGTAGCGATGTTGAACCACATTAATACTCTTTTCAAAAGATGACGGGCGGTGGGAAACGTCACCTCTATGGCATTCATCAACGCTCATTCCCGATCCGTCACAATTACACTAGGTAATGTGCTTTGGTCCATCAGCCCTTTAAGAACAGTGAGGGCCCAAATGTAGTTATCCTCCTTCTCACCCTCCAAATAGGCGCATGCAACAGAGAATGTCATGCTTGTTGAGGTAACACCGACTATTTCAAACAAATGTAATCTGTACCTGTTCGTCTTGTACGTACAATCCATCAACAACACTCCAGGAAAAGCTCTATGTAGCTTCACACTTGTTGGGTACGCGTAGAACATATCCTTGACGGTGTCAGTCTGTGGACACCGCCTCGTATACTGGTAATAACCATGTTCCTCCAGTTTACCCAACAGATACTACATTTGGGATCGACCAGCATGCTCCATATATTTATTCCTACTGCGCACATTATAAATTGTCTTTATCATGGACTTGTTATTGGGAAAACTTCTCTGAATTGCAGCCAATATTTGCTTCGGACGTGTATGTGAACTCGACAAACTAGCCACCAACTTCTCCTCATCTGATGTCAGGCGACCGGCGTATGCATGTCCTTCTAAATATTTTACTTGTGGGTGATTGTGAACACCACAAGCAACTTCTAACATCTATTGATTAAACTCTGGGAGATAATGCCCCTTCAAACAAAACGGACATCCAATTCTCTTCAAGTCAGTCTCCCTCGAACTCGTTTTTGAATTCTTGCTCTCTTTTCCTTCTTCCAAAACTTCATCATCCTCCAAATTTTGTTTTATATAATCACGTTCTATTGGAGGCTTCTTCTTAATCACACGAGGATAACCACCTCGCTCACATGACAATACCAACCGAGGAATCCTAGTATCACTCCCAGCTTCTGAGCGTCGCACAATAACAACAATACCAACTGGAATAGCTCTCTCACGAACCCAACTGATCAAACTCTCACGAGAATCAAATAATTCCATAGTTTGGAATATGTCTGTAAAATCAGGAACCAACTCTGTATTGATTGGGCCAATAGCACTGCTCTCAGTTCGATCCTATTCCAAATAAAACAACATTACAAACTTCATCAAAAAATTGCCAAGTCCTGTTCGAGTGTACAACTTTGAACATTCAACACTTGTTCGAACTTTTAAGTTCGAACAAAACTCTCATGTTTGAACTTTCAAGTTCGAACAACACTTGTGTGTTCGAACTTGAAAGTTCGAACAACTCTGGTATGTTCGAGCTTCGTTTTTCGAACACAATGAATAATGTCCAAACTGTAAGCTCCGAACAAAATGCGAAAACAAGTTTAAAAAATCTGCGAAAACTCATAATTCAATCGGTACAAACTAATCAAAATGACTTACATTGCTATGTTCTTCTTCATTTTCATCCCGCATTGTATCTCTTTTCATTTTTACCACCAAAATTCCACTATTACAACCTAGGTTCTTGAGTTCCAATTGTGTTCAAATGTGTTCTAGGTTTTTTCGATGTGAATAGGTTTAAATCTGATATTTTCTATTGTTTTAATTTTTATTTTTATTTTATTTTATTTTGTGGTGCATTGAGTAAAAAAGGTGGTACAAGAAAGTAATTAAAGGGTATTTCAGTCAATTCATAATTATTTTATTTTGTTTTTTTTATTATAGTGGTGCAAAGAGTAAAAATGGTGGTGCAAACAGAAACTCCCTTCAATTATTTCTCCACCTCTTCATTGCAAATTCATATATTTTCTGCTATCTACATTTAATTTCTTTACTTTTTTTTTTGCCATAACAATTCTCTCAATTCTTAATTTTTAATTCAAAATGTCTAATGTTCCAAGTGATGATCAAATCCTAGAAATGTGGAAGAATCACATACGAGAGGTAGCGGCAAAAGATGATCTTGATCAAGAGATGCTTGCTCTAATCGAGGAGGAAGAGCTTGAAGCAGCTTAAAGTTCTTCAAGAAGAAAAAATCGGAGAAAATATGTATATTGAGAACGTGAAAGTGAACATGATCGTCTCGTTTGTGATTACTTTTCTGATAACCCCACATTTGGCGATGAAACATTTCGTCATCAATTTCGAATGCGAAGAGATTTATTTCTTCGCATTGTCAATGCCTTAGAAAATCACTCAGATTATTTCAAGTTGAGGCAAGACGCAACCGGAAGGAAGGGGTTAACACCACTTCAAAAGTGCACGACAACCATTCGTCAATTAGCATATGCTTCTCCTACTGACTCACTTGATGGGTATATACGAATGGGGGAGAAAACTTCTTTGGATTGTCTGCTCAACTTTTGTCGATGTGTTATTGACGTGTTTGGAGATTGATACTTGAGAAAGCCAAATGTCGTTGACACTCAACGCTTACTTCAAATGCAAGAACAAAGACATGGATTCCCTGGAATGTTGGGAGTCTTGACTGCATGCATTGAGAATTAATAAATTGTCCCATCGCTTGAAAAGACCAATATAATCGAGGTGATTACGGTATTCTGATGATAATTCTTGAAGCAGTCGCATCTGCAGACTTGTGGATATGACATGCTTTTTATGGTGTTGTAGGTTCTAATAATGATATAAATGTTCTTTATGGATCACCCTTATTCAACACTTTCGTTCAAGGAAATGCCCCACAAGTTGCTTTCACGGTGAATAATACATTCTATAACAACGTATACTATTTGACAGATGGTATTTATACGGAATGCTCTTCATTCGTCAAGAGTTTTCCATGTCCCATGGATTCTAAACGAAAAAAATTCAAGGAGAGACAAGAGGTTGCAAGAAAATATGTGGAACGAGCATTTGGAGCTCTACAAGCTCGTTGGGCAATAGTTAGAGGTCCTGCACGATCTTATTACAAAGAAGACTTGAGAAATATTATGTATACATGCACTATTTTGCACAACATGATTATTGAGGATGAGGGAGACGAAGCCATCATTTGGTTCGATGAAGATACACCTCCGTCAACAACAATAAATTTTGGTTCTATCGGGGAGTTCCAAACCCATCTTCAAAATTATAAAGAGCTACATGATAGGGATGCACATCACCTACTTCGAGCTGATTTGATTGAGCATATCTGGACACGTTATGGAAGCGATTAATACCAAATTATCTTTGTTTTACTAGTTTAAAGTTAAGTTGGTTTAATTTACTGTTTAATATTAATGCAATGTTGTGTTTATTTGATGTACTTTTTTTTAATGTAACGTACTTTAAATAATATTTTTTTATTTCTCTAAATTTTTCATCATTTCAATGAATTACGAATTTTATTAAATTAAATATATAATTGAATATTGTTAATAACTATAGTACAAGAAAAACATATATAAATATATATAGATGTGTATATTAATAGGACCCATGTTGAAGTTGTCTTTTTAGGTTTATTGTTACGAGAGATAAGTTTATAAAAAATGGTGGGTTTTAACTTTTGACGTGGCGCTCACGTGATAGTGTTGAAGTTGCTTTTTGGGGTTTACCATTACTACCACCCTGAGTTAAAGTGTTGTTGGATTTCTACTTTGATTCTGATTTTAAAGCATGCGGTGGTAAATTTGATGAATGGATCATCAGCTTTTTTCAATATATAGACATAGCAACTTATGTGGAGGCCAATTATGTTTTTTTATTCAAGTGCCCAAGTTTTGATTTATTAATTTTTTTTTTTGTTATTTAGCTGCTTTGTTTCACTGCATGCAATTCGAGAAGTTATATCAATTGTTGATAACATAAATTTAAAACTTAATTTTGTTAATTGTCTATCCCATGAATAATGAAGTACATGGTCAAAGATACCAATTAATTATTTTTGGTTCTCGACGTTGATATTTAGTTTTGGATGTAATTTATTTCTACTGTAGTAGATTCGGTTGATTCATTTTACATTTATGATTATTTATTAGATAATTAACTTTTAGGATGTTTTGTAAAGAGTTTGCTTGTTTCTTGATTTTGTTGAGAGAGATTGTAATGAAAGATGTTATCTTGTTTCTATGCAAATTTGGATATTCCTTTGATTTTTCTTATGTTGTTATCACTGTCCAAAGTCGGTTCTTTCTCTTTATGAGTTTATCATTTTATAAGAAAACTCATTGGTCTAATTGTAGAGAGATTTGATTCAATTTTATTTTTTTAATTATGAGGAGGAGTGGGGGTTATGTATTAGGGGTTTTAGTTTATTTTTAAGTTTTTTCAAACATTTTAAATAGTGAGATGCCAGGGAAAAATGTCTAAAATAATAATCATTATTATATTTTAATTAATATAGGGTCGAGGTTGAGTATATAATCACCCTTTTAGTTATAAAATAGGTTTGATGTTGTATGCAGATGGGTTGTATGGATTTAATGTTGGGAAGGTTTAAAGGGTAAAAAAGTCTAAATTATTAATACTTTTATTTTAAAATATTTTGGAGGTTGTAAAGAGAAATTTGGGAATTGTTAATAGAATCACCTAATTTATAAACTCCAAGCAAGTGATTGGTATGATATACCAGAATTATATATTAATGGAATTAATTTAGGAATGGAATGAGAGTGTGAATGAATGACAATTTTTATGATTAATATATCTACATAATGAAGAATGGAATGAAATATAATTATTTTATCTAATATAATGAATATTTTATATATTTTCAAATTTTCTTACAATTGAATAAACTCTACGTAGTAGCTAATAAATATCAACATATGCTTTATTTTTTATATTTTTAAACGTGATTTTTCTTTTTTAGTATGTGATTATTTTTTTGAATTTTTTAGCAAATTATAGCTTATTTATTTTATTGAAAAATTTTATTCTAAATTGTTTAAGTAATCGATATATAATAATTTGTATAACTTAATAAAAATATTTTTACTTTATAGAAAGATAGTTTATCATTTCAAATTTTCATTTGAATATATTAAATTATATCAAATACATAATTATTTTATTTTGTATTATAAAATATTTTTATGTTATATTTATTTTTGCATCACTTTCATTTTTCTTCAACTAAATTATAAAAACTATCAAAATTTAATTTTAACATATATTTTTAAATTATTTTTTAAAAATAAATAAATAATATAAAAATAATTAGGAAATAATAATAATAATAATAATAAAATTATTTAATCTGATTTTTTATTTATTTTTCTAAATATGATAAAATAATTTTATAAGATATGATTATGTATAAATATAACATATAATAATTTTTTGGTCAATGAAAATAACTAAACCCATGGGGATGGGCATAATGACTATTCTCCTTCTTTTGGGGATATGAATTCTTTCAGGAATGATGATTCCCAATTTTAAACCATACCAATCGTCGAAATGAGAATAAACATAGGAATGATCATTTTATTGCATTTCATCATACCAATCAACTCTTAAAGTAATTACCTAGGGTTGGCAATTCGAGACTCCTGACCCGAGCCCGTCAGGGCCAATGGAAAAATCAGGCCGGGGCAGCCCGATCTGAAATCAATTTGGGCCTATATTTAGAGGCCCAATTCGGTCCTATTTTCGGGCAGGGCGCCCGTGAACTCTAGTATAAAATTTCAAATTTTGGACTAAATGGCTCGGTCCATTTGGACTTTTTAATTTTGACTTGGCCTGAAATATTTTTGGACCTATAATTTCATGTCCCAGCCAAACTCAAATTCAGACTGGGATCGAACCGAGCCTAAATTGCCAGCCATATAATTACCCATATCCTAGCCTATAGCCCAATTCCTCTCATCTCCTCCAACTTTCCATCACATAAATCCATAAGATTAAGATTTTTTTTTAAACATCACTAGTGCATTACGTCCGTGCGATGCACGTTTTTCATTGCGTTATAACTAAATGGGACTATTATAGACAAATACTTTAATATATATATATATATATATATAATTTTAAAGAATAGTGCCTGATTTTCATTACAACATTCATTATAACTATACATATATATATTCCCTCGACTATTTTTTTAGGTTGATATTCCTCATTTTCTCGACTTCTAAAATTGTCTCACGTATATTGTTCTTTATATGAATGAAAAATAGAAAAAATTAACACCGTTAAAAAAATATAAAAAACAAATTAACACAAAAATTTCTCACACACCCAGAACAAAGAATAAACGTTTACAAAATATTGACTTTGCAAAGTTTAGTATTTTTGTGTAAATTATTATTATTATTATTATTATTATTATTATTATTATTATTATTATTATTTGATGAAACAACACTCCACTTAGTGTATACTTATCTTATAGCTTTATAATTAACTTATAGCTTCAACCTAACAATGTCCGAGCTATATATGTAATAAATGCTCTTACTGGATATAAATGTACTCGAGCCAAAGTTCACTTTCAGATTTTACATTATACCACAATTTATTAATATATTTAATAACTAAGCATACACACTCTCTAGGAAGGAAAATGCATATCCATTCCCTGAATTAAAATTGTGAATTAATAACTGCTTGTTAGTTCGGCAAAAGGCATCACAAAGTTAACAGATAGAAGACGAAGGAAAATGAGCTTCATTTGAGAGAGCTAGAGAAAGGGGAAAGGGGATACATTATGAATTAAGATGAACAACAGTAATGCTATAGAGTTTTTGGATGTATATCAATAATCATCATTAAAATAGCAAATAGCAAATAGCAAACAGAAATAAGACATTTCTATTTTATGGAGATGCATGCCAGGAGCCTTAGTTCAGCAAGGTGCTAGTGACTGTTTGATGGTATATATATTACGTAGAGAGAGAACGTTGCTTCTTTCTTTCTCTTCCACCAGATAACATTATACTGACGAACTCAAGTTCGAAATCTACGCAATCCATGCCTTTCTATTTCATTTTACAAAATTAAATAAACAATTTTATTAATAATTTGATGAAGTAGAGAGTTCATACATATTCGATTTCTAATGTAGTTTATATATAACATATCAATAAGTTATATAGGAATAGTTAGATTAAAGATCTCAACAATAAAAATATTTTCAAGGTATAAGATTAATCACATGAACTTGAAAGATACAGTGCCAACCGAGTGAAAACATGAAAAATACATGTATATGAAGCCTAAGTTTCTAACAATTTCAGACCACACTCAAAATCAGTATAACATAATTGCCTTCTAGTACTAAGTATATTCAATTAATGCACGTGCAAATGAGTATCTTCCAGAAGAAAATCCCTTAAAACTATTTTGAACAAAAGTGTGCAATATATTTGCATGCATTAAATGTGATTGTAGCATTGATCTACCTAGGGTCGTCTTAAAAATTTGGTGGCCCCTGTGCTAATTTTAAAAATTACCCCCCTAATATTAAAAGAACACTCAATTTTAATTTTAATTATAAATTTCAAACATTTAGCATATTTCAATTATATCTTATAAGAAAAAAAAAAATCAAACTACTTTATTTATATTACTTTTTTAGAAATACTTTATTTATATTGTTAACATCCCAATACAACCTCAAATTAATATGAATCTTCTATCCAAAAAGTGATTAATCTTCTAGCACTCTTCGAATCAAATCAATCAACCAAGATCATATTCTATTTTATCTAAAATATCATTTTCAATGACGACTATCATCGTTAATACGTTAAGTCTTTCTTGTAATATTGTCAAATGCAAATATGATTTCAATAACTTCAATTTTGAAAAGCTTCTTATCATATCACGAGTCATATTTTCTAGTTTTAAGAAGCATAATTTTAAAACTCACAACAATGTGTTTCAAAAATTCAAACTGAAATTGATAAAAAAAAAAAAAAATTCAAAACAACCTGGAAGAGAGATAAGGCACCCAATATTTTTTTATTTTTTATTTTATTTTGAAGAGGCAAGCAGAGGTAGATGAGAATTCAGGAAAATATGATTTAAGAAGTATTTTTCCTTCATGAAAAAGGGAAAAATAAATAAAAGCTTGGAGATTCAACGGTAAAAGAGAAGATGAAAAGTGGTAGAATTAAAGAGAGATTTTTTGTATTCATGCGTGATCAATGATTCGTTGTTGATTATGTTCCTTAATGGATGAGAGATATATATTGATGATATATTTTCATATTTTTATTTATTATAAAAATATACATGATTTTTTTTTGTCCTTTAAATTTTTGGACCCTGTGCAATTGATCCCTTTGCATACGCCCTTAGCCGGCCCTGGCCTTGGCTTTATGGATTATTGATAGATACTGGGATAACCATCTATCATGAATTCAAATTGAATTTCAATTTTTGTGACTGAAGCGGGAAGAATTAGAGATTTAATCGGAGATATTATGAGAATGATCTTGCCCACATGAGAGTAACACGACATCTCTTCCTAGATAGGTGCTTGTATGTTGTGTTCGTTCAATTAGTCCGATGTTTTTTTTGTTATTTGGAAAACTGTAGGTACAAGCAACTTTTGACGGGAGGAATTTTTCAATATGCACCGCCGATTTTTTTTATTTCTCATTTGAAGAAATTGAAAGAGTAACTATATACCGGAAATTTGAAGGTTATGGCTACTCACTGGATGTTGGAATCGTTTCTAATCTTGCGCACATGCAACATTTTCAGAAAAAAGGCAACCTTTCAAAGGAAGGAATTGTTTTCAATTAATTTTTTTTTTTGGAAAAAATAGACACTTTTTTTCATATAGTGGTGCATCGATAATCCGTTCTTTAGAAGGAAAAAAAATATTGACGGGAAGGATCTTTTTAATACGTGCCGCTGATTGAATAATAAAATTAGGTTAAAAATAAATGCGATTTTTTTAGAAAATTAACTTAAACATTAATTTACTGAAATACCCTCACTATTCTGTTTTTATATAGTACTAACATTTCTTATATAGCATACTTAAAATTATTTATCAAATTATATACGAATAGAATTAATTCTCAAGCCAAATACATGGAAAACAAGTGAAATAAAAAAAGGATGTTCCCTTAGATGCAGTATTAGGGGGTGTATTCAATTAGGATTTTGATGGATTTTATTGGACTTTAAAATGTCCATGGATTTCTATGGATTTTATAAATCCATAGACTCCACATGGAGTCTCCCAACTCCACGCAGAGTCTGACGGATTTTGTGTATGGATTTCGGATCGATTTTGGACGATTTCGATGGATTTGAAATTGTTTTTTCCAGCGCTCGATGGAACACAACGATCAGTGGGCCCGGGAAAAAATGGAACCCAGCGACCGCTGGGAGGAGAGGCTGAGCTAACCCAGCGATCACTGGGCCGAGCGGCCGCTGGAGCTGCGGCCTTGCTCCCAGCGACCGCTGGAGTGCCATCATCGGCAAAGCCAGCGGCCGCTGGGGTCGGGTGACGGCTGGGGTGCCCGATTTCAACTCCTCATCGGCCGCTGGGACACAGCCTCGCCGAGTTTTCCAAATCCATCGAAATCTCGTGTCCAGAGGTCGGATTTCATCCTTTGTAATTTTCACGTCATTTCCTGGTGAAATCCAATGAAGTCAATGACTTTTTAAAGTCCATGGATTTTTGAATACATCCGGATTTTAAAGGACTTTTAAAAGTCTGGATTGAATACACGAGGATTTTAAAGGACTTTTAAAAGTCTGGATTGAATACACCAAGATTTTAAAAGTCCTTTAAAATCCAATAAAATCTCAATCCAATACACCCCACTGAAGTTTAAATTATAATAAAAAAATTATCTCTAAATTAAACGACACCATTTTTTGAAAATTTGACAACAGATGATGACAATGGTTAACAAAACAATTTTGTCCCCAAAATGAGAAAATTTCATTTATGATCCCACGGAAACAGCCGAATTCGCAAATGATCTAACGTGGTTCCAATACTCTTAAAATTGGACCTTTAGTCAGTTTATCATTAATTTTATTCTCATTTTTTATCCCACACATTAATGTTACAAAAGGCTAAAAACCCAATTATCTCTTCTCTACAAGAATTGTGAATTCATCCCCGGTAAAAACTTGTCAAATTGCTTGAAGTGAACAGAGTCTACCAATCTCAACCACTACCTCTTCGGAACGTTTTCCGACCGCGACTTGCCATTGTCCGCCGGAAGGCTAGCTACTCTCTCCTCTCTTCTCCCCTAATTCGAAACTCCAGTTTTAACCACGGGACTCTAAATTCACGCCGTCGTCCCATCTCAAGGTTGGTCTCCAATCGCTCGAAATTCTTTCCTCCATACTTCCTCAGTTCGAGACCTCTACTATTCACCTTTCACAGAAGGGAAACTGAGGTATGGATTTTGAGAAAATCTTCTAATTGATTTCCGCCCAAATTGTTTCTTTTGCTGCTGTTGATGCTGTCATCCAATTTTTTTGAGAAACTCATGTAAGAATGTTCCTCTGGGCATTCTTTTAAATTTCATTATTGCAACGTGTCTCTTGTTTTGATGTGATTTGCGGCCTCCAATCTTACAAACGAAAATGAATAGTATTATTTTTTGTATCATTATTATTCGAGCATTATGCTGCTCTGTATCTGTATGCTTTAGAACATTATTTCCATATAAAGCTTTGAGCGTAGTATGTCTTGATGTAAGCATGACAATGGTTTAGTGTTGATTGCTGCTTTAATTGATGAATATATAAATATAATATGTGTACGTGTATGTTGGTGTTACTATATGAATATGTATGCAATTATCTATAAGCATTTCCCTTGCTTTTGCTTGTATTCTTTTTTTATTATTTGATATTCTAGTGTTTTATTTAGTTATGCTCCAGATTTCTGATGAAAATAAAAAGGCCTACGCTGCCATATTTTTCTCATTGTGGATTGAATTTATCAGAAGGGAAGAAGATTATATTAGTATTAGGTTTGTAGTCATGGACACCTATGGTCAGATTACTGTATTGTATTTCCTTTCTTCTTGAACTATTTTGCTGATAATAGAATATATATGTGTGTGTGTATATATATATATATAATTGCATGGAGATGGAACTCATTTCAATGACAAGCAATACTGGAAAAATGAAATTTGTTAAATGGCCAATCTTATTCTAAGCAGTAAGGTGTTCGCTCCTTTTTACATTTGTTTGCCTCTAAATATGATTACTGTAATTTTTAAATGATTTTGAATTAGCCTTTTTTAGCTCTTAATATCTGATTGGCTTCAAGACAATGTAACTTTGGATTCTTCAATTGTTCAATGAAATTTTATTTCCCCTAAAATAAAGTATATATAGGGAAAAAAGGATATTCAACTAACAGTTGCACAAAGAAACATGGGAGATTAGTTATCTTGTCTTAGAATATCTATCAAATTCAATATAATGTAGACATTGTCCTTCAGTGGAGAATCTAGACACGGGTGAAGAGTGACATCAATGTACAAAAATGCTTATGTAGACTTCAGTTAGTCAAGCATAGTTTTACACTTAGCATGTTTTGTTGAAGAAACTCATATCCTTATGCATTCAGGGAAGCAAAGTTCGAAAGACCGAAGATATTGAGCACTCACATAAAAAGCTATCATTCACAGAACATGTAAATATAAAAGCATATTTCTTTAAACAAGTGTAGCTATCTACTTTCCACATCAATAAAAAGTGCAAATTAAATAATATAACATATGTAGCTATGTAACTTTTTAGATTTTACAAGCTATTGATTTAGCTTCTCATTGCAATGACATATAAGTCCATGAGTGTTATTCAATTTGTGCACATTCTACTTTAGATAACTTTAAGGACCACTTAATTACAGCTTGTGAAATATCTTGGAATTTATATTCGACTGCGGTATGACAAAGTATATTTGTATTGCAGAACAGTTTTAATTTTATATGATATGTATTATAAATATAATTTTTGAAATACACCATATTTAAAATAGTATGCAATGCACTTGATTTTTCATTTAGAAACTGAACTGTTCTATTTTACTATTTTTCTAGTAGGGAAGTTGACTCTTAAAGATTCTCTCGTGCAAATAATTGAAGACGCTTTGAAGAATTAGAAGGGAGGATAACAAGGCGGTGAGTACCTCATCATTCTCGTCAAAAGTAGGCTTGTCTGGATGGAAATGTGTATCCTTGAGCTTCTAGTGGATCGAGAGGAAGCTCAGCTGACAATATAAAATTTCGAATAAGCTGGAAAAAATTAATCCTCATGCTATAATTTTTGGTTTTTTTAAGCTAAAAAACTGCCGTGAAAACATCTGATGCAGGTACCTCCAATGGCGATTCAATTCATTGCTCTAAAACCCCTATTATCCCCAATCAAACAAAACCCTCTTCCCATTAAATACAAAAACTCAACTTCTCTACGTAGTGGAACCCAATTATCAGTAACGGCGGCGGTATCTGTTCCGGTTTCAGTACCATGGGAGGAGCAAATTCCGCCAAACGCTGTTCTCCGGAAGCGCACTCCGTCATGGCGCGGGGGCTTCAGCCTAGGGGTAGATTTGGGATTGTCCCGGACAGGCGTTGCCATTAGCAAAGGCTTCACCGTTCGCCCGTTAACGGTAATTTCGGAAATATAAATTTGCTGTGTGTTGTGGTGATGTGTTGTATCATGTATATGTGTTGTGGTGATGTTATTAGGTTCTTGAATTACGAGGGCAGAAGCTTGAGCTTAGGCTTCTTGATCTTGCTGAAAAGGAGGTTTGTGATGTAATCCCAATTTTTCTTTGGGTGAGATTGTAAAACTTAATTTTGGTTTTGGTGGATTCAGTTATTGATGAATTTGTGCTGATCATATTAGGAAGTTGATGAATTTATAATTGGGCTTCCGAAGAATAGTGACGGGAAGGAGACAGAGCAGTCGAATAAAGTTCGTAGTGTCGCTGGAAGGTTTGCAGTTCGAGCTGCAGAGAGGTAGATTTTATGTTGAAACGAATCGGTTGATTGAATAGGAATGCAATGGTTAAGCTAGATTCATTCACTATGTAATCCTGAGAACTTGTGAATAGAAGCATAAATGAATTGAACCAGCTAAACACACTACTCATCAAGCTCCTAAATGGAGGTGTAGAGATTGCATTTTAGAATAAAGATTTAGTAGAGGTGAACCTTAAGTTGTGAAAATAATACCAACTGCCTTTATAATGTTTGCGAGATGAAGCTCAAATGAGCTTTTAGTGATAAATTTTGAGTCGAATACCCATTTGGTTTGGTTTTCATACCTAGTAATCTACTTGGAATTAGTTGTTCTCTGTGTTGCTCTGTCTTAGTGTGTATGCTGTAATGTTTGCTTAGTCCATGACAAGGATCAACTATTTGGACCAAACACTATATTGTTGATCAATCTTGATTTCTATGCAGGGGATGGAGAGTGTATCTACAGGATGAGCATGGGACATCTTCTGAGGCTCTGGACCATATGATAGCCAAGTTATAACCTGCTCTATATCTGTCTCTGCCTATAATTCGACTTCCACTATCTTGATTCTCATTATATTATTGCAGAGGACTCAGTAAATCTGCACGTGAAGGAAGACTCGACGCTTATGCTGCTATGGTGTGCGATCTGCAGAATTTCTTACTTGTGGGTGTTAAAAAATGTTATGATTATGGTATTCACCAGTTCAATATGTAATTGCAGAAGGTACTTGAAAGATATTTCGAGCATTCGGGGAAGGAGATTGAGCTTGTTGTACCCAAGCAAGTGGAACTCCAAAACAAGCTAAGGAAAGGTCCACCAAAGGATATAGACTTTTTCCCGGAAGAATCGCAGGATCTGTAAGGTAATATGACATGTGTACTTCATTTCATTTTTATTAAAGCACACACGTCAGAACTCATTTTTCTTTGACACAATTTGATCTCATAATCCATGTTTGATTCTTCAAGATCATTTCTACATGCTTTGTATTTAATTCAAAAGCATATTCTCATAACCTAACTTTCATTTAGGGGTGAGCAAAACTGAACCGCAACAGAAAAACCGAACCGAACTGTCGATTTCAGTTCGGTTCGGTCCGAACAATTATGATTTCGGTTCGGCTTTGGTTCGAGCAATGAGGACCGATGTTAGTCCGGTTCGGTTTGAACATGTCGAAAACCGATTCAAACCGAACCGACCGAATATATATATTTTTTAGTTATTATTAATTTTTATATTATTTTTTATTATATTATGTATATAAATATAATATTATATATTCAAAAATATATAGTAAAATGAAATGCATGTTTAAGTATTCGAACTTGACACCTCTTAAATAAGAGGTTGCATATCTAACCAATGGGGCCACAAGCCATTTTTGTAAAATTTGATTTACAGATTTAATATATACATAAAATTAATAAGAGTTTCGGTTTTCACCAAAACCGATCAAACCGAACCAACTATTTCAGTTCCGGTTTGGTGCTTGCTTTAATTTGGTTTGATTCGGTTTATACATTTTCGGGTTCGGTTCACTTCAGTTTGGGGATATCGGTTCGGTTTGAACCGAATGCTCACCCCTACTTTCGTTTTAGACATTGACTATTTCTCCATGTATTTGTATATGTTGGTGGTTGTTTCCTTTGTTCCTTTGCTTCTTAGGTTTTTCCTTTGTTTACTTAGTTTGGTTTTGTCTAGCTTGTCTATTCCCTGCGGCAGAGCTTGACACTCTAAAAGTTTTATGTTGTATTTTGGGGGAGGGAGTCACTTTCAGGCTCCCCCTCGGACGATGTTTTGTTATCCTTTTATGGTTGATATATATAGGTTGTGGATGGTGTTGATTAAAAAAAAAAAAACCGTCTCTGAGGAATATTAAATTCCAGCTTGAATATTGAAAATAATAGCCATGCATGAGAGTTGATCCCCAAAATGCCTCTAAATGTGTAGTTGGTGTCTCAGAGAAGAAATGCGTGTTCGGAATCGATCACATATTTACTCAGATTCTAGTGGAGAGTCACATGGTAGCACATCACAAGTCAATGAATATGATCGACAATTTCGAGGACCGTCTACAGATCCTAGAAAGCTAACTACGAGAGAGTCAAGACCAATTGCAAAAAGAACGAGAAGATGGTAAACGACATATGGAAGAGGTTTTGCATCATCAGATGGAACAACACCAACGACAAATGCAGGAGATGATTGAGTCCTATCTATCAGGTCGGATGCAGCCCCAGTTGAACAACTTCACAACCACGTATGACTACCTCCACCAACCAGTTATGTTATGTTTTAGACGTTTGGTACTTATATTATAAACTGTTTTGTTATGAATATTGGTAGTTTGACTCGTACATTGCACCTTTTGTGATATTTTGTACGAATATTGTATGGATGATATGATGATGTTTAATGTGGTTCGGGTATTTGATTTTATTTGATTCGATGATATTGGAATGTTTTTATTGGTATTAATACATTTAATTTATATACCAGTATAAATGATTAAAATAAACAATTTCACACTAGCAACATATTAGAGACAAAATATTCGATCTTAAAATAATAAAATTGGTCTCAATTTAGTGATCGAATATTCTGCCTCTAAAATTAGAGACGGAATAGAGGCATGGTATTCGGTTTCCAATTCCAAAAATGGTCTTCAACTTAGTGATCGAATATTCCGTCTTTAAAATTAGAGACTGAGTAGAGACGAAATATTCAGTTGCTAAATACTGCCTATCGGCAACCAAGCAAGGTGACTAGGATAGCAAGGGATTATTTCGTCTCTATTCCATCTCTAAATGTTAGACAATTTTCTGTCGTTAAATATTTAGCGACCACAACTTTAGAAATGACATTTTTCTGTCTCAATCCGGCTACTAATTATAATTAGAGACTAAAAAAATGAATTTGGAGACGGATATTTCTGTCGCTATTCTAGTATTTTTTTGTAGTGCTCACAATTAACCATAATTACAAAGTACAATTAAAAAATTAAAAATAACTATTAACCCCTAATGAAATAATTAACCTTAAATAATAAAAATAACTAATAATAATAAGTCATAATTGTGAAAATTCTACCATAATAAAATATTAATTAAAAAGTAATGACTGAAAAATTTATAAATTCTAATTATGAAATAGCATCTTTAAAACAATAAACTAAAAACTAATAAAAATAACTAGAAATCCTAGTTTCGGATAATCAACCTTAATTAGGAACTATAGATTAAAAATGAAGAAAATTATAATCCATAATTTTGAAATAATATAATCATTGGTAGTTAATAACTGAAAAAAAAAAATCGTATGAGTTCGAATCTCCTTAATACCACATGTCGGGTGTGTGAGTAAAAAAAAAAAAGATAAAGAAATCAACCCTAATTATACAACAATAATCTAATATTTGAAGAAAAATGAAATTTGAAAACTGAAAAAAAAATTAGAAAAAGAAGAAAAGGAACAGAAAAAGCCACAACACGGCCTGCTGTGTCTTTTGGCGCAACCGAGTTTCTGTTCCTGTTATTTAATTAGGGTAATCCAATCCAATTATGATATATTATAATTTTTAGTATTTAATTTATTAAATAATAAATTAATAACTAAATACTAAAAATTATATATATATATATAATGCATTCTTGTTAATTAAATATACTGGGTCAAGGTTATTTTATCATGACATTGTAAATCACAATAAAATTATAGCATTACTTATATAGGATTTAGAATAATTTTTAAGTAAAAATCTTTACTTAAGTATTCTATAAATCAAATTAGTATTATATATAGGAGTATTTAATTTTTTTTAAGAAATTTAATTGGTCAAGTTGAACCAATTAATTAATGTTCTAATGATGACTCATGAGTGTTGTATATTAAATAACTTTTCAATAATATATACTCTCTCCGTTTCTGAATAAATATCATTCTAGATGAATCTACACATATTAATAAAAATATTAATTAGATAATCAAATTACATTATACACCCTTTTGTGAATACATTAAATGAGTTAAATATGATTGTTTGAATTTATTAAATGAGGGCAAATATGAGAAAAATTATGAAAGATTTACCTCGATTGTAGAATGACAATTTTTATGAAACAAAATTAAAGTGTGAGAATGTCATTTATTGTGAAACGGAGGGACTATTGTAAATAAATCAAAGAAGAAAATGTAGAAATATATTTGTAAATACAAGGTAAATCAAATTGTAGAATCGCAGCAAAGAAACGAAACAAAATTGGAATCGCATTTAAGATGACAAGTTCATAGGATAATTTAATTATGATATCAATCCGACCTACCTAAGGAAGTGAAAAAATTCCTACTTCCATTCGAACTTGGCAGCGAAAATAACCAAAAGAAAGAAACAACCCTAATACTGATATATAAAAAATTATGAACATTTTGAGGCAAGGCGTGCTAAAACCCCAACAAGTGGTGCAACGTTTGCAGTAGCAGCTTCTGCTTGCTGGTAATTTTCCCTCTCATCTCTGTACTCATCATTCTCATCCGGCCCTCCGACAACGGCTCCATCGATAACATTAGGGTTATTTGAATTTCTGTGAAACCACTCATCAAAACCCCCTGAGCAGCTGACCGGCCTCGAATCTTTCTTAATCGACACGATTGATGCTCCTCTGTGATGAACTCTTTTTGGATAGTTCCATCCAAATCCTACCATGTAACTCATTTTCTTCGGCTTTAAGCCCAGTATGTAATCCACCTATGCATACATAATCCAAATTAAAACGTCAATTTTACCATGCATCACGGATTTGGATTCGGATTCGGATTTTGACCCCATCCACACATGCATCCATACAGACAGTCTGACACTAAGTTTATTTTTTTGTGATTGGGTTACCTGTGATTGGGCAAAAGCAATCAAGTCGTGTGGGCCGACTTGGCCTGAAGGGCATTGGATGGTGTTGTTTGTAGCAGCAAGGGTGTCGGAATATGCAGCAGCGATGAATGATGCAGAGGTAACATACTGAAGATTATTCCATTCTTGAAACCAAAGAAGGCCACCGTTTGTTCTATGCACATTGGAGTTTCCTTTCTGCATGCAGTTGCAAAGGTACTGCTCAGCGTTGTTCTTCAGCTCATATAGATTTCCAATATTTTCTGCTGATACTTGCTTCTCCATAATACTCTGCAATTAATTTTCATACATGTAAAAGAGTCAATTTTAGGACATGTAATATATATATATATATATATATCAAGAATCTAACTAAATTACGTACAATAATTCCCCAATACCTTTGAGATAAGAATTTGAGCACCAACATATTTGTCATCCCACGAAAACATCGTTCTTGTGCCACCGGAAGTTGAAGATTCGGTAATGAAATCGTGGTAGATGTTGTTGTTAGTTGCTAGAGCTAACCAGGCTGCTGCCCAGAGCAATTCGTCCTATATACATATATATATAGAAAATTTTACTGAATCTTGATTTGGTGTATTAATTTATGTGTATATATATATGATGTAAAGTTTAATTACCTCATATCCAGAGCTTGAATAGAATTGACCAGCTCCCGGAATGCTGTTATGGTATTCACCGGTGTGCTTTGTGGCAAAATCAAACAGCTGCAATGAATTGCAAATTAAATCACAATTTACATAATAATTTGGTTAATTATGTAGTCAACCTACACGCACAGGTTAATTTAATATTTTGATAAATTAGATAGAAACCTCAACAAGCTGCAGGGGTGTATATATAATTATTCATTGCCATGAAATGAAACATAATTAATCTTTAAGAGAGAGAGAGAGGCCTGCTTTGCATGTTCGAGAAGCGTAGAAGAATAACGAGGCCATTTGAGTATCTTGAAAGCAATGGACGCAGCGGCAAAAGCAGTGGCAGTTTCACCGGCAAGATCGGATCCAGGATGCTGCTCGTCGATCTTGTAAGCGGGCCGGGGCGTGGTCATGTCTTCGGGCCTCTGCCAGCAAGCGTGATCCGACCCGCCATCTCCCACTTGCCCGTACAACACGTTTGGCTCTGGATGGGCTTTCATCAAATAATCAGTTCCCCATTTTATGGCATTCACAGCATTCCACAACTCGTTACGGGCCTCTAGTTGAGGCCCGAATTGCACCACGCTCCACGCCAGCATTGTCACCGTAAACGCCATCGGGAGCCCGAATTTCACGTTGTCGCCGGCGTCGTAATATCCTCCCACCAAGTCAACCTGTCCATTAATATAATTTTATTAAATTATTCTTCCAACACTTCATGACAAATTATTTGAAAAGGCGAGGAACGGATTATACAATAAAAAATTAATGTGCATTTACCCCAGCATCCTTGCCATCACTAAGAGCGGAATCTCCACGCCACTGGACTCGCTGGGGGCGGGATGGTAATTTCCCCGATCTTTGTGCCTCAAAATACAACAAAGATTTGGTTAAGGCTGATCCATAGTCAAATGAAACAGCGTTCTGAAATAAAAACAGAACACAAAAAACACAGGTGAAGTAACGCAAACCAGACATTATTACTAATTTACTACAGTACGTAGGAAAATAACAAATGAACAATTCGTAGTGCCTTAATTTATTTATAGTGAGAAAGACACATTTCCTTTTGATTTTTATTTTTGTTCGTAGAAATGAAAAAGATTATATATGCCCCTTAGAATGTATTATATCAATTGACTTATAAGTTTGAGTATTTTCAAGCTAATTTAGAAAGATTTTATTGCCTTAATTAACGAGGCCATCATTAAAAGTTAAGCCTTTAATACAAGAATAGCATTGGTTGAGCTTTTAAATTTGAAAATGAAATAATTAATTGATGCTGGTCAGAATATTCGTGTGCAGTATTGATTGTTTAGTTATATGGGAAATATTGTACCCGAATAAAAAAGTATTGCTTTTTTACTGATTTATGTTTAATAATCACGAAACCAATATTAAGCTTGATTTCTTTGCCCTTTTCATTATAGAAAGAAATATTGTTTAGAAAAATCAGCCAATTAATCTTCCATATTTTTTTACTTACGCACTCGACCTGTGGTATTGAAGAGATTCGAACCTGTGACTTTTAGTCTCCAAACAATCTCACGTACTCGACCACTAGACCATCCCCACCGATACCAATTAATCTTTCATTAGTAAGAGCAACTAAGAAACTATATAGAAATCGATGATATCTGGGTCGAGCCCAACAGGTCAAGGGAAACCCAATTCATTTAAGTGAATATAGGTGCATGTATTCAAAGTTGAGAGAGTAAATTATTTTCTATCCAACTTCTATAAAATTACCCACCTCATGACACTCATTCAACTCATCATTCAAATAAAATATTAATTTCACTTTCCTCCACATTCACAACCTCCAACTTTTTAAAATTTGTATTCCATCAATAACACTCATCCAACCTGACTTTCAAATAAAATATTAATTTATCTTTCTTCTAATCTACATAAAATATCATTTCATTTTTCTTAATAACATATTATTAATAATAATTTTTATTATATTTAAATTTTTTTTAAATAATTTATTAGATATATTTTTTGAATTCATAATCACAAAAAAATACCCATACAATTATAAATTCATAATTTACTTGACAAAAAAATAAAAATTACAAGAGTTAAAATAAAATAAAACATAATTAAATAAACTACAATGAGAACACGTGAAACACTGTGGGCTTCTTTTGATTCTTTCCGCGGGCATTATATGTGCTAACGAAGATTCAAGCTGACATAAGAGCTACATCTTCTTTCATGCATCAACTTACATTTTTTGCTCCTTTCTGATTTTGATTTGGATGCTGAACATTCCCAAACAAATTGTGAGATTTTTTTTTTTGTGGTGGGAAGTTCTTCACAGGTAGGAATTCGAGTAAGGTTTGATAAAAATTGAGAATTTTGATAATATTGATAACTTTGTTGATCTTCTAAATTTGAAAAATTTTGTGGGTGAAAATAAGTTCCAAAGTTTGAAAAAATTTGGGAGTTATGATAATAATTTGAGAAAATTGCAGAAATGGTCCCACAAAGCACGCTCCCGTTTCATTTTGGTCCCAAACTAAGCTAATTTGGTCCCATTGGACCACGGTATGCTAAAATAGTCCTAACGTCACGTTTTCCGTTAAGTTGGCATGCAATTTTAGTCCCAAACGATGAGCAATTTTAATCTCATGCACAATATTATGCAAAACAATGATCTGGAGGGAATTCTTGTGAATTGGAGGGAAAATTCAACCGCTTTGAACCAAAAATATCCAACTTTTGGAAGACATTTATGCCATATACCTATCTATATATATACCTACACACCAATTCCAAAATTACAAGAATTTAAACAAAAAAAAAAATAAGAAAATTCTCCTCCAAATTAACAACACCATGTCTGCTGCATCTTCAAGCAGAGCGAACAACAACAAATTTTTTTTAATGTGCGACTTTTAGAAGCCAGTGCGAGCATATGTTTCCAATCGTGCACATAGTAAAGGTAGGTTTTTTTATACGTGTCCTGCTTCACTACGCGGGGATTGCACTTTTTCAGATGGGTTGATGAGTGTCCATCACAAGACAACTCAGGGGAGTCCCACAGCTGAAAGGTGAAGATGTCAACTGAAGACATAGCTGATGATATGAAGATTATGGCTGAATGTATGATGCAAATGACTGAAGATACGAAGAAAATGGCTGCAGATGTGGTAAAAATCAGAAAGTTGGGAAAAGTGATGTTTCTAGTGTTAATGTTTTATGCAGTAGCTGTTTTCCTCAAATGAATGTTGTGGTTGTCCAATATGTAAGATGTACAATGTAGAATCATATTATTGCAATATATATGCCAATGAGAAAATTTTCCCAACAAAACACTAGCTTCACTGAATCAGAGCAACAACTATTAATATAAAAACCAACTGTGAATAGCATTACTACAATTATCAATAACAATTAATCAAAAACCAGCTTCACTGAATCAGAACAACAACAATTAGCAAAAACCAACTGAATACCATTACAGCTTCATATTTTCAGAGCCAGACTACAATTATCAACCCACAAAAAATGCAATAAATAAGGCTGACATGATTGGCAAGATTATGGCAGAGTATTTGTTCAAAAACATGAAGTCAAACACATGGCTTTTCAGAGTTAACAAGTTAATTTTTCAAAAATATCAAATTAAACCAAAAACACCAAATGAAGCCTGAAATCTTACCTGTTCTTCATCTTCTTCTGTGCTGCAGCTCTCAAGCTTGAAGCATGCACAAAATTTTTACCTCCTTTGGTGACCACTCTCATGGAATCTATTTCTTGAGGTTGATTTGCAGTAGCTGAAGAACCCCCTATGAACTTTTGGCTATGAAAACCAGCAGAAGGTTGGGAGACAGGAGGCTCCCTAGCAGACGATTGCACAACATTAATTTCACTTGAAATGGTGTAAGCTGTTGACTTCTCTTGAGTAGGACCATCATCCACAGGGTTGTTAGAAAACTTAGGTCTCTTCATTGCCTAATTAAGAACATGAAAATATGTGCAGAGAATTAAAGTCATTAAACTGAGATAATAAGAAGAAAATGATAATGATCTTACAAGCATTTTTCTTTCTTGCTTTGTAGTTGGCAACATACTGGAACAACCTTCTCTTTGAGTTGCATCATCTCCTTGGGTTGAATGAGGACAGTCATGTTGTGTCATCTCCTCCTCAAACTGAGTAGATGGTTGAGCATCCTTCTGTGCAGCTGCACTCTCTTTCTCAAGTTGAGGCTATGTTGCTTCAGAGTTGAAATTTTCCTAAATAAAACATGCACATAGCAAACAACCTTCATAGCCACAGCTTGCTCTTCAACAACCTTCACAGGCACAGATTGGTCTTCAACAACCTTCACGGGCACAACTTCATCTTCAGGTTGTGTTTCCATTGCTGTGGACTCCCCAGTAACTTTCACAACCTGCTCAACAGTTGTAGAACTTCCTATTGTTTGTAAATCACCTTCTGCATCATCCAAGTACACTACCTTCCCAACAACATCATCTCCATTCAGCCTAACCACTGTTCTTTCACCCTCCAAATATATGAAGAACTCTCTCATTTTTGCAGCCCCTATTATCAGATTCCAGACATCAAACTCACAGACAACAAGCTTCAACTTTCCTTCTTCATCTTTTGCATAGAACTTCTTAGACCCCAGATACCCTATCTGTTCGCATAGGCTTTCTAAGTACTTAAAACACCATTTACCGGTGTCTACAAAATCAAACGCAGAAATCGTGCCCTCTAAATACTCTAATTCACCATAGTCACTAACCACCATACTATCATGCTTTAGCTTCGTCGTATACCAATAATTACAGGGCCCTAAAAAAATATATACTAAATTTAGAGAAATAAAAATCACACACAAACTGAGAGAAAATTGCAGAGAAATTGGGCGAAGAAACTTACTGTAATCTGGGTGTGGTAGTTGTACGCAATGCTTCCTTCGAATCATTGTTAACTTGTGTTTTCAGAGCTACGATAAATTATAAGAAATTTCAGCCAATTGCTCGCAAATTCGCGACCTGGAAGATGCGACAACTTCCACAGCAAGTGCTCTTGTAATTTTCTCCAACTTTCGAGGCAAGCTTTGGGGATTTTCAGGTTAATTTGGTGTATTTCTCATGGATTTGAAGGTAGAAGACGGTAGTTTTTTTTGGGGGAAAATAGAAGTTGAGTTATTTGTGTTAATTTGGGGATTTTCTGAAATTAGGGTTCCTATAACTCATGTGCGCCTCACGTGTTAACTCGCCGTCAACTGTTAACTAGCCCGTCAAAATACGCGGGACCAAAATTGCATATGACTGTTTTATGGGGCTATTTTGGCTTAAAAAATAAAGGAAGGACCAAATTAGCTTAGTTTGGGACCAAAATGAAACGGGGGCATGCTCTGTGGGACCATTTATGCAATTTTCTCTAATAATTTGGGTGATTTGAATCTATAACTTAAAATGAAGAAGAAATGTGAGATTAAGAATTTGATAAAATAAGATATGTGAGAAAATGATAGTTTAGGTTCTGTGTAAAATATATCAATATTAGACTCTATTTGTAGAGTAAAAAATTATGAATTTTGGTGTAATTTTTTTAGATAATTATATAAAAAATTTATATTTTAATTCATTTATATAAAATTACATGACATCTAATGAGAAGGTGCCACGTGTGCAGCAGTCCAACAATGCCTCAAAGGTGGGCATCCGCCTCATGTCACTCAATATTGTGACTTTTGCATTTTTTTTCCCACATTTTTTGTCGTATTACTGTGACACTTGGTGAAAGGTCACCGATGTGTATAATCTAACTTAGGGGTGCACATAAATGTGTTTAGGCTGACCAAACTAGCCAGCCCAAACTGACACTCGACCGTATAACCCGTTATAATTACAAACCGAAGTTGTTTCAGCTCATACATCATGTAGACCGATCTTAATGGGTTGGCTCATGGGTTCAAGGGTGTTCACCCAAACCAACCCAAATCAACTCGTTACCTTTTATTCAATTATATGTATATATATAAAAGGGATAAGACCCAAATAGACCCCTGAACTTATTTAGGGGGAACAATTAGGCCCTCGAACTTTTTTTTGGTCTCGATTGAACCCCTAAACTTTTAATTTGGGCTCAATCAAGCCCCCCAGTCACACACCTCACAAACGGCCGTTAGTGAGGACACAAAATGACGTCGTTTTATACAAAACGATGTCGTTTTGTGTTTGTCCAAAAAATCAAACCCGAATCCATGAACAGTGCTCTTCTTCTCCAAATTTCCTAAGTCTCGCTGATCTTCCCGATTTCCCAGAAATCGATTGGGATTTCTCCGAGCCCAAATCGATTCCACCACTTCCGGCGACTCTGCCAATCACCCCCATTCATCGCCGGACCTATCTCCTCCAAAAACCCCTCTCAGATCACCCTCCATTCGCCGGAAATCCCCCATTTTTCTCGTCCTCAGGCGGCGTTGGATGGCTCCGCTCCGGTGGCTAATCGTTCATTGCAGGCATCCCAATCTGATGCAATCAACCCAACAGCTTCTCGCCTAACCTCTGTCCCTCCACCTGCTCATTCTCTGACATCTGCAGCTCCTCCTATGACCTGCACGTCGCCGGGCCTCTCGCTGCAGATCGACCAACCTCTACCCAACCCCCCTCTGCTCTCCTCTTTAATTTCCATCCCTGCAACCCCTGCGGATGGCCTTTACCCATCTCCGATCATTTTTGGGCAAGGATTCGCAGTCGAGAGGCCGCCCCTCACTTCATCTTTGTCTGCTCCTACCTCTCCTCACATCTCTCTCCATATTTCTTCTGGAAACATTTCAGCTGCAGCCTCTCGCTCTAATTTAACATCTGTATCTGCAAATGATTCTCAAAATTTAGGAAATTTGGAGAAGAAGAACACTGTTCATGGATCGGGTTTGATTTTTTGGACAAACACAAAACGACATCAATTTGTATAAAACGACGTTATTTTGTACTCTCACTAACGGCCGTTTGTGAGGTGTGTGATAGAGGGGCTTGATTGAGCCCAAATTAAAAGTTTAGGAGCTCAATCGAGACCAAAAAAAGTTCGAGGGCCTAATTGTTCCCTCCAAATAAGTTCAAGGGCCTATTTGAGCCTTATCCCTATATAAAATTATATATAGTTTCGTATTTATGATCTTGTTCCAACCGATCGATATGCAATTATTCCACTATCTTAATTCTCAAACACTCAAAAATTCTACATATATAGGAACAAAATTTCACTTTCTTCTCCATGTAGGGGTAATCTAGCTGCTTTTTTTTTTTTTTTGCCATGGATCAATATCGACAACCCTCACTATAATTTACAATAAATTAATGAGTTTATATTTGAGCTAATTATTCACTTTCAACTCGATAAACGAACCCAACCTAACCCAACCCAACCCAACCCTTCCCAACCCAACCCTTATATTTTTGTGAGTAGCATGGTTGGGTTGTGCAATGAAAAAAAAGATTAATTGCCTAGATCGAGTTTTTTTAAATCGTAGTCTATGGGTTGATCTATTTAAACATCTTCAACCCGCTCAACCCAACCCGTGTGCACCCCTAGTCTAACTCATTCTTTTCTATTCAAAATTTGTTGCAATTTCTAAAATATGCTTACTAAATGGTGGGTCCAGTCAAAAACATTATTTGACTCTTTTCTCTTGTCCTATTTGATTCGAAGAAAAAACACGTGTATTTGAAACATTTTGATTTGGAGAAAATACATGACATGATATTTAAGACAATTACTGTAACGGCCCAATCTCGGAAATCTGAGACGCTAACACAAGATTAAAATAAATTTCCTAATTTTTTAAAAAAATTACATATTTAAAGGAAATATTTAATTCTATAAATTGTCTTACAGTTAAAACCACTCAATCACAACTTGGGAAGACTTTTCAAACAACCAATTGTAAGCATTTTTGACAAATGACTAGTCAATGTTGAAAGTCAAATATTTGAACGAGTCCGCAATAACTGCGGGACATGAAAGATTTTAATATTCTTAAATATTCAAAACATTCAGCGGAAGCATATAATATGATAAAATATTGACCAAAGTCAATATTCAACATTCAAAATATAATTTTCGACCTAGTGAAAAACTTAAATAACCCAAATGTCCACGTTAGCATCCTGCATCACCTTGTACCTGAAAATATATTAGAAAACGTGGGTTGAGTGTCGAAAAACACTCAATGGGCTTATCGTGTTCGTCCAAACACATGTACAAATTTACCATATCAAAACCATATTTATAATTATGTCAATACGCTTAAGAATATTTATTCAAAAGTTGATAAATCAATATTCATGCAGGTCAAATCATATCCACAGAAAGCGAAAACAGTCGTAAATCATATATAGACGAAAACATTTTAAAAATATAAGTTTTAGTTAGCAAAACCCACCTTATAATTAAAACAGTTGAAGCTTTACACGTGTCCTGCAGATCCTAAGCTTGAGATCTGGGGTTTGGGCCTACAAAAGGTGAACTACCTATTAGCATCGTGTTAGGCCCTAAAATTATAACATAAGGTAAGTTTGGCTATAGGAATAAATTCTCAAAACTTTGGACTGGAACATATATTTTTAAAGTGTTTAATGGATTTAAAATAATCCAAAAAGCTCAAACACACAAGTCTCGGAAGATCGATAAATTTAAATTGGCCCAATTAGAATCTTGATCATTTAAAATATTTTAAGAATAAATTCTTTGAATAAATGGAATTATCAATATATAAATAAAAGATAATTGCAACACTCACAATAAAATATTTTAAGAATAAATTGTTTTAGCATTCTTCATTAACTTAACTTTAGAATTTATAAGAAAAGAAAAAAAATAATAAAAGAAAATTAAAACAACTCACACACACACACACCTATTAACCCAACATATATTTATAACTTCTCTCTTTCCATATGTGTGTGTGTGTGTATATATACTTCAGCATATCACCAATCAAAATGCCTCACTCTCTCTCTCTCTCTCTCTCTCTCTCTCTCTCTCTCTCTCTCATAAGACTGCACACACACACACACACACACACACTCTCTCTCTCTCTCTCTCTCTCTCTCTCTCTCTCATGGAATCAAACCCATTTCACTTTTCTCTCTCCTCACATGCACATGAAACAATATTAAAATATTTTTCTTTTCACTTTTCCCAACTCTTTTAATTCTAATTCTAATTCAAATACAGTTCCAAAATAAAAGCATAAGTCTGTCTCTCTCTACTATACTCATTAAAACAGACAAACCTCTTTCCTTTTCTTTTCTCAACCCAAAAAGCACGTGCACTTTCAAAACTTATTCAAATTGAACAATATTAAGTTAACCATCTCTCTTGCAACCCCTCTTCACACGTACATCGTGACAGCAAATTGAAACAAAATTTCTCTTCTCACTCCCCTCTAAACTCACGTCGCCCTTCACAGTGCACACAAGCACATTTCTTTAATTTTCTCTATACATGCAGCAACATCTAGAAACATTAACTTGAGCAAGGATATTAATTCCTCAAGAAATAAAAACCTCGCCAAAACAAAAATCGAGTAACAATAGAGAACCTGGGGAATTTTCAAGTACTAAGATTTCTAGAGTTCAATTCCAAATTTGAACTTTTAAATCTCCATAAATCATGAAATAAATTAGAGGAAATGATAGAGGAAGAAGAGACAAAGAAGATAGAGATATTGCATGTTGGATTCGGGCACCGGAAAAGCTTGCTGACAATGCACCAACGTACAGTCAAGGTGGCTTTTTCCGACCATTTCAGCCTTCATTTCCATACAAAACTTGTTGCATTGAACTAGAAATTAAAAGTGAAAGTATAAAACATATTTTTGAATTTTTTTAGCCGAAAAATAGGAATTCCTGCGACGGCGGACGGTGGTCCGGCGACAGCGCTCTGCCTCCGGCCACCTAATCGAAAATCACCTTGAGAGAGATAGAGGAGGAGATGAGAGAAGCTCAACTTAGAATGGAAGTGAACAATGAACTCAAGCCTTTAATAAAATGTCATATATTTTCTTGATGTTGGGCTACAATCCTATGGGCTGGAATTCTTTTGAAATTGGGCTTCTTTTAATTAATTTGTGCTAGACCCATTAGACTATATTGGGCTTTAAGTCAAACTATATTTCTTTAGATAAATTGGCCCAACTTCTCAATATAGTCCAATTGTAGAGAAAATTTCACTTTTGGTCCCATAGGACACGCCTTGCTCCCCTTTTAGTCCCAGAGCTGTCTATTTTGGTCCCAAATTTTTTTGACCGTCAATTTTGACCTCACCGTGACAGAAAACGTTAAATTTACTGTCGATTTTGGCCCCATTGCACTATTAATTTCAGTCCCAAAGTAACACACAACCAACTAACTGTAACATTATTTAGAGGCAATTTTGACAGATTTTTACAAGGGATAATTGCCACCAAAATACATCAATATTCTCACAAAACCAACAAAACCAAATCAACTAAACCAAATCAATTTACTCATTGCTCTGAACATAACCAACAAAAGCAAATGTGATAAACTGAAATATTTCATCTGAATATACATCACTTCCAACAAGTTTGTTCCAAAAGCTCATCAAAAAATATTCAGCAGTAATATTTCCAACACTAAAAACATCAATGTTTGTCTTGATGTTTCTGGACCCAAATGAATTTCCTTTCACTCATATTTATCCTAAATTTATCTGTAATAATGAAAAGAACAGAGTTTGTAGTTATAAAATCTATTTGCCCCGCACCCCCCCAAAAAAGGGGAAAGAACCAGAACCACCAGAAGTAGATAGTCAAACTTGACGTTGTTCAATACCTGAAGAGCTTGCTTGCCAGAAGTTAGAAATTGAGCTTGGATTTGTCTAGCAACTACAGCTTCAAGCATGGAGCTGACTGATTTCTCCAGTTGATTTACAGCTTTATCACCTACCCCTTTCTGATCACAATGATAATGTAATTTCCAAGAAACGGTTGGACCAGAAATTGTTAACCTAGAAGCTCTCTGCAATGGAAGCAGAAATTGTTTTCTCAATGGCCGGACTAATTGTCCGCGCAACAGATTGCCCGATCTTGGCCACTTTTCTCTTGACCGTTTTCTCTATAATAGCAGGTAAATCTTTGTTTAAGCAATTGCTAACCGTATTTGTTAGTTGTTGCATACACTCCTTTGCTGCCTTTTCTTGTTTTGTATTTTCTTCTTGAAGATGAGCCTTCAAAGCATCGGAATTGGCTTTGACAGCTTTCTCCAAGCTCCCGCCCAAGGCTGCCTCGAGTCTTTTTCCCTCTTTGGTAACTGAAATAGCAACCATCATTGCCGTCTGCTTCTGCATTTCGTTTTCCATGATCACAAGCTGCAAGAAAAGAGAGAGAAAATAAATAAATGATACAGGGGTGATGCAACTATCAAATGCAGTAAATCTATATGCAATGAATTTGAATGACAACAGAAACAAGTCTGTAGTTTTTTTAAGAAAGTTTTAAGTTTAGCTCTAAATCTTTGCATCCCAATTTAACAAAAGGAAGTCAAGTCAATAGAAATTCCCTGAAAGAAGTACTAAAGTTGAGAAGAACGTATTCAAAAACAGAAATGACAAGCAAGAATTTGAGCAACGCAACATTTGATCAGAATATCGTGATTAATGTTTAATCTAAAATGATTGGCTTTATCAACAATAAGAGAAATTTTGGTTATCGATGAGGTGACAACAAATCACTCATTCCACCACTTGAAAACGCAAACAAAATTACACTCCATCTCATTCATCTCAATTTACAAACCCCACGAATGCAATCGGATTAAACAAACACAAATAAAAAGTAACTTTTGGGAGCAATATAAAAGGGCAATAATGATTAATTAAATGCTATGAACAGATCCACATATCTACTCCCATCACATTGCACGATCAATGGTAGAAAATGGAATTCTTGAAAATGATAAAAAAAGAAATAGATCAAGAGAAGAAATCTGAGAAGAACCTGATAGCAGCGTTGGGCGATTGAGCGGTGTAGATGAGATCTCTGAGTTAACGAAGTAAAAAGGTGTGAGGGTTTTACAATGAAACAGCTGAGTCAGATCTGGAGGATAAATCAACCGCGAGACCTCGTAGAGCAGAAAGTGCAGCATTAATGTAGCAGCATCAACGATGAAGGTGAGGGTGAGTGTGAGTGTGAGGGCGAGCGGCGAGGTGTGAGGGTTCACGATTGAGAGGGATGAGAGATTTAGGTCGTTTGAGAAATTTCACGATTTGGTTCCCAAATTTCATGAGACGTGTGTAATTTGAGAAATTTCAGATTTGGTTCCCAGATTGAAACGAGGCGCTATTGAATTTGGATGCTAATTTAGGGCAAAATTAGGGTTTTGATTTGGGTGGAATTTGGGAATTTCTTGAGGTAAGGGTTTGAATTTGAGAAATTAGAGATGTAGATCGCTTTTTGTTAGAATCCCGCTTGTTTTGGCCGCATGTGCGAGGTTTCCGTCTCTCAGCCTTTAACAACCGTTTAAATCTTCGGGACTAAAATTGACCGTTTGAATCTTATGGGACTAAAAGTGAGCGATTTTTTTGAAAAAGGACCAAAATAAACAGCTATGGGACCAAAAGTGGAGTAAGGCGTGTCCTATGGGACCAAAAGTGAAATTTTCTCTTCAATTGTAAAGTTTTGGGGCATTACAATTACCTTCCCATGAATTAATTAGATAAAAATATCATTAATCTTCTTCTTTATGGAGGCCTTTCATCTTACAATAAAAGGCCTGACCTCATATCAACAACATCCTTTACAATGCAGGGCAGATGACTCGAACCACCTACCACCTCAGCTCAATCACAGTTTTTGAATTCAGCTCACAATTAAATTCCCAACTAAAATCGGATATAAACAAAATTTCATCACATTGTTAGTGCGCTCCATCTATATCTATTTAATCAATCAAGAATTTACGATAGATATATGGAGCGTGTACATTTTGTCAAGAAATGATACGAGTGTACAAGAACTCATTCCAGGTGTCAGGCAAGCCGGGGAGGCACCAGTGGATGCAGTCGGCGAAGGTGGCTAGATCGGCCTGCTGATCCGCCGTGAGCATCTTCCCCTGCCGGATGGTGTGGACGGCAGTGTGCGCATCTTTTCTATATTCCGACAGTCGAGTTATGTTGAGGAAATAGACAGGCACTTTCATTGAACTCGTTACGTTTGCTGCAACTGCAAACAGCCTGCGGTCTGTGCCTACGTTCAGTGACATCGATGTGTTGAGAATTGGGGCTGTCTCTTTGGCACATTTTATGCCGTCGGGGTTGTGCCAATCCAAGCTCCTGAAATCATTTTACAATTATATTAAAAATAAAATAATCATAATAAAAAAAATTAGAGGATAATTAATTAATTATTTACTTGATGTGTAGAGGAGACATGCTCATGAAGAAAACTTTGGTGCGATTTGGATCGACATTGTTGTCGACCCAATCAGACCAAGTGTTCAAAACTCTCCTGTAAGCCACAGGCCTCTCAATTTCGTCGAATTCTGTCGAGCCTTGGTCGAACGATCCTCGACTGTTTGGTTCATCGTTACAAACTTAGCTTCAATATAATAAGGCGTATATATATATACATATATATATATGAACGAACACACACGCACAATTGCATCCAGATCGAATATATAAGGTGAAAAGATAATTAGTTACAGAATTTTCATGGCGGCTGTGTTCATCCACCAAATATAAGTGTTGAAAACGAGGTAGTCCACATTGATCCAGTTATCGCCATGTTTATTGATGGATTCAGGCATGATGATACGGTTCAAGATGCTGTGCATATCAGGATCATCTGAATTTGACTCTACCAAGAACGGAGCCCAGTAAAATTCCACTGTAGCATTGTAATCCTGCGCCCAAATCGACATCTTTCAAAACATTACATATAATATAATTGTTACGAATCCTGATGTTCCTATATATATGTGAATGCATAATTAATTATTTCGAAATAAAATATAGAAAAGCCCTTTGCCATCCAACTGCAGCTCTCTCATTCATATATACTTGGCTGCAGGCTAGTGTTGCAAGCTCACATGCCTCTAAATTAGGTGAAACTTAACGTGTGCTGAGTTGGAAAAACGTTATTAATTTTTACTTCAAATTTAAGCGACGGGCAGTCTACTTTTCTGAAAATGGATAAATTAAAGCTCCAGTCTTGAATTAATTAGGTAAAATTAAATAAACAGAAAATTAAGTAATGAAATAACCTCAATTCTGAAAGTGGATAAAGATCCAGTCTTGTTCAAGCTCTTCCTGCCTGGAGGCGCTACGGATTGCACCAAACAAATCATAGATTCCCACTGATTCCGATTCAACGAGTCTCCCACAAACATTAGCCTCTTGTTTCTCATTTTCTCAAGCAATAATCTCGGTTTAAACCTTGATCAACAAAATTATTAAACACAGTATGTAACGACAATCGATCAGCTAATTTATTAATTCAAATATTCAAAAAAAAATCTTACTTAGGCAACGAACAATCTCTGGGCTGCCACCTCCAATTCTGGTAGAGAGAATCTTTCCTTCCATTCCTCATGCACGTCACCTGCGCCGTCAAGAACTCGCATTGATCTTCTTTGTATAAAGGGTGCGTAACATTATCGAAAACCCAATCTCCCGTAAATAAATCGCATTCTTGAGGTGGGGTTTCGATTTCCAGATCATCTTCGTCTTCGTAGGTTTCGTCGACTGCCGTTTCGATCTTCTCCTCCTCCTCGTCGTTGTCGTACCCATTTTCTTGATTCGATTTCAAAACGACGGCGTCGAGCTCTTGTTTCCGATCACCGCGGTTGTCATCAGCAGAAGTAGAAGCAGTTGTGGTAGCATCAGCGTCGTCCTCTACTTGTGCCTCAACTACGGTTCTTGAATTGACCACCACCGAAACGGCGTCGTCGGAAATGTTGAGATTGGTTTCGGTTTCTTGAAACGTGACGTCGTTGCTGTCTTCTTGAATTTCTTGAGCTTTGGAACGTGAAAATGGGAATTCGGCAATGGATTTGACGTCTTCACTGTACATGAAGCAGCCGAAGAGGAAGACGGAAATGACGACCACGAATATGGAGAGGTTGCTGGCCTTGCGGCCGGTGGAGGAGGAGGCGGAGGCGGGCTTCATGGAGGCGGTGAGGAATATTCTTCTCTGGTTGAATTTCCGGCGGAGAGGGGGCTGCATGAGAATGAGAGCACACGAGTGGTGACTGGTGAGACCGAATGAATGGGAGAAGTGGGGGGAATTTAAGGCTCGAAAAAGAAAAATATGATGATCAAAGAAGCAGGAGAGAGCGTGAGAAAGCGACTGGCATGATGTTTTGTAGCATAAAAATTAAATTTGCTGTTGAGGGTGTTGGTTAATTAGTTTGTTTCTTCAAGAGGGGGATTTGGTGAAATGTGGCAGTCATGAAAGAAACCGATTAGGTTAATGCTGGCGGGCTGGTTGTCGTTCTCTGCCGCTTACTTCTGATCATCTGCTAACTACTGAATCTTCCACAAGACGTACATAGGGGTGGAACCGTGGAGAGAGAATTAAGAGAGAGAGAGAGAGAGAGAGAGAGAGAGAGAGAGAGATGTTAATTGCTAAATTAAAGATTAGTTCAGTTGGTCTCAAGTGTCATTTTCTTTCTGCGCGTCCATGAATTTCTATTTTTGGGTTGTGGGTCTATTTGGGTACATACTCATCCAATTCTCAAGAATTTCATACTTTGTTTTTTTTCCATTTGATACTCTTAAAATATGATATGTGTGTGTGTGTGTATATATATATATGTGAAAATATATAAAAATATGCAAAACAAAATTGTAATCGGAAAAAAAAACAAGATATAAGACTATAATAGTTTTATGGGCAATTTGGAGTGTAAATGTCTTAAATACCCTTATGACACACTTGTCCCCACACCCCAATCATTGGGTAAGTGTACCTTTTATATTTTTTTAATAACTAAATAATAAATGCGCGCACACACACCTAACATATACACAATTCAGATTTAATGTATTTTAGAATTAAAAGGGCCGAAATTTAAAGATTGTATAACGATTAATATTTTGAAATTAACGTTACTATAATAACGATAACGATAATGTTATTGCGTAACGATAACTTAAAAAAAATGACAAGGATAATATTATATTATAGAAAATAAGCATAATGATAGGGATATATAATATTTATAATTTTCATAATTTGCAATGTAACGATTATTAATCATAACAGCATAATTTCAAAATTTGCAATGTAAAGATTTTTTTTCCATGATTTGCAATGTAACGATAAACATAATTTGCAATGTAACGACTTTTTTTTCCATGAATTACTGCTTAGCATCATCAAGTGAAGAGCTAGGTGACTACCTCCTGAATTACTTGATAATGGTGGCGAACTTTTTAATTATCTTTAATAACGATGGTTAGTATAATGGTTAATAATGATGGTTAGTATACTTTTTTATTATCGTTAATAACGATAGTTAGTATAATGTTTAATAATGATGGTTAGTTTTAATTTAATTATCGTTATGGTTACTTTCCTATATTGTCTATCATGGCTAAGGAAATATTTTTGGGGTTCCGGCATCAACGGCGGCAGTTGAGCAAGCATTTAGTCAATCTGGCTATATGTTAAACGAGCGTAGATCGATGATGATGCCGGAAAGTCTTGAAGCACAATCCGGCTATATGTTCAACTATTGTTATATATCTATGAACTATCGTCATAGATGAATGAACTAACATTTAGTTCTTCAACTAACCTATCGTTATGGAAATTCTAACCTATCGTTACACAACCATAACGTTAACTAAAAAGATATGGGAGAGAGAGAGAATAGAGAGGGTAGTTACAAAGAAATATTTTATTTTTTTTTTGCATGGAAAGTACAAGTGTGTAAGGCACTTTTCGGAAAAAGTGGGAGAATATTCAGCTTTTGTGGTCAAATGGTTTAAATATAGTACAAATTGCCCAAATAACTCCTGTGGTGTTAAAACTTGCCCAACTACCCAAATTTTAGAATTAAATTATTTAGATAAAAATTTATCCCTATATATATATATATATATTATTTCATGCATCATGTATTTACAACTTTTGTGGGCACTTAGTCTTGTTTAATAACAATTGAGTTATTATTACAAGTGGAAATGGGTCAAAATAGCCATTCGAACTTTTACAAAACTTATTTTAGCCACTAACTTTTAAATATATATTTTTTAGCCAAAATTATCAAAATGCTCTTATATTCATTTTAAAAAAGAAATCATACTTTAAACTATCCCAACAGCCGCCATTCACATTTTTTAAATCAGATTGTGAAAAATTTCTCTCTCTTCTACAATCTCATCTTCTTCACAGTTTACAACACTAATGGAATCTGGAAGAAATCGTCGACCACTCTGGAAGATTTCTCCAAATCGTCTACCACTCTGGAACAATCTTCTTCACAATCTCATTTTTCTCTCTCCAGATTTATCCACCAACGAGCCATTGTCGACCTCCAAAAATTCAAGAGAAGAAATATAATATCCTTCCCCAACGCGTGTATATTTCAGATCTAATTATTAATAATATTGTTAAATTGTTTGGTGTTATTTATTTTTGAAGTTTGATTTGGGGAAAAATGAGTAGAAAAATTTTCTAGACACAATAGACATGTTCGGATAATAGAAATATTTAAAAATCATCCCTAATATAGTGGATTTTTGAAAATCTAGAAAAAAAAATTATTTCTGCAACTTCCAAAAAATCTAGAAAAATGAAGTTCTTAACTGTGCACTGGAACTGCGTGCTGAGCCTAGTGCGTAATTACCAGTTCGCAGTCAATGTGAATGTGTCGATATATGACGATATTTGTTGTTACGCGCATGCCTCATCCGAGCTCAAATTATTACCAAATGTCTGTCGATGTTTGTTGTTGCGTGCGAAACCATCTTGTGCATGCCAAATTATCAGCCGATGTCCTGCCGATGTCTGTCTATGTTTTTTATTGCGCGTGTAGCCATCTGCGCGTGCGCATACCTTGCGTGCACACGCTTTGTGGTCGCACACGCGCACCCGAGATCAAATTATCAGCCGATGTTCTACCCATTCTTGAAAATTATCAGCCGATGTTCTGCCGATGACTGTCTATGTTTGTTGTTGCGCGCATAGCCATCTGCGCGCGCGCATGCCTTGTGCTTGCACACGTGCACCCGAGACCAAATTACCATCTGATGTTCTGCCGATGTCCTGCCAATATTTGCCAATGTTATGTTGTGACGCCTGGGGCCGAAGCGCGGAGTAATCGTTGATGCAAGACACTGACAAAGAGTGGCTCCTATAAGACTTCCACGTGAAGGGGCACATGAATGAACCAAATCCACCCAAAAGAGAGGGATTCTGAGGCTATAGAGGAATGAGACTGTATAGTCGAGGATAGCTTAAAGGATTTGATTGATGCTACTCATACCACAAGGTGCATCTTCTTTTCTGGCGCTCATTCCACCAGAACTCCAAAGTTAAGCGTGCTTAACCTGGGGCAATGGTGGGATGGGTGACCCATTGAGAAGTTTTCTCAGGGAGCATGTGAGTGAGGACAAAGTACACTGTCAGTCCGGTAGCCATGTGAGGGTGGAAAGACTCGTGTTGGCTTGTGGGGACAACTGTCAGTCCGGTAGCCGGGTCATTACATGTGGCATCAAAGCCGAACCTCTCGCAGTAAAGTGTGGTTCGGGGAAGAGCTTAAAGGATTTGATTGGTGCTACTCATACCACAAGGTGCATCTTTTTTCTGGCGCTCGTTAAGCGTGACCCCCTAGGGTGTAGGGAATAAGATGAAATAGCACTCCTATTTATACTAAAGTTCAAGGATATAAATATGGTAGAGTCAAATCAAGTTTGATTTCTTTCTATAAGGTGTGGTTCGGGGGAGAACTTAAAGGATTTGATTGGTGCTACTTATACCACAAGGTGCATCTTTTTTTTGGCGCTCATTAAGCGTGACCCCCCTAGGGTGTGGGGAATAAGATGAAATAGCACTCCTATTTATAATAAAGTTCAAGGATATAAATATGGTAGTGACAAATCAAGTTTGATTTCTTTCCATAATCTTGTGTTTCTTGTGTAAGAAAATTAGGTTTATGGTTCTTTACATCTTTTGGTGAGATGGGTTCAACTAAAGGGCTTACAAACTGGGCTAAGAAAATAAATAAATTATTATGACATTGGTCCAAAATAAAAATATAAGTAAATTATAACTTTAATTATTTTCATTAAAATGCAATAATTGTAATGCATTTATGAACATGCTCCACATACGTTAAAATTTATTCTAAGTGCGACTTATAGGACTTAAATAATTAATAGCATGCTTTAAATAATATTTTTTAAAAAGAAACAATTAAATAAATGAAATAGCGGGGCATTAAATTCTCCCTACTTAAAAATAATTTCGTCCTCGAAATTTCGAAATCATATCATCGAGACCTGAAAGGGCAAAACATTTTCGTACAACATTTTCACAAAATCATACTTTTATAAACTTTCACTTGGAGCATAACTTGAACTTTTACCTCTCTTCTTGGAGCGATGTGGCAGATGTGATGATAGTCATTACTTGCTCGCATGCATGCATATATATTTTTTTAAAAAGTATGCAGGAAAGTAGACATTCTCTGATACCACTTTGTAACACCCCAATTTTACTTTAATAAGGGCACGTTACCCATGCTTTTCATTAATAAATTAATTTATTCAAAATACAGCGGAAGTTTCAATCATAAATTGACATTTATTACATAAATAAAGTCAAAAATAAATATTCTCATTTAATCGTGTTTGACCATTTGACCACCATCATCACATCTTGTTCGCTCAAATACCGCCCGAGCTCTTGCCTGAAAGGAAATAAAAGATTGTGGTGAGATCTTTTAAACTCAGTGGGAGTAACCTTTATCCAAACTATAAATTTAATGGAGAAGCATGTGAAAAGACTTGATTCATGTAACCTGTACTTTTGCATCAACTTTTAGGCTCGGTACTTTATAGTTTAAAAAACTTCGTACTTTATAGTCCATAAGACTTTGTACTTTATAGTCTAGAAGACTTTGTATTGAAATTTCACATAACTCATGTACGAACATATAGAGAAGATAACAATACAATTTTCAACATAAAATCCCACCTTGACCTTGTCTTGAATAAATAATTAATTAAATACATGCGCACCGTCTATCATAATATTAATAATTAATTAACATGATATTTAAAATACATTAATATTTACAATCACATAACTTTAATTGAAACCAATATGAAGTTATATAAACTGGGCAGATTGTTTCAACATCATGTACATGTACATTATAGTCAACATGTAAGGTCAGAAAGATAAACTGAAAACAAGTAAATGGCACGAGGTTGATAACCCTGTTCGATCAACTGATCTACGTCAGGGGAACTTCACAAGTTCGTGAGAAACAATCTACTACTCCGTTGCACGGTTACAAAGGTTATTACACAATGACCTCCCGTCACTCGACCCCTTTCCTACACACTACAACCTCTTTCGATAGACTAAATTATAAGATCCCCTTACAACCTAGACTCCTTCTAGTTTCCACAGAAAATCTCTCCCGAGACTCCTTTAAAGATGTGTATGAAATAATTTCAAACACAGACTAGACACAAAATGATCACAAGTTATCATAAGCAAGGGCCTGACCTTGACGGAGGAGAACCGGCTACTGAGATTATCACGTCTATACAAAGAAGCTATGTGATGGACTCTGGCCGACATCAAAGGTATAAGCCCTGCAGTATGTATGCATAGAATTCTCTTGGAGGATGATGCAAAACCAATGCGGGATCCACAACGCAAGTTGAACCCCGCCATGAAAGAGGTGGTATTGAAGGAGATATTCAAGTTGCTGGACATGGGAATCATATCCCATTTCAGACAGTAAATGGGTAATCCCGATTCATGTCGTGCCCAAGAAGTCAGGAATCCAGGTGGTGAAAAATGAGAAAAATGAGCTTGTGCCCACAAGGCTACAAACTGGGTGGAGAGTCTGCATAGACTACCGGAAGCTCAACATGGTCACAAGGAATGATCACTTCCCATTGCTCTTCAAAGATCAAGAGTTAAAAGAGATGAGGCTGGAAGCCTATGACAATGTCGTTCTCTACTAGGAAAGAATGAAAAGAACTCATGACCAACTCATTCGCCACAAGCCGTTTGAGCGTGGGCAAAAGGTTCTGCCGTGTAATTCCAGACTGAAGCTATTAGGAGGAGGACTCAAGTCCAAATGGTCCGGACCATATGAGATCCAGACTGTGTACCCAAATAGAGCAGTGAAATTATATGATTCAAGTACTGGAGAGACGTTCAAAGTCAACGGCCAGCGGCTGAAGCATCTCAAGGAACCAATGGTTTCATCTCTAAAGGCTCTTGGGCTCCAGCTCGTTGAGCCTACATACATGTGAAACTAAGGAGCGTCGTGCCCACGATGATAACTGGGGCTCTGACTGGGAGGCAACCCAGGTTTATTTGTTTTTATTTCCTTATTTTTTTTATTCTTCCCAATTTATTTATTTCCTTCTAAGTGTTTATTCTTTGCCATGTTAGACTAGGAGTTAGATTTTACGGCTGTATTTTGTTTTGGAGTATTTTAGGAAACAAATTAAGGTGAATTTTTCGTGGAAGGAAAGAATCTAGCCAAATTGGATGCTTTCAGTATGGAGGGCACCAACAAAGGCAATTCCGGAAAATTCGGGATCTCTCTGCCCCCGTGGGCACAACATAAGATTCCGTACAATGATACCCTAGAAGCCCAAAAGTCATCTGACGGGCCTGATAATCCCACCAACCATTTAATTGTCCTAAGAACCCAGCTATAAGAAGCTCAACACTAGTCTTATCATGTGTTCCTATTTGGGTTTTGTAGGCATTTGCAGTCATGTTCATTTGTTGAAGGGTATTTAAAATATTGTATTCAGTTAATCCGTCAATGTTCCATTCATAAATGGATGAATCATTATAATGAGATTGGGATATGGGTTTTGAAATTCCTAAATGTGGAGTAGGAATAATTTTGACAGGAGTTTGATGACTTGGAAACCACTCAATTTTGTTTATTTTGGGCTTAGGACTTTCAGGACATTCAGAAGAATCATAATTAACCTTAAGCACATTTACCCTAAGTTTTGAATCATAACTATCCAGAGCAATTTGATCAAGATAAGGATTTTTGGAAGAAAGTTCATTAATTTCCTTTTGAAGAATATCAACAAACTCAGACTTATTTTCATGCAAATTTTTAACACTTTTCTTAAATATTTGAAATGGTTTGAAAATGGATTTTGTGACCTTGTTTTCAATAGATTCCTCAACTTTTGTATTTTTCTCAATTCTGTCAAGTTGTTTTCCAATAGTATTCAAGTTTGCATTTGTGAAATTATTTTAAAAAATGATGTTTCTAACATTTCTTTTGTCATCTTCTCCAGGTTTTTTAAAAGGAACTGCTTCCACAGGACCATCAGGAGTTGTGAGTTTAAGACCCTGAAGAGGAGAATGGTTTGAAAGAATGATTTTTGATCCAAAAAAGTTTCCCATTCAGTTTTTTTTCCAATTGTGGTTTTTGTTTCTTGTTGTAATTGGAGAAATATATTTGAAAGGAAAATGTATGGAATTTTGAGCAGCATAAATGATAAACCAATCAAAGAAGAGAATATTAATTTTATATTTGTATACAAAATCATAAAACTCTTTTTCAATTTGTTTTCTCTTCTTCAGAAATTTTTTGAAAAACCATTCTCTTTTTTCATTGTTGTAATCTGAGAAAAAATCTCCATTTAGATATTTTACATCCGCTACAAATTCTCTTGTAATGACATTTAATTCATTTAGAGCAGAGAAAGTCAGACTTGTGGGTTCAGAATTGGTTCCTTCTTTTTGATAAACTAGTCTAGGGATTTTTAATGTATAATCAACAATATGAAAAGAAGTATCTGAAATATTGGATGTAGAATACCTGGATTTTAGAGGACCATCATCAATAGCCTTGCGAGGAATTTGCACTGGAGGAGTGCTTTGTTTTGCATGATTTTTCTATTAAAAGAAAGCATCACTCTTCCGTTAGGGAATTGGATAGTGTTACTTATTTCAGAATTTGGTTTTGAATCTATGACAGGTTTTGGAACAACAACTTTTTCTAGATCCCAATTATCTGGAAGATTAATATCCTTCGATTTAATGGTTCTAGGAATGAAAGTGTTGGATCTTGTGATATGAGTTTGAATAGGGGGTGTTTTGATAACTTGTGATGGATTTTGGAGCAAAAGCGGTCATCATGGCTTTGTACTATATATATATATAGGGGTTGGATCAAAAATACACTTTTTTCTGGTGTAGGAACTAGGAACCCATCTTATACCGTCCACCTAGATGATCTAATGGCTGAGATTAAATGTCAAAGTTAAGGTAAAAAAAAGGAGGCGGGGGTATAGTTGTCCAATCCCCTAAAAAAGCTGATGTCATCACTTTTTTAAAAAAATCCTAAAAACTTTGAATAACCATAACTCACTCGTTTCAAATCGGATTAATGCAAATACTATATCAAATTAAAGATCTTTTCATGCTCTTTAATTCAAGATCAGTCATGGATATATTTGTTCAAATAAATATAGATGAAAAATACAAAATATACATTTTTACTCGTGTCTAGCGTAAAAATGCTTTCGTTAGCTTTTGAATAATGGTTCGTCATCATTATGGATAAGTTGATAACGTATGCTAACGAAGCATTTGTTATATGCTAACATATTGCATTCATTGTGCTAATGAATGATTATCATAATGTTAATGTAGTACGCACACTTATATTATTATTATGATTTATTACATTTCAATTATGACTTATAATTCTTTTTTATGATTTAATTTTTATGTTTTAGTTACTAATTGAATATTATATATTATTTATTTCATCAAACTAGAATATATTAGTTAGAGTTTTATTCATTCATTTATGGTTTATAACTTATGCTAACGATGAATTGTCATATGCTAACATAGTTTATTCGCAATGCTGATAAAATAATATAATTATGCTAATGTTTTATATTTATATTGTTATTATGATTTATTCCATCCAATTGGAGTTTATAATTAATTTTTAGAATTTAATTCTATTTTTAGATCATTGAAGTTTATTATATCTGAATTATGGTTTATTTCATCCTATTAGAATTTATAATTACACTTTAGAATTTAATTTTTCGTTAACAATATGAGAAAAAATTTCATTAGCATAAAGATAACACTTCGTTAGCATGATGATAATAATTCATTAGCATGACGATTGTTATCAAATATCCTCCGTGATTTTTATAAGAATTACCAAATTATGTTAATACCCCCACGCGAATTTTTTTCCAAATATTATAGAATTGCCACCACTCCTTTTAATCAAATATGGACCATAGATCTTTATTGATTGTATGATGTGAGATGGGTTCCTAGTTCCTACACTAGGTAGGGGTAGGGTTTGCATTGTAACCCTCCCATATATATATATATATATATATATATATATATATATATTCTATGCACTTTATTAGTTTACACACACATACATGCATATAAATAAGTAAATACATATAGATATAAATGATATGCATTGCCACATGCACACCTATGTATTTTTAAATAATTATATATATTGTGTTAGTGACATCTGCACTAAAGTGTTCGACATTGTCATGATCTTTATGGCAATTCAAAGAACACAAAGGTTTTGATTTTTCAAGTTTTGAAGACCATATTCTGGACATTATGATATGAACATTCCGCTATCAATCTAATTAAAGATCGAAGCATGAATTTGAACATGTTCGTGAACATGATCGTGTACGTGGTTGTCCAGAGAGTTTCCAAGAGACTTGCCAAGCTGATTTCAAGGAATTGGAGCTGTCTTTTCAAGATGGATGTTTCAGAATAGAAGTTGTCTTGATCGAAGATGAAGATCAAGAAGGAAAAAAGGCAAGTTCTATTCAAGGAAGGATTCTAAACTAGGAGTTGTCCGATTTAAACAAGGAAAGTTTCCTTGTTGAGTTTGTGTCAAAATAGGACAAATCTGATCACCTTGATTAGGCTATGATTTGTATTTATAAATAGCCTGAAAATTATACTAGTTTAGTAAGCACAGATTTTACGAATACACAAAGGGTAGAGAGTCTAAAAGACTTCATCTTTGAAGCATATAGTATTCGGGTAGACTAGGTTTGCAGTGTTTCATTCTCCCCAAGATAAGCATACTTTAAGTGGTCTGGGAGATTTTTCAGTTCCATCTTTGGTGCCCTCTGCACCGAAGGTAGCATCCTTTCTATCTGAGTCATGGTAGGCAAGTTGTAGTCCACCACTTCATGCGGTAATTCTTTCAAAGAGTATAATAACATCATGATGGCATCTCTGGTGTCTTCATCTTTATCGAGGGCATCGTAGTCAGTTAACTCAGCTTGCAATGCCTATTCCAGAGGCTCTTGGTTGTTTATATATCCCAAGATGGCTTCTGATTAGGTATAGCAATGGTTCACAAGGTTGACTGACTTCGGATCTTGTGGATACTTCATGGCTTCGAAAATTTTGAACACAACTATCTGGACATCAAACTCACATGTCAACGTGCCCTCATTGACATTGATTTTGGTATGAGCAGTTTTCATGAACGGTCTCTCTAATAGTAGAACGAATGTGGATGGTGTCGTTGTGCCCATGTCCAAGACATAGAAATCTGTTGGGAAAAATAATTCTCCCACCTTCACCAAGACACTTCTATTAGACCTTCGGGATAGACATTTGATCGGTCTACCAACTAGATGATCACTCTTGTTTCCTTGAGTGGTCCCAGGTTCAGTTCTTCGTAAATCGTCATGGGCATGACGTTTATGGATGTACCAAGATCAAGCATTGCCTTTTCAATCTTCTTGCTCCCAATTATGCATGGTATGACAAACATACCAAGATCCTCACACTTCTTTGGCATTTTCTTTTGTAGCACTGCAGAGACATTTTCTCCTACGAAAAGTCTCGCATCATCTTCAAATCGCACCTTCTTGGTGCACAGCTCCTTCAGGAAACGGGCATAATGAGGAACCTGCTTTATTGCATCCAATAGTGGAATATTGATTTCCACTTTCCGAAAAACCTTGAGAAGGTCCTTCATCTCCTCTTTTTTTTTTCTGTCATGGGCAAGACGTTCAGGAAAGGGAGGTTTCTTCTTTGTTTCATGTCTTACGGGCTCAGCAACCTCTTCCTGTGTAAGCTTTTCTTCTTTCATTATGCCTTCAGTGTCTCTTTTTAGTTCATCTTTCATCACTTCTTCTTCATTCTTTGTGGTCACAACGTTCACTTGTTCTCGAGGATTTACCATTTTGGGGGTAATTGTCCGTTTCTTTCCTTCAGTTTGGCAAGGTCTTGAGCTAGTTAGGAAATTTGCTTGCTCACATGCTGTAGACCGGCCCTTCTCTCTTGTTTGAACCTTTCATTCTCCTGCTGTGACTTCACATTCTCTTTGGCCAGGGCATGGACTAGTTCGGCCAGGCTGGGGTTCTTCGCGTGCCCTCGGTGGTCAGAATAAATCTGAAGAGAGACTTATCCTCATGCCCACTGCAAGGCGTAGCTAGCAATGAGTGTAAGGGCCAATCCCACGAGGAGCTGTGAACTCTATCTTCCAATGTCACGTCTCCAAAAGTTTAAAAGTTGTTGTGGTCTTCGTACTTTGTAAAGTAAATATTGAAAAATAAAATAACAAAACAAAACAAAACAAAAAGAAAAATATTAGTAGTAACGTATTCCGGATTAGAACTTAGATTCAAACTTAATAAACATTTGACCGATCATGGGTATACCGATTACTTATGTGAATCTAATTATCTGGTTAAAGGTACCGGATCTCTCTCAATGTACCCAATCTATCCTTTCAGTTTAGCTTAGAGGTGATCTCTCGTCCCCTAAACCCTAACTTGTTGCCCAACTTCGATCTCTCATATGATTGTAAACAACAAAATAGCATTATGCCCTAGACAGACCCATATTTACCTAGACACTGATCTCTCAGATGCCTTCAGTACCCGTGATATATCCCATCCCTTCATGACTAACACACAGCTATGATTCATTGACCATTTATAGAGATAGTGAACATAATTCTAATTAATGAGTAATCATCCACGATTAAATAGCTTAGCCCACTGTATAATGCAACAAAGAAAATGATTACACGACATAACCAAATTCACACAGTTTATGCCCATAAGCCTCACGGTTCTTACATGTTCATTAAGTTCTTATCCTTATTCAATCCGGAATAACGAGTCTAGCCGCGTATGCTAGACTTAGAATAATAATAACAATTAAAAGAAATAAAAGAAAACATAAATTAAATGAAAAACTTACTTATATTAAACTGCAAAAAAATCCAACACCAACGCTGGATTTAAGAACATAAACAGGAAATCCTAAGTGTCTGCGGGCATAAGGCCCGAGACTGAATGCAGAAAATAATACTAAAACCAAAAATGAATTGTTTGTGCTATGGTACTTAAAGGAGTTTTTAGGTCGAGATTGTTTATTTTCTGCCATGAAATCTACTTATATAGGAGTACTAAACACAAGGTAAACTCTCCGACAGGCTGAGGGATGTTTAGCTCAATTCGCAGCCGCCATGCCTAAGACTTTTCGTATCTAGCAGATTCTTCCCTTATTTAGAAAATTTTGAGCCGCAGATTCTGTACTCGCCGTGCCCTAATAGCACCGACATGCAACTTTCCTTGTAGAGCCAATCCTCCTTCTGAAAGATTTGACTTGTCTTCCGCGATTCTTCTTTCCTTCAGCGGCTAGGGTGCATTGCTCCTGCTGTAGCTGGTAATTGTTTTCTTTGTGCCCTGTCTCCTCTCCTTGACCTCTCAACTACTCTGGGATTGTTGTGGACACGATCACGAACTTCTCCTTCAGCTTTTGCTGGAATGATGGGCGATTTCCACCAGGCTCAAGAGAGAGCTTTCTGCTGAGAAGTTGTTGCCCATCTTGGTAATCATTGGCATCCAAATTCCCTTCAGAAGTGATTCTCCTTCCTCCTGCTACCCCTTGTGCCTATTCTGGCTCTTTCCGACTAATAAAATATAAAAAATAAAGGACAAAAGAACGAGAAAAAGACACAAAAATACAAGAGAATTTGGACTTGTCAGCAGCTCACTGCAACTTTACAGTCTACCAAATGGATGTCAAGAGTGCGTTTCTTCAAGGAATGCTCAAGAAAGATGTGTATGTTGAACAACTACCAGACTTTGAAATTGGAGATCAAGTCTACAAGCTGAAAAAGGCTCTCTACGGATTGAAACAAGCTCCTCAAGCGTGGTATGAAACCCTCACAATATTCTTACTGAAGAATGAGTTTAAAAAAGGAGTCATTGATCGAACTCTATTTCGAATAGAATGATCAACTGAGATCTTAATGGTTCAAATTTATGTGGATGGCATAATTTTTGGATCAAAGAGCAAAGATCTATGCGCTCAATTCGCTCAACTGATGCAAAACGAATTTGAGATGAGCATGATGGGACAAATGACATTCTTCCTAGGACTCTAAGTGAAGCAACTGGAAGATGGAATCTTTATCAGCCAAGCCAAGTACACCAAGAAGCTAGTCAAGAAGTTTGGAACCAATAAAAGAAAAACTCTCAAGATCCCAATGAAGACATCAGTTCAGCTAACACTTGATGAAAAATGAGAATTAGTTAGCCAAACATATTACCGAGGGATCATTGGTTTGCTACTCTTCCTAACTGCCAACTCACCAGATATCTCTTACTCAGTCGACTATGCGTTCAGTTCCAAACTAACCCGAAGAAGAGTCATTTTGAAGCAGCTAAGATGATTATCAAATACCTCAAAGGAACTATAAGTCTTGGAATATGGTATCCAAGATATGATGATTTAAGTCTAATCGATTATTCAAACTTAGACTTTGGCGGATGTAAGATTGATACAAAAAGCACTAGTGGAACCTGTCAGTTTTTTAGAAGCAAACTGATATCCTGGTTCAGTAAAAAGTAGCATTTAGTTGCCACATCAACAACTGAAGCTGAATATGTAGCTACAGGAAGTTGTTGTGCTCAAATACTTTGGATTAAGCAACAACTGAAGGACTATAAAGTCAAAACTGAAGAAGTGTCTATATTCCGTGACAACAATAGTGCAATTGCAATCTCTAGATTCCAGAACAAAACACATTGATATAAGACATCACTTCATTAGAGATTACATAGAGAAGAAGGATATATGCATCAAATATGTCAACACGGAGAAGCAAATTGCTAACATCTTCATGAAACCGCTATCTGAAATAAGATTTGTGGAGATATGCATCCAACCGGGATTGTTGGAACTAGCCTTAAATAATGAAGATGATCAAATAAATGACGGAGTGCAGAAGTCCACTCCAGCAGAAGAGAGAAACTGAGGAGAAAAGGAAGAACTGAACCGAAAATGCTTAAGTTCAACCGATCGAGAAGTCTAAACTGATAAGTTAATCAGTTCAGAGCAGTTGCAAAGCACAAAACTTGTATATTGAGAGGAGAAGTCAAAAGAACAAAAACTAGTCAATCAGTCCAGTCAGTTCAAACTGGAGCCACCAGTTCACACATCCAGCTGAACTGACAGAGAAGCTGAACTGGAAAATAGATTTAGTTAACCAGTCATGAAGCAACTGAACTGAAGTCATCCCAGTCAGAACTAATCAAGCTCAATCGTAGATCATCAATCACTTCGAGCAAACTGATAACGTAATCAGTTCTGAGTCATGTGGAATCCAGAGAGAGATACAGATGAGTTTAAATTTAATAGTAGGAATGGTAAAAATGATGTGTCATTCAAATGTTACCGTTGGACCTACCACCCTCTCTCTTCATTAAATTCTGCAACGAATAGATTTTGGAGTTAATCGACATGTTCATTCAGCCACATTCTCAGCACTTTTTCTAGAACCGTCAGATTCAGTGAATTTAAATTATCCCAACCGTTAGATATGCATAAATTCATCCACTATAAATAAATCGGCTGACTCTTGGGATAAACTTCACATTTTCACTACCGATTTACTCTCCAAATCTCTCTCAAAAGCCAGAACCCTAAAAAAGTCTTTCCTCAAAAGATCTTCATCAAAACCCATGGCTCAAAACACTGTCGGTCACACTTGCAAAAGATTTAACTTTCGACTGATTGGAGAAGACTTTACCGTGTTCTATGAAAAACTTTACAAAGACAAGTTCTTCGATCCAGCTGCATTTATTCAAGCCTGTAAAAATTCTCCACTATGCAAAATGATCCTCACAAAAATTTCTCAGGAAAAACTTAACACATTCATTGAAATTCCTCCAACACGAGTTTATCCAGAACCAGTCGCTGAGTTCTTTCTGAATTCAGATGGCAAGACGAACCCCAAGGAGATCAGAACTAAGAGGGCAGAAATTCATAGTTACGGCTGAATCCCTCAGTCAAATGTTTGATTTTCATGACAGATGAATCATTCTTGAAGAAACAGAGGTCAACCTAAAGGAAGCCTATAAAGCATGGAAAAGGGAGGACGCGACACTACCATACAAAAACAGTCATCTCATCTCACGTTTTCAAGATGAGTTTCAGATGTTGGCAACAATAGCTGCAAAAATGATTTTGGGAACAACTGACAGTCATTTCAAGATGTCTGAATCAAAGTACAAGATCTGTGCGGCAAGCTACAACCGGCTGAACATCAACTGGGCACAATTGTTCTTCAATCAACGGAGGAAATATGTGGATATCTTTGAAGAAAATTGGAATGACAAAAAGTTTCCACAAAATATATGTTATCTCAACCGAGTAAGAAAAATCTTGGAGAAATAGTTTCCATCAATGAAGGATGAAACTAATTTAAAGTATATAAGAAGAAATGATTTCATCCCAAGACTATCTGCCTAATGAGTCAAAATCAAGGAACCAGAATCAAAGCAAGCTGATCAATCCAAGGAGAAAAAGCCTGCTGTTGAAGGGAAATGAAAACAGCAGGCAACTGATGCTCCCAAGGATATTTCATTAGACTCCAAAGATGAAAATCCACTATCTGAAAGGTTCAAATCTCCAATCAATGTACAACCACTGAGACAAGCTCAGGCTGGATCAAGCTCAGTCGCAACCGGAACTGGCACCTCAAAACAACCAGGATCATCAGCCAGACATCCGGTTACCAGATAAGCTCAGACAAAGAAACTGACTGATCAAGTGAAGATGAGAGCAGTTAAGCAACCTCCACCCAAAAACAAAAAAAGAGACCAGTCCCATACCAGATCCAATAGTGCCTCCAAATCTCATCGTAGAAGATCTTGTTCCCTGTGAAAATCTAGAGAACATTATTCCTGAAAAAGGAATACCACATGAAGGAACATGAGCTGACTACTTCCGGTTAACGTGTCCCCCAATGTCACAAGTTGAAGAAAATATAAGAGTCTTCTCAAAGGCTAAAGAACTGAAGAAATGGTCTGAATACACAATTGAAAGCTACATAGCCCTACACTTCGCCAAAGATCTTATCGGATACATAGAGTTATTCAATACTTTGACCAGGTATATCTACTTGTATTTATGGCGACATGTATACATATCTGAATTCTTTCTTGAACTGCTTGCATTCCACGGAATGAGCTTCTGGACGAGAGAAGAAAGGTGGAGCATGTGGTGGTTAAACGGTGAAACGACAGGAATGTTATACGACAAGTAAATAAGGGGATAATTGCAGCTTCATAGGATGTGCTCTAATCCATCACAAGGTTCAATGAGAGACATTTTTGATGAAGTCTGTGCTCTCAATAAAATCAAGCCACCAGTGATCAAAACTGAAGAAGAACGTGAAAGATGAAAACATTCTCACGTACAACAAAGATAGCTCTACACTAAGGTGAAAAGAATGTTGAAACAACAACAAAATTAATCCCAATCGACACCAAAGTTAATGCAGAAAGAAACTGCAAAAGCGGGAGAAAACAAAGAATTAAGTTCAATAGAAGAAGTTATTGAAGAGGTTTCAAGACAACTGATTTTTGAAGAGTCTCCTCAACCAGCTGAGGTTGAAATGAATCTAATCCCTGAATCCCCCGATCACTTTGAAGAAAAAACAACTAATCATCAAACTGCTAGTGATGTGGAGTTTGAAGAACTGCTCTGATCACCAGTTCAGCCAACTGAAGTTCAGTTAGAAGAAGGAGCTGAACAGTTCATTCAATTCGAGGAGTCTACCGAACTCCCAATTGTCCCAGCCAAAGAGCTAACTAATGAAGTGGCTCCCCCAACTGAACCTCTAACTGCTCCAAATGATGAGCTTGATGCCCTAGAAGAGCCAACTGACAAGTCAGTTCCGTTGGCAGAACAAATGAGAATACCAAGGCTCACTTGAGTTGGTTATATATCATGATCTCATTCAAATGGCACTTCAAGCTCAAGCTCAAACTGCTAAAACAGAGACTCCACCAGAGCTAAGTCTTGAAGAAACTATCAACTTAGAAGATGCCAAGAAATCTCACACAATTTTATGTGAAGAACTAGAAGAAACTGAAGTTGGAAAAGAAGTTGATTCAAGAGCAGATGAACTGCCGTTTGAAGATATAGTCGAAGGCGTAGCAGTTCAGTACGAAGGCCCAACTGCCGCCATTCAGCTTGAAGAACCAAGCCCAAGTTCAGTTCAGTTCACTGCCTATCATGAAGAACTGATTCATAACCTACGACAACAGGTATAACTGAAATCTGAACTGATCAAGAAACTGTAAGCTCACACTAGACTCAAGCAAGCTGAAACTGAGTCATCAAACAGTGATAAGGAAGATGAAGGCAACTCCAATGAACCAGCTGCCAAGAGAAGGAAAACTGAACACAAGAAGGACTAAGTGGCTGATCAAGTTCATATGATTAGAAGCCCTATGTTTACTTCTTGTAACTCAGTCTATCATATTTTTGATGATTCAATGAAAAAGTTTATTTTAATTTTTTAATAAATGTCGAGTCAGCATTTATTTTTGAAATTTTTGACCATTACAACATAATGACACATGTCATAGTCATTAAAAACCAACAACTAAAAGAAAAAGGCAAGAGCCATTACTACCTCAATCAACACATTTATGAGTTCCCTTTAACACTCATAAAAACCCTTCTACTCTTAGCCTCTGAGAAACATTCATTCCTTGCCATTTCAAAAGCTCTTTCACAAATCCTTAGAATTTCTTCAATATTCAGCCAACCTCAAATATGGCCGAATTATCAAATTCTCAAAACTCATTCAAAGATCAAATATTGAGAGATAAATTCCTAGATAAAAAGAAATTCCAATTGATTCTGAATGAATCAAACAGTTCAAATCTTCTTGTAAATCTTCACAAAACATGAATTCTGTACTACCCGAAAAAACCACCAAGATTCTTTAGACAAGATTTGGTGAGTGAGTTTTGATTACATGTAAGGCTAACCACAGATGAAAAAACTGTGACGTCAGTGGTTCAAGGAAGGTCAATCTAAATCACTGAGAACACAATGGCAGAAGTCTTTCAACTCCTAAGAAGAGGGTCAACCATTCGCGCTTTGAAGGAATCTATAGAATCATACTAGAGAGAATGGAAAGCCTCCACCTGCGTCAAGCAATTCAGTTTTACCAGAGCTAAAACTGATCTAAAGCCCGAGTATGGTGATCTGCTTGACATCATGAACAAGATGATGTTCAGGGCCATTGGAAGCTTATGCCGGCTCACTCAAGAGTGATACAAAGTCATGATTCACCTTACTAAAGGACAACAAATAAATTGGGCTGATCGGGCTATATTTACATACATATTTTGGGCCATTTTTGGTATTGTTTTGATATGTTAATTGCCTCATGATCGTGTTTTGTGTGAAGAAAATGTGTTTTGGGAATGATTGCAGGTGATTAACACATATATGAAGGAATTGGCCAAGATTGTGGAGATTTTGCAGTCGAGAAAAGTGAAGCAAATCTGGAGAGTCCGGAAACCATGCCGTATGGGCATACTACTGTGACCGGGTACCGAGATGACATATTCTAGGCCTGTGCGCGTAGATTTTGGGCCTGGACACGAATTGGATGCTATTTTACAGCTTTTGGACTCTATATTTATCTTTTTCCTTATTAGATTAGGTTTAGGATTCTATTTCCATGATTAAATAATTGTATTTAAGGATATTAACATAGATTAGGATTTATCCATCTATATTAGCGCATAGCAGAGAGGGGACGATTATTCCAAAAACTTTTATTTCATCTTCTTCGCTGAATTCATCATGTACTGCTCGACAATATTTTGGAGGTTTGATTTAATTATGTAATCAAGCTAAGTTCTTTTTATTCCGATGAAGATTAACGAATCCTGGCGTAATTATACTGTGAGATTTAATTGTTCTTTTTATTTTGATTAATTGCATGTATCTGTTGTTCTCGGTAATTCGAGTCGTTAATTATTTTGATATTGCTAGATAGGTGCACATATTTATTAGATCGGAATTAATTAGTAGCCAATTAAACTGGCCATCCGTAATTGTGGTTTAAGTTTAATTAGTGGTACAACAGTTCTTCAGAATCGAGGGAATAACAGTCTAAATTCAACGATCCTGTGTCAGAGTCTGTTGGTTTTGAATCGGGTTTCTCTAGTTCTTAATGCTGTCGGCTCATTAAATCTATAGAGTGTCTCTTATAGTTGTCAGTCGATTAGGGAAATAATTGGTGAAGTGTCTTCCTGTTTATCGAGAAACTAAGGAGAAATTAGGCTGCGTCACTAAGTGTCTTCGGTGGCTATAACTGGTTTGCATGTATTAATTGGAATTATCTTTGCATCGAGGATCGATATAATTAAGCTAGGGTGGAGTTAATTGGAAACCGGAATGCTCTTTATAATCTGTTATTCGTTAATCTCTGTTTATTTGTTTAATTTCATATTTATTTTACAACCACAAAAATCGTTTGGAAAGTTTAGTTCTGCAGATTGAAGGTTTAGAGTAATTCTCACCGGTCCCTTAGGAGACGATCTCGCTCATCGCTGTACTGTGCAGTATGGGTATACCGACTGCTGTCGGGAAATTTATTTTTGGTGTAAAATGACGCACCAAATTTTGGCGTCGTTGCTGGGGATCGGTTTTTAAGCAATGATTATTCTAATATTTTCAGTTTCCTGTTTTTTTTATTTTGTTTTTTTAGTGCATGACTCGATCTTTCCAAAAAAAAGAGGTCTAGTGTTTGATCCAGAATCAGAGAGGACTTTACGAAGCTTGAGGAAGATTGCAAAAGAGTCTAAGGAAGCATCTACATCTGCACCAGCGTGTTTTGATATCACTCAGCTTTTTGGAGAAGACATGGCTTTCAATAAAGTACCCGAGCAAGAACTTCAAATCAGGGAGTTGGGTCGCCATAGAAACAATCGATCGATTTGCATCGTGCTTCCCACTATTGCAAATAATTCTGAAATACGACCTGGTTTCATTCAAGTTTTGCCTAATTTCGGCGATTTATCTGGAGAAAGTGCACATAAGCACTTAGCCGAATTTGATTTAGTTTGCTCTACTTTACGCCCTCAAGGTTTTTCTTCTGATAATTTGAGATTACTGACTTTTTCTCATACTTTGCAGGGCAAGGCTAGAGAGTGGCTGTTTGATCTCCCATCAAGCTCTATTTCTACTTGGAATGAGTTGGAGGAACAATTCCTATGCAAGTTCTTTCCTGAATCAAGAGTTGCAAACTTGAGGATGGCGATTAGCAGCATCAAACAGAAGCAAAATGAGAGCTTGGCCGATTACTGGGAGAGATTCCAACAATTGTGCCACAAATGTCCAGACCACGGTTTCTCTGAATATCAATTGCTCACTAACTACTTTTACTGTGGTATGTCAACCTTTGACAGGAAGATTGTTGATGCTGCTAGCGGAGGAACTTTGACCAACAAGACACTGGCTGAGGCAAAACAACTCATCATCGACATGGTCTCTGGAGGTCAACAATATGAAGAGGAGGACGATGACTGGTATAGACCTGTGAAGGGGATTGAGCGAGTTGAGAGCTCCGATGTCAATGAGAAGATCGATGCTCTGACTTCTCTGGTTCGAGATCTAGCTGTGGCGCAAACTCAAAATATCCGCTATGGAGTCTGCTCTGAGAATGGCCATTTCACTGATGCTTGTCCTACCTTGCAAAATTCTCCAACTGAGCAAACATGCTATGGGTCCAGTGATGCGCAGCAAGATGTCCTGAGATGGAGGAATTATGACCCGTACTCAAATACGTACAATCCAGGCTGGAGAGATCACCCAAATTTAGGATGGAGACAACCCGATCAGAAAGTACCCGGAGTTTTACCTCAGAGGCAGCCGCTGGGTGGTCAGTATGGGCATACAGACAAGTATGCGCCCAGTATGAGTGAAATTATGAAGTGTCTAGAGCAGAGCAATGCACTTATGAATAGTCTGGCGCAGAGTCAGAAAGCTTTCCAGCAAGAGAAGCAAGCTGCTCTAGGGAGTATGGGCACACAGATCACCCAACTTGCCACTCAAATGAACAAGATGCAGGCGAATCAAGACAAACTCCCATCCCAAACTAAAATGAATCCAAGAGCGTATGTCTGCGCTGTTACTTTGAGAAGTGTAGAGGAGTTAGCCGAGTTGGAGGCTAAGATGAAAGAAAAGGAGCCGGAAGGGCATACTGAAGGGCTGAAAAAAGAATCTGGCGAAAGGAATGAACAACCTGCTATGTCTCTTCCCTCTCAAACCGAGTTGAATCCAAAAGTGAACATTAGTGTTGTGACCCTTCGCAGTGGAAAAGAGTTGGCTGACGTGGAGGCTAAGAAGGAAAAGAACCCGCAGTATATGCATACTGCACAGACTGAAAATAAATCCAGTGCAGAAGAAGAACAGCCAGCTACCGAGTCTGCCCCTACTGAGGTGAAATCTGAATCCAAAATTTCTAACTCTCTGGTTGCAGCACCTTTTCCTTCCGGGTTGGTTCGAAACAAGAAGAAAGATGATGAGAAAGAGATCATCGAGCTATTCAAGAAGGTACTCTTTGGTGGGCTGACTGAAACCACTGCAATAACAGATGAAGATGAGGAGATTCGAGATGTCATCATGCAGCTATACACCACTAATGAATTTCCAACTCGGAATCTGACAGGCCGTAGCCCGTACTGACCAACTCAGAGCTGTTTTTACCATCTCATGTGAATGCCCCCGTATTGGAGCTGAAGGGGCAAGAAGCAAGGTTGGTCGAGCTTTTGAAGAAACATAAAAGTGCAGGGATGGAAACGATTCCTTTCGACACGGGTAGATCTGCTATCTCTGAAATTATCTCATGATCGAGTTCTACTTGTGTTGAGCCTCGGACATTAAATAAGGGCGCTTCTCGGGAGGCAACTCGAGCTTTTATCATTTTCTTTCATTTTATTTCGTTTTTCTTATTTCATTTAGTTGCTTATTTATCTTTAAAAAAAAATCTAGTCCAGCTTTTTCATGCAGGTACCTCTTCTAGCGCTGCCCCTACCCTTACCGAGCTTATGGAGTTATTTGAGCATTACACACCAAGCTGGGCTACTGCACTTGAGCGTCGTCTGTATGCCCTTACTGACCGTCTCTCCCCTTGATTGCCAGTTTGCCCTCTCTATCCATTTGTTTTTATTTTCTTTAATTCATGTTGTGTCCGTTTTGTGGGCTCTCTTCCCTGCACAGTGAGGACACTGTGTTGTCTAAGTGTGGGGAGAGGAAGTTGCTGTTTTTGTGTCTGGTTCTTTTCTAAATTGAAAAAAAAAACTTTTATGTTTTGCTTGTTTTTGTTGAGTATTGGCTGTCTGAGATTGAAATGTACAAAGAGAAAGAGTTATAGCATGGATTATCTTGGTTTGTTTGATTGATTCTCTTGTGATTGAATCGTGCTAATGCTCGTATGTGTTCTTGGAAGATGAAATGTGCAACTTGATCAACTTTTGATGAGCTTATAAACGTGATATTTGAGCCTCTTGAGCATGTTATATATATAGAAAGCTCAATTTTATTCTTTTGCTGAGTGTGTTAGATTTGAATGCTGAATTTCTGATTTGCCTTGTTGCCATGGTCATACTGCTTGTGAGTTTCCTTTTGTATGAAAATGATAAAGGCATGTAGGATTAACCATTGCTTTGGCCTAAATAAATTATCCATACCCGACACTACCCCTTAGTGAGCTCGTCTGTGCCTGAATATTTTCTTTCTTGATAGCCACTAAATATTTCAACATTCGCTTGTTTTGGCCTGCTCTTGTCCCTTGGAAGCATGTGAGTTATATTGGATTATGTTGAGATGAGTTTGAAATTTACTTGAAGACAGTTAGTGCTGGAAGATTGAAGAAAAAAAAAGAAGAAAAAAAATGTAAACTCCTGTCTTATTACTAGAAGAAAAGAAAAAAAAAACAAAAAGAAGCAAGGTTTCAAGAAAAAAAGAAAAAAAATGGTCCGTATGCCCATACTGGACGTGGAGGAAATAGGGCTGTACCCGATTGAAGTTAAATTTTGTTGCCCTGTATAGCTTTGAAGACCAGCACTTAACTTAGAGTTCGTGGGATATTTGAGAAGTTGCAGTCGAACTTGATTAATGTGTTCTGATATGCTTACATGCTTTCATCTTATTTAAGCCACTTATCCACATTATCCTACCTAACCACCCTAGCCCCATTACAACCTGTTTCAAACACCTTTTGATTTGTGCATAGTTCTTACTTGCTTGGTAGTGGTTTTGACATATGGGCAAATCTATGTTTGAAGGCATCAAATCATGACTTGAGTGAATTTAAATCTGTCCTTACCTTCTTTTGAGAGAAATTAAGCGAATCTTGGTGAGGCAGGATTGAGTTGCACGTTTTTAACTTGAATGAAAAGCATGTGTACATTTCATGAAACAAGAGAAGGGTTAGTGGATTGTGGTTGGTTATGCTGTAATTCTGACTCCGAGTATTTTCAGCTTAGGGCAGCCGATGCTTGTTTTGTTTTCAAGTCTGTCTGTTGTTTAGATATGCTCGAGGACGAGCATGGTTTAAGTGTGGGGGGATTTGATCGGGCTATATTTACATACATATTTTGGGCCATTTTTGGTATTGTTTTGATATGTTAATTGCCTCATGATCATGTTTTGTGGAAGAAAATGTGTTTTGGGAATGATTGCAGGTTGTTGGTCCCGGGCGAGTCAATATCAGTTTAGAGGGGGGTGAATAAACTGATTAAAACTTTTTACTTTAAGTGCGGAATAACAGGGCCCTTTGACTCGCTTAATGAAACTTATCAATGCACAAACTTATTGAACAGTAAAGACAGTTTAAGTGCAGCTTGTGTGAGATTGTGTGCAGTTCAAAGATATGCAATAACAAAATAGTACAGCACACAAGCAATTTATAGAGGTTCGAAGTCTCAAACTTCTACATCCTCTCTTCCTTCCGCGGAAGGGCAACTTCACTATATAACTTGAGTTTCTTTACAAATTATACAATGAAGGACAGTTGGCTGAACCTGGTAACTGCTCGCTACCTCAGCGGGTCGATGGCTCACACTTGAAGTCCCTAACTGCTCGCTAGGAAGGTAGGTGCTATTGTCGTCGTTACAAGATTTTAGATCTCTTTCGATCTTCAAGAGGTTAATCTTGAACAGGGGTTATCAACTGATGTGCTCCTTCAATTGAGCTGAGTAGTTGATCGTTGTGTAGCTGAAACTAAGAAGACTGCCCTGGCTGGATTGTCAACAGCTGACTGATTATCTTGACTCTGTGAATTTCTTCTTCTCAGTAGAACTCTCGCAGTTCCTATTAAATGCTGAACTTGAGCTTGAGTGGGAGAGAGAAAGAAAAGTTCTTTGCTTGTATATGCGAGAGTTGTGCAGGCGAAGGATTCTTCTTGGTTCTGCTTGAGAGAGTTGAGAGTTCTTAGTGTTCAGCATTTTTAAACTCTGATTCACTCGCCTTTTATAGAGGAGTGATTTTATTACCGTTGAGTTCCATTGTCCATTGATCGGTGGCCCTGTTGGCTCATAAATGGAGAATGATCGCTTGGAGCTTTTGGTTTGAAGTAGCCGTTACTCTGCTAATCGATCTTCATTGGATATTTAATTCCAGGATCTTTGTTGAAGCATTTATTCCAAGATTCGGCAGTTTGAGCAATGACCTCCAAGGTTCTCTGGCTTCAGTTTTCTTGCCAGCTTTGAATTCCAGTTGACAGTTCTGGACTTGTCAGCTGAGTTTGACTATTGCTCCAGGTGGCAGTCTTGAGCTCGTCAGCTGAGTTTGGCTGTTGCTCCAATTGGCAGTTTTAAGCTCGTTAGCTGAGTTTGGCTGTTGCTCCAGTTGGCAGTTCTGAGCTCGTCAGCTGAGTTTGGCTGTTGCTTCAGTTGGTCATCAGTTGGATATTTTCTGTCTTCTGTCTAAACTGATTTCTTATCAGTTCCCTTAGTTGACTCTTTTCTTCCTCAGCTTAACTGACTTAGTTGTCAGTTTGTTTCAACTGGTCAACTTCTTGACTTCTCAGTTCAGTTGACTTCTGACGTATCCTTCAACTTGCTGAGCATACTCTTGATTGGTTGACTTTGACTTTGCTTGATATCCTTTTTTATGATGCACTGGATTGATCAGCTCCGATCTGCAGCTTGACTTTCAGTCAGTTTTTCACAAATAATTTTGACATCTCATCAAAACCTAATCTAGGGGTTCCTTGATAGTTTTTCCTAACACAGGTGTGTTGGGGTTTTTTCGAATTAAACCACCGCAGGACCATTTGATTGTTCATTAATCTGTGTTCATGCAAATCATAATTTTATGTAACATGTATGTTTATCACAGTCTAATCAAAAAACATGCAAAGTAGATTCGATTCTAATAAAGCGGAAGACATAGAAAACGAATCTACTTACAAATCGATAGACGGTCTGTGGACAAGATTAAAGATCTAATCTTGCTGTTGAATGAATACAGTAAAGGCGCCACCTATGTCACACACGGCCACTGCACAATTCCACTCCAAGATCTTCTGTTGTATTCCCGGACTGTATCTAGATTTAGAGTGGGCTGAAATCTACTAGATAGAGTTGTGAAATCTGTGGATAACTTTGAGAGACAAAGAGGGGCTGATTTCCTATGATTTTCATCCTCTAATTTTTGTGCCCCCCTCCCCTTATATATAGGGAGGGGGGAAAATTTCATGTTTCAGCCCTATTGGGCTGGGCCTCTATCTCAAGTTCAATATCCAGTCCACTATCAGTCAATTGGCTACAACAGGGATCTAGAAGAATATTAAATTGGCCCACTAATTTATTTAATATCCAATATCCAATAAACTTAGGATATAATTAAATAAATTAAGTTTTACTTTTATTCCACTAAAGAAGTAAAACTGACCTACCAATTTAATACATATTTACGAATATGCTTTCTCCTTTAGTCCAACCATTCCCCGTATTTAAGATATAATGTTCATTAATTAATTATGTAAGCCTCTGACAGCTATAATTAATTAACATCTAAAACCTTGAGTAGTACCACACAAGCTTTATTCATGTACGGAAGAAATTCCACCTGCAGGGTTTCAACATGAACTTGTGTTTCCTCAAGAGAACATCATCAAGCTGGCGCACCAGGACACGGTGCTCATGCATACTGCTCGAGACATCATGTATACATTGTTATTACCCAAGATATCGAATTCGATCTACGAAAAGATCTCATTCATTGATAAATCAAAGTAACAAACAACGCACACATATGCTCGCCAATATCACATGAGTTCAGAACCTGAACTCTGTGGATCTTTATTCTCTCAATAATTGGGTCAGAGACAGAGAATAATATCCTATCGTGATCCTCCTCAATACACTAACTAGTGCACTAGAATAATCAGTTAGTCAAGATAAACTAACTTATCAGATTATTCTACGGTGTACCAATGGTGTGTTCAGGACCATCTAAGCCGTGAGCTCTTTAATACATTACAAGGTTCTAATGATATGATCTTACCGTGTGACTCCCCACACCATATCATCTACAATGTAAGTATATGGAACATTGCATAAAACAATTATAGAACATAATCTAAATGCAAATAGTGACTGCAATAACTTTCATTTCATATCATCATATCATCAGAAAAGTATACAAAGACGAGTCTTCCAGTATACAAAACTAACAATCTCCCACTTATACTTGAAGCATGTCTTTCAAGTATAATAACTAACTGGTAAACTCTTCAATCTAAAACTATCAACTCAAACTGCGCTACCGGGTCTGCATCTCACTCCCATTTTCTCCACGTGACCATCAAAGGTCTTAGCCGCCAGGCTCTTCGTGAATGGATCAGCCAGATTGTCCTCAGTGCAATCTTGACCACCGCCATGTCTTCTCTCTTAATGATTTCTCGTATAAGATGGTATTTTCTCTCTATGTGTTTACTTGCCTTGTGGGCTCTTGGTTCTTTCGAATTTGCCACTGCACCAGAGTTATCACAGTATATCGTGATAGTCTTAGGCAAATCAGAAACCACGCCCAAGCCCACTAGGAACCCGCGGAGCCAGACAACCTCTTTTGCAGCCTCAGAGGTAGCTACATACTCAGCTTCTATGGTGGAATCCACAATGCAATTCTGCTTAATGCTCCTCCATGTGATGGCTCCACCTCCTAGTGTAAACACATAGCCCGAGGTAGACTTACTCTGATCTTTGTCAGATTGAAAATCTGAGTCTGTGTAACCCAAAGTTACTAGACTATCAGAGCGGAAAACCAACATGTAGTCTCGAGTCCGTTTAAGGTACTTGAGAATGTTTTTAACCGCAGTCCAGTGACCTTGTCCAGGGTTAGACTGATATTTGCTTACCATGCCAACGGCATAGCATATATCAGGCCTAGTGCATAGCATAGCATACATCAAACTTCCCACAGCCGAAGCATATGGTACTTTCTTCATTTCCTCTATCTCAGACTGTGTTTGGGGACACATTTCCTTGGATAGATGAATTCCATGCCTGTAAGGTATAAAACCTTTCTTGGAATCTTGTATGCCAAATCTAGCTAGCACTGTATCGATATAAGTCACCTGGGACAGACATAACATCCTTTTCTGGCGATCAAGAATGATCTTGATGCCAAGGACATGTCCGGCTTCACCCAGATCCTTCATATCGAACTGCTCGGACAACCACACCCTAATGTTTGACAACGCCTTCTTACTGTTTTCAATAAGCAAGATGTCATCAACATAAAGTACGAGGAATGCCACCACGTTTCCGTCACATTTCTTGTACACACAGCTCTCATCCGGACTTTGCACGAATCTATATGACTGGATAACCTCGTCAAATCGGATGTTCCAAGACCTCGATGCCTGCTTAAGTCCATAAATGGATCTCTTAAGCTTACACACCAAGTGCTCTTGGCCCTTAGCAATGAATCCCTCTGGTTGTTTCATGTGAATGTTTTCTTCAAGACTTCCGTTTAGGAAAGCTGTCTTGACATCCATCTGCCAGATCTCATAATCCAAATGAGCGGTAATAGACAAGAGAATCTGGATTGACTTAAGCATGGCTACCGGTGAAAAGGTTTTCTCATAATCGATCCCTTCTTTCTGAGTATACCCTTTTGCCACCAATCTAGCTTTGAAGGTTTCAACCTTCCCATCAGATCATCTCTTGCGCTTGTAGACCCACTTACAGCCAATGGGTTTTACCCCATCTAGTGGTTCTACAAGTTCCCAGACTTGATTGTGATCCATAGATCCAATCTCAGACTCCATTGCAGTTTTCCAAGAATCTGCATCTTTATCTCGAATTGCCTCGTCATAGGTCTTGGGATCCAATTCATTGAGACCTTCTGGGAAATCTGAAGCCTCTCCCAGACCAATGAATCTATCAGGTTGGCGTACAACCCTCCCACTGCGACGAGGCAGTTCCTGTACTTCTGTGACACGTTGTGCAGTGTTTGGTGGTTCCTCTTCTTGTACGACCGGTGTAGGATTTGATCCTCTCCTTAACTCCTCAAGGATGATGTGACTCCTAGGTTTGTGGTTTATGACATAGTCTTCCTCTAAGAATCGAGCATTGGTGCTAACAATGATCTTCTGATCCTTAGGACTATAAAACAAACCACCTTTCGTTCCTCTAGGATATCCAACAAACAGCCTTACATCAGTACGAGGAGCTAGCTTATCAGCTTCCTTGTCCAACACGTGTGCTGGGCTACCCCAAATCCGAATATGGTTCAAACTGGGCTTTCATCCAGTCCATAGTTCTGTAGGTGTAGCAGGAACTGATTTCGATGGAACCAAGTTAAGAATATAGGCTGCTGTTTCCAGGGCATATCCCTAGAACGAAATAGGCAACTCAGAATAACTCATCATCGATCTAACCATCTCTAACAATGTACAATTCCTTCTTTCCGCCACGCCATTCTGTTGTGGCGTTCTAGGCGCAGTCAACTGGGATGTAATCCCACTCTCTGCCATGTAATCCCTAAATTCGCTTGAGAGGTACTCACCACCACGATCAGAACGTAGTGACTTGATACTTCTGCCTGTTCGTTTCTCCGCTTCCGCCTTAAACTCTTTGAATTTCTCAAAGCATTCAGACTTACGACGTAACAGGTAGATATAACCGTATCTAGAGTAATCAGCAATGAGAGTGATGAAATACTCGAACCCTCCTCAAGCTTGAACTGACATAGGGCCGCATAGGTCAGAGTGAATCAAATCTAATAGCCCTTCGGATCTATTTCCTTTTGACTGGAAAGGACGCTTGGTCATTTTACCTTCCAAATAGGATTCACACAAAGGAAACGATTCCAGTACCAAAGAAGACAATGGTCCATCGTTTACAGGCCTTTGTATCCTCTTAAGGTTAATATGACCTAGCCTTAGATGCCAAAGATATGTTTGATTCAATCCCGAAGGTTCTTTTCTCTTGTTAGGGTTTATGATCGATGTATTCAACAGTTGTCTATGCGTAGTGTTTTCAGTTGGTTTAAGAAAGTATAAGTGTCCATCCAATGTGCCAGAACAGATAAAATGTTTACCACTAAAGATAACTACTTTGTTATCAAAAGAAACAGAATATCCATCCATAATCAATTTAGAAACTGAAATCAAGTTTCGCCTAAAACCAGGCACATAAAGACAATCTTTCAAAACCAAAGTTCTATCACTACTGAAAGGTAAAACAACGTCTCCCATTGCAACAGCCGCCACTCTCATAGCATTGGCTATGTAGACGGTGATCTCGTCCTCACTCAGCTGTCTTTTTACCAGGAACCCCTGTAAAGACATGCAAATATGATCAGTAGCTCCAGTATCTACTACCCATGACTGGGTAGAACAAGTTGCTAAACATGTTTCCACAACTAGAGTGTGAGATGTACCTCTCTTCTTCTTGTTGTTAGGACACGCCGCCTTCTAGTGACCTGGTTGGCCGCACTTGAAGCACTTAGTCTTTGACTTGAACTTCTCAGGAGGAATCTTTGCCTTTGGCTTCTTCACCTTAGGCGCCTCATCTGCAGCCTTTTTAGGTGCGTTTCTTTTCTTCCTTTTTCCACCAGAAGAAGACGCTCCTTTTTCAGCTATGTGGGCCTCAAGATTGCTCTTTTGGAGTAATTCAGCTGCCTGAAGATCTATGAGCAGTTCAGTCAGGCTGACATCCCTTTTAATCATGTTAAAATTCAGCCTGAACTGCTCAAACTTCGAGGACAAGCTATGAAGAACAATGTCAATTTGAGAATCACCATTTAGCTCTCCACCCAAGGTCTCGATCTCAGATAAATACCCCATCATCATGAGAACGTGATCCCTAACAGGTGTGGAGTCAGACATTCTCGTATCCATTAGTTTCTTCATTACCAAATGACGTGCCGAGCGGTTCTGATGACCGAATAGCTGCCTAAGATTGTACATGATATCATAAGCGGTTTTCATAGGCTCATGCTGATGTTGCAACACACTTGACATAGATGCCAAGATGTAACAGCGCGCTATCTCATTAGACCTAACCCACTTATCATATGCAACCTTTTGGGCTTCGTCAGAATCCTCATCTGGCGTCTGAGGACAAACTTCTTCAAGTACAAACTTATGTCCCTCAGCAACAAGAACTAAGTTAAGGTTACGAATCCAGTCATTGTAGTTTTCACCGACAAGTTTGTTTTCTTTGAGGATTGAGGACAGATTGGAGAGTGTCATTGATGATATGAAATAACTGAAATTAAACATGCAGTACAGTCACATAACATGTTTAGGATAAATAGTATATAATCGAAAGCCTCATAAAAATTATATACTTTTCCACCGACACTTTAAAAACGTCTTTTATAAGCCACGATAGTGTGGACGTTTATAAAATCTATTCTTAAATAGGTTAAACCTTTAATTTGCCTCCAGTTGAGTTTCCTTACAACAAGCAAATTAATAGCCGGATTAAACACGGTCATGTAATCGTCTAACTGATAAGCCACGATCGTGTGGACGTTTATCAATAAATTACATCTAAGTGTGCACACCATTATCTTCGCACCAAGAGCACTATTCGAATTTAACCGCTCCAGATGGAGGAGTCAGTTAGTCCTAATAGTGTTCTACAGCTATCCATTTAGGAGATTTAATTTCTAGAGAAATCTGTGATATGACACATCCGATATGGAGGAAGACCGATGTCAATGCGCTTGCCCATCACTTCTCAATTAAACCAGATTTTAATGGAGACCGTATAAGATTTCTACATATTTTGGTATGAATCTCTCCCACTTAGTTATTTATGTTTGAGGTTTCATTTTATCCCATTATCGAACATGCAAAACATCACATAAAATGATAAACATCCATTGCATGCTTCAACATAATAAGCAACAGTAATATTCCAACTATCATGGCTTATATCTCATGTTGATTGATGAGATAAAATTGGAAAGTCAGCTCCAGAAACAGGCTTGGCCGCCGCCCCCTTCACCGCGCCTCGCCGAAAATCCTAGCTCCATTTAGGGTTTTCGGGACGTGAACCGGTGAACCTTCCTTTTTGGTACTGAACCACTTTCTTTCCTTCTTTTGAGTTGATCTCCGATCTTTATTCAATACAGACTATCCATTCCAAAAGGAAAAATCTAATATTGCTAGAATAAAAATTACAACTCAAAAACTCGGCCTAACAGCTTTATATCTATTACATTAAAACAACGTAAAATAAAATCTAGACCTAATCCATGGATTTTCTCATGGATTAAAATCACGTAGCCAAACCGGCATACGGCCAACATCCATTCAACATAACCATACATCACATAAAATAAAGGAGCCATGATAGTTGGTAAACCTGCAAACAAACACAGTCTACAAAAACCAACAATCATGTATTATATGATCCACATAAAATAACATATGATATCTATGCATGAATATTAAATAATATTCGAATTTTACAATTAATTAAATTAATTAATTCGATATTATCCACAAGATAAAAATTGAAAATTAAAATAATTATCCACCAATTTTAATCTTGTATATTTTCAAAAATATCACTTAAATAAATATGGAAATTAATTATAATTATCCACCAAATTTATTTAATATTTTCAAGCCACCCTAATTAAATAATAATTGGATATCTTGATATAAATCAAGAATCTAATCCAAATATTATCCATAAGAATCTAAATCTTCAAGGATAAAGTTTGGAGATTTGATTCCAATCCAAAACTTATCCAAATTTAAAATCTTATCACAATTGGATTTTGATAATTATTTGTATATATCCAAAATCACCTTTATCCAATTTAAATCCATAGATTTCGAAAATAATACCAATAATAAATCTGGAAATTTGATCCACTTCAAATTCTTCCAAATTTAAAATTCTATTTTCAAATCTATCTAGATTAAAATTAGGTAAATTAAGATATACATCAAATAATATCAAATCTTAATCCAATATCCATAATTTTCGAAAACCATCATTAAATAAATCTGGAAATTTGATTTTCATCAAAATCTTCTCCAAATTATTTTAACAAAATCGAAAATTACATTATATTTCACATTTGGAAATTTTGACATTAATCAAAAAACAATTCCAAATAATATATTAGAGGTTTCGAAATTTTCAAGAATAATAAATCTGGAAATTTGATCCATTTTAAAAATTATCAAATTTAAAATTCTAATTTCAAACCTAATTAGATTAGAATTAGATAACTTTTGATATACATCAAAAATCACCTATCCTTATTCTAATCAACTTAATTTTCGAACCACACTACATTTAAATCTGGAAATTTTAATGTTGGTTAAAATTCATCCAAATTTAATACCATAGTGTCGAAAATTAATACACAAAATTAGGGAATTTTTAACACATCAAATTCGAAAATTTGACATCTAAATTTTCGAACCCTATGACAATTAAATCTGGAAATTTGAAGAACATCAAATATCATCCCAAATTTAATCTCATAGTGACCGAAAATTCAAGTACCCTCAAAACTAGAATTCTCGATTTTTACATCTCAAATTCTTCCAAGTTTTGAATACCATAAAATCGAAATACATAGCCAATTAAATCTGAAAATTTAAACACCATAAATTTATCATCAAATTTAATCATGCAATTCGAAATTATGCTCGGATTAATCCTAGAACAGTGCCAAAACCCGCTCTGATACCAGTTGTTGGGGTTTTTTCGAATTAAACCACCGCAGGACCATTTGGTTGTTCATTAATCCGTGTTCATGCAAATCATAATTTTATATAACATGTATGTTTATCACAGTCTAATAAAAAAGCATGCAAAGCAGATTCGATTCTAATAAAGCGGAAGACATAGAAAACGAATCTACTTACAAATCGATAGACGGTCTGTGGACAAGATTAAAGATCTAATCTTGCTATTGAATGAATACAGTAAAGGTGCCATCTATGTCACACACGGCCACTGCACAATTCCACTCCAAGATCTTCTGTTGTATTCCCAGACTGTATCTAGATTCAGAGTGGGCTGAAATCTACTAGATAGAGTTGTGAAATCTGTGGATAACTTTGAGAGACAAAGAGAGGCTGATTTCCTATGATTTTCATCCTCTAATTTTCATGCCCCCCTCCCCTTATATATAGGGAGGGGGGAAAATTTCATGTTTCAGCCCTATTGGGCTGGACCTCTATCTCAAGTTCAATATCCAGTTCACTATCAGTCAATTGGGCTACAACAGGGATATAGAAGAATATTAAATTGGCCCACTAATTTATTTAATATCCAATATCCAATAAACTTAGGATATAATTAAATAAATTAAGTTTTACTTTTATTCCACTAAAGAAGTAAAACTGACCTACCAATTTAATACATATTTACGAATATGCTTTCTCCTTTAGTCCAGCCATTCCCCGTGTTTAAGATATAATGGTCATTAATTAATTATGTAAGCCTCTGACAGCTATAATTAATTAACATCTAAAATCTTGAGTAGTACCACACAAGCTTTATTCATGTACGGAATAAATTCCACCTGCAGGGTTTCAACATGAACTTGTGTTTCCTCAAGAGAACATCATCAAGCTGGCGTACCAGGACACGGTGCTCATGCATACTACTCGAGACATCATGTATACATTGTTATTACCCAAGATATCGAATTCGATCTATGAAAAGATCTCATTCATTGATAAATCAAAGTAACAAACAACGCACACATATGCTCGCCAATATCACATGAGTTCAGAACCCGAACTCTGTGGATCTTTATTCTCTCAATAATTGGGTCAGAGACAGAGAATAGTATCCTATCGTGATCCTCCTCAATACACTAACTAGTGTACTAGAATAATCAGTTAGTCAAGATAAACTAACTTATCAGATTATTCTACGGTGTACCGATGGTGTGTTCAGGACCATCTAAGCGGTGAGCTCTTTAATACATTACAAGGTTCTAATGATATGATCTTACCGTGTGACTCCCCACACCATATCATCTACAATGTAAGTATATGGAACATTGCATAAAACAATTATAGAACATAATCTAAATGCAAATAGTGACTGCAATAACTTTCATTTCATATCATCATATCATCAGAAAAGTATACAAAGACGAGTCTTCCAGTATACAAAACTAACAAGGTGATTAACACATATATGAAGGAATTGGCCAAGATTGTGGAGATTTTGCAGTCGAGAAAAGTGAAGCAAATCTGGAGAGTCCGGAAACCATGCCGTATGGGCATACTGTCGGTACCGGGTACCGAGATGATAGATTCTGGGCCTGTGCGCGCGGATTTTGGGCTGGAGTGCGCATAATTATTGAGCCTTTGGGCCTGGACGCTAATTGGATGCTATTTTACAGCTTTTGGACTCTATATTTATCTTTTTCCTTATTAGATTAGGTTTAGGATTCTATTTCCATGATTAAATAATTGTATTTAAGGATATTAACATAGATTAGGATTTATCCATCCATATTAACGCATAGCAGAGAGGGGACGATTATTCCAAAAACTTTTATTTCATCTTCTTCGCTGAATTCATCATGTACTGCTCGACAATATTTTGGAGGTTTGATTTAATTATGCAATCAAGCTAAGTTCTTTTTATTCCGGTGAAGATTAACGAAGCCCTGGCGTAATTATACTGTGAGATCTAATTGTTCTTTTTATTTTGATTAATTGCATGTATCTGTTGTTCTCGGTAATTCGAGTTGTTAATTATTTTGATATTGCTAGATAGGTGCACATATTTAGTAGATCGGAATTAATTAGTAGCTAGTTAAACCGGCCATCCGTAATTGTGGTTTAAGTTTAATTAGTGGTACAACGGTTCTTCAAAATTGAGGGAATAACAGTCTAAATTCAACGGTCCTGTGTCAGAGTCTGTTGGTTTTGAATCGGGTTTCTCTAGTTCTTAATGCTGTCAGCTCATTAAATCTATAGAGTGTCTCTTACGGTTGTTAGTCGATTAGGGAAATAATTGGTGAAGTGTCTTCCTGATTATCGAGAAACTAAGGAGAAATTAGGCTGCGTCAGTAAGTGTCTTCGGTGGCTATAACTGGTTTGCATGTGTTAATTGGAATTATCTTTGCATCGAGGATCGGTATAATTAAGCTAGGGTGGAGTTAATTGGAAACCGAAATACTCTTTATAATCTGTTATTCATTAATCTCTGTTTATTTGTTTATTTTTCATATTTATTTTACAACCACAAAAATCGTTTGGAAAGTTTAGTTCTGCAGATTAAAGGTTTAGAGTAATTCTCGCCGGTCCCTTCGGAGACGATCTCACTCATTACTATACTATGCAGTATGGGCATACCGACTGCTGTCGGGAAATTTATTTTTGGTGTAAAACGACGCACCATGGGCCGAATTCATATTCTCCTAATTCAAGCATCAAGTCATCAATGCCGGTGATTCGAAAAAATCTGGGAAATTCAAGTCCAAGGTAGGACTTGTCCTAAGGATGAGCAAGCTACTTGAAGATTTGTTGAATCTACCAAATGACAATGCACTACCAGTCCTTATCTGAGACTGGATCCTTAAGAAAGGAAGTGCTCATCTTCAGTCACTCAAGAAGAAAAGAAGATCCAAAGAAAAGTTAAGCAACACAACATCGAGCAACTCAACTACCAACACCGTTCCATCACCAAATTCAAAGAACAGGTCCTCAGTTGATTTCAAAGTTTGCTTTGATCCCGATGAGCTTATTCCATTCACTGGAATTCCTCATCCAAATTATGGAGCTGATTACTTCCAGAGTACATGCTCTTCTCTCCAGCTGACTGAAGAAAATATTCGTACTTTCTATAGTGGTGAATATACAGTCAAAAGTGCACAAAAAGAAGTGACAAATCTCTTTCTTACTCACTTCACCTTTGTTGCAAAACATGACCAGAAGTTGTTCAAACAACTGCACCGGTACTTCTATTGGTTCAACTAGAGACATTCAATGTCAATCTAGTCTCACTTCTTGCTAACTGGCTTTCACGGCATAAGCTACTGGCAACGTGAAAAAACCTGGAGCATAAAATGGATAGGATCATCTAATCCATTTCCTCCAACTATTGTGCAAGTTCAGCACATCATGAATCACAGACTGGCCAACAAGATTCCGATAACTGTCCTGCTTGCCGAGCTAAGAACCAATATCATGACTTCAGAATTTATAGCTACTCATCAACCAGCTAACTACCCAACATGTTCACATTATCAATAACTGAATTTTGATAGTTTATCAAGTCAATCAGCTGATCTCTCTTGACGAACTGAACTTGCAACTGAAAGGATAGAACCAAGTCTATCTCACAGTCAAGTTATGGTATTCCAAAAGAGTTAAGAGCATAATGATAAAGGACAAAGTGATGATGAGGACTCTACCACATCACCAAGTCTCATGTCTAAGAGCTACGTCACTCCCCTACTCAACTCAAGCTCAAAGGCAGCCCAACTGACTCTCAATCATACTCAATTCAGCTCACCTCACAAAGGAATCCTCCATTTCCTTAATCAAAAATTGAGAAGTTTCTCAGTTGCACTTCAGCAACTCCACCAATCTGTGAGGAAATGATACGACCAACAACAAGGCGGAAGCAAAGATCGAAACAACATCACCTTAACAGAAGGATTCAATCCAAGATATCTACTATAATAACACTTAAATATGAATAAATAAATTTTCCTAAACACTCAATTAAATTCGAACAAGAATTAAATAGCAAAACCCCAAATTAAAGCCCTAAAAACCCTAAGAACGGCGTGAACAGAAAGTGATGCTATACAACTTGGATTAAGCTCAAATTTTAACACAAGGTACAATCATAAGTCTTGAACAATATATCCGAAATTCAGAAGAAATGCACGAGTAAATTGGGAGATGGCTCGGTGGTCAAATTTCGGACTGTTTTCGGCTTATAATTGGACTTAGGGCTTGTATGGACGGAATCTGGACTTGGTGGCTAACAGAAAGTGTATAGTGATGATTATGGATGATTTGGAGGGTGTGTGGAGGCATGATGGTGGCTGAAATGAAGTGGAACGATGGAAACGAAAGATAGAAGCGAATCTTACCCGAAACGAATCCCGGATCGACGAGAATCCGAAATGCGCCTATGGAGCAATCTTCAATGGCTTGATTAACCTATACACTACTAGATGCATGAACGAATCAATTGATTTCAAGCTTGAATTCGCCAGAAACAAACTCCACTAAAGAACTATTGATTTTTTAGACAAGTTGAAAAGCTTTGCGTTGTTTTTTTTTATTCAAAATATGTCTAATCTTCAATAGGAACGAAAATCCCTAAATAATAAACCTAAGGAATGAAAATTAAAGTGTCTTAGGCCTAGAATTCAAACTGGACTAATTAAAACTACTACTGGGTCCAATATCACTTAAACGGATTGTGATAATTGGGCCTGCTAAATAAATAAAATCACAACTGAAATAATAGACTAGAAATAAATAAATTAACTAATTAAATCAGCAAGGAACGACTTTGCCATGGCTTCAATCGAGCTCCTCGATGCTTAAAATAGTCACCAACTTGGACTGCTTGAAATTAGTTCCATCATCTTCCAACTTCTTTCCAACATAGCACTGGAAGTAACCTTGCAGCTTCTTGGCTCTTAATCTCATCACTGGACCTCTTAGCTGCAACTCTAGATTCAAATCCTCAGTGCTTGTCTGGATCTCATCAGGAATGCTAGGCCTGAACTGCAGAAGAACACAACTAGATCATCATCGAAAAGGAAGAGATCAAACTGCTCAAAAGGAAGTAGCAAGCTGAGTCCAATTCGACCATTCAAGAAGATAAAGCTGACTAAAGGAGAGATAAACAACTGAAAAAATGAACTAATTCAATCAGTTCAGTTAAAAGCTCCAGTTAGTTCAATGCAGTAACTAAAGAAAGATCAAATTGATCAACCAAACGCTGCCTCATCAGTTCACAATAATTTAGAAATGAAAATTCCATTTCACATGTTGAACATTAAATTGCTCGTGGATAGACTAAAGAAGGATAATTTCTTAGATATGGAGCTTTTTCAGGCTCGATTGGGTCCAGAAAAATATCCTCCGCTCGTCCGTTCATTGGAAAAACTGAGCTACTCCCTTCTTCTAGATCATGCCTCCTAAATGTCTACCCGAACACATTGTAGAGTTCTACTACAACGCAGAGATCGTAGGTGAGAACATCATCTCAATCGTTTACAACCATGTCATCACGGTCACAAATGACATAATGATGACAACATTCATTTTTCCCAGCGAAGGACCTAAAGTGTACGATCTGGCCCTTCCCAACAAGTAGGAGTTATGGAACACCTGGAAGTTTCCACATGTCAATCATCAAGATTTCTCTCACAGACTAAAGGATAGTCTGCCTCCAGAGTATATCCAACTTCTGGATATTGTATGTTACATTCTGCATGAGAATTTTGAAACTATCCAATTCTCTGATCTCAAGGCTCACCTGATGGCTACTCTACATTATGGATATAAGGCCAATTGGGCCTCCTTCATTCTTGCTCAACTACGCCGTAATATTCACCGAGCAAAGTTCAATCACAAAATCGGAACCTTCCAAGAAAAGATTGGTTTCACAAACCGCATCAATCTCATCATCCTCACTCAAGTTCAAGTGCAAATCACAACCGGTGAAGTAGTTGGAAGAAGGGTTATCATCCCAACCATCTTCACTAACCGGAAAATTGGCCCTAAGTCCACAAGCACCAGCAAAAAGAAGCAGCTTATGGCTAAAACTGACAGCCCTAGCTGAGGAAAGAAGCCAATGGTTGAAACTGATAGTCACTGTAAAGGAAAGTAGTCGATAACGTCACCAACTCTTTTAGAGATCATGGATTCTATGATCAAAAAAATCTAATGTGAAGTTCCAGCTGAGGCTCCCCTTCTCGACAATGAGCCAAACAACTCTTATTCTACTCCTTCTCTTGAAGACATACCAATACTTTCTGATGATGAACTCTTTACCAATCTGGCGACCATGAGTTTCAGTGGTCAAGTTCACTCTCCTCCTCTAGATCTTGGTCATCTTATGCCCACTGAAGAAGTTTATGAATGGTTGTCCTCACCTATACCTAACCCCCCAGTTCTTCCTACCTTCGGCAACAACTTGGCAACGATATTCACATTGAAGCCAAGTATAACAGTTCCATCATTCGATCGGCAACAATTTACCCTTTTGGATGATGTCAAAAAGGGGAAAGATGAAAGGTATGATGATAGAGATTTAAATCTTTGGGATCAGATTCAAGAGCTGCAGGGGAAACTTAGTTTTAGGGGGAAGTCCAGCCCTCAAAAGAAGCTTGGGGCACTTAAGAAGTTAGAGAGAAAGGAGAACCAAGTAAGAAGAGAAGAAGATGAAAGTTGAGAAGTTAGAGTAGAAATGAAGGATATAGATACATGAGAGTCTATGATGTTGTTGAAACTCTGATCTGATATCGTGTCAAGTTTTTTTTTCTGTCAAGTTTTTTTTAGAACTCTGATACCAAATTGTTCGCAAAACTAAATATAGATTATGAGATGTCTAATCAGTTGTTGCAATCAGTTTCTCAGTGTTTCTGAATAAATTTGATATTCTGTGTCAAAATCAGTTGATAAAAGTATTCTCAATCAGTTTTTCCATCATCATTGCAAAAGTTTTAACATCATCAAAAAGGGAAAAATTATTAGGAAAAACTATCAAGTAAAATCCTAAGATGTGGTTTTGATGAGATGTCAAAATGTGTTAAACACTTCTTAAAAAACTGAAGGAGAGCTAAGCTGGAGATTTATGCTGACCAAACTGGGGCTCCGAAAAATTTCAGTTGGAGCAGAAGACAACCGAACTGGAGCATGGTCAACCCAACTGGAAGGATGTATCAACCAGTCAGGAAATAACCCAGCTGAGGGTTAAGCTCTACATGAGTCAAACCAGTTACTATCAAACTGACTATCAGGTGAGTTGAACTGGAGAAACCAAGTCAACCTAACTGATGAAACTTATAGCAAGTCAGTTAAACTGAAGACTGGAAGCGCCCAACTGATGACCAAAATTAATATCAGTCAATTGAAGCATAAAGACAAAATAATCACTGAAGGCCAGAGTTGAAGTCAGCCAACTGAAGCTCAAAATGAGTCAACCGCTGACCAAGTCGAAGTCAGTGAACTGAAGCTCAAGAAGAGTCAACCACTGACCAAGCTGAGAATAAGACCAGTCAAACCGATAAACCAGTCAACAGTTTGTGATCATGAACTAGAAAAAGAAGCTCAGAAATATAGCCAGCTAAAGCGATAGCCAAACTGAGCAGTTAAGCTCAAATCTAGAACTACCAACTAGAGAATCAATGGAGTTAATGCTCAATAGAGATCACAGAATTAATGCTCAATGAAGATCGATTGGCTGAGTAACGACTACATCAACAAGCCTCAACGGCTATGAAAATCAACATACCATTGATGAACCAACAGACCATCGATCAATGGAACCCAACGGTCACAAAATCACTCCTCTATAAAAGATGAGTGAATTTGAATTTCAAACTTTCACTTTCAACATTTTCACTTCTCGAGATATAACTCTCTACTATTTAAACTTTCGCGTATACTTACAACTGAGTTTTGTTTCTCTCTCCCACAACTCAAGTTCAACGCACTATTTCATCTGTGAAAGTATCAACTGAGAAAAAGAGCTAAAAGCCACAAGCAATCACCTAGCTATTGAAAGTCCAACTAGAAAAGTCTTCTCAGTTCAAGCATTACAACGATCAACTACTCAGCTCAACCCAAGGAGCAACATCAGTTGATACTCCTTTCAAGACTAAAACTCTTAAAGATAGAAAGAGATCTAAAATCTTGTAAAGACGACAATAACACCTAACTCTCCAGCTAAGTGTGAGCTGCCGCTAAAGATACTGTCGCTGCAATAACTAGCTGCTGGAGACTGTAAGTGTGAATCATCGACCCCGCTGAGGTAATCGTGTAAAGAAACTTATTATTACTAGGTTCAGCAAACTTGTCCTTCATTATATAATTTGTAAAGAAACTCAAGTTATATAGTGGATTTTCCCTTCTACGGAAGGAAGAGAGGACGTAGAAGTTTGAGACTTCGAACCTCTATAAATCATCTGTGTGATGTACTGTTTTACTCATTCTTGCATACCTCTAACACTGTACACAAAGATCACACAAACTGCACTCACAAGTCAACTGAAAATCATCGAATTAATTAAGTGCATCGATAAGTTTTGAAGCACGTCAAAGGGCCCTTATTATATTCCGCACTTGAGTTCAAAGTTTTGAATCAGTTTATTCACTCCCCTCTAAACTGATACCAACTCACCTGGGACCAACACTTCTTGTTATGAATTTGTTAGTATCATGAAAAGTTATTTCAAAGAACCGTTCTCTTCTTATTTTATTTATCTTAGAATAGAAGTTATCTGAAGAAATTTTGTATTAGGAATAAATGAGTTTTTGGAAATGTATTCATCATTTTGAGGAGATTTTTTTTACTCTATCAGGTGGTTTGTTCTATCAGGTTTGTTAGAAGAAGCTTTTAGAGAATTTTTTATCCTATTTTTTTCATTTGTTACTTTTAGCATATCTTCTATCAACTCTTTAAAACTTTTCTCTTTAGGTTTTAAGTCTTTATCTTTTCTATCTAATTTTGTTAAATCTCTAATTATCTCATCCATTTTAGTTTTTAACACTCTACCTTTATCACTTTTCCTTCATAATTTTCCATTACTTAACTCTTCAGTGTTAACAATCTTCCTATTATCCAAGGAAGTTCTAGCAGCGAAGACAAAAGAAGTAGATCTAGAGAAAATAGACTCCATAACTGTAAGCCGGTTGAATAGACTCCTAGAAACTAGTAGCCACTCCCAATGAGCAAACACAGGATTTACAGCCTTTCACATGACTTATAACCTTCAACTCCATATGGGCAAACATGAAAGCGCCACTTTCCAAGACCTAGGTCGTCAGGACACCTCGTTCTTACAGTTATTAGACTCAACTTTCTCTAAGACACTAACCCCCGTGGCTTTGATACCAGGAATAGCCCGAGGATCCCAAAGGGACTGGAGGACATTGGAAGAGGATAAGAGAATGGGAGAAAAAGGGAAGGATAAGGTGATAGCAGCATAGATATCAAGAACAAAAATAAATGAAATAAATAAAAATTTAAAGTAATTAAATAAACAAGAACATGAAATAAAACTTACAGAAAAGAAGTAAAAGAGTTTGATGATCGAGACCACATAGTGGATCCACAGATCATGAGAGTTAATTGCAGAAATTTAAATAACTTTATTTTAAATTGCAAAAACCTCAAAGAGAGTCAACGAATCATAAGTTAGTTTGCTGGAAAGTAAAGTGCAAGATTGTGAGACCTCAAATGGAGTCCACAAATCATAAATTAAATTACAAGAATTTAAATATAAGTTTTATAGGCGGCGGAGCACGCCATATACATATAATGATGATGAATGATTTAGGTGGCAGAGCTGACCGAATGCAGATTGATGATTATGATGATGATGACAATAATAAATTCAAATAAAATAATATTTCATATATTTCATAAGAAAATTTTGAAAATAGTACCTGAATATACAAATCTTCAAATCATAAGATTTGAAGTGTTAATGATGATACAAGCTTGATCTACAAGTTCATGTGGTTTTGAAAGTTTTGAACTAATGTGTGAGGATGTCTATGTGGACTTTTTACAATCTTTCTAAGAAGATCTACCTTACTACATACGCTCAACACTCAAGGTAAGAGAACGTCGAAGCCTTTGAAGAACTAAGAGCTTCAATGTGAAGTGTGTGCTTTTACAAGTGTTGAAAGTGTTGAAAGGATTTGGAGAGATGTTGTGAGATGTGAGAGAGGTTTGAGAGGTGTGTTGTGAAGTGTTGGCGAGGTTCTGTTCTTTTTTGAAGAAGTAATGTCCCTTTTATAGATGTCTTCATTGTCTTCTTTGCAATTTGTGAACTTTGAGGGTCTTCTTTTAATTCTTGAAAGTTTGAGAGTGGTGTTACATCTGCTTTTCTTTCTTCGTGTCTTGGAATGGGCATCCTGGATTCCCGAGTACCTATTTTTGTTCTTTTCTCTTTTTTTTACAAATATAAATATGTACAATGACTGCATATTACATATTACTAGCAAACTATTTCTACTAGTAAAATATTCCTAAATATTTTACAAACAATCTATTACGAACTTCTATAAAATAGCACAATGAATATAAACTATTTACACACTGGTAATCTACCATTTCTAAGTCTTGTAGTAAGAATAATCGTACCATCCAGTAGGAATATCATCTTATCCTAAAGTAGTTATGACTTTGTATCTAGCTTCCTTACTCATCAGAAGATAGATTTCTGGTTTAAGAACTTGTTGATAGATCATTCCACTTTCTAGAACTGGATAATCACTTACAAAAATCATGTTGTTGTTAATGTCTTTGTAGAAATACCAGTTAGAATATAGATTCTTTTTTAACTGGTCTAAATGATCTTTTGTTTTTATGATTGCTTTGGCCCAAGTATGTTGGAGATAAGTTTTTGCTTCAATTTTGATAATTTCATCAGTCATGATTGTTTTATCATCTTCAAAAATAATTGGGCCATAAGACATTCCCTGTGTTGTACACTTAATTAAGTGTATTGCAGACTAATATTCTTCATGAACGTCGTATCCTGATATTTTGATCTATTTGGCTAGTATTGACTGAATGCGGACTTGTACCTCTTTTACCATGTGAAACATTCTTGTGCATACTTCTTTTAGTGGTGTGGGAAGTGTGCTAAGATTAGTCTTTCTATTAGCTTTAAAACCTGCCAGTAATCCATATTCAAGGTTAACACGATCTTCTTCAGTAAATTTTTTAATTATTTCTCCGATGATGAGTTGAATATAAAGTCTATGATCTCCCAATATCACGGTGTAATATTTTTCATTGCTCAGATATTATAACACCTTTTGTCTTAAGCCATCAATAAATTTTGGTAGCTTATTGATTGCATGAATAAGATCTTCTGGCAACTCATTTACTTTGAGAGAAATTTGTCTTTGGAACCTGTTGATGAAAGGTGCAATTTTGACAGAGAATTCTGGAATTTTATTTTCAAAAACCTTATCATCCTTTTTTGTTTTCTTCATGAGATAATTCAAAATGATCTTTGTTTTCCTCAGAATAAATTTCAAAATGCTCATTCTTTTGATTTTATTTTGGAAAGTACTTGGACAATTCCATGAAGATTTTTTGAAAATATTTCTTCTTTTTGGGAATAAAAAACTTCAATGATGTTACCTAAAAGGTAACTTTGATCTTTTGAAATGGTTTTTGATGAAATCATTTGTTTGTGAAGGATACTTAAAGGAAGTACTCCTTCTTTATTTTGAAAATATTTCTCTCTCGTTACAGCACTATTGCCTCTTTTAGCTACTTCTTTTTCTGGATGAGTGTTTTTGGATAATGAGACAGAGTTTTGGTGGTAGGTCTTTCTGTGACTTGTCCTAGAGGAGGAGCTTTCGGGTTTTGAGGAATTTTAGTATAAAGACATTTTGTCTTTTGAGGAATTTGAGAAGAAGATTTTTCTGGGGACTGATTGAGCATGTTCCTTTCTTTTTTCATCATCTTATGTTCCTAATGGAACAATATAAAAATATAAAAAATATCAAAAATATGAAAATAATACTTAAAAATATAAAAAATGTATGCATGCACGTTGATGCAAAATCATAATAGATATAGAAAATGTAAATATACATGAAAAATTATTAAATATAAAATATTTATGTATGTATAATGTAAAATTATTTAATATGGAAGATGGATGTAGGCATATACATAATGATGTGAAATTATTTCTTTGTGTATCACAATACCACTGGACCATGTGTTTCCCAGAGGAAACTATATTCCCTTTCTTAGTATTTTGAGAATGGTAGGGCTCACTTTTTTCTCTAGTGAAGTGATGAATTTGTTGATTTCTTTTTTCAAAATGTGGAGATTTCTTATTTTGAAATGGATAGTTTTGTTTGAATGTAGAACTATGAACAATTTTAAGTAAGAGAATCTTTCTTGAGAAATTTCTTTGAATATTTGTTGGGAAAAATAATCAAAAGAAGCCCTAAATGGAGTTTTGATGAGATGTCAAAACAACTCTTGAAAAACTGAAGACTTAAGAGATACAAGTTGGAAGACAAAGACAACCGAACTGAAGCACAAATAAAGATGTCAAGACAAATCTTAAAGAACTGAAGAAAAGGTCAACTGAACTGAAGACCTAGACGATCCAGCTGAAAGACTAAGTCAACTGAACTGAGGCTTAGATAAACCTAACTGAAGGCTAAGTCAACAGGACTTAAGGGTTTGACTACTGAACTGATAGCTAAGTCAGTCAAACTGAAGATCAAAGTCAACCCAACTAATGAGCAAATGTCAGAGCAGCCGAACTGATGAGTAAAAATACTCAATTGACGGCCAAAATTAAAATCATCCGAACTGAAGCTCAAGACGAGTCAACTGATGGCCAAGCTCAAGATGAAGTCAACCAAACTGATACACAAGTCAAACAAGCCAAGTGGCTCATGATTAGTGAAACTGAGAGGACGCTCAGAAAAGAAGCCAAACTGGAGCATTGACTGAACTCATCAGTTAGGACCGGATCTAAGGCCACTGACTGAAGAATCGATTGAGTTAATGCATACCAGAAGATCGAATGGCAGAGTAATGGCTACAACAACCACGCCCAATGGTTATATAAGCCAACAAATATATGATCGCTCAAGAGTTCTACCAAGACTAACGGTCACAAATTCACTCCTCTATAAAAGACAAGTGAAACAAAATTTGAACAACTTTCGCCAGAATTTTTGCAAGAATACTAAGAAAACTGAGCTCTCTCTCTTTCCCCCATTCTATTCAGTTTAAAGTGATATATCTAGCTGCAAAAGTCAAACCTGAGAAGAAGAAGAAGAAGAAGAAGAAGAAGAAGAAGAAGAAGAAGAAGAAGAAGAAGAAGAAGAAGAAGAACTCCACAAGCTAAACATATTTAGTTCGCTGTTGAAAGTCCAGCCGAAGAATCTTCTTGGTCAACGCCCTACAAAGATCAACTACTTCAGCTCAGTTTAAGGAGCAAATTCAGTTGATACTCCTGTTCAAGACTAAACATCTTGAAGATCGAAAGAGATCTAAAATCTTGTAAAGACGACAATAGCACCTAACTTTCCAGCTAAATGTAAGTCACCGCTAAAGAAACTGCCACCGCAATAGCTAACTGTTGGAGACTGCAAGTGTGAGCTGTCGACCCCGCTGAGGTAACATTGTAAAGAAACTCACTGTTACCGGGTTCAGCCTGTTTTACATTCATTGTATAATTTGTAAGGTTAACTCAGATTATATAATGAATTGTTCCTTCTGCAGAAAAAAGAGATAACGTAGAATTTTGAGACTTCAAACCTCTATAAATCGATTGTGTGTTGTACTGCTTTCATTTTCATTAAACTGCTTGTCTTGAAACTGCACACAAGATCACCCAACTCGCACTTATTAGACTCAAACTGAAAATATACAAACCGATAAGTTCAAACGAGTTAACGGGCCCCTTAAGTTTTCTGCATTCAGTCAAAAATTTTTGAATCAGTTTATTCACCCCCTATAAATTGATATTGACTCATTCGAGACCAACAATATTTTTTCCAAAACTCAAATCTCTTATCACAAAATATTTTCTTTGTTGGAAATGATTTGAAGAAGCACAATCAAGTTTTTTGCAAGAATATAACATTTTCATAGTTAATTTGAAATCATCAAATTTTGATTCAAAACTATTTGTGTGATCATGAAGATGTTTGACTGGAGTTCTAGATGATCTAATTTTGGTTTGACAAAAAATTTATTTTGGTTTTGAGACTATTTGGACCAAAGTTTGCGAATTAAGAAACCATTCTTTAATGATGAGATCAATTGAGTATCCTAAAGGGCAACTTTCATATTCACTCTCAAGGACTTTTGGACATGATATATCTGGTGTAATTTGTTTGAGACAAGAATTTTTGGGAGACGTTTTATTTTCTTCACCTTGAAGAAATCTAATAAACTCAATTGGTTCTCTTTTTTATCTTTTGCAATTTTGAAAGAGAGATTCTCAATTCTGAAGGATTCTTTAAATAGAAAGGCATTCTACTCCACACTCTTTTATCAAAAAAGATAACTAAGGTATTAATCCTCCCACCCTCCTTCGGATTTCAATTTTGACATAAATTAGATTGGATATCTAATTTTTCTATTTTGAGAAAATGAAGAGATTTTTGGAGAAAGAACATCTTATCTTGAGATTTGACCCATTTGTAAACCAAGAAGACCTTAAGAGACTCACCTTCTATGAACTTTGGACCATTTTGAACAAATTTGGAAATGTAACATTTACTTCTGAATATTTAGAATTTTTTCAAAAAATGTTCTAGACTGTTGATTTATTTTTCTTTTGTGAATACTAACTCACAGCTAAGACTATCATGTTGTTTGATTTTAAAAAGAATAATAAATAATTGGAAATGCAATTCATTTTGTTTTAAAGCTTTGTTTCTTATTTTCCATTTTGAAGAAATTTGGATTTCTTTTTTTCAGAAACAACTTCTTTGTCATGTAACATTTTGTTTTGATGAATAGGACAAGCTCCTATAAGATTAAGATCTTTCAATATTGAGACTTCAAGAATTTTTTATTTTATTTTGATCTTTTTAGATAATGATTTACTTAGTAGAGAATTATCAAAGACATCTGAATGTTTTGGAGGAATTTTTTCTTTGGAGATTGAGGCTCTATTTTTCGGGTTATTCTTGAATTTTGATAAGGGGTTCCTTATTAGTACAAACCTGAACATTTTTTAATATTTCAACATGAAAGACACTCGTACTAATTTTGAATTTGTTTGAAGATTTAATTAATATCAAGAATTTCCTAGAGATGAAATATTCTCAGAATTTTTTAGAATTTTTCTCTACGTGAATTGTTTCACAATCCTTACCTTTTGTATTAATCTTGATGCCCTTAAGGATTTGTTTCATTGACCTTAGATCATGAAGTTCTTTTGAATCAATTTTGACTTAGTTTTTACACCCTTGATTTTTCAAATTGATTATGTTTTTGAATTGATTTGTCAAAAGGATTTCTACTCTTATATTTTTTGGAGTAAGCACAATATTTTTTTATACAACCTATAAAACACTCTTTGTTTTGATTTAAATGTTTTTGAAAAGTTTCTTTTATGATTTTGATCCTAAGATTAATTTTATTTTGGAACAAATCATGATGGGTTTTTTGCATGCTATTAATGCACTCTATTTGATTTGAACAAAAATGGTAATGTTTTGATATTCCTTTTATGACTTCAAAAAATTTATGTTGGTTATCAAACCATTTTTGGAGGAAAGAATTTGTGGAAATTTTTTCTAACATTTTCCGTTTCCATTTTTGGAATCCTAGTTTCTTTTGGAAAAATATTTTATTGTCTTCATTAGTAAGTTTTAGATGATCATGAATTTTAACAAAGTATGAGGACTCTTTTTTAAAAATATTTCTTTCATGATGACCTAGTTTGTCACTTTGAAAAAATGGAGTACCAATTAACTTTTGAATTGAAAGTTCTATGAAAATTGGATCAAACTTTTTTTCATAATCTAAGTCACATTGTATCATGATTTTTTTACTATCTTTTTTAGCACTCATTATTTTTTTCTTGAAATGATTATTTTTCTTAACAATTTTGTTTCCTATTTTTGGAGTGTTCGTTAAAGAAATGTTTTGCTTAAGACAAATATTATTAAAGATAATTTTATTATCTTCATAAAGTTTGTGAAAATGACTTAAGCTAAAAACATTCTCAATGTTAGGACCATAATCAATTTTGAGACATGAATTTGAGTTTTTTATGAAAAGAATGATTTGAAACTACTCTTTAGATAATGAAATGAAACATTTTGTTTTGCCTTCAAATTTGGAGATAAATGAATTATGAGTGACATTTTTTAAATATGGAACCATGACTAGATGATTTTTATTCATTTGTGAATCATTATTTATTTTTGAAAAAACTTTATTTCTAAAGTTGGATCATTTTGGATATGAAAACTTTGTAACACATTTTTAGATAAAATCTCCTTTTCAAGATTATTATTATTTTATTTTGAAAGACATTTTTGGATTGTTTCATTTGGAACAATTTCTTCTTTGATTTTTTAAAAATTATTTCATATTTTTGATTTTCATCCCCTTGAGAAATATTTTTGAAAGGGTAAACAAAAGAATTTTCAGAAGCATATAATTCAAACTAATCAAAGAAAAAGATGTTTTTCTTTTCCTTAAGAATGAATTTGTTATATTCTTCTTGAATTTGTTCTTTAGTATCATGAAAAGTTGTTTGAAAGAACCATTTTCTTCTTTCTCTATTTTTCTTAGAGTAGAAATTTTCTTGAAGGAATTTTGTATTAGGAATGAATGAATTTTTGGAAATGTATTCATCATTTTGAGGAGATTTGTTTTGAAAAGATTTTTTGATTCTATCAGGTGGTTTGTTTTTATTAGGTTTGTTTGAAGAAGTTTTTAGAGAATTTTTTATCCTAATTTTTTTTGTTTCTTTTAACATATCTTCTATTAACTCTTTAAAACTTTTCTCTTTAAGTTTTAAGACATTATCTTTTCTATCTAATTTCCTTAAATCTTTAATTATCTCATCCATTTTAGTTTTTGACACTTTACCTTTATTACTTTTCCTTCCTAATTTTTCATTACTTAACTCTTCAGTGTTAACAATCTTCCTATTATCCAGAGAAGTACTAGCAGTGAAGACAGAAGAAGTAGATCTAGAGAAAACAGACTCCATAACTTTAAGTCGATTGAATAGACTCCTAGGAACTGGTAGCTACTCCCAATGGGCAAACACAGAATTTACAGCCTCTCACAGGACTTATAACCTTCAACTCCCTATGGACAAACACGCAAGCGCCACTTGCCAAGACCTAGGCCATCAGGACACCTCGTTCTTACAGTTATTAGACTCAAGTTTCCCGAAGACACTACCCTCGTGGCTCTAATACCAGGAACAACCCGAGGATCCCAAGGGGACTGGAGGACACCAAAAGAGGATAAGACAATGGGAGAAAAGAGGAAGGATAAGGTAACAACAGAAAAGTATCAAGAAACAAAAGTTAATGAAATAAATAAAAATCCAAAGAAATTAAATAAATAAGAACATGAAATAAAACTTATAGAAAAAAAATAAAAGAGTTAAATGATCGAGACTACAGAGTGAATCCGCAGATCATAAGAGTTAGTTGTAGAAATTTAAATAACAGAAATTTAAATAGTCAGTTGACTGTGAGACCTCAGAGAGAATCCACGAATCATAAGTTAGTTTGCTGGAAAGTAAAGAACATGAAAGTAATGACAAGATTGTGAGACCTCAAATGGAGTCCACGAATCATAAATTAATTGCAAGAATTTAAATATGATTATTTTAGGCGGCAGAGCATGCCATATGCACATGATGAATGATTTAGGTGGCAGAGCCGACCGAATGCAGATTGATGATGATGATAATAATAAATTCAAATGGAATAATATCTACATATATTTCATAAGAAAGTTTTGAAAATAGTACCTTAATATACAAATCTTCAAATCATGAGATTTGAAGTGATGATGATGATACAAGCTTGATCTACAAGCTTATATGATTTTGAAGGTTTTGAACCAAGGTATGAGGATGCCTATGTGGGGGTTCTTGCAATCTTTCTATGAAGATCTACCTCACTACAAGGTAAGAGAAGGCCGAAGTCTTTGAAGAACTAAGAGCTTCAATATGAAGTGTGTGCTTTTACAAGTGTTGAAAGTGTTGAAAGGATTTGGAGAGGTGTTGTGAGATGTGAGAGAGGTTTGAGAGGTGTTTTGTGAAGTGTGTGTGAGGGGGCTTTACTGTCTCATTGATGAAATAGTGTCCCTTTTATAAATGTCTGCAGGGTCTTCTTTGCAATTTATGAACTTTAAGGGCCTTCTTTTAATTCTTGAAAGTTTGAGAGTGATGTCATATCTTCTTTCTTTCTTTCTTTCTTTCTTTCTTTGTGTCTTGGGGTGGGCTTTCTTGATTCCCGGGTACCTATTTTTATCTTTTTTCTTTTCTTTTTTTTTTTACAGATATAAATACGTACAAAACTACATATTATAGATTACTAGCAAACTATTTCTACTAGTAAACTACTTCTAAAATATTTTACAAACTAAGTACAAACAAATATATACAATCAATATTAACTAATTATTACATCATGGCTCTATCATATTTTCAAGATTATGAAGTCCTATTTCATCTAATTGATCATACCAAGACGAGTCATCATCTTCTTCAAGGGCGTCCATGTGCATAATACATTTATATTTTATTTCTGTCCATTCGCTCATGTGGAGATTGAACTCTGGATTTTGAATTTGTTGAAAAAGTTCTCCATACTCATATTCTGGATGATTTTTTATGAATATTGAAAAATTATTCTCATTTTTGTAAAAGTACCAGTTTTCAGAAAGATTGTTTGTCTGTCGTTTGGTGTTAGCAATAGTCCAAGCTCTGGTTGTTGACAAATATGTGGATGGATCTTTTGGCAATATTTTGTTTGTCATGTTTTTTCTTTCTTCTTCATTGAGTATTGTCATCATGAAGTCGGTGCTTTTTGTATTGAATTGAACTAGATGCATGGAATGTTGATATTCTTGATATGGTCCTTCTTCATGTCTAATCCATTCTGGAGAAATAGATTTGATATTTATTCGAACCAAGCTTTTGTCTTCAAGAAGATAAAGACAAACCTTTTGGAGTGGTTTTGGCATTAATGCTAGATCTGCTTCACTTTGAACATTGAACTCAGCAAGTAATCCCCATTCTAGATTAATGCGATCTTCTTCTGTGAATTGTTCGAGAATCTCTCTTCTAACAAGTCTGATATGGGCTTCATGATCTCCTGGGATAACGAAGTAAGGTCCAGGTTGTTCAAGATATTGGAGTACTCTTCTTTTGAGTTCTCCTATTTGTTTAGGTTCCAAATCCAATTTTTCAAACAAATGTCTGGAAAGGATATCTCTGACTTTTTTGGCGATTTCTTGCTGATATTTTTTGATGAAAGGTGCCATTTTTGAAAGTGATTTTTGAATAGCTTTCGCACTATTTTCATTTATTTCTTGAAGTTGAACTTTAAGTTCTTGGATTTTTTTATTTGCTTTCGAAAACTCTTCTGAAATAAGATGAAGATTTTTTACAAAATACCCTTTGTTTTGAAAATTGAAAGCTTGCAAGGAATCATCAAGTATCATTTTTTGATTGGAAAAAAGTTTTCTCTTAGTTTGAAAATTATTTTTGTCTTGAGAATAATCTAAAGGAGATATATTCTCATTTTTTAAAACTTGTCTTCCTCTTTCTACGTGAGGATTAGACCGTGGATTCCTCTTAAGGGACTCAGTAAAGAAGGTTATTTGAGAGAGTAATTGTGGGGATGGTTTTGGAGAGAATATTTTTCTGGAGAAAGGGACTTTCCCTTTTCTTTGACGCTCCTGTTGATATCTGTTTTCTTCTTCCATCCTGTTCACATGAATGTTAGACTGCTCCTGAGAATTGCAAGAATTTTCTTGTGAGTCGGGAAAGTATGATTTTTGAGAAAGACTATTAATGGAACATGCTTTCACTAGAAAATAAAAAATAAGAGTTTTTTGTTTGATTTTTGAAAAGATACCAATTTCGTTCACCGTGTATGGTGTAAGGAGATTTATGAAAGGAGTTCCAAGAATGATAGTATGATGAATGTTCGCAACTAAAACAAATGTAGTAGTTAAGGAAATCCCATTGTTAATAACTAAAATATCAGTTTTAGATTTAACTTTGAGTTCGGTATTATTTGCAGTAGTTAATCTTTCATGAGTATCTTTTTTATATTTTTATGGAACAATACCTGTTTTTATACAGTTTAGGTCTGCACATGTATCAAACAAAGCTGCAACATTAATTTTATAATCTTTGGAGAACTGAATTGTGATTTTGATGATGTATTTTCTTAGGGTGATTTCTTTTAAAATAAAAAGAAACTTATCTGAATATTTTTGAATATTTTGGATTTCTTCACTTTCCTTTTTTCCCATGAAGTGATGCATTTGTTGATTTCTTTTTTCAAAATATGGAGATTTGTTATTTTGAAATGGACAATTTTGTTTGAATGTAGAATCATGAACAATTTCGAATGAGAGATTTTTTCTTGAGAAATTTCTTTAAATGTTTTTTTATAGAACTCAAATCTATTTTCACAAAATGTTTTCTTTGTTGAAAATAATTTGAAGAAGCACAATCGGATTTTCTACCAAAATATAACATTTTCATGATTAATCTGAAATTGTCAAATTTTGATTCAAGACAATTTGTGTGGTCATGAAGATGTTTGACTAGAGTTCTAAATGATCTAATTTTGGTTTGACAATGATTTTCTTTCAGTTTTGAGACTATTTGGGCCAAAGTGTGGGGATTAAGAAACCATTCTTTAATGATGAGATCATTTAAGTATCCTAAAGGGCAACTTTCAGATTTACTCCCAAGGACTTTTGGACATGATATATTTGGAGTAATTTGTTTGAGACAAGAAATTTTGGGAGACAGTTTATTTTCTTCACCTTGAAGAAATTTAATAAACTCAATTGGTTCTCTTTTTATCTTTTGAAATTTTGAAAGAGAGATTTTTAATTCTGAAGGATCCTTTAAATAGAAAGGTATTTTACTACATACTTTTTTTTATCAAAAAAAAGGTTACTAAGCTATTAATCTTCCTAATATACACGCATATATATATATATATTTGTATGTATGTAAATGCATGAAATTGTATGCAAAAAACATGGCTTTATATTGGGCAAAATAATTTTAAATTACTATACACATTACTTGGGTTGACGAAACCAAAATAAATAAATAAACAATATAATTGAAGATATCTAATCTCCTGTATAAAGCACAAATTCAAGACGGATTCGAATCTCCTCAATACCACAGGTCGGGTGTGTGAGTAAAAAAAAAACACAAACTCAAGACGACTTAGACGAGCAGTAAAGAAGAAGAATAAATAAAAGTAAACAATTATTCTTTGGCAGAACCCCAGATATAAAAAGAAACGAAAGTAAGGTACCTCGGAACTCCGATGCAAAGAAGAGACAAAACTCAAAAAAAATGTTTAGAGGGGAGAGGGATTTGAGTTGGTGTGAGGAATAAGATGAAATGGCACTCCTATTTATACTAAGGTTCAAGGATATAAATATGGTAGTGACAAATCAAGTTTGATTTATTTCCATAATCCTGTGTTTCTTGTGTAAGGAAATTAGGTTTAGGGTTCTTTACATCTTTTGGTGAAATGTGCTCAATTAAAGGACTTACAAACTAGGCTAAGAAAATAAATGAATTATTATGACATTGACTCAAAATAAAAATATAAGTAAAATATAACGTTAATTATTTCCACTGAAATGCATTAATTGCAATGCATTTATGAACATGCTCCACATACCTTAAAATTTATTCTAGGCCCGACTTATAGGACTTAAACAATTGATAGCATGCTTTAAAAAATATTTTTTTAAAAGAAATAATTAAATAAATAAAATAGCGGGGCATTACATATGCCAATGTTTGTCTATGTTTGTTGTTGTGCGCGCGCTCATTCCTTGTGTGCGCACGCTTTGTGCTCGCACGCGCGCATCAGAGACCAAATTGTTAGCTGATGTTCTGCCTATACTCGAAAGTTGTCAACCGATGTTCTGCCGATGTATGTCGATATTTGTTGTTGCGCGCATGCTTATGCGCGCAATTAAGAATAATTCAGCGCACAGTTAAGAAGAAAGTCGTGCGCATGTCTTGTGTGAGCACGCTTTGTGGCCCCACGCGCACACCTGAAGCCAAATTGTCAGCTGTTGTTCTGTCGATACCCGAAAATTATCAACCGATGTTATGCCGATATCTGCAGATGTCTGCCGATGTTTGTTGTTACATGCGTGCACGGCTTGTGCGCGCCGGGTCTTGAGCGTACTTAAGAACAATTCAGCACGCAGTTAAGATTAAAATCATTGTTTTTGTAAAAGTTGAACTTGGATGCTCACTACACTAGCTCGGCATGGTCAAATTATGATCCAAGAAATGAAGATCGACGTTGAAGATAAAGATCGACGATGAAGATGGAGATTGACGATGAAAATGAAAAGCAGATATGAGTAGGTGGGGTAGGTGGGATGTTTCAATTTATTTTTTTTTATTATTTTTAATGTCTAAAGGATATTTTGGTCCAAAGTGACTAAAGAAATATATTTAAAACTTACTGATTAAAATAATATTTTTTAAAGTTTAAGTGACTAGAAAAAATGTTGGCTGTTATTACAAAATTTATAATACTGATCGAACTTGGTCCTCACATGTTGACATTGAGTCTGAAAGTCTGTAAGATACAGTATATAACATTTATCAGTATGAGTTAAATAATCATGCTACTAATCTTACTGAATTATATTTAAAATTATGATGATAGTTATAAAAATATTATTTGCGTAATGAAATTTAGTTAACTGAATATTTAAAATATTTAAGGTATATAGCACGATGAATTAGTTCGATAAAAATATAAAATATTCAATAAATATTCTTATGATTATATATGATGGCATTTAGTATATTTGGATTGACCAGATGACTGCAATAACCTTCTATTTTCGCCTTACTTTGGATGAAGTTTCTTATACTAAAAGTTAATCGAGACTATGAGAAGAACACGCAACATCATATAAATTTTATTTATTTGTTTATAGACACTAAAATAACAATTTTTTATTGATCATTTTTAAGAACAAATTGAAAATGGTGATTAACAATTGAACAAATTTATTTTTCGAGAAGTTTACTATTTCACATTTAATAATATATGTGGCAACTCATTGCACGGCCACGTCATCATTGGGTACATTATTTGGGGTCAGATAGAATTGACAGAATAGATTAACCAACATCAACGCACACATTAACTCAACCTAATTGGTCGAATATGTGATCAATAATTATATTTAACTTGATTATACATAATTGAAGAGAAATAAAATAAAACCCAAATAATGCCTTTTACAACACTAACCACAACCCGATCTAAAGAACAAACAAACAAACAAAACAAAAAACACGCACACTATCTAAAAATTTCAAATTTATTGGATTATTATTACCTTGAAAGCGGTCTTGTTGCAGTCAACGTCACCCTTTCTTATTATATCTTCGCATGAAATTCTCTATTTTACATTTGGAATTTCAATTTGTGTTTCATAATTAATTATCATTAATTTAATTTTATGATTTTTTTTAAAAGTCATTCCATCCAATTAGGGTTTATAATTATTTTTTAATATTTGATTTAAAAAAAATTATTATTATTTTTGATTATTTTAAAAATATGATTTATAATTTTTAAAATTTCAATTTTTTGTTGATAGATGTGTCTAGGTCGATTATGTTATAATTAATTTTATTTTTATAATATATATTATTAAACTTGTAATCGAAAAACACGGATTAAAACATCAAATGTGGAATCGAGAATCTCATCCCATATTTGTCGCATAAATATTTTTCATTTTTGTAATGTAATAGAGTATTATGCTTTATACATACATACATACATATATATATATATATAGGGTTGGGTTCCAGAAGGAACCATACCCCATGTGAGAACCGAGAACCAATCTCAACCATAATTTTGCCTATTTGGACGGCCAAGATCTATTCCAAAATTAAAAAAAACGCGGTGGCATAATTGTAATAACGTCCAACTTCGCTGCTCCTAAAGCTTAGTGAGGGTAATATCGGAAATTTCAATGTATATGTGATTCACGCGTGTATTTTTCAATTTAGGGTTTTAGCATTGTCATTCCCTATTTTAGCACTGTCATGACTTATTTTAGCACTGTCATGACTTATTTTAGCACTAACATGACCCTTGTTTAGCATGACAAGAAACTCCCAAACCAACTTTCTTTTTGCGAAGTACAATTTCGTCGTCAACTCCCCTTCGTGTCTAGCCACCCTCTGTCGTCGTTATACATATATCTTCATCATGAAGACATGCAACCAACCATATATCCTACAGATTTTGACCCACGAAACCATGTCACAAAATTTTGTCTTAAATTTTAATATTTCATCCCAACATTTTGTAAGTATAGATACAAAAAATCTTCTTTAAAGATGACAAAACTAAGTGGAAAGTAGCATCATGGATATGTAATGCATCGGTATTATTATTTTCTATATATCAATACAAGTGGAATATTTTTAAGTTGGACGTGATTTCACCCATGTCAACCCTATTTAATTAGGTATTTGTTGGTATATATAGGAATTAAAAAGATTAAATGAAAAGTAGTAATGAAAGACACAATATACAGTATAGTTAATTATCACAAAAGTGAAATATATTTCTCCGCAAAAACAGAACTAATAAGATATAAACACGCATTCGACATTTAGTATAATACACAAGTGCATATCAAATGGAAAACATGACAGGAATATAAAATGCAATGTTTGGATTCCTATTTTAGCACTGTCATGGTCTTTTTTAGCACTATCATGACTTATTTTAGCACTGTCATGACTTATTTTAGCACTGTCATGACTTATTTTAGCACTAACATTATCATTACTTATTTTAGCACGGTTATAGTCTTTTTTAGTACTGTCATGACTTATTTTAGCACTATCATGACTTATTTCAGTTCATAGTAGTGCTAAAATACTGATAGTGAAAAATTGAAAATAACAGCTTAATCAACTTCGTTAACCTAAGTGCTAAAATAGTTCATAGTAGTGCTAAAATAGGTTACAACAGTGCTAAAATATATCACAGTAGTGCTAAAGTACATGGCAGTGCTAAAATAATTCACAGTAATGCTAAAATAGGTTATAACGGTGATAAAATAGGTTCTGATATGATTTCCATCCTTTTAACTTGTAAAGGATTTCAATAATCAGTGTAACCAGTTGCCTAACTGGAAAATGTGTTCAGAGCATATCATGTTCTTTGGTTTTTTATTTTCAAATTTTCATTTTTCCTTGTTCAATGAAATATGCTAAATCGTTTATGCTTGCATATTTATAAAGTAAGTTTTGCCAGAAAAGAAATGTAGATATCCTTATATTTCTACTAAGGTTGATGATCCGATCATAAAGTGTGGAAAATGCCCATGTGTTAATCCATGCAGCCAACAACCACTACCTCCTCCACCACCACCACCTCCGCCTCCATCGAGGTTCATTTATGTGACAGGGATTCCTACAGGAAACTTATATCCAACTACTGATGATCTATTCAATTTGCAGATGATTTACTCCTCTCATCATTCTCCCATGACTGCACCATGCACATTTGTTTTGCTTATTAACTTTGCACTTGCTACTATTTTTTTCACCCAAATTTAGATTCAGATGAGCAAGTCCAAATCCCTTGCAATGCTTGTAATGAATATTCATTTAAAATATATCACAGTAGTGCTAAAGTACATGACAGTGCTAAAATAGTTCACAGTAGTGCTAAAATAGGTTACAACGATGCTAAAATAGATCACACACAGAATGACGATCGTGTTTGGGTGCAAATAATTTAGATCCCACGCCTATCAACAATTGTTACAATAATGGCCTTGGTTTTGAATTAATGTAGCCTAGCTTGATTACATTGCACGTAGTCAATATTCATTGTATCGATTTGTGGATGATTGATGGAGTCGGTAAATTTACATAGTTTCCAAAATATTGAAACAAAAGAAATAAATCAATCAATCGCATTAGTGCTAAAGTACATGGCAGTGCTAAAACAGTTCACAATAGTGCTAAAATAGGTTACAACTGTGCTAAAATAGATCATAGTAGTGTTAAAGTACACCCTACACCAAACAAGTTTTCCTCCTCGATCAATAACCATTGCGTCCACGTCTAGTCCAAAACACTCTTCCCAGTAATTACATTAGAGAGATATCCAATCAACATTCAAAAAATATATATTCAAAAATAGAGTTGAACACTATTCCACAGCTCAATCAATAATTACATATATAGAATAGATGCTAGTTTGTTCAAGATCATGTAGCATTTACGAAAGAAAGCAAGATACATAAAAGTAAAAATGGAAATTGAAATTAAGATTGAATGTTTTTAAACAGGGAGAACTTTGTTGACAATCTCCTGACTGAGAGTGACAATCTGCGAATCGAGGGCCTTGACAGTCTCCTCTTTCTGCTTTTCGAGACTGGCCACCGCCTCGATCTTCTCCCTCCCCTCCGGCAGCTTCTCCTCCACCTCCACCTGCGTCTCCTTCTTCATCTTGTTCAACGTCGCCGATATCTCCACCTTTGCCACCTTCATCACAGTGGAGGCCTGCTCCTCCAGCTGCTTCACCTCCCCCGAGGTGTCCTTCATGTTGTTCAGCTTCTCTCTGATGGCGGCGTCTCTCTCATCCATGAAGTTCCCCAGCGGTGAACGTAGCGTTGGCTTTACGATCAACACGAATTATGAAAGAAAGAGATTTCATTCCAAAAATATCAAAATTGATAAATTACAGAAATAACCTCGGTTCATAAAAAAGTTAATAATATTACAATATTGCCACCGCATTTTTTTAAGTATGTAGCATATCTTGGCCGTCCAAATATACCAGATCTATGGCTCATATTGGTTCTCTATTCTCACAGGGGGGTCTAGTTCTCACTTGATCCCATCTATATATATATATATATATATATATATATAGAGAGAGAGAGAGAGAGATAGGATCATGTGAGAACCACACACCCATGTGAGAACTGAGAACCAATCTCAGCCACAGATCGCTCTTATATTGACGGCCAAAATATGTCCCAAGATTGAAAAAAATGCGGTGGCATATTTGTAATATTAGTGACTTTTTAATGAACTAAGGGTATTTTTATAATTTAGGAATTCTGCTAAAATAAGTAATGACAATGCTAAAAAAGGCCATGACAGTGCTAAAAAAGGTCATGACAGTGCTAAAATATGAAATGAAAGTGCTAAAACTCTAAATTGAAAAATATACACGTAAATTCTGAGTATTCATATATTGATAATTCAACATGTAACAGTGTTTGTTCGTGATTTTTTTACAATGTCGATGACATTTTTTTTATGCTAATGCTAAAAAAAAGTCATGCTAAAATAAGTCATGACAATGCTAAAAAAAGCCATGACAGCGCTAAAATAGGAAATGACAGTGTTAAAATAGGAAATGATAGTGCTAAAACTCTAAATTGAAAACTATACACGTAAATTCTGAGTATTCATATATTGATAATTCAACATGTAACAATGTTTGTTCGTGGTTTTTTTACAATGTCAGTGACATTTTTTTATGCTAATGCTAAAAAAGAGTCATGCTAAAAAATAAGTTATGACAATGCTAAAAAAGGACATGACAGTGCTAAAAAAGGCCATGACAGTGCTAAAATAAGAAATGATAGTACTAAAACCCTAAATTGAAAAATATACACGTAAATTCTGAGTATTCATATATTGATAATTCAACATGTAACAGTGTTTGTTCGTGGTTTTTTTACAATGTCGATGACATTTTTTTATGCTAATGTTAAAAAAGAGTTATGCTAAAATAAGTCATGACAATGCTAAAAAAGGTCATGACAGTGCTAAAAAGGGTCATGATAGTGCTAAAACTCTAAATTGAAAAATATACACGTAAATTCTGAGTATCCATATATTTTTCGATTTTACCCTTATTAAGATTCAGGGGCAGCGAAGTTGGACATTATTACTAGATTGCCACCGCGTTTTTTAAAATCTGGAGTAGATCTAGGTCGTCCAAATATACCGAATCTATGGCTCAGATTGGCTCTCAGTTCTCACCTAGGATGTGGTTCCTTATGAAACTCAACCCTATATATATATATATATGTGTGTGTGTGTGTGTGTGTGTGTGTGTGTTTATAAGTTCACAACTCATAGTAATTCCTAAATAACTTTGATTCTAATTACATGCTTTCAAATTTAAATATTTTCCGCTACAAATTCTTTTTCCACAAATAGCTACCGTAATCTGACTTTTATATAATGAGAGAGTTTTGAGATACTGTTTAGGTGTGTGTAAAATCGAAACCACTAAAAAATCGAACCGAATCGAGCTATTTGATTTGGTTGGTTTGATGATTTTATTTTTATTTTTGGTTCAATTTTGAATATTAAAATCAAAATATAGTTTCATTCAGTTTTGGTTTTAATAAAAAATATTTCAGTTAAAACAAAAATAATCAAGGTATTACATTTTTTTAATTTATATTTTATAATTTATAATTTTTATTTCTAATTTACACATAATTTTAAAAATTTCAAATATAAAATTATACGCTCATTAGTGAACTAGGACAAAATGCAAGAATGCTTCAACTTCAAAGTAAAAATTTGTGAATTTTTTTTTGTGTATTGAACTATTAACTGGTAAGTGCAATGGTGACTTGTGATATTGTGATAAGTTGACCATACACGCGACTGAATCGGGTGATATTTTTATTATTATTTTATTTAACATATCGTATGTTATTTATTGAGTTCCGGTATTTTTTTAGATCTAATTATTTAAAAAAATAATAAAAACATTGACATTCGGTTAAATCGAACCAAATGAACCAAAGAATTATGGTTCGGTTAGGTTCGGTTATATCAATTACTTTGGTTGATTTGGTTTTCATTTTTAAGAATTTCGATTTATGATTTTATTAGTTCGGTTCGGTTCGGTTTTGCACCGAAACAACCACACCCCTTTTTACTATTTTACAAGTCAAAATACCTAAAACAAATTAAGATCTGAATCTAAACACAATTAAAACATTAATCCAAGTATAAATATGCTAAAATATGGATTTAGATCGGGATCTTGACCTGTGCTATTGATTTTGACCCATAAGATGAGACAAGGTTTGGTGCTATATAAATTGTATGACAAATACTTTCATCAGACCGTTTGACTGGTTGACCCGACCCATAACTCGTGAAAAAAAATTCATCCATAAAAGTATCACTCATAATACCTGAAAAAATAACTTGTAACGCTAAAAAGTATAAGTTCGATACTTGACTTAGATGAGTTTATTACATTCCAATTAAGATTTATCTCACCACAATTCTCAACAAAATTATGATTTATTACATCTCAATTTATGATTTATTAATTTCAGTTAGGATTTATTACATTTAAATTAGAGATTATTACAGTTCAATTAGGGTTTAGAATTATTTTTAGAATTTAATTTGATTTAGAGCACAATATGCATGAAAAATAAATGTTTTGTATTTTCGTTCTTTTTTTTTTGTCCAAACATGTCCATGTGATATCTTAAATGAAATAATTAAAACACTTAATTTGATATATATGTGCTTTTTGTTTTTGCGTAAATGGGATTAAAAATAGAGAAAGTTAAAATCATTAGAAATTTTGGAAAAATATTATGACATCACCAATGACCATTATTTATTTATTTTTTCAATTTTTTGGAGGGTTGGGGCGGGTTTTGGACAGAATCGATCCGTACTGCTCAAATTGTATATATTTAATTTGTATCTGATTTTAAGATGTCAATGCATTGTGTTCGTAATTTGATATTCTGGCAACTTAATTCTCCATATGAATATATGTATTATGTATATACTCTCGATACTTAGGTTATTTAGGTAATTCAATTGTTTAGGTTCACCTACCAACCAAAAATGAAAATAAATAAAATTGTTAGGTAATTAATTGGAAAGGCCTAATTTTGATATCCTCTGCCCACATGAACCTCCCTGTCAACAACCACCCTAGTTGATCAGTTGATGTGTCATTAAGATTCTTAAAAATGATTAATTTAGTCGTAATTATGGGTAGCTTTATGTTTGAGAAAAGTAAAGATAAAGAAATCTATGCACAGTATATTTATACTTCGACTGTATAGATACCACCAACATTTTGATCTTACATTTTCATGTTTCTTTTATTCCAAGTTAAGACAACTATCTGCACAAAGCTGGAAATAAATTAATTGCATTTCACCTTTTCCCCATCAAGGTGCAACAATGATGGGTCACATTGTGCAAATATTAAGATAGTTTAATGTACGTATTCGGTATTTCCTATCGTATAGTTCAATTTTCCCTTTTTTGTTGGTTTACATAATATAATAGGTATGGTAACAATATATATAGTATATATATATATATATAATATTATAACAGTGATGAAAAATAGAACATTCGAACTTTCGATTATTCTGTTTGGTTTTTGAATATAATATAAATTTATGTGGAACTGTTTTACAAATTAAAATTTGTAAGATAGGTAAAAATTCAGATTCAAATTACTCATTGAATGAAATTTTATATTTGTAATTTTGTTGGGATTTGTAATTTTATTCCGTCCAATAAATTTTTATTTGTAATATAGTATTCTCACACTGGGGCGAATGGAAGGGGGTCTAGGGGGCACTTGCCCCCAACCCCCTCCCCTCCTCCCCAATTTTTTTTTATTTAAGGTTTTTGTTGTTAGATTTGATATATTTTTTATATCAAAAAATATATGATATTAGTTTATATATAATTGAGTTTGGGAAATTGGGCCTCACTCAAATATATAAATAAATATTGGAACAAAATTAAATATACACAAATCAAAACAAATTAACAAATTCTCTCCAATCAAAACAAATTAAACAAATTAGGGTTGAATTAGAAATTCGACTTTTATGAATTAGATTATATATTTATTAAATTGATATCAACTTTAATTGAATAATGAATCATGATTGAATTGCATTATTTATTTGAAATTATTGATCTATGTTATTCATGTAATTTATTTTATAAATTATATATTATGAAGTTATCATTTTATTAATTGACCATCTGAATTATAATTTCTATCTCAAATGATTAGTATGAATGAATTATTACTCCAAATTTATTGTTGGCCATAACCAATTAAATTTCAATTGACGAATTAGTTTATATTAGAAAAGAATTCAATTCAAATTTTATTTATTCATGTTATTATTTTCAATTATTTATTTTAATGAAAAATACATTTTTTTTCTATTTAATTTGGGGAAGGGAAAGAAAGACGAAGGTGTAAACTAATTCTAAAATAACATCATTTCAATAGAAAAAACAATGAACAAATAAAAATGACGTCATTTCACAAATACACATATGACAAAAAGTAATAAAATTCATAATTATTCACAATCGTCTCATTTTTAATGTTCTTTCTTAGCGACACGAATAAATAGGAAGTACGAGTAGTTGCGTTTCGCTCCCCCAAAGAAAATTTTATGGATCCGCCACTGCTCTCACACGATTAAGACTCTCATATATATACGTGTGGTTTGGTAAAATCAGGTACGAAACTTGATGCTGATGAAATTAGAGCGCACATAAAATTATGCTTCTTTTCTCATTTTCTATTGACGAGTTCCTCATGTTTGTATTTTTAAAGAGTGTAAATAATAATTTTAAGTTTAAAGAGTGTTATAAGGTGAAAAAAATATAGAATATTATTTTCTAAGACTACAGTTCAGAAATTTGATGTATTTGAAGAAGTTTCATGCATGAAATATCCCATGAACTCATGCTAGGTCTTCAATTTTTTTTCGGAGCTATATGCGATCAGAATTATCCTTTATTTTGGTGGAGTTTTTAAGCATTTGGGGTTATCCAATGAGGGTACCTTTCTTTTTTTTCTTTTTTCTTTTTTTAAGTCAAGGATAATCCGCAATCGCTATTAAAGTGCGCATTGAATATATGCGATTAGAATTACCGTTATTATGGTAGAGTTTTTAAGTATTTGGGATTATCCAATGAGGGTATGGCTAATTTTTTTTATGTCAAGGACAACCCGCAGTTTGCTACTGATATGCGTATTGAGTAAACCCCGCTCTTGTGTAATAGAGAAGTAAACATCACTTTCATGTCGAGGGTAATCAGCGGCCTCTAACGAGCTAGGTGCGCACTAAGTAAACTCTACTCCTGTGTAATAGAGAGGTAAACCACACTTGGATACCGCTACCGAGGTGCGCACTGAGTAAACTCTACTCCTGTATAATAGAAAGGTAAACCACACTTGGAAAATTGATAGACTACACTCAGTTGGTGGCGAGATTCGAATGTGAGACATTTGACTTCAAGCTTACACCACTCCACCACTGGGTCATCTCTAAAAGAGCAAAAATTGAGGGTTGTATTTTTTGTTATAATTTTAAAGTAATTGAGGTTACGAGGATAAAAATATCTAAAAATTATATAGTTGTATTTTAATTAATTTAGGAAATTGTAAAGAAAAAAAATGGGGTTATGAATAGAATCATCCTTCTTTTAGGAATGTTCGCCACTTGTCTAATGTAATTTCCTGATGTTGGATGATTGTATATATTAGAATTCAAATTTCATAAATTTAAAACCTTGTAAATATTGTATATATTGGAGCCCATCGATCTGTAATATATATTGTGGACCATCAAATTTCAATACTTTTTATGTAGTTTGGATTTTGTTCGTGTCTCTACACAATATTTCGCCTGTCATCAGTGTCTTTTTTAAAAATATATATATGTTATATGCATGAGATTTTTATTTATAAGAATATTTAATTTATCCCTTAATTTTATTTCTCTTTTTATAATGTTTTCTTCTCCATGCCATATTTCTTTTTCTTTTTTGGCATTCTCATTCTCTTTCTTTTCATAAATTTCATTTTATCTCGACTATATATTATTTTTATCATAGATGTATATGTAATCATACACATGGGGTTGGCTATTATGGGTACTAGGTATTCCCGTGAGAACTATAAACCATGCTTATTTAATATGATTTTGTAGCTTATCTTGTAGTGATTTATATGAATCGTTAATCTTTCTTTCATGGAGTTTTTCCTTTATTTATATAGTTCCGTATTTCAAAAAAAATCAAAATTTTCTAAGCACAATAATAGGTCCAAGTGCTATTTTTTCCCAGGGTTTTGCTACCTCGGGTCTTTTAACTAGTATCACTAGCACTAAAATACAACAAGATATAGCTATAAATTTCTTAAAAAAAATTAGCATTAAAATACAATAAAATAAGCTATAAAATTGCACTAAATAAGCATGGTTTATAGTTCTCACGCGAATACCTAGTTCTCATTTGAACCAAATCCCATACACATGTATATGATTATATATTTATAAATATATAATCATTCTTGAATATGAAATTTTTGTATCCTTAATTAAGAGTTACACGTTGACTTTTTTGTATATAATCTAATTTTTATTTTATAAAGAATATGATAAAATGTCATAAATTTTATCATCATTATCATCGAAGTTTGGGATGCAAATTGTCAAAACTATGTAATTTGGGGGGTATTCTATGCAATTACCCTATTAATATTGTTATCATTATTATTAAAATCAAATGATATAAAATATAAGCATCGTCTTTATAATTGAATCTCTACAATAATAAAGTTATACTCCCGATCCGTTTTAAGAATTTTATTTTGTGTCAAAATATTTGTTGTTTTATATGTATTCAAACCCCTCTCCTAATTTTAACCCTACAAATATATGGACGGAGAAAATTTTGCCAACTTTTTATGAAAATATAAGTGAATAGATTCTATGTAATATAAAAAGTGATATATTAGTCCAAAAAATGAACTGTTAATTCTAGATTAAAATACTAAAACAATAAACTTATAAAAACTGAGGGGGTATTAATTAAAATCGGCATAAGAATACCCAACTCAGTCAAAGTTATTACTCCCTCGGTCCAATAAAATGGGTTGAAATTTTCTGTTACATTTTCTTGTGTTTCACTTTGTGTTTCATTATCAAATTTATAGGTTTTATAATATTTATTATAAAATAAAAATTAATTATAACATAAATAATCATAGTCAACATTTATCATAAAAAAAAATGAATGAAAAAAATCATAAAACATATTTTTTAAAAAATAAACCATAATAATGAATTATTAATTAGAAATCGAAAGTTAAATATGAAAAATAATTATAAACCCTAATTGGGTGATGTGAACCTTAAAAACAATCATAAAATTAAACTAAATCACAAAAAAAATAAAATTGAAGAAAAAAAAAATACAAGAAAAACTCGTAATTGGAAAGTGTAACACGGGGTGTAACACAAAGAGTGTAACAGGAAATTTCAATCCAAATAAAATAGGCTGATTGAGATTTTCATGAGGATTAAGAAACACAATTAATTAAAAAACTTTCTAATATGTCCCCATTTATTTATTTTGAGAACAAATTATTATTTACTGTAAACATATTAAATAAGGATATATATTATTAAATTAATTAACTAACAATATATAAAAACCCGCCTATATCAGGACATTCTATAAAAGCAAATAAGTCTATCTTATTGGGATGGAGGAAAAAAATATTAATATCACAATCAGATTTCGAGGAAAATAATAATATTACAATCTAATCATGTTAGGAAAATATGGACCATAGCCATCAATTTAAACAGCCGAAATAATTACCATTTATACGCAAAAGAAAATTAAATTTAATACAAAATTAAATTAAACGGTCCATTCATGGCGATATATATGTGCTGAAATTAATTGTTATTTAAGCAAGTTCCGAAATTAATCAGAGTCCATATTCATATGTTATCGTTGGTTTCGAAAATTGAAAAGATTTGTAGACTCAATGACGAAACTTTTAAAGTCAGTTTTATGCATCATTGTCGTCGTCGTTCTTGCATCAGGTATGTATCAAATTTATATTTCCATACTTTTAATTATATAGGTTTTCCTATAATAAATAGATGTTAATTTTTATGTGAATAACAAGTGATTTTTTATTATTATTTGATTTTCAGATTGCTTGGTTTCGGGAACAGTATGCAAGAAAGATGTTAACAACGTACTTTGCGACCCGAACAACAGTGACTCATGTGTTCAAATTTGCAAAAGTAAAATAGGTAATCCAGTAGATTACGTTTGGAGCTTTTGTGATGCAACAAATCCACACAATACTTATTGTGCATGTGCATATAATTGTTAGCTCGAATCTTACGACCTAATTCATTGTTTTTTTTTTTTTGTTGAGGGAATAATTCATTATATTGAATAAACCCAAGTTTATTTGGTCTCTATACATCTATTTTTTGTTAATGGATTTGTTAAATAATTAATCTCGTCTCGATGGATAACTGAATTCAACTGTGATTTGTGGTCCAATGCATGATTATTTGAATTAGATAGTAAATTAAGTAAATGAGCGATTTATTTGTACTGTATGAATAAGTGTAGGTTAACAAGACTCTACATATAATATTCAACTTATGAAGGTGATACAACAAATGAATCATTTATTACAAGGGTCAGAGAGCCTTGCATACTTGCACCATAAATATATGTCACAAATTATCAATGCAAATGACAAATTTCAGAAGATTCAAATTATACATTTCCAACGAACCAAAATCGTTGAGATCAGGTCGATTTTGATGGATTCGTAGTAGTGCACCACTGGAACCAAGTAGAACTAGTGCAAAACTTGTACAATACTGTAATGTATACTATTGCACAATTAGCACTATTACAATCATACGACGGTGCAATTGATACTGTTGCAACACTGCATGACTACGGTCTACTAGTTGCATGTGCGCACAAATTGTATTGTTGCACGACCGCTGTTACTTGCGGGTATTTGTGTCAATTTGTCTTAAAAGATATGCTCTTAAGTAATTTGTCATTAAAAATGAATTCACTATCCTAAATTACTAAAATAATATTTCGCTCTAAACTTAATATATAAGTCAAATTAAATGTAAGCAAATATATATTTTGATTCGATTCGAACGTGGACTTAAATAATTAAAAACATTAAAACATTAATACAAGATCTGAGATGATCTTCTTAAGCAACGTCTTTATATATAGGAAAATTAATTGCTAAATTCAATTAATTGAATTTGTTTATTATTTGGTATCTTTTCCAATTTTTACATCCGTTCGAAGATCCTTAAGCATATATAACTATTTACAAAACATGCACATTATGTCCCCGAGGCCAAAGGTCTCAAGTTCGAATCCCACCATCAGGCTCACAGCTGGCTTGCCAAGTATAGTTAACCTCCCATATGTAGGTTTTTAGACTATTATACAGAGACGGGGTTTACCCAATGCGCACCTCGGTAGCGGCTGCGCTTGATGACAAAAAACAAAAACAAAAAAAAAACATGCACATTATTGCAAGAAAAAGTAATTAAAGTGGTAAATACAATAATATTCTTCAAAGAATAAGCAACGAATTGAAAGAAAGTGATAGTAAAAACAAAATTAATATATACTATGTGAGAACCATTCATCTACCCACCGATTGGCCACTGCAAGCACGAGATAATGTACTCAGTGTTGATTTATGAATGCAACATGAAAGGTGAGTCAACTTTCCAAGTTTACAATATTTATTTTCAATCCCTATTCTAAGAAATAATATTATAATTTATCTCCATTTCCTTATACTAAAAGGGCAAGTCGGTCAATGTGTAGACTCGATTAATGTGTTGACCAAAAAATTCGTCAAAATCAATATCAATCATAACACAAAAAATGCAACATGAAAGGTGAGTCAACTTTCCAAGTTTACAATATTTATTTCCAATCCCTATTCTAAGAAATAATATTATAATTTATCTCCATTTCCTTATACTAAAAGGGCAAGTTGGTCAACGTGTAGACTCGATTAATGAGTTGACCAAAAAATTCGTCAAAATCATTATCAATCATAACACAAAGAAGTATCACTCAAAAGATCAAAAGTATCACCTGTATCATTAAAAAGTAGTGACCAGAAAAAAAAAATAAAGAAAAAAACTGTCAAAATCAGTATAAAATCAGTAAAAACTGTCAAAAGATCAAAAGTATCTTACACCATCCAATTTAATGATCTAATGGTTAAGATTTAATATAGAGATGGTGGCAATTTCGTAAATAATAGTACAAAAAAATAAAGGATGACTATTTTCGTCCAAATCTATTAAAAATGATGATGTCAGCAATTAAAAAAAATCTTAAAAACTTTAAATGACCATAACTTGCTTGTTTTTAATCCAATGCCCACGAAAAATATATCAAATTAAAACTCTTTTCGTGCTCTTTCATTTAAGATGTCGAAAGGCTATGTTTAGATGAAAAAATATGAACGAAAAATAAAAAATATAATTTTTTACTCGTGCCCAGGTTGTAAATGCTTTCGTTAGCATATAATAATTCTTCATCAGCATTATGATAACATATGATAACGTATGCTAACGAAGCATTTGTCATATGCTAACATAATGTATTCACTATACTAACAAAGAATTATCATAATGCTAGCGCAGCACAAATTTATTAGGGTTTATTCAATCTCAATTATGGTTTATTTCATCTCAATTATGGTTTATTCCATCTAATTATGACTTTTTTTATTTAATTTTTAGTTTTTTGTTCTTAATTGATTGTTATGGTTTATCCCATCCAATAATTATGGTTTATAACGTATGTTGACAGAGTATTGTCATATGTTAACATAGTGTATTCACAGTGCTAATGAAGCAAAACCATAATACTAACGTAGTACAAATATATTATTATTATGATTTGTTCCGACTCATTTAGGGTTTACCACATTCAATCAATGTTTGTTTCATCTAATTAGGTTTATTTCATCAAGTTATGGTTTCTTCAATTTAATTAGGGTTTATTAAATCTCATTAGATTTGTAATTGATTTTTAGAATATATTTTTCACTAACAATATTTGAAAACTTTAATTAGCATAACGATAATGCTTCGTTAGCATGATGATAATACTTCGTTAGCATGACGATCTGTTATCAAATCCTTCGCGATTTTTATAAGAATTACCAAATTACGTTAATACCCCCGCACGAAAAACTTTTCGAATATTACAAAATTGCCACCGCCTTTTTCATTAAATCTGAACTTTTAATTTTTTAGGATTGTGTGGTGTGAGATGCAGTCCTCATTCTCACACTAGGATTGGTTTTTACCTAACCCCTCCCCTATATATATATATAATATATATATATATATCACTAAATGCAAAAATAAATATATATAATATAAAATTATTTAAATAACATAAGTGTTATTTAAAATAATAAAAAAGTAAATAAATTGTGTTTGTTTTGTTAAATAATGAGGAATGATATGTTGCCCACCTTTTGTGAGCGATTGCCCAATCATCAATTTGACATTTTTTATTTTTTCTATTTTGTACTTTTTCACTACAGTTTGCGGAGACTCTTCTCTTTCACGATTTCACTGGTCTTTCTCATCTCACTCCGTCATGTTCTCTCGCAACGGAAAATTCAAAAATGGCCATCTCTCCGTATTGGATTGGATTTAGTTTTAAGCTTGTAAATTTATGTTTTTCTACTCATCGTTTGTTTTATTCACTCACAAGTAATTTTATCAGAAATTTGTCAAGATTGTTTTCTGCAAAAAAAAAAAAAAAAAAAAAAAAAAAAAGAAAAACCTCCAAAACAGATATAGGGATATAGGCTGCCATTATCAAATCAAAATGAGATTAATTCATGGGATTGCGTTAATTTTCAAAACAAGGCAAGCCAACAGCAGCACGCAAGAAAATACGGAATTACGGGGAAGAACGAACAGCGACGGCAATAGAGAAGAGAGAAGCAATGAGAGCGACGAATAATCCATTGAAAGTGTTGTGAAAACCCTTTATAGTTCTGAGAATTGTACAAGGATTATAATTGAAGATATTAAATAGAAACTAAGAGAAGAATTCAAGATTGGCTAGGTTCTAAGAGAAGAATTCAAGATTGGCTAGGTTTTCTCTCTCCCAAAATGGGAAGTCGTGAGAAGTACGATTTGATCACAAAATTTAATAGAATTTCACAGAAACTTGGATGAATTTATAGTCGATTGAATACTTGAAATCAGAAAATCCAAATATTAAAGAATTCAAGGTGGCAGGGAAGATATTAGAATTTTTATCCATTTGATTTCATGATTTTAACTCCATTGAAGAATTTGATTCTACTGCTACATATCATGTGTCTTTATTTGAAGGAGGGCGAGAGACAAACCAAGAAGCGTGCGAGAGAAGGTAGTTTTTTATTTTTTTCGCTGTGAGAGAAGAACATGATGAGGAGAAGTGAGAAAAAGAAGTGAGAAAAAAAAAGACAGTGAATGAGCAAGAAAGAGAAAATTAAATAAATAAAAAATTGTCCAAAAAAATGATGATTGGGCTGTCGCTCATAATAGGTGGGCACAATCGGTGGGCAACATATCATTCCTCGTTAAATAATATATCAAATATAGAGGTAAAAATGATATACGAAAAATAAAAATAAAAAATTGTACAAATATTATCCAAACAAAAGATAAAGTACACACGCCTAAGAAAGTTTATCATCTAAGCAAAATATATATATATATGTATATATATATATATATATTGTTTGCATATGATCTTTAAATTGATATCAACTAGTACATTAATATTTAATTAATGTGCTATCATTAGCATGTATTGATCGTCATTATAGTATAAGTGATAACATAAACATGTGTGTTCTTAATTTGCATACTATTAATGTATATATCGTTAGCATGTATTGATCTTTATGGTTTAAAATTACTTGTAAAATTCAAGTTGATACATTCTCTTATAAATAATATTTAAATTTAAGTAATCATCTTTTCATCAATCTATATATTTAAATATTAACATGTATACTTATAAAATTATATTCAAACCAAAATTTATCTTAAGTTTAAGGATTACTTAGTTTAAATATCACGAACTATACACAAATATCCCTACAACACAAAATTATATTCCAACGGTCACGTAAAACTCGAATGCACCCAATTTTGAACTAATATTGTAATTATTAAAAAGTGTAAGTTAGTGTTTTAAGGTATATCATTTTAAACTTCGTGTTGAGAATTAACTTTGTGTATAGTTAATGATATTTAAATTAATCAATCCTAAGTTCAATGAGATGTAAAACATATTTTGACAAAATAAGTAAATTTTCCATAAAAATATTTTTATGATTTAAACCGCATAACATTAAATTACAACATAACTTTACAAATTAATAACTTCAAAAAAACTATAAATATGATTTTGGAATATAAATATCGCAGAGCCAAACCTAAAAATAACTATGAGATAAATTTGGTAAATGAACCTAGCTAAGTTCTCACAACAGTTTCAATTAAGTTGGTCATTAACCACCACCATCGCCTCTCTTCTTCCTCCATTCCCTTCAACAACTCCATCAAAGCATAAAGAAACAATATATTAACACCATCAAAATAACATCATCCAAAACAACTGTTTTGCCAGACAAATTTTTGAAACTTATCCAAAATCTTCAGCAATATGAAACTGGCTGGTCAGGGAAAAGTTCTGATCACAAACTATTTCAGTTCAACCAGTGAAACAATTACACTGATAAGGTGCCATTCATATTTTCTATCAACTGCTCTGGATCAATACATAAAAATGCACCTAGAGATTCATATTTCAATGGTGAAAGATGACAGGATGCAACGGTGATTTATCTGAGCCAACTTATCTACAATATCTGCATCCTAGCTCATCTCACACAGTTTTCTACCACGAATTATTCTGGTTACTTTTCTTCTTTTGAGTTCAAGTAGAAGAATACCGCATATATTGAGCCACAAAATATTATAGGAATTTATCAAAACATGGATTGAAGAACACTACCTAATCGCTGACCAGAAAAACACAATGCACAAATCTATAGATGATAGTTAGCCTTATGAAGTGAAGGGGCAACAATGATTTAGATGGCTATCCGAAACAGAATTCCAAGCTCAGCACCATTTGTGAGCTTAAACAGAAGGCACATTATACTTAATAAATGTCAAAAACGAATCAAAAGCCAAAACTTTTCCTCAATTTGATCTGAAAGTGATAACATGATCCATAAATTATAATTTATTAAATTTGCTGATACTCTTTTCATGAGGGAGAAGAGAAAGGCTGTTTCAATGCCTCTTCTTAAAGTCTGAAAATTCATATAGCTAACAGACTAACTTCAGTAGAAAATACTCATCAAGATCTCAAACATCTAAAATTCTTACGATGAAAAGGAATACGGACAATGATAAACACTTCAAGAAAAAGAAATCAAACTAGCAGAATTATGTCCGAATTCGTAGATATTAATTATTAACTGAACTTAGATTAGCCATAAAACTGAAGCTACAAGTTACAACTGCACAACAATTTTCATCCAATTATCCACTGGAAGGCATACTGCACTCATCGTATCAAAATCAAATTACGCACAACAATATCCGAACAAAAAAAAAACACAAAAAAGGAGAGAAATACATGAATTAGCCATATACACACCTCAGAAATAGAGAGGGAGCTATAATTCCAATTCTGAACTAAACAAATGAGAGAGAGAGAGAGAGAGAGAGAGAGAGAGAGAGAGATCAAAGAATAACCGGAATATTACCTGCTAATTATTCAAACTATTTCCGGCTATCATAATCAAGGATCTCGTCATCGGTAACCGACCGCGAGTGCTGAACAATCGATCGCCCGATCGAATTGATCCAGTCCTCCTTATCCTTCTCGGCATCGGCAATAAAATACATGGTATCATTCCGAGTGGACAATTCGAAGGCGAATTGGCGATTGATGACATCCTCGGCGCCCTTGACGGTGAGGCAATCGGCGACGGGGATGACGCCGCGGGGGCGGGAGGCGCGGGTGACGTTGGATTCCTTGAACCAGAAGAGCTTGCCCTGCTTGAGAACGAACCAGCGGCGGCGCCAGGTCTTGATGTACTCGCCCTGCTTGGTGAGCCAGCCGGCGCGCTCCGCCGTGCCCCAGAACTCGACGCCGTCGTAGTCGTCGGTGTTGGCTTGAGTGGCGCCCATTGCCGCTCGCCATAGGCTCACCATTGATGCTGATTTGGAGATGGAGATGAGATCGATGAAGGGATTAAAAGTCGAGAGTGGGAGCTGTCAGAGCACGAGGTGATTCTATTATTTGTTGGGATTTTGTCTTTACTTGTTACTTATGATATTAAGGTTAATTAATAAAATAATAATATAAGTCCAAACTTTTTTAACGAATAATATATCTATCTAAGTCTAACTATATCTATTAACTTTACAGATATTAAAACAAAATCTCAGGACCAAAATTATCAGCAAAACATTATTTATAACATAAATTCATCGTTGGAAATAATTTTATGCATCTGTATTTTGTTGAAAAACTTTCTTTGCTTAAGGGACTACGAAGGGAAGCGATATTACTGCTCACATTCAATCTTCGACAGTGTTCTTGTTGCAATTTGATAGAGCTGGAAATATACTAATATATTTTTCACCTTATAATGAATTGATTTACACATTTTTGCTTTATACAGCTTAATGTTGAGATAGATGGTGTTTGATTATTAAATATGTCAGTTCCTTGGGCCGTAATATTAAATTATTAATTATTATTGCCATACATTCTCCTATGTATTGACTATTGATACCAAATAATATTCATATAATCGAAACAACCGACCATAATTTTTTTAACACAATGCCCAATCTTTTACTGTGGAAATTGAAATGAAACTAGACAATTACAAATGCTTGCTTCAAAGTGAGATATGTGAAAACTTTGATATGTCCTGTTACATAGGTCACTTTAGGAATGTATGATTTGACAAAATGCATATTTTGAACTTCATAATAGTTACCAAATGATACATCCATTTACTAACAAATGATAAATTCATTTACTTGTATCAAAATTTAATCCTTGCATTTTTATTTGTTAATACAAATCATTTATGTGTTCATTTGCACCAAAATTTGGTGTTTGTGTAAAAAAACTGTCCACTGAACTAAGGACCAATTTTTTTTAATTTTTTTTTTTAGGGAAATGACTAAATTAGTAATGTATGTGAAAAAATAGAGAAATTTTCAAATCGAAATACAACAAGAACTTGGTTTTTATAGATGAATTTACAAAGGTTCAATTAAAGAAGAAAAAAGTGAGCAAATACCTAAATATATATTCTTCCTATAAAGGTATAGTTAAGAACAGTAAATAACTGAATATGAGAAATGTAGCAACAATCAAGAACAAAAGTAGTTGGACATGGTTCAAGTCGACTATCTTGGCATCTTTGATGGAAAGCAACTGTCTAATTCAGGGTTAGAAAGCAGCGCAAAACCGGGTCCGTCTGAACAAAATCTCTCACGAACACGTCCAACGTCCAACGGAAGATAGACTAATTATGACGAGTATCAACTCAATGAACCAGAGTTACACACTGGGATCCTATTTTAAGGTTGAGAAGGGATGCTTGTTCTAACCGTCGAAGAATAGTAATGGTGCTCGAGCTCCTTCAGGCTAGCAGATGTCTCTTCTCCAATTCTAGCCAACATGCTATTTGTATCTTCCGTTAGTTTACTGAACTCCTCTGTTCTTTGGTCCACATGGTCGTTAAGAGATGCAAACCCAGAGAAAACTGCTGTCTGTTTCAGCTCGGACACCAGCTTCAGCAGTGAGTCCGCGGCTTGAACCTGATGTTTATTCCCCCAAATAGAGCATATTGATTAAAAAGAATAAAGGGCTAGGAAATTGATGGAAAGATGCATTTCAGGCAGAAACTCAGAGAGAGGTATATCAAAGCCTAGAAGATCTTGTTCGTTCAGGTTTTGGCTTTCGGGCTACATGTCACTCACACTCAGCCACGAAGGGGAATATGTATTCAAAATTCTCAATTTGCCAAGTATCGTCAGGTTCTGTCTTGCTTTTGAAAGAATAAATTTACAACAATATAGATACTAAAAAGAAGGAATCTCAACAATATCACTCACCATTCTGGCAGCACGCATCTCCATCATGAAAGATTCTTGGGAGTTTCGCACAGGTGGGTCATTAACCTGAAATGCATGTATGCTCATCATATGTACATTCTTTGCAAAAGTTAATTATGTGGCCAATGGAAATGCTCAAACTTCAAATGTACACAAGCAAGAGTGATGCAGCCTAAGATATTAAAAGACGTGTTAAGGGGGAACGTAAAGTGTGAACAGACCCAGCTACGGAGTTTGTCTGCCTAAATCTCAACTTAAAGTGTACATAAGGAACTTCATAACTGTTCCAAAACAATATCTTAATTCTTTGTCAAACAGAAAAAAGATTCCTAAAACTTTAAAAACAACTCAGACCCAAGACAACAATGTCTATTTACTGCTTCAAGAGTCATCACCACACAACACACGAACTTTTTCTGATAGAAAGACGTAAAAAAGTGATGCATCATAAATTACATACCTGCACCCTGAAGATCTACCAACTACATCAATCCATTTATTTATTGCAGCTTCTTATATATAAGACACTCAACAGTTCATTGGTTATCTACAATCATAAGGGGTACTAATTTCATGCTTACAAGATTTGGCCTCTAAATCTAGAAGAAAAGTGTGGCAAACTACTTCAGAAAACATTAGCAGGTGAAAAAAACCTGAGCCCTCAAGAAACTACAACACATTGAAATGCGGCCATCTATAGTAGACGAGCTAAAGTGGAGAGTGATACACTAATGACCAATCAATTTAACATACTGTTTGTCCAAATGCCTCTTAAGGTGCACTGTGACACATTTCCATTTACCAGACACAAAATCTCTAACATCAATGATAATAATAATAACAGTCATCTCTGCAGTGTAAGCAAATCTTTCTCCAGATAGGAATATACAAGATTAGTCTAGTGTTCTCAATACCTGCACAGATTTTGCCATTTTTGGAGGGGAAGCAAACTAATCTACATCGACAATTCTAGTCCACATTTTGATCAATATTTTCCTATTTACCTGAGATCAGACTCTCGATAAATTGGAATGTGGGAAACATAGGATACATTAATATGCAACAGCTTAGAATGATCAAATATACCAAAAGAAACAATTTCTATGTTCAATGACACCTGAATATATCAATGAATATAGAGAAGGGCAAGCATACCCGAGCAACATTAACCAGGAATCCGAAATTATCGACAAGACTTCCAACGTCTGTATCCAACCTTTGCAAAATGGTTTTCTGTTTCTGCGCCGCTGTAGCTGCGGCAGCAGCAGTCGGGCCACCAGCTCCACCTCCCAGGCCCACTAAAATTGGAGTGAGGAATTACCGTATAGTTTTCAAATTTGGGGAAAAACGCTGCGGGTTGGACAGTGGTGGCTGGCAGGTGAATGGAAACAAGCAAACACCCAAAAATTCCTCATCCCCAAATAGATAAAAACCCTAAATTTGGAACGTCATCCTTACGCAGGGGCCATGCTAATCTTCTCTGTATCGTTCCAATTTTATCGGATGTCCCTTCGGGACAATTTTAGTTATCAGCGTTGTGTGATATAAACTGCTTCAGAAAATAGTAGAGTTATCTCTGAGCCCTTAAGTTATCTCTGAGCCCAATGCCATTAAGTTATCTCTGAGCCCAATTTTAAATAGGCTTTTATAACTCTAATACTTCATTATATACATACATATATATCTATATATATAAACATAAAGAATGTAAAAGAATTAGAGTAAATAAATTTCCCGCATAAATGATTCTTTTTCATAATTGGTAAGTCGTCTTTAATTATTAAATATGATCTCATATCTATTGATACAATATGGAGAAATATAATGAAAATATTGTTAATGGTATTTAAAGTAGTACGATTATATATATATATATATATATATATATATATATATATATATATAGGGTTGGGTTACAGAAGGAACCATACCCCATGTGAGAACCGAGAACCAATTTCAGCCACAGATCTCGCCTATTTGGACGAACAAGATATGTTCCAAAATTAAAAAAATGCGGTGGCATAATTGTAATAACAATCAACTTCGCTGCCCCTGAATCTTAGTAAGGGTAAAATTGAAAATTTCAATGTATATGTAATTCACGCGTATATTTTTCAATTTAGGGTTTTAGCATTGTCATTCCCTATTTTAGCACTGTCATGACTTATTTTAGCACTAACATGACCATTGTTTAGCATTACAATAAAAAAATACGATTGTTTTACAGAGCTTCACACTGCAAAAAGAGTTAAACTGGCTAGATAGATATTTTGTACGTCTCTAGTTATATCTCTCTAATGTAACTTCTTGTTTTTTTCTTTTTCTTTAATAAATAAATTATGGCTTAAGCCATAAACCATCACTTCAATTTCCTTGTGTTTTTTTTTTTTTTTCAAATGGAAGTTGAGAACTTTCTAAGAACTTGAGTAAGTCAATTAAAAAAGATATAAATATTGTAAAACTTCACATCTTTTTTGGAAATGAATACAAAGAACTAAATTACATAATGAAAAAAAACACACCAACATTAAAATAAGATAACGATGACGATTGAGTTGATCTAAAATTGAAGTTGGAATCACAGAGTCCGACTTATTCGATAGTAATTATGTCACATCAATATTTGGATGATACATGAAACATGATTTTAAAAGTTTAGCATTGTATGTGTGATTCACGCGTATATTTTTCAATTTCGGGTTTTAGCATTGTCATTCCCTATTTTAGAACTGTCATGACTTATTTTAGCACTGTCATGATCCTTGTTTAGCATGACAATTGTTTAGCATTACAATAAAAAAAATCATCGACATCTTTTTATGCTTCATGATCTTCCATTTTTAGCACTATAGTTTAGAATTTAGCATTGTATATGTGATTTACGTGTATATTTTTTAATTTAGGGTTTTAGCACTGTCATTCCATATTTTAGCACTTTCATGACTTATTTTAGCACTAACATGACCCTTATTTAGCATGACAATTGTTTAGCATTACAATAAAAAAAATACTGTTGTTTACAGGGCTTCACACTGCAAAAAGAGTTAAACTGGCTAGATAGACATTTTGTACGTCTCTAACTATATCTCTCTAATGTAACTTCTTATTTTTTTCTTTTTCTTTAATAAATAAATTATGGCTTAAGCCATAAGCCATCACTTCAATTTCCTTGTGTTCTTTTATTTTTCAAATGGAAGTTGAGAACTTTCTAAGAACTTGAGTAAATCAATTAAAAAGGATATAAATATTGCAAAATTTCACATCTTTTTTGGAAATGAATACAAAGAACTAAATTACGTAATGAAAAAAACACATCAACATTAAAATAAGATAATGATGACGATTGAGTTGATCTAAAATTAAAGGTGGAATCATAGAGTCCGACTTATTCGATAGTAATTATATCACATCAATATTTGGATGATACATGGAACATGATTTTAAAAGTTTAGCATTCTATATGTGATTCACGCGTATATTTTTCAATTTAGGGTTTTAGCATTGCCATTCCCTATTTTAGCACTGTCATCATTTATTTTAGCACTAACATGACAATTGTTTAGCATTACAATAAAAAAATATCATCGGCATCTTTAGGGTCAAGCCCTAATTCATTTCTCAGTTGCAGTCTTTGATCCTCATCAGGATATGGATGCTCCTTAAAAAATCTTCATCCATTCAAATAAAATCCCACAACATTAATACAACTCATCAACATACAAAATAAATCCAAAAATAATCTCATCTCATAAATCAGTAAAACAATCAAGTGTAGCGTTTAATTTCCAAAGCTTCATGCGAAAGCAAAATACATTCACAAATTAATAAAGATATAAATTAGATGCAAATTAATAAGTAGAATGCGTACGCTTCGAGCTGCTGAACTTGCTCGGAAGAGTGATGATGATATTGTCTATTATTATGTCTTTCTCATAGTAAATAGTAGACTACAAATGCTAACACTATCACCTACCAAAATATTCAAACATTAAACTAACAGTGTTAAGAAAGGAAATGAAAATGCTAAAATATAAACTACCGGTGCTAAAATATAAACTATCAGTGCTAAAAGCTAACTATTCTCTATATATATATGATCGCGTGTATGTATGTATCTACCTTGACATTGAAGCTCTAAGTAATGATTTTCCATAGGAGTAAATTGTATCTGAAATTTCATTGAATGATTCTGTTTCGAATCGGAGAATTGAAATTGGAGGTTTGCTGAGTTGTAGAGAGAGGGGGGTTGGAATGGCGGCGATTGAAGGCACATTGCCGTTTTCGGTGGCGTCAGTGGTGGAGGATGTTCTGCAGCAGCACAGAAGCCGATCGCGCGGCCTCGATTTGGACGCTCGCCGCGCGGAGGAAGACGGTAATTTCTGAGGAATATGTCTGGTTTGCAACTGAATGTAGCTAATTACAGAAAACACAAGTGAAATCTCCAAAGTGGAAGAAACACAATCTGCACATTAATCAATACATAACTAATCACGTTAGTGCTTAATAATGCTAAAATTATTCACAGTAGTGCTAAAATAGGTTACAGAAGTGCTAAACATTTTAATACTAGTGCTAAACTATTTGCTAGAAACATAATTTTCTAAATCTCAATTGTTTTTACAATTTGTAATTCTAGCAAATACGCAAAGATTCACGAACATAGTAATTACAAATCTGGAGAGATATAAGTACATAGAAATATAAAATCACGATCTGCAGAGCTAAAAATACATGTTGATCCTCAAAAATCAAAAGTTCAACTTAATCAGCTTAATCAACATTATCGAACAAATCTAAAACATAACAAAATCATAGAGAACTGAAGAGAATCGCATGAAAAAATCACAGAAAAAGTACAATAAAAATATTTTTACCCGACATCATCATCCAAGAACAACGAACAACCAAAACTCTAGGGGAACTCGCATGAACAACGATCGATTAAATGAATCGACTGGAATCTGGATTACATAAACACAACAAAATCGAAGAGAAATCAAAGAGATCTTTCAGCGAATGATGATAAATTCGAACTTACGGCGGAACGGTAGTGCTTCGGCATGGCGTCCACACGACGGCTGCGAATGGGGTTGTGTGGCGGTGGGAAGGAAGAGAGAGAGAGAGAGAGAGAGAGAGGTGGAGATGAGGGTTCAAGAGACGGGAAGAGATTTCATGTAAAAAATAATAGAATTCCTAAATTACGAAAATACTCTTGCTTCATTAAAAAGTCAGTAATATTACAGTAATGCCACCGCATTTTTTTTAAGTTTGGAACAGATCTTAGCCGTCCAAATAGACGAGATTTATGGTTAAAATTGGTTCTCAGTTCTCACATGGGAGTGTGGTTCTCACATGATCCCATCTATATATATATATATATATGTTAAAACACACAGATAATACATACGTTAGTGGAGTAGTCATACAACAGATTATTTTCTAATATATCAAATCATTTATTAATATCTACTTCAATTCCCTGTATACATATTATATTTTAATATATATATATATATATAATGTAATTTATATCATGCAAGTTGATGTATATAGTGCAGTTGGTATGATAATATATTTATTTATATAGATTGTGTATGTATCATGAAACGTATTTAATATGAGCTTCTAATTAAACTTAATCGATCATAAGGTTTGCACCAGTCTTGTTAATGATGTACATATTTTTGTTAGATTATAATTTTGGCACGCCATGTTAGATATGAAAAAATGTGTTGTTATTTAATTGGTAATTTACGATATGCTCAAGTGTTTTCGTTTCTTCAATTTTCATTTTAAATTTTTAACTTATTTTTTCTTATAATATATAATAATGTGATGTATATAATTAAAATTCATGCATTACACAGAGAAAATACTAGTTGATGGTACTATTTGAACTCAATCCTCACATTTTAATTTAACATTATTGATTTTCTCTTCTGTTCATTTGATTTTATATAAATTCATATCATATTTGCATCCCGAATATTAGAACAATAAATTAATTTTCTTTTGAATAAGGTCCCAAAATTATTGGGCTTCAGAATAATACCGCCCACCAGGCCACCATCAAGATCTTGTGGTTATTAGGCATTAGCACATTTAGCACAAGAACACGACATTAAATTAGAATCACTTGCATCTGCAATGCAAAACAAACTCAACTCCATCCTCATACTTAGGTGGTAATTTATTCGTTGACATTCATCATTTATCCATTTTGTCGACGAGCAAGTTAATAATTAATGTGCCTAAACATAATGAATCTAATAAACTTTAATATTAATAATACACCTGATGGAAAGGCAGGTCCAACAATTAAAGCAGTAGCACACCAATTTGAAACTTTTAATCATGTCTTCACATCATGTTCCAAATACTGTATTAATAAAAATTACAATATTAAAGCAGACAAAAATTATAAGTCTTTTGATTATTTTCGACAACATTAAATGGCTTTATATGTATTGGAACAATAGCATTTTAATTATTTCGCCCTTATCTCAATCTTTATGAAATATTTGATTCATTTTCATCATAAACTATATACCGCTTGAAGTTTGGGTGACTATATACTAGTTGATATAGAGCAACTCTATTGAAAGAGTCAAAATACATATAATGATAGAACAAAAGCTTAATCCAGTCAAAAGTACAACATGATCAAACCAAATGAAAGAGATCCCAAAAACTTCCTCACCTATAACTACTCCTTTCCCCATACCAGATCTCCTGTTATATTTGGTATTATATCTGGTGTTCCACTATCATTAATACATGCCATGTGTATATTTGTGATGTGGAAGTTGGAAGTTAGTACACATGTCATTCATTAATGATAGTGGAACATCAGATGTAACACCAAATGTAACAGAAGATCTGGTCCGTCCTTTCCCACGATTTGTCCACTCCCTGGAGATTTGTTAATGAGGTCATGCTTCAAAGAGAATGTGGCAACGACTACAACATTGGAGCATATTATTATAGTATTTTAACTTTTTAAAATATTTATTTTAAAAAGTAGTTCAGAAAATAGTATTTCAAACGCCTTTCTGAATAGGTTCAAAAAATGTTTTTCCAAACATCCTTGATAGAGGTTTTGAAAAATGATTTTTCGAACGTCCTTGAAAAGGTTCGGAAAATCTTAATTTTAGAATAATTAATTAGGGTACATAATTATTTTTTAGTATATAAATTTCAATTCTCAACTAATAATTAATTATTATATTGTATAATTAGAATTTATAATGTTTTTAATTCAATTTTTTTATGATAAATGAATAAAAAAAGGCACTCCCAATTGTATATTGAAATAGAGAGTGCAACATAGACAGGGGATCTGATGGGCATGATAAGGTAGAATTGCCAGAAACGCCAATAAGTGAATAAAAGCACAAAATCATAAATAAGTTCTTCTACCAGGGATGGCCAACCCTTTCCTCCTCCCTTTTTAGTAGCTAAATGATTCAATATAATAAATATTTTATTGGGCTGCACTCATTAAATATAGGCCCATAAAATGTAATTAAGCAATTCGGGCTTCCATTCTCTAATTTATTTTTTATTAATATTAATTCCGTTTAGAAAAACAATTTCTGGAGTGCCTGCCTATCACAGCCATTAGTGAAATCAGCAAAACCGAAGCATATACGATGTCGTCTTCCTTCGCCAACACCTTCGATCAATTCGGCAGTGACTCGCCGCCAGCCGTCGGAATTCACTCGTTTGACGATGGCTACCTCGCTCCCCACTCGTTTTCCAACTTTGATTCGTCCGTCGCCGACTCTCCCCCGCCGATCTACGTGTCCGGCGGAGAATTCATTTCTGATCCTGCGTATTTCTCGTCGGAAACAAATGACAACGGCCCGATTCTACCGCCGCCGGAGGAGATGGGACATGAGGAGATTTATGCGCTCAGAGAATGGAGAAGGTTATTTTTCTGATTGGCGGATTGCTCGTGTGTGTTTCGTGGTGTTTTGAGGTTTTTCTTTAGAGTGAATTTAGAGTGTGGGGAGGGGGGGGGGGGGGTCCTATTGGTTGTTGCAATTGATTTGAGAAATTATTGGATACAGAACAAATAAGCGTCGTGATTAGGGAAAAATATGGTGTCTTGGAAACAAAAAGGACTCATGTTATTGAAAATAAGACCTCAACTTAGTTTAATTATAGTAATTATATGCGTTGCAATGTATGGGTGTGGGATTTTCATTGAAATATTTTGTTTTCTTTATTCTGGTGAAGTATAATATTCTGTGTCAAATCCCAATGTGGTTGAACAATCTGTTACATCCAATTATTAGTGATTAAATGGATCAATGAATTGACATTCATGAAAACTGTTTTTAAGTTTGCTTAAACTTGGAAAATGAGTGGGTTTTGAATTCAGTATATTCTAACTTGTTAATATTCTAATTTGTGTTCCACTTTCAAAGCATTTTATGTGGTTTTGGCTATTCAATTTAGCCTACATTATGTAGATGTTACACCAGATATGTCACTAAATATGAAAAGCATGTGTTGTTGACACACAAAAGCACAATCGAAGTTCACAATTTGGTATGTTTATGTGGTGAATAGACAAAATGCAATTCGGTTGGAGGAGAAGGAGAAGAGAGAGAAGGAATTGTTGAGCCAAATCATTGTTCAAGCTGAGGAGTACAAAGTCGAATTTCACAGAAAGAGGCAAGCTAGTTGCGAAACCAACAGAGTGACCAACCGGGAAAAGGAGCAGGTGAGAACTATGGTGTTATAACTAGTTAACAACAGAATCGCGTTAATTGCCTTGTTTTGCTTCCGGATATGATGCATGGACTGGTGTTGTTGATGTCTCTTTGTTCTACAATACCACTGTCACCAATCACCATGTTAGCTCAGTTAGGACTTTTGATGATTGCAGCAACTGGCAAGTGCTTTACATGGCTACACATTTTAATGAATTTCAGCCCCGTTTCCCTATTCCACTCTGTACTTGTGTATATATATCTGATTGGATGGCATCTTTTAGAAAGCAAACAGTAGTGAGACAATGTGAAAAGATAATGCTTGATTGATCTTCTTGTTGGAAATTGCAAATAGCACGCTGCTGCAGTCAGTTCGTAATTCAACAATTGAGTTTCATTTCAGTGATTGGGTTCATAGTCGAACAGTTGTAACACTTTGGCTGTTATCTTGTTTCATCAGGTATTCGTTGATTTCCAGGAGAAATTTCATGCTGAAGCTGACAAGGATTATTGGAAATCAATAGCGGAGCTAATCCCCAAGGAGGTTCCCACAATAGAGAAGAGGAAAGCGAAGAAAGACCAGGAGAAAAAGCCGTCGATAGTGGTGGTTCAAGGTCCTAAACCTGGGAAACCCACTGATATATCCAGAATGAGGCAGATACTACTGAAGCTCAAGCACAACACCCCTCCCCACCTCAAGCAGTCTCCGGTAGCAACAGATGCTAGTACATCGGCCGTCCCAAATGAACCCGCTGTAGCTGTTGCTTAGCTGAAGTTGCTTTTGTTTTCTGTTATAATGTAAGAACATGGTCATTAGACTCAAACCATTTGTTGCTAGATGGCAACTATAGATATATAAATTTTATGACCAATCTGTCAGCCATGTCACTCCACACCTGAATTTCCTTTCTAAATGCTTCAAATCACAAGTATTTTATACTCAGCTAGAGCAGCCGGTATTACAGTTTGACAGCTTACATAGAAAATGTGAGGTAAATGGTTTCTCTGAATTATTAACCCTTGGGTCCAACGTCTTGTCTGGTTAATATTTACCCTTGCTGTTGATTTTGTCCAAAAAGTAATTTGCAACAGGCACAGAAGTCGTTGTCAGTAAATATGGAACGAGAGTAGTAAACAAGAAGATGCATCAAGAAGAGGGGGGAAGAGATTATCTCTAAAAGGAAAAACCAGAGAGAGAGAGAGAGAGAGAGAGAGAGAGATGAAGAAGACGACTTGTCACCTTTTCCAGCAAAGAAATATCGGTATCAAGGTGAGCTTACGCTGCTGTCGTTCCAGGTAAAACCACAAAATTAGAAACATATACAAGTGAAGAAGTGGAGATGGAGATAATGTGGTCCAGTTTATAGGGGTGTTTTCAACATTTCACTTTTTTGTGAACAATAATAGAACTGACCTGAGAGGACCGTTCTGCAGTTGAGTTTTCATGTAATTAGTGTTGACAGCTCCCTGTACTGTACTACTATCTACAAACGTAATTAAGAATAATCAAATCTATCTTAGTTTTCCATCCCAAAACTCCGCATTGGCATCAAAGATTAAAAGATGTTGCACTTGCTTTTTTTCCCCATCTCTTCCTTCCCTCCTTTTTCAGATATGAAACTTTTAGTTCGAAGATAAGCTGATGGCCAGTCCAGTTATCCGAACATAAACTCGTTGAAATGCAAGACAAGAGAAACCGAAATGGCCTTCTCTCCACTCTACCTTCACCGCCTTTTATGTTATCATACGAACGCAAATCAAAACCTTCCCTCAAAAAAAGACTCGTACGACCTTAGTCAAGATGCAGGAAGACATTGGGTCAAGTTGAACATTTTCGGATTAGCTTTTGAACAAATTAGAAGTTATGAATCTGACTTCAATAATAGGTGGTACATTCATTGCCCCACAAGCAACAAACTGGAACACAGTGCAGTGCGAAACCAGTTGATACAGACAATACATGATACTTCTTCAATGGCATGCTCATGATGCACACTAGAAATTTACATTAACATATAAGACGGCTCTCCAGCTTTTTTCTTTTTTCTTTTTTTTTACCGGAAGAACGGGGTGGTCGTGTCTTAATTGTTACTCTTGCTCGCCAGTAGCGGTTTGGGTTGGACAGAAAATACGTACGGATAGCGAGAATTATCACCTGCCACGCAAACTGGCTGGAGATCGGATACCCTTATCACTGCTTACATCCTCGTATATTTCAGGTCCATCCATGCAAAGGGCATTGTTATTGACACTCATTTCAGAACTGGCATTACTACTCGTTGCAAGCGGAGAATCTGAGACACTGGTTGCCTTTCTTGTAGGCCCGGATCTCACACTATACATCGAGGATGCAGGGATGTTGGTCATGAGAGGCCTCAGATTGCCTGGAATAGTCCGCCTTATATCCTGCACAACGCCATACTTGTATATTAAACTCCACAAAGAGAAGTCTGGTATCCGGTAACATGCTGTTAATAAGACACAAATGATGAACATGCTTTTGAACTCTGCCAAATGCATATCAACTGAAAATGCGGTTTTAGAAGATGAGTTGAGTAACTTACCATATGTCGTATGGCCATATCTAGAGATTTCTTTGAAAGTGTTCTTCCAAACCCAGCACTGTCGGGTGATGAGGACTTTCCAGATAAGTTGCTGTGGGGAGAATGTTTATCGTCTTGCCTAGGAGGGGCTAGTTTCCTCATATTTATCACCCTTTCAACCATTTTAGTTCCAACAAGAGCAGGACTCACATTGTCATTAGCCTTAGCATGCAACCGACTTGCAGCATGAACAGGCACAGAGCTTCCACTGTTATGAATAATGCCATTAGGAGGTCGGCCTCTTGCAGGAGAACAAGATTGACGTCTAATCCTTCCATTTGAAACGGGTTCAATGGATGATGACCGAGAACTTGGCGCACCAGGCCTACCTCTAGTGGCTGAAGGTGGCCTGTCAGACAGAGATGTCCTCAAATTTGGTGGAGCATCAAGAGAAAACCCAGGCATCTCTGAAGGCTTCCATGGTCTAGGTCTCGCAGTTGGAGAATTTGACCGCGTCGGCATGGGATTTTTTGCAGAAGTAGAAACTGGCTTGACAACTGAAGAGGCAGTTGGCGACTTCGATGAAACAACAGGTGATTTTGTAGCAGCCGATGGTGTTGGTCTACGAGTAGGAGTAGAAGCTCTGGATGTCGACTTAGATGCTGGTATGGAGGCTCTGCTTGTTGGTGTTGAGGATCTTGCAGTAGACCTTGCTGTTGGGGTGGAAGATCTTGGAGGAGCTGTGGGCTTTGATAACGTGGGGCGAGTAGGTGTTGCAGATCTTGAGGGTTTTGATGTTATGGTTGAAGTCACTTTAGATGTGGCGTTTGAGGTAGTTTTAACTGCCGCAGTCAATGCAGGCTTATTTGATGTTGAGGTCAAGGTGGATCTAGATGTTGCGCTCACAGTTGGACGACCAGTTGGTGTTACAGGTCTTGACCCAGAACCACCAGAAGAAGATGGCCGGCGAAGTCCTCCAGTTGAAGTGTTCAACCCAGGAGATGAGACTTGCAGTCTAGAAGATGAAGTGCTCCTAGCAGCAGGTTCCGGCTGGGCATTGGCTAGCTTCACTCATAGAAATAAGTTGAAGACAAAGTTAAATTAAAAAAAAAAAAAAGTTACATCCACACGCACATTAGTCTAATTAGAACAAGCTCACGAGGTTTGCACAGAAATAAATGTTGAAAAGTGAAGCCATTTCTATTGCCTTCCTACTGGTCCAGCAGATATGACCAAATTAGAAATATATAAATTCAAGAATAATCTGTGAATCAGTTATCAAGTTTCTGCTGCCTAAGGTACAATTAAAATTAGAGCAACTACGTGAAAAAATGAAGTGTTGAACTATGGTGTAGGATGCCCATTAAAGATAATAAGACTTCACTATGTCAATGAAAATAATGTGCATTATCATCACAAAACTTCAATAAAAAATAAGCTACAACTCCAAAACTTTCTTCAAAAAATATTATTTCGTTTCCACAGATCCCTATTGTTCCATACTAGGCTGAGGAAGCTGCATAAATATGATGGAAAACTACGTTTGTCTCTTCAACTAAATAAGCAACAGGTAGGCTGCATCATCTTCAAAAAATATTATTTCATTTCCACAGATCCCTATTGTTCCATACTAGGCTGAGGAAGCTGCATGAATATAATGGAAAACTACATTTGTCTCTTCAACTAAATAAGCAACAGGTAGGCTGCATCATCAAGCTGGTGCTACTGTCATGTATTGTGTTAATTTTCAAGACCACATAAGGGCATTTGTAAACAACTACGAAAAACAATGCTAGTATAGTAATGAGACCATATAATTGGAACGCCACGAAATTATGTTAAGACTATATGTTTGGCACAGAGGGAGAATCAAACTTTCACCCAGCAAAGGTGATGGCACTTGACAGATTTTTGTCATTGCTGCAGCAGAATTTTACTCCACCCATTTTATTTAAATGGTAATTACAGCACAGACAATCAAATATATATATTTAACTTACTCTAGACTTAAGAGCAGTAGGGCGAGGTTTTGGAGTGCCCAGCTGGCTCATGACAGTTTTATGTGCTTCCATTTCCAGTGAAGGAAAAAGTGGGGTACCAGGAGGTGTTAAAAGCCTGAAAAATACAGAAGTATACATAAGTGCATTATAAAAATGACACTGAATGGGATACTATGGAAATAGAGAACCACGAGTTTCAAACAATAATCTTAAAGAAACCTGAGCAGAAATCCTATTAACACGCCAGCTGTAGTATACCACCAGTAGTGTACTGGTGTATTTAACTTTGAAAAAAACACAATTCAAGTTCCGTTTTAAAATTAAAAACACGTAATTTTTCCAACAAGGTGCTAAATCATCTCCAAGACCCAAAGAAATTCAAGAATAATTCATTCTTCTTGGAGAATAATCACACAGGAGCTACAATATATCACAGAAAAACAGACAGGTTAAAGAAAATCAAGGATGGACTTGATTCTGTAGTAACCGTTGACAGACTAGTCCAGTACTCCAGTCTATAAGACAATAACCTCTCAAGACAAAGAGCACCCACCAGATCGAAACTAAAAAATAGTTAGACAAGTTTAAAGTGGTCAATTTCTAGCAGAAAAATCATCTGCACAAGAGCAAAAGTAACAAAGTAACATATGATTATCTAAATTGACTATGGTTAGTTTCTGGCAAGAAGAATCATCAGCAATAGGCTGCAGAGTCAGCACTCAGTTTTTTCATTATGTATACTATCACAACTAAAGCCACCACCACAACAAATTATTTAATATTTACTGATGAACAAAATAATTTCACTCGCGCGCGCGCGCACACACACACACACACATGGGTGGGGCACAAAATCATTACATTCAAAGCAGTTTATACAACTATTGACAAGAGTTGCATGCATTGTAATGGCATGCATTTATATATGAAAATTTGCAAAGTTATATATTCCACAAGAAAAATCTAAAGAAATGGTACGCATAAACTCCAGACTGAAGACTTATGATATTCCTATTTGTGGGTGGGGCACAAAATCATTACATTCAAAGCAGTTTATACAACTATTGACAAGAGTTGCATGCATTGTAATAGCATGCATTTATATATGAAAATTTGCAAAGTTATATATTCCACAAGAAAAATCTGAAGAAATGGTACGGATAAACTCCAGACTGAAGACTTATGATATTCCTATTTGTGGCAAGTTGATGTATCACTCCAGATAACCAAAAAAAAAGTACATTTTTGGTTGCATATATAGTGAAATGGTGGAACATATTTGTGAAATTGGCTTAATAATTAAGAGAATACATCATATAAGAATTAAGATGCTAGTATGAAGACTTTAAAGATGAGCAATATCCATTACAATTAGTTTTCATTATAATAATGTAGACATTAAATTCCTTGAGCATCAACTACTAAGAGTCTATCTCAAATTTTTAAGCCCTTTCAGGTAAGCAACTTAAAACTTTACATTTAGGGCTCAACACAACAGAAGTTGAACATTACCAGCCAATCAAAAGAAAAGTCAGCAATATGTAAGAAGCAAGTTCTAATTACCAATCATAATCATTTTTATCATTGTCAGAATTGAGAAAATCATCAGCAACATTCTTCCGGACTGGAGCAGTGGTACCAGACGCTATATTAAATATTGGAGAACTACCAGATCTTGGACCTGCAAACAAGGACATGGATGAATAAAAATCAAATAAAAGATTACTTAAATTTAAAACCTTTATTGGTAAAAATGGAAGAAAATTAGAAGCAAATAACAAAAGATCAATACGAGAATCTACAAAATTATATTTTCCAAGCAAAAAGGCTTCCTAAAATGCTTTTTTCAATCCCATAGGCCATCATAGACGTCACCAAGATAGAAATATTCAAAAAGAAAATCTACCAAATAGATTCACCAAATAATTAATTGACAAGCTAGTCAAGAAACACCTAATCTTCATTAAGTCATAATAGAACCCCCAAAGAAAACACACACAAACATATTTTCGAAAGAAAAAAATAATAGTAATATCATAAATTTTAATTTCAAAATACCAAGTGGAGCATCGAACTCGTCGGAGTTCTGAAGAAGAAGAAGATCGTTCCTTTCCTTCTCGCGCTTCCGCATTTCCCGAAACAACGCCAATTCCTCATCTTTGTTATCCCTCAATCTCAGACTCCCCAAATGCCCCCTCTCCGGAGCCCTAAAACTCCGGTTCATCTCAAAATAAAAATTAAATACAAGACGATACTAGTTAAGTTAAACCCTAATTAACCCATTCACATTCCATTTTCCTCGAATTAAAAACCCTAGCTTCTCCTTAAGTTCCGAAAACGCTTAATCTTCGGGAACAAAAAATGACGACGTAACGTCGACAGATCGAGGACGAAGCTCCACCACCTGGAGCAATTTACACCAAAAATCAGCTGAAAATCAGTCCGCATTCCAACTACTCTCACAAAAGAACAAAAATTTCCGCATTTTACCACCAAAAAACCAGCGATAAAACCTAGAGACAGAGAAAACACACACACAGAACACCTCCGTGCAAAAATGTCAGCAAGCAGTTTGAATGCAGAGAGAGAAAGTGATGGAGAAAATGCGAGACTTACACCACGGATCTCCCAACGTACAACCTCCACAGCAGACCTCAAATGTACATGTACAAACAACGATAAAACGGAGATAGATCTCAGATCACCGGAACATTCGAGAAAAAATACACTCCAAATATTCCTTCGTTTTTGCTCTACAACATCCTGCAACCAAACGGTGGGTCAGTGAGAGAAAACGAGAGGGGAGATTTGAAGGAGATGCAGAAGAGAGTGGCAGAGGCTTGCAATTCGAGGGAAAATTGGGGGCAGAATGGGAAAACTGGGGTTTTTTTTCAATTTATACTGCCCACCGGGTAATGATTATCAAATTTCTTCAGCTAGGGAGAAACTCGAACTGAGAAAGGGAATCCGGTGGAGCTGTTTTTTTTATTGGTGAAATATTGCTATATATATTCGTAATGTCGTGTAATACCAAATTAATTTCCAAATTTAATTTTGGGATGTTGGCTAAATTTGGTGGTCCATCACGAGACAAATTATGACACATTCTTGATTGGAAACAAATATATATATATATATATATATATATATATATATATATTGAAATAGTTCCAATCTATCTTTTGGGATAAGCCCATTTAAGGGGGGGTTTGTTCATCATTTTTATCTCACATTTGTAGGTTTTCGTCTTTGGTTAAATGTTTTTGGATCTCTCATCAAATATTCAAGAACTTTTTTTTTTGTTGCAAGTGAAGTGAATAATAATGAGACTTTACAACCGTAGTTCTCAAAGAAAAAGTTTTATAGTGGCAATTCTCAATATTTTTATTCTTGGATTTATATTTAGTTATTTGTATTAAATGCGCATTAATAATAGGATTAGAGAATGAAATGCATTTTGGAAGAATAATGTAATCTATCTTATCTAGTTAAAATACTTTTTCCACATAAATATCTTATTAATCTTAATTTGAAGTAGGTAATTGAGTGTAATATATAAAGACCCCATTGCTTTGGTTAATAGGATAAATAAGATTGATTGGATATGACACTATTGTACTGTATACACACAAAAAAATAAAAATAAATTGAGCAACAGTCTCCGCCCCCCACTATTTACATCCTTATTTCAGATGGCGCATGAGCTTCAAGCGACCGTCATTTTTTTTTCTAGCGCGATATATAGTTTTTTTCTGATTTTTTCTTTTTTTAATTTTTTTCCCCAAAAAATGTATATATCTCTAAAATTAAAGCGATTTAATTTAAAAAAATTTAAATTCGGCGACTCGCACAATGCACTCATCAGACGCTAACTTTTGGGCTCGTGCATTGTGTTTGAAAATTAATTTTTTTTTTCAAAATAAATATAAATGACAATTAAAAATAAAAAAAAAAACTAATTTTGAAATAAGTACATACCCTAAAATTGAATTTGTGAACCCTAAAATAAAAGTGAATTAATTTAATTTTTTAAAATTCGGCGACTCGCGCAATGCACTCGTCTGATGCTAATGCGTGGCTCATGCATTGCGCTCAACAATTAATTTATTTTTTTCAAAACAAATATAAACTATAACTGAAAACAAAAATCTAATTTTGAAATAAAAAAAATTCGGCAACTCGCACAATGCACTTGTCTGACGCTAACGAGTGGGTTCGTTCATTGAGCTCGATAATTAATTTTTTCAACTTAAATATAACCCGTAATTTAAATTTGAAAAAAAACCGAACTTTCGGTTTTGACAGAGTTGTGATCAAAGTTGTATCTAAAGTTGAGACAACTTTGAACATGCAGCGGAATATAGAAACAAACAATGGATTGGAAACTTTCACGAGATTATATTTCTATAATCTCGCGAAGTGCCTCAGGGCAAAATATTCACTATATGAATTTGTGAATTACAAAAACACTACAAGTAAACTCTTACTAAACTTAAGACACTTTATCTCTTCATTCGCAGAAGGTTGTGACTAAAGTTGTCTTAACTACCACTTGTAGAAAGCTAATATCTCTCAATACAGATCTGAAAATATCTCTAAGAATTCGTATCTAGCTCTATACAAATGATTCCTATTTATACAAACTGATTACTTGATCTCTACTCATATATCTTGCACGAAAACCACTTCTCCCTCTTCTCCTAGATTTCAGCCGCAAGTCACCAACTTTCTCAACAAACATTATCTTGACTCCATCAATCTTTGAACTGGTCAACCACAACAGATTTCCTAGAATATCTCAACCGACTATCTTCCTGCACAAGCAAATAAAGAAAGACAAAACAAAACATATCCAAACTGATAACAAACCAACCGGTTTCAACAATCTCCCCCTTTTTGTCTTTCTTCCCAAAACAACTTCAAACATGCAACAAAATCAAAACATAACTGAACTCCTCCTAAACATGTACTTGGAACAAAAGAACAAGCACAATAAAAAACAGACACAATTACTCCCCCTGTCATGCACACTTCACTCCCTCTATCATGCATACTTCAAAAAGATATCATAAACATATTCAAAACATACTTAGATAATCATATGATACCATCAAAATAACTAAATGTTAACAACAAAAACATCAACAAAAGAAAGATCTTATTAGATCTTCAGCAAACATATAGTTGTTTAAAACAAACATAATTGAAATTGTTAGAGAAATTGTTTGAGAAACATCAACCCAAAACTGCAACAGACTGCAGCCCTTCTTCCTTCTTCCTTTTTCTTCTACTCCTCCTCCTCTTGCTCATCAGTTTCCTCCTCTTCACTTGCTGCTGCCCTTCTTCTGCCTCTGCTACTGTCTTCTCCACCAGTACTTCCCCCTTTTTGGGAAGAAAGAAGGCGCTGAAATACTTTTCTTTGCTTGGCAAAGATCTCTATTTGGGCAGTGTAGAGCTCAATTTGTTCCTGCAAAACAAACACAGGAATAGAGCAAAGATTATCGGAAGATGGAGGAGCAGTTTCAGCAGCATCACTCCATGGAAGATCACGAGTCCTGGAATCAGCTAGAAAGGCTTTCTGGACAGTCTGGAGAGGAAGTCTGGAGGTCAAAACATCTTTCTTTGTTGCCTTAAACCCTTGGTCCAACAGCATGTTGTAAATGAGAGAGGGGACCACCAACTTCTTGTTGGACTTTGTCATGGCAATTTCAGCTATCGAATTGAAAATATGTTGCCCTAGATTCACCTTTTCCCCCATATACACCTTATACAATAAGCAAACATGCTCGAATGGCACCATCGTTGTGTTAGAAGTAGGAATCCAGTTTGACACAGAAATTTTGTGAAGTGTTGAAAACAGTGATGTGAGAACCGAAGCAAGCCTATTCGGCTTCTTGTTAGCCACCCACAACTCATCTTGGCCTCCAGTCAACACATCGGCCATCTTAGCCTCCAACTCCGCATCAACCTCCTCATCAGCTTCAACAACATTAGGTATTCCTAAAAATTTGTTAATCCTAGCCGGAGTAACTGTGAATACCTTCCCACGTACAAAAACTTTTCCATATTGCTTAGAGGCTTGATTTCCGAAATCATGTGACAAATTAGCATAAAAATATCTAACTACTTCAGCAACATAAGGCTTAGCATAAGTTACACTCTCCAACACTTTTCTCTTCTTCAAAAACTCAACCAAATTATATCCAGAAAAATCTTTTAAATCAACTGCACGATCGTTTAAGATTTCCCTATTCTTAAAGAATTCCCAATTACGCTTAGCAAGATCAGAATAAAATAAGATTGAGTTAGCCTTTGATACCTCTAAATCTGAATTAGAGTGGGCGTCCTCCTCAGCTCGAGCAACACTTCGCTTAACTTTCTTCACAACTTTTCCACGAACTTTCGAAGGAGAAGAAAAATACATTTTTCTCTTACCCTTCTTTGAGACAACAACAGTCTTTTCAGCTTCTTCGCCTATCTCGGAGTCAGACCCATGTACAGAATGAGTTTGTTCGTCCGAATCATTTTCCGACATCTCCTCTTCACACTCCTCCTCCTCCTTGGCTTCACTGATGATCTCAATGGGCTCCACTGGATTCTGTGAGGAGCTTCCGGTCATGTGAAGGCGCTTGGACCGTCTAGTCAGAGGAGCCTTCTTTGATTTGGTCAATTTTTTCTTGGAAGGAGTTCGTGTCGGAGTAGATTTTTCAGATACCTCCACCTGGGCTTATTCTTCAATTTCAGAAAATGGGACCTCAATCGGACCTTCATTGTATGTATTCCCTTCATTGGAAGGAAAAAGAGAGTCGAGAGGTTCCTCAGCGAGCACCGGAGTGTCGAGGGGCTCTTCGGTGAGTACCGGAGTGTCAAGAGGTGGCATAATAATGCCGTCAGGGGTGAGAATTATTGCCTGAGATGAGGCGACCGTCGGAGAGGAGGTCGGTAACGCAAGCGGGTGCGACTGAATCTCTGAACAACTGGCAATCTCTGGAGAAATCTCCATCGACGTATTTCCTCTAAACAGAGATAAAAGCACTTTAGGTCGGAGAATTGGGGTGGAATCCGGCGACAAGAACCGAAAGGGGTTTGACAGTTGTGGCGAAGATAAAATTTACGGCGGCTGAGAGGGAAAGGTAGAGAGATGACGGAGGTAGGCTGAGGCTTCAGGATCGCTAAGCAATTCCTGAATCTTTTTCATCTTGTCAGAATCCATGGTGAAGGAGAGACGAAGGGTTTGGAGGAGACGAAAGGGTTTGGAGGAGTCGAAAGGGTTTTTGGAAGAAAAAATAGATGAGTAGAGAGAATCTAAATGAGAGTGACCTTATGGAAGAATATAAATATATCTGATAGATACCCGCCTCCATATAAATAGGAATCAACATATTAAAGATATAGTCAAAACAGATATTAAAGATAGAGTAAGATACACTTCCAGATACAGTCAACTGACTTTCAAAATTTTTATTCATTTTTTTTTAATTTTAAAAATATATATATACAATTAACCAACTATCGTCAAGAAAATTTATATTATCAGTTTACTTTTGATACATCATAGAAAACTTTTTAAGAAGAAAGACAGATGATGAATAGATGAATAACCAAAAGAATCTTATAGATACCATTTATCTAAGATCTTTGATCTAGTTATATGGTTTTATAAGAACGATCATGGTTTCACCTTAACACAGACTTTTTCATCCTCGAATCTGTCCAACTTCACAGTTAACTATGATATACAAAAAGTGTGACAACAGTTGGGCCAATCTCAACTTTTCATATAGAACATAAGCCAAGAGATTTTCTCAAAATTGAGAATCTCTCATAGCTTAAAGCTTTTGTAAACATATCATCCAGTTGATTATCTGTACTAATATACTCTAACTTTAATAGCTTCTTTTCAACTAAATCCTTAATAAAATGATACCTCAAGTGGATGTGTTTGGATTTGGAATGATGAACTGGGTTCTTTGCAAGGTTGATGGCCCTTGTATTATCACAGAGCACCACCAAGGGGTTACTTTCTAATCCATAATCATCCAACATTGACTTCAGCCATATTAACTGTGTTGAACAGCTCCCGGCGGCCACATATTCGGACTCGACTGTGGACAATGAGATACATTTTTACTTTTTGTTGTGTCAAGAGATGAGGTTATTTCCTAGATAGCGATAGCAACATCCTCCAATTGTACTTCGTCTATCATCTATCTCTCCAGCCCAATCGGCATCACTGTATCCAACAAGATCTGTAGTTGTGTCCTTTGTGAACCATAGACCCAATTCACATGTGCCGGCTACATACCGAATGATCCTCTTTACCGCCTTAAGGTGTTCTTCCTTGGGACAGGACTGAAATCGAGCACATGCACAAACACTGTACATGATATCTGGTCGACTAGCGGTCAGGTAAAGGAGACTTATGATCATTGATTTGTATAAAGTTGGATCAACTTCAGGTCCAACTGCATCCTTTGACAGCTTTTCAGTCGTACTCATGGGGGTTCTCATGTGCTTTGCATTCTCCAAACCGAACTTCTTCACTAGGTTCTTGGCATACTTTGTCTGGGAGACGAAGATGCCATTTTCCTTTTGCTTGACTTGAAGTCCAAGAAAATTGCTAAGTTCACCGACCATACTCATTACAAAAGACATGGACATTGCTTCCATAAATTCCTTTAAAGCTTTCTCACTTGTCGATTCAAACACTATATCGTCAACATAGATTTGAGCAATCGTGAGTAAGTCTTTTTCTTTCTTGAGAAATAGTGTTCTATCGGCATGACCCCTGAAAAATCCAAACTCAAGCAAAAATTCGGTTAACCGACTATACCAAGCTCTTGGAGCTTGTTTTAGTCCGTACAACGCTTTATGTAATTTATACACATGATTTGGATTGGTTGGGTCTTCAAAGCCTTTGGGTTGTTCCACGTAAGCTTCATCTTCTAGCACTCCATTTAAAAATTCTGTCTTAACATCCATTTGATGAAGAGTGATGTTAAGATAACATGTAATGGCAAAAAGTAACTTGATGGACTCTATTCGTGCAACGGGAGCAAAAGTCTCATCATAGTCAATCCCCTCTACTTGAGTGTAATCTTGGGCAACTAAGCAGGCTTTATTTCTAATGACATTTTCAAATTCATCAGTTTTATTTTTAAATATCCACTTAGTTCCTATCACATTTATCCCAGAAGGTTTAGGCACAAGTGTCCAGACTTTGTTTCTAACAAACTCAAGTAGCTCGGCTTGCATGGCACTTATCCAGAACTCATCTTTTAATGCATCATTTACATTTTTAGGTTCAACCATGGATAAGAAGACAACAACACCAACTTCATTAATTACACAAGACATGCAAACCATCCTTACCATTTTTTTGTAGTTAATAGGAGTTTTACCTCTAGTTCTGACCCCTTCGTGTACATCTCTAATGATTTGATCAATTGGATGATCTTTGCGAATCTTGCTTGGTGGGTCTCTTCTGGTACTTCCCTGAACTACTTCTGGAAATTCTGACTCGTTTAAGTGGAAATTTGATCTAGATCCTTCTGTAGTTGTATCATTATCTGTCTTTGAAGTAGGCCCAACTTCAGTGTTAACTCTTCCTTCTATCTCAGTGGTCTTTCCTGTCCTTTCCTGTATCTCAATCAGATCGTTAGTATCTTCTTCAGGAGTGTATAGACTGGTAAAATCATCAAATCTTACATTAACACTTTCCATAACAGTTTTTGTTCTGAGATTATACATACGGTAAGCATGACTATTAAGTGAATAACCAATGAACACACCTTTATCACTTTTGGGATCAAATTTGAACAAATAATCCCTATCATTCAAAATGTAGCAAACACAACCGAAAATATATAGGTATTTAAGGTTGAGTTTTTTACCATTTAGAATCTCATATGACGTCATGTTGGTTCCGGTTCTTAAGTTTACACGATTACTTACATAGCATGCAGTGTTTAAAGCTTCAGCCCAAAAACGTTTGGACAACTTCTTAAAGTTTAACATGACAGTGGCCATCTCTTGCAGAGTTCTATTCTTCCTTTCAGCCACACCGTTTTGCTGGGGTGTTTTAGGGGTAGAATATTCATGATGAATACCTTCTTTAATGCAAAAGTTTAGAAGCTAAAGATTTTCAAACTCCCTTCCATGGTCAGATCTAATCTTTTTAATGCAAGAATGGTAGAAGTTTCTAACCTTAGCATATAATTCTAAGAAGGCATCATAGGTTTCACCTTTGTCACTTAGAAATTTTACCCAAGTGTACCTGGAGAGGTCATCGACAATCACAAAGGAATACCGTTTACCTCCAAGGCTTTCTACTTCAGCTGGCCCCATAAGATCCATGTGAAGCAATTCAAAGCAGCTTTGAGTAGCAAACGGTCTCTCTGAAGTTGTCACAACTGGATGTGAGGCTTTTACTTGCTTTCCTTTTTGACAATCTCCACACAGACTTGGATTTGAGACGTTCAGCTTTGGCACTCCAAGAACAACATTGAGTCTCTAAAGATTCTCCATGTTATGAAAATTGGTATGTCCTAATTTTTGATGCCAAAGTTGTACGTCATTTACCTGCGCACTCAAACAACTTTTTCTTTTAGTTTCATAAATATTATTCGAAGATCTTACCCCAGAGATCACATGTTTGCCGTCGGTGTCAACCACAGTACACCTTTGCTTATCCAAGATGACAGTGAAGTTGTCATCACAGAGCTGGCTGATACTGATGAGGTTTGCTGTAAGACCTTGAACGTGTGAAACATTGGCCAGTTTTGGAAGTCCAAGACTGTTCAAGATTCCATGTCCTACAATTTTGCCATTCATTCCTCCCCCGAAGGTAACTTCACTCTCATTGATCTTCTGGTAGTTAGACAAATAACATTGAGATCCAGTCATGTGACGAGAGCACCCGCTGTCAAAGTACCAAGTTGTTGAATCATCAGCTACTGATGCAGTGAAGACAACTTTGCAGGTGTCTTTAGAGACAACTTTGGGTTTCCAAACCAAATTACTGGTTCTATCACCTTTGACTGAAAAACCTGATTTTAAGGTTTGTGTTCTCAAATGGATCTCCTTTTTATGTTCTTGCAAAAAACTATGGCAGAAAGGTTTTATGTGCCCAGGGAGAAAACAATAGTGACAAACAAATCTCATACGCTTCTTACTTACTGATGAGGTGGGATGTGCATCTTGAGCTTTCACAAAAGGTTTGCCATTGGTGGACATGATTTGAGTAAAGACAGTCTTTACAGTTTTGCCATAACCTATGCCATGAGAAGTTACCTGAGTTTGGGTAAGAACTTCATCAAGTTTGGAAGTACCCGTGTTGAGCTTTTTGAAAGTTTCCTTAGCAAGATTGAGTTGAATCCTCATATTATCAATCTCCGCATCTTTCTTTGTCAACATTACTTCCAACTTTGCAAGGGACGCCTTCTGACTAGTGGATTCCTCATTGAGTGACTCAATTTTCTTACACTGTTTGATCCACTTAGCATACAGCTCCTTGTAGAGTTCCTGCAACTTTATTAACAACTCCAGAGTTTCTTCCTCAGTAACTTCTTCTTCCTCATCTGCAGTAGTTATTACAGTATTGAAACAAAAAAGAGTTTCATAATAGGTCTCATCATACCTGTCAGAAGTTATCTCAACTTCTGTGAGCTTTGAATTAACCATTTAAGAACATACTGCAGTTAAGGCTGCGTGTTCGTTGGTTGCGTCATCTGAGATTTCTTCCACAAATATTCCTGAAGTGTCCACCTCACTGTCGCTAAGAGATAAGAATGTGACAGGCTTTCCAAGTTTTCTAAAAGTGTTGGCACATTCGTTAGCAAAGTGCCCATAGCCTTTGCACTCATAGCATTGAACAATGGAGAAATCTTTTACTTCCTTTGGTCTAAAGTGATCTGATGCAGCACGCTTCATGATCTTAGGTTCTTTTCCAGGTGAGTTCATTTTTTCATAAATAACCAAAGGTCCAGACGAGTCATAACGAGGCTTGCGTTGTTCAACACCTCCCTTCTGTTGTTTTCCTCGATTAGCTAAGATGAGGGTGTTTAGTCTTCTGGTGAGAAGAGCATAATCCGGATTCTTTTCACAGATCTCTTCAAGATCCTCATCCTCTTCTTCATCATAAGCTGAGGTTGACCTTGAAGTTGACCCGGTTGTCAAGGCAATTCCCTTTTTCTTTGATCCACCTTTCTCATTCATTTCCATTTCATAGGTCTTCAGATCATTCATCAGCTTTGTGAAGTCCATACTTCCAGTAGTCGATGCCGTGTCAATAGCAACAACCTTCATATCAAAGCGTGGGGTTAGATTTCTTAAAGCTTTAGAAACTAACCTCTTGTTAGTGATCGGATCACTAAGATCAGTGCACTCGTTTGCAATTTCAAGTAACTTATTGCAGTATTCTCCAACAGTTTCATCTTCCCCCATCTTCATGTTCTCAAATTTTGTGGTGAGAATACGATGTCTTGATTCTTTGATTCTAACATCTCCTTCGCAATGTTGCTGAAGAATATCTCACACTTCTTTGGCCGACTCACAATTTCTTATGAGTTTGAACATCTGAATATCGAAGGAGAACTGAATTGCATTGAGTGCCTTGTCATTGAAGGTAGCGTTTTCATTTTGTGACCTGGTTCATTCATCTGGAGGAGTACGTATTGTATCCCCTTCGGCATCTACAGTCTTAGGATGCGTCCATGCCTTTTGAACAACATTCCATGCTCTTGCATCAATGGATTTGAAGCACGCTCTCATTCGAACTTTCCAAAAGGAATAGTTCATGCTATCGAGAACTAGAGGTTTGTTGAACAATGGGTTTGTGCAATCCATTGTACTCACGAAAACAGGATCACCACTTAGTGTGTCAAGTGTTCGCTCTTGATGCCAATTGAAAAAAAACCGAACTTTCAGTTTTGACAGAGTTGTGATCAAAGTTGTATCTAAAGTTGAGACAACTTTGAACATGCAGCGGAATATAGAAACAAACAATGGATTGGAAAATTTCACGAGATTATATTTCTATAACCTCGCGAAGTGCCTCAGGGCAAAATATTCACTATATGAATTTGTGAATTACAAAAACACTACAAGTAAACTCTTACTAAACTTAAGACACTTTATCTCTTCCTTTGCAGAAGGTTGTGACTAAAGTTGTCTTAACTACCACTTGTAGAAAGCTAATATCTCTCAATACAGATCTGAAAATATCTCTAAGAATTCGTATCTAGCTCTATACAAATGATTCCTATTTATACAAACTGATTACTTGATCTCTACTCACATATCTTGCACGAAAACCACTTCTCCCTCTTCTCCTAAATTTCAGCCGCAAGTCACCATCAACAAACATTATCTTGACTCCATCAATCTTTGAACTGGTCAACCACAACAGATTTCCTAAAATATCTCAACCGACTATTTTCCTGCACAAGCAAATAAAGAAAGACAAAACAAAACATATCCAAACTGATAACAAACCAACCGGTTTCAACAAAATTAATAAACCTTAAAAAAATAAACCCCTAAAAACGCAAAATAATCCCCTAAAAATCTAAAAATACTAAAAAAAATTATAAAAACCCATGAACCCTAAAAAAACTCTAAACACTAATTGGAATGAAAAAAAATCACAATTTGAACTAACAAGATGAGTGCCAGACTCGTTACTTTTTAAGGATTAGGGGACACTTTTGGAATTTTAAGTGATACTTTTTAGTGTTGAGTTTGATACTAATTTTGACGGTCTTTTGGATTCTGGAGGGTTGACCCATGTTGACCTGGGTCAAAGCGGGTTGACCCGTGAAATTGACCCACCCGTCTGAAATAAGTCTTATTTACACCTAGTGCATGAAAATTTTTACTATCTTTTTTTGGATTGTTTGATTGTGGTTTTGCTGATTTATGATAGATTTATCATCAAAATTATGTTTTGATTAAAGGATTATAATTAAAATGTAAGAGGTCGCATAAATTGTTATCCACATAAGATATTCATTGATAATTATTAGCGTTGTAATTATTTTTATTTATAAAAACTTGAAATTGTTAAAAATTTAAGGCATTTTTAAATAATTTTAATAAAATTGTAATTAGTTTTTCTTATAAAAAGTAATTATGAACAACTTATTAAAATAGTTTTGAGTTGAAAATATCATTAATGCATGAGGTTTCAAAATTTAGAGAAAGAACTTAAAAAAAAAAAAGAACATAGAAAAAAATTCCGAAAGTAATTAGTTGTCTGATGAGAATAATTAGGTAGTTTTACTTGTGGTCATAGTGACGGATTATTTAATCACCCCATTTTTTGGTTGATAACTTATCACTCATTTGCATATATAATAAAATTCCAGTCCCTTAAACAATGGCGGACTCCAATCATTTAAGCAACTGAGTGATCAACCTTGATTATTTAGTCTTGTTGGTTTTTCCAAACAACAATAACAAATTATGAGAAGGAAATGAGGGGATGCAATTTTGTATAATTTTGAGTTCGAAAGAGAAGAGTAGTGTGATATTAGAATTGAAGCCCGGACTTTCTCATTTACATAAAAAGGTCCACCATATTTAAGTACATTAATATTCTCAAATTGACTTTTGATACAATTTGAATCTTGTATGTAGGTACTTTTTATAATACTCGTATTTTATGTGAACTTCAATCATGACTATTTAATTAGATATATTTTATAAAGTGTAAATATAAGAAGCTAATTGGATTAAAATACATGATAAAACAAAATGATGAATTTAACATGGCGTAAGTGTTGATTCTATAGCTGAAAAAAATAATGAACAACGTAATAATAATGATAGTTGAAGATCAAAATATCAATAACTTGAAATAATTTAAATATCGAAATGATATAATCAAATTTATAGAAACCCGAGGCCTGTGGAGATCACAGTTTCCTTAAACCAAATTCATCCCGTATGGACGTTTGATTCCCAAGATACAACGAATGAATCGGAACTTCCTCCGGTGAACTGAACACTATGCTCGAACTTGATCAAATGGAGCTAGAACTTAACACTTGGAACACAACCTTCAAAACACGAATTAGAACTAGAACTAGAACTTGCTCAAAAGAGAGAATTGAGAACTAGAGAATAGAGGAAATGATGATGCTTTGGTGTTGGTGTGTTTTCAAATGAGGAATGAAGTCACCTTTTATAGGCTCCAAAGTGAGACCTCTCACTTATTCCGTTATTCGCCATTAATCCTCATGGTGTAACCTCCAAAATATGAAAGGTTGTCATTAGGGCAAACCTTTGATATCTAGGGTTTTAGAAAGATCTAAATGAAGAAATTTCCCTCACATTTTTTGTTATTTTCCAACAATCCCCCACATGAGGGAAATCGACGAAGATTTTGATCAAGTTCAGCAGTTGAATCTGGCATAGGATAGGTAGGTGTAACCCTTTGAACTTTCCCTTGTAAAATATATCGACTTTACTGGCTCTCAGTAGACACGATGTCCTTGAATTGGTCTGCCATTCGTGTAAATGATGATATACCTTACACAGGATTCTCCCTAACATATTTCAGTTCTCATTGTTATGTTCATTCATGGCCCTGAACATACGTCTGGTTCTGTAAGAGGGTTTACGAATTGAGCCTCACACAATTCCCTTCGAAGCGGCCCACTTCTCTCTTATATAGGTGATTCTTTTAAATAGCCCGTACTATCTCGATCGACTCATCGACACGTAAGAATCATTAAAAGCCAAATACTTATCATTCTCCATTCGGGTATCACGTAAAAAGGGATAACTACCCTCACAGTGATCATATGAGCCTTTTTTACAATTAGGTTTTCCCATTGAACTTAGATCTTAGGATCTCCAGTCAACTAGGTTGAGTTTCCATTGTATCAACTCTTTTCTAGATGCTTTAGACTCATTCCTCTGGTCGATTTTGTAACTAACTCCCTATTTAACCCTTTGGTTAATGGATCCGCCAAGTTAGCTTTTGACTTTACATAGCTAATAGATATAACACCAGTTGAGAGTAGTTCTCTAATGGTATTGTGTCTTTGACGTATATGTCTAGACTTACCATTATACATATGGCTCTGTGCCCTGCCAATTGCAGATTGACTGTCATAATGTAGACAAATTGCAGGTGCTGGCTTCGGCCAACTTGGAATATCTTATAAGAAATGAAGTAGCCACTCAGCTTCTTCACCACTCTTGTCTAACGCTATAAACTCAGATTCCATGGTAGATCTAGCTATAATAGTTTGCTTAGAAGATTTTCATGATATGGTTGCACCTCCCAAAGTGAATACATATCCACTTGTGGACTTAGAGTCCTTCAGATCAGATATTCAGTTAGCATCACAATAGCCTTCAACAACAGTTGGATATGTCCCATAGTGCAGTCCATAATCACAAGTGTATCTTAAGTGTTTAAGTAGTCTCACTATACCTTTCCAGCGCGCATCAGCTGTATTACTAGTATATCTACTTAATTTGCTTATTGCATAGGCAATGTCTAGATGTGTACAACTCATTAAGTACATCAAACTTCCTATGACTCTCGAATATTCCCCTTGAGAAACACTTTCACCTTTATTTTTCAATAGATGTTGACTAGTGTTTATCGGATTTCTAGCAATACTAGAGTCATTCTTGTTAAATTTCTCAAAAATTTTGTCCACATAATGTGACTGACTCAGCACAATCCCTTGTGATGTTCAAAGAATTTTCATTCTAAGTATCACATCAGCTAGACCCATGTCTTTCATGTCAAATCTTGAATTCAACATCTCTTTTGTGAAATTAATCATCTTACCATTGCTCCCAACAATAAGCATGTCATCTACGTAAAGACATAGGATTACAAATCCACTTTTCGTTTCTTTAATGTAGACACATTTATCATACTGATTAATTTTGAATCCATACCCCATCATGGCATTATCGAACTTCTCATGCCATTTCTTTGGTGCTTATTTCAAGCCATACAAAGACTTCACTGATTTGCAAACCTTATTCTCTTGCCCAGGAGCAGATAATCCTTCAGGTTGCTCCATATAGATCTCTTATTCCAAATCACCATTTAGAAAAGCAATATTTACATCCATCTAATATATTTCAAGATTTCTCAAAGCTGCAAAAGCAAACCATCCTAATGGATGTTATTCTCATTACTGGAGAACATGTATCAAAGTAGTCAAGACCTTCTTTCTGTCTGTAACCTTTAATTACAAGTCTAACCTTGTACTTATCAACAGTTCCATCAGCTTTCATTTTTCTTTTGAAAATCCACTTATAGCATAATTGTTTACTTCCTGGAGGAAGATCCGCTAGCTCCCAAGTGTGATTCTGCAAAATGGAATCAATTTCGCTTTGAATTGCCACTTTCCATAAAGGACCATCCAAAGAATTCATTACTTCGGAAAAGCTTTGAGGCCCACTTTCAACCATATAGGTTAAAAAGTTTGGACCATAGGATTTTTCAATCCTAGATCTTTTAATTCTTCACAGTTCTACCACTTCTTCGTCATGTTGTTCTTCTTTCACTGTTTCTAAAGTCCATTTAATGGAAGTAGATTCAATTTCACTCTTTCGTAGGAACACATGTTTGAACAATGAAGAATTTCTCGATTTAATTATCGTGTTTTTGTGTATGTCTTCAATTTTAGACTCATGCACAAGAATCCAATAAGCACTACTATTATGTGCATAACCAATAAATATGCAATAAATAGTTTTTGGTCCAATTTTCACATTTTTTGGTGTAGGTACTACTATCTTGGCAAGACACCATCATACTTGCAAGTATTTATAGGATGGTGGTCTTCCATACCATAATTCATATGGACTTTTGTCTAACTTCTTGCTGGGCACTTTATTTAAAAGGTAGTTAGCTGTCAAGACAGCTTCCCCCCACATGTTCTGAGGTAATCCAGAACTCAATAGCAACGCATTCATCATTTCTTTCAATGTTCTATTTTTCCGTTCTGCAGTGCCATTTTGTTGCGGCGAATAAGGTGCAGTGGTCTCGTGCCTTATTCCATTTTCAGCACAGAAATTGATAAATGGTGACTCATACTCACCTCTTATGTCACTTCGTAACACCTTAATCCTTTTACTTAGTTGATTCTCAACTTTCATTTTATAGAGAACAAATTTCTCTATTGCTTCATCTTTACTTTTGAGAAGATACACATAGCAGAATTTAGTGCAATCATCTACAAAAGTAATGAAATACTTATTTCCACCTCCTGTGGGAATTGCCTTTAAATCACACACATCTGTGTGAATTAGGTCAAGTAGTTTATTATTTCTTTCGGTAGTTTGGAAGGATAACTGAGTTAACTTGGCTTCAACACAAGTTTCACACTTATGTGTTGAGTCAATGTGGAGCATAGGTATGCTTTTCATACTCATTAACTTGCGCAGGGTATTAAAGTTGACATGTCCTAGTCTACCAGACCACATTATGGAAAACTCAAGCATATAAACAGAATGATTTACTTTATTGATCATAGCTGACTTAACAGTCATTACATTGAGCTTAAAAAGCCCGTTACATTCATAACCCTTTCTGACAAACACTCCATTCTTGGTCAAAATGACCTTAGCAGACTCAAAGACAATGCGAAAGCCATGTTTGCTTAATAATGAACCAGATACAAGATTCTTACGAATCTCTGGAACATATATCACATTGTTGGGAGTCAGCTCCTTCCCTGAGGTCATCTTCAGAACCCCTTTCCAAGGCTTTTCACGTCGGATGTAGCGGAGTTTCCCATAAAGAGTTTCTCGTCATCCACTTGTTCATTAAGGGCACTGAACATTTTCTTATTTGAACACACATACCGGGTCGTACTCATATCAACCCACCATTCCTGTGGGTTTGAACTAACCAGGTTCACCTCGGAGATCACTGTAGCCAGGTACATCTCCTCAACATCCATGGAAAGATTTTTCACCATGTGTGCTTCTTGGCTCTTCTTCGGCTTTGTATAGTCAAAAGTGTTTAGTGTTTATTTGTGATATTTTTCTTATAGTAATTCTATATCTTTAGTGCATATGTTTTATTATTTTCATGTTGTTTTGGTGTTTTTAGCTTCATATTTGATCCCTTGATGTGTCATGCCCGTGTTGTGTAGCATTTGAGCTTTTGCTCCAAAAGCGGGTATTTTATGGCACAAAAGGTGAAAAACCGAAAGCCCAGCTGAAACTAAATTGCAGACGCACTCTAGCTGACGCCCAGCTGGAGCCCCAACTGATGAATTAAGCTGAAACTCCTAACTGATGGTGGACTCCAGCTAAACCGAAGAGTCCAACTGGAGAGCCAGCTGAAGAGTCAAACTGAAGACCACAACTGAGGACACACCCAAACTAAAGCTCCAAACTGATGGCCAAACGGATACCTAACTGATGGCCAAACTGATCCCAAACTGAGACCAAACTTATAGCCAAACTGATCCCAAACTGATGGCTCAAACTGAAGGGTCAAGCTGAACTGATCACCAGCTGAACTGATCACAAGCTGAGCTCAACTAAGCATAAGCTGAAGCATCAAACTGGAGGAAGCACGAACCAGGCCAGCCGCCGTTGGGGCACCCAGCCACCGCTAGGTATGCCTCTCAGTGAGGAGGGCCCAGCGAGCGCTGGCCTCCCCGGCAACGACGCCAGTTATTTGTGTTCTGAGTTTGACTGCACACGTAAAAACTACGAACCGGACACACAAGAGGACGTGATCGATTGTAGGGTGGTGAGTTAACTCGAGTCGTGTCTCTCGAGGAAAGCTTAATAGGGCGATTTATCCCTCTCGTGTTACACACATGAAAAGAAATACAATCCTAAACATTCTAAACAGGGGATGGTGAGATTAAACTAAAATTTGCTAAACCAAAGCGAGAGAAAGACAAGAAAGTAAACTAGCAAATAAATAAAATGAACTAAGCTAATATATACGGACATTAGGGCATAGATTCTCTCATTGGTTTCTCTCCTAGCTCGATTCAGGTTGATTTCATTAACCCTAAACGTACAATAGACTTCATAAAGAGGTTTAACTTCATTTACTGTCACCGTCAATCCATTAAACCCCCTCCGGCTAGACTATACGAACAAGATTAACAATTAGGCTTACGAACCTAGTCCACCTAATGTTGAAAGAACCCTAGTTGGGCAATAGAATCTCATATCAGTCTCATCTATTACCTAGCCATGTTGAATATTGATCAGACACTCAACATAAATAAGCACAATTCAATCAACGGAAACCAACAATCACAAGCATGGATTAAAACCAAATCGATTATCTACCCCCTAATGTGTAGAATTAGCCCCTCATCGTGTGAGACAACAACAAGAATCACATAAGTTTTTATTGCAAAAACCAAAGCTAAATAAAATACAAACTTACATGATAATGTTGGTCTCGATAATGTTTTAGGACAAACCCCACAAGAAACTGAAACCGAAAAGAAATGCAAAAGAATTGGAGATCTTCGAGCAAGCCTAGCTAACCAGCCCTGGCTTGAGCTTTGGATCTCTTCATCTCCTTCTTTCTCTCTGTTCCAGCTTCTCCAAAACTCCAAGCTGATCAGTTTGAGGGTGTCACGTCCCTCAAACTGATCGTCCCTTTTTCTCTCTGGTCCTCAACTAGTTGCCAACTTCCTCTTCTCTCAACTGATCAGTTTGAGGGTGTCACGTCCCTCAAACTGATCATCTCTCTCTCTCTCTTTCTATGTGGTGAAGATGATGGAGTGAATGGAACAGACTCTCCTAAACTGGTTTAAGGGTCTCACTCCCTCAAACTAGTTGGGAGGTTCTCCCCCTTGGGAGCCTTCTTCATTTTCTCTTCTTTGCTCCATTTATAGAGAGATATTCTCCCCCTCTTTCTCCGTATGAATTGAATGTGGATGGATGGTGGTTGAGAGTTGGTGGAGAGTTAAGAACTAAATACCAAAAGAAGCCTGCCAACATACAAAAGTGATCCGTTGAGAAATGCCGAAAATACCCTTGGAAGCAGGACAAAAACTTCACCCAGCACCGGTTTGGGCACCCAGCGCCTGCTGGGCCCTCATCGCCGAGATCTTCAGTCTTATATTTCTTCTCCAAGGACTCCTATAGTTTCTTAGCCGTCTTGATTGAGCAATACACGTGATATAGTGTATCCATCAAATAGTTCATCACATAGCTCTTGCACAGGAAATATGAGTGGTTCCATGCATCAAGCGCAGTGACGGCTTGAGCATCGGCATTCGCCCCCAACGTCGGAGGGTCTTCAGTCAAGAACTGTGCAAGGTTCAATGTTGTCAAATAGAACAACATCTTTTATTGCCACCATTTGAAATTTAAACCATTGAATTTCTCCGACTTGTCAGCATAATTGACAGGAACATTGATAGCACCGATCCTCACAGTGGTAGCAGTGGCGGCGGTAGCATTAGCGGCAACGGTGTTCATCTATTCACTAGACATGTTGAAAACTAGGGTTTTCCAAGTAAGTTTGGTTTAAGATTGTTGATTCTAGCTGAACAAAATAACGAACAACGTAATAACAATAATAGTTGAAGATCAAAATATCAATAACTTGAAATAATTTAAATATCGAAATGATATAACCAAATTTATAGAAACTCGAGGCCTGTGGAGATCACAGTTTTCTTAAACCAAATTCGTCTTGTATGGACGTTTGATTCCCAAGATACAATGGATGAACCGGAATTTCCTCCGGCGAACTGAACACTATGCTTGAACTTGATCAAATGGAGCTAGAACTTAAAACTTGGAACACAACCTTCAAAACACAAACTAGAACTAGAACTCGAGCTTGCTCAAAAGAGAGAATTGAGAACTAGAGAAGAGAGGAAATGATGATGCTTTGGTGTTGGTGTGTTTTCAAATGAGGAATGAAACCACCTTTTATAGGTTTCAAAGTGAGACCTCTCACTTATTCACCATTAATCCTCATGGTGTAACCTCCAAAATATAAAAGGTTGCCATTAGAGCAAACCTTTGATATTTAGAATTTTAGAAAGATCTAAATGAAGAAATTTCCCTCACATTTTTTGTTATTCTCCAACAGTAAGCTCATAAACTCATAGTCATCACCATCATATGAGTGGGGAAATTCTGTGACCGTCGTAGAATTTTCCCATATGAGAGAACGAAATATCATGATGTCTGAAAACTATAAAATGCAAGAGTAAAACTCATTTTGAATATAGTTGGGTCATAATTTGCCGTGTTCTAAGAAAGGCCAAAATAGTTCATAATTTTGATGGTTTTTCGCAAAAATAAAAATAAAAATAATACCATTTTTTTTTGTCTCGGCAAATTTCCATATATATTATGAAAATCAAGAATGGTCCTTGGTGAATTATTATGTTTCATCTAACTTCGGTCCATAATCACAAAAGAAGATTTGATAATTAATAAATCCCATTGACTAATGTAGAGGTCTTGAAATAAATCGGCGAATAGAAAATCCAGCTGCAACAGGTCAAACTATAGCCAATAATTTATCAGATTTGAAAGGTTCTCAAATTTGTACTTATTAGTGAACTAATTATATTCATTATGGTATTAATAATATGAATCACTTAATGTTAATTGGTAATTGGTTATCATTATTTAAACAACTAGCAATAGTACCAATAGACCAACTATCTCAGAACTAGACAAATAACTTTTTTGTTGAATATCAAATTATTACTTCCCCCATATAACGCATATATGGATAAGAACTTTAGTTATATAACTTTTTTGATGAACATAAAAAATAGATTGTTTTATCCGTAAGCATATTTAAATCACAATCAAATTACAACTAATTGAGTCGGTTAATATCAGTTAATTTGATTTTATATTTATATCTCCCAGTTATTACTATATACATTAGTTTATAGAATTTAATTATCAATATATATATATATATATATTAGATATAATTAGTAATTTCATATGCTATTGTTTAAAAAAAACCATCGTGAATGATTAATTCCACAAATAAAAACTATTTAAACTGCGTAATTGTAAATGAGTAACAAAAGAAAAAGTGTGAAATCTGAATAGTCGTTTTGTCGGTAATAATAGCTCGAACACCTTACGTTACTTTCATAATTATAGGCTAGTTTGATAATTAGGTTTAATAATTGATAAATTGTTCATTACTGAATATCGTTCGCGATTAATTAACCATCGGACATCATAAAAAGAAAAAAAGAAAAGAGGCAATTTCGTCCATATATAATTAATTATAGTTGCAATAATTTGGGCTATTCTGTAAAACTACACTGTGTAGATTTGTATTAGACTAAATTAATCAATACAATGAGGAGCTGAATTATACATGATAATAACAGTGATGTTAATTTATGTGTAAGCATCCATACAGAATACAAAAAATCCAAAAAATCGATATATATATGATATAAATTTCTTCAGTTGGTACTGTTTCTCAAATTTCGTAGTGACAAGTGACAAGTGGAAAGTTCAAAATTCTGAAAAAATGTAAAGAAGAGTACGACACGAGGCAAATTAAAAAGGGGTAACATCGATGCTATTTTTGGGACATTGTCCCCAAGGGAAGATTGTAATATATGGGCTAAACTAAAATATGTAGAGTCGAGTCAATAGACAATGTAATATTTGGAGTGAGAGAGAGTCTTGTTATACATTTTATATGGGTATTCCTTGGAGGCAAATACGCAATACCTACGTGGCAGTCACCTCGTCAGTTTTTATTATAAAATTTAAAAAATTATTGTAACATAATAAATCTTAATTAACATTTATTGTTAATAATTGACATTTTAAAAAATTATATTTAATTTTTGAGGTATTCATAACTCATATGTGTAATAATTAAGATACAATTTGTGGCTGGATTTTCTTTATGTAAATCCTAGAAGTCTCCAATTCAATCACAATTGTTCTCCTCCCACGAGTCCACGACTAAAAAAAATCCGTTCCGTCCCAATTATTCAGTTCATTTTCTACTTGCACGTGGATTATAAATATTTATGAAAATAATATATAAAAAAATTAATTAAACTTCCAATATTACTCCTATTTAAGATTGATAATTTTCAAAAACTTAATTAAATGGTTAGTTTTTTATTTCTAAAATCTAACAAGGGTGTGTATTTATATATTATAATGAAAAATATAATTATAATAATAGAACTATATAATTGGAACGTCTCAAAATAAGAATATGGACTATATAATTGGGACGGAGAGAATATGTAATTAAAAATTAACATTGGGCATATCCACATTCAAAGATTCGTAACGCATGTTGTTAACCCATAAAGATTATTTATAGTTATTCCATGCATAATGCATCTTAAATGCGCAATATATAATATTCCCATGAAATTCAAATATTACATTAATTACTAAAAGAGAAGTGGAATGGTACAATTTCAAATTAGTCGTTTATTTAGTATAAAAAAGGACTCAACAACTTATTCATTTTTTTTCTTCCTAATATATTATTATACAGAAGGATTCAAGAAATTCTTTCATTATTTGAATTCATTCATTTAATTCGTCAAAAAGACCCTCAACATCAACGAGAGGTCCTACATAATTAATTTAAGAGCAATAACTATAAGCCGCTCCTAATTTTCAGTTATAAATTGCTTTCTAAGTTTGGAAGAAATACATTCTCAACACCATAATCCAAGCTATTAATCTTTGCATATGCTCTATCATTAATTCAATATGCGGCGACTAGGGATGTAATCAAGTCGAGTCGAGTAATTGATAGAACGTATTCTACTTGCTTTTATTACTATCTTTTGGTACCGTTTCTCCTTATTATTTACCCTATATTTATGTATTTTGGATAAATGATATGATTGTTGAGCTGTGTAGGATGAAGATATAAAGTTGGAGAAAAAGGTCGTCCTTTTGGTACAAAAGGATCTAAGTGAAGAAAGAGCAAAATTCGAGTCTGAGTAGATCCGGCCGAAAGGGCTTGCAGCTGGAAGATTGGAGCGGAAGTTCTAGAACCTGGGCTTCTACACGCGTTTGGGCTTGCTAACTCCAATTCTCGGCCCAATTTCAGACTTGGGCGCGGAAATACACTTCTTAACCGCCCTTAGGAGTCTTTTGCACGAGAATTACCATGTTTATCTAGATTAGGATTTTATTTCCTATTAGAACTCTATCTTTTTATGGGTTGTAGATATATATTAGGATTCTAGTTTTAATTTGCGACAGACATTAGACGCGAGAAAGGCAGCAGCAAGAACGGTTATTCAGATTTCTTTCTTTTCTCTTCGTTTAATTCATCGCACTTCTCCACAATAGTCTTTGTTGCTCGATTCAAGCATGCAAGTTAGCTAATTTACTTATATTCCGGTGACGACGACGAAGCTCTACTTATACAAACTGTGAGATCTAATTTGTTCGTTCATAATTAATTAATGCATGTACATGTTGTTCTTGGATTTCGAATTGATAATTATTCTAAGTCTATTGAATAGTTGCAAATATTCGGTAGGTTGAGATTAATTACAAGCCAGTTAAATCATTCATACGTAATTGTGGATTATGTTTAAATAGTGGCAAAACGGTTGCTCAAAACTAGGGAAATAACAGAGTTAATTTCACAGCCCTGCGTCAGAGTCTGTAAGATTAAGAATCGGGTCTCTCTTGTGTTCATTGCTTTCAGTTCATTAAACTTAAAGAGCATCTCTTACAGTTGTCAACCGATTAGAGAATAATTGATGAAGCGTCTTCTTAATTATCGAAATAGTAGGGAGAGATTAGGTCATATCAGAAGCGTCTTCAATGACTATAACTGATTTGCATGGTTTGATTAATTAATTCTTGCATCTGTGATCAGTCTTTATAAGTGGAGTGGAGTTTGTTGAATCCAGAATACCTTCCTTTATTGATTTAAAATTCGTTCTCTCTGCTCGTCTATTTTCACTAGTTGTTTATTTAATTATTTAATTTATTTTGCTATACAAATCACACAAAACCTCTTTTGAAGATTTGGTCACGCAGATTGAAGGTCAAGAGTAGTTCTCACTGGTCCTTTGGGATACGATCCTGCTCGTCACTGTACTCTACAGTGTGGGCTTGCCGACGAAAGTCGAAACATTTATTTTTGGTGAAAAACGACACACCAAATTTTGGCGCCGTTGCCGGGGATCGGTTCTAAAAGTAGTGATTACTCGAAATTTTCAGTTTGTTATTTACTTTGCTTTATTTTTAATTTTTCTGGTACATGACCCATTCCTCTGCAGAAAAAGATTTAGTGTTCGATCCAGAGCCAGAGAGAACGTTACACCGATTGAGGAGAGCTGCTAAGGAGTCTAAGGAGACTCTCGAATCTGAACGAAGCACTCTTGGTATTGATCAACTTTTCGAAATGGCCAATAATGAAAATCCAATGAACCCGTAAGACCTTGCCGCAGGACGAGCCCTCCTAAATGCCAACGTGGCTGATCCTGAGCCCGAACATGAGTCTCTCATGAGGGAGCTCGGTTGCCTTCGGAGCAACAGATCCATCTGCATCGTGCTATCCCCGATTGCCAACAATGCAGAGATCCGACCTGCATTCATCCAAGTGTTACCGAAGTTTGGTGATTTGCTGGGAGAGAGTGCACACAAGCATTTGTCTGAATTTGATATCGTGTGCTCAACTTTAAGACCTACAGGTTTTACTGCTAATAACCTAAGGTTGCTCACTTTTTCTCACACTTCGCAGGGAAAGGCAAGAGATTGGTTGTTTGATTTGCCACCGGAGTCCATTACCACATGGACGGAATTAGAGGGACAATTCTTGCGAAAGTTCTTTCCTGAGACTCGAGCTGCCAATCTGAGAATGGCTATCAGCAGCATCAAACAAAAATCAAATGAAAGCTTAGCTGAATACTGGAAGAGATTTCAATAACTCTGCCGCAAATGCCTGGACCATGGATTCACTGATTATCAGCTTCTGACTAATTACTTTTACCGTGGCATGTCCTCTTTTGATAGGAAAATCGTCGATGCTGCCAGCGGGGGATCTCTTACCAACAAAACCCTTGGTGAGACCAAACAGCTCATCATCGACATGGCTTCTGGAGGACAGCAGTACGAAGAAGAAGACGACAGCAGACACCGGCCAGTAAGGGCAATCGACCGAGCTGAAGGGTCAGAAGTGAATGAAAAGATAGATGCTCTTACTTCCCTAGTCCGCGGATTTGCTGTGGCGCAGACAAGGCCAAACCGATGCGGAGTCTGTTCTGAAAATGGACACTTCACCGATGAATGTCCAACTTTGCATGAGCCCTCCACTGAACAAGCTTGTTATTGATCGGGCGATGCACAACAAGATGCTTTCAGAGGAATCAATTATGATGCCCCATAAGGAGAGAACTTTCGGAGAAAGAGGAACCATGACCCTTACTCCAACACCTACAATTTCGGGTGGAGAGATCATCCCAACTTTCGCTAGAGACAACTTGGAGACCCACCATCAGCTGGGGATTTGCTATCGAGGCCACCACAGGGTGAGCCGTATGCCCACATAGATCACTCTGCACCGTCTATGAGTGATATAATGAAGAGTCTGGAGCAAAGCACTAACCTAGTGACTAGCCTGGCGCAGAGCCAAAAGGCCTTTCAACAAGAAACACAAGCTGCTCTAGGCAGTATGGGCACACAGATCACACAGCTCGCCACCCAAATGCACAAACTGCAAGGAAATCAAGAGAAGTTGCCATCTCAAGCTGAGCAGAATCCTCATGGCAATGTCAGTGCAGTGACACTTCGGAGTGGAAAAAATTTGATCGAAGTTGAGCCGAAAAAGAAAAACACCAAGCCGTGTGGGCAAACTGCAGAGGCTGAAGACAGACCCAGCACAGAGGGCACACAGTCTACTGCACCATCTGCTCCTAATGAGGTGCGAATTTTGTCTAGAAATAATCCTATTGATGCTGCTCATTTTCCTTCCAGGTTGGTGAAGCACAAGAAAGAAGAAGATGATAAAGAGATATTCGAGCTCTTCAAGAGAGTTGAGATCAACCTACCTCTGATCGATGCCATCAAGCAAGTCTCGAGATACGCAAAATTCTTGAAGGAACTATGCTCCAAGAAGATACGATATGGGAAAGATGCAAAGATCAAGGTTGGTGAGACTGTTTCAGCCGTTATTCAACGAAAGTTACCTCAAAAGTGTCGAGACCCAGAAGTTACATTGCCCGTTCGTATTCCCGCCTTCTCCACAACTGTCAGTCTCCATCCACTACTCCGATCAATTCCACCGTCGACCACCATGGGGAAGAAACGCACCTCGACAACCAAGTAAAAGGGCACCTTCGCCTCCGTTCCGGCATCTTCGCCTCCAACACCTACTGAGGAACCACCGAGAGTTGCCTCGCCGCCTCCGGTTTCACCCTCCCCATAGACACCGGTCGCCACGCCTCCACCGTCTCCGACCGCAGCCCTTTCCGAACTCAACTAACCACCGCTCTTCCTTCGCCGCTCAAAGTGCCAGACCGTCGGCAGCCCATCCACCACCGCCAAGAGGAGCCGACCCTCCACCACTATCTCACCACCGCCGACCGCCACTCATTCTTCACCACCACCTTCACCGGCTGTCTCGACACTGCACGCGAGCCCTCTGCCCTCTGCCTCACCGCCACGCGCCCTAACTCCTCTACCTGAGATCACAAACGCCCCGTCCGATGCCTCGGCCGAGCCTCATCAGCCGCAACTCCCAGCCAAGCCCTTGAAAATGGGGACAAAAGGCAAATCTCTGAAGGCCTCCACGAGTTCTGCACTACCGGCTTTTCTGCCACCGGACGAGGTACAGCGCCGCACTGAAGCGAACACTCACCGTGTTCTCACCGGTGCGCGCCTTTTGATTGGGATAACATTTCTGTGCTTGGTGTGAATGATCGGATTAGGGATTTGTTTATTGGCATATGATGGTCTAGATTGCTTGATGTGTCTGCTCCTGTTCATCGTGCTCTTATGCTTGAGTTTTTATCGTCGTATGATTTTGATGCCTCGAGGGGGCTCAAGGATAAGCATGCTATTGTGTTCTCTCTAGGTGGTAGGCAATTTCACATGTCTGTTACAAATCTGAATATTGTGCTTGGTTTTGAGTCAGATGAATCTGTGCTTGAAGAGGCTTATCAGTCCTCCTTCTGTGACGTGCCGAATACTTTTTCCCAAACCGCCAATGCAACCTGGGTTGTGCTATCTATTGATGAGTCCTATATCTCTCGCTCCTCTAAAGGAGCTCACTTGAAGGATGACGCACTTAGACTTTATCATAGATTTTTAGCTTCTAATTTGTTTGGTCGGTTGGATATGATGAGTGTGGTCACTGTGCAAGAGTTATTTCTGTTTGATTGCTTGCATTCTGGGTCTAAAGTGAATTTTGGGTTTTGGCTTGCTAGAAGGTGGCACTTTAGTGCCAATCACACGCTTTGTAGAGCCCCCTTAGGCTGTTTTGTGACTTTGCTTGCTGAGAGGCTTCGCATCCCTCTGTCTGACCCCGACCATTTGCCTGCCACTTTATTCTGTCTAGATGATTATGCTGCTATGAAACTACTTTTTGTGAATGAACAGGGACATTACCAGCTCACTCGGTCGGGCATCGAAGGCCCGCATCACTTTGTTTCTGCAGGTACTGCTGCTGCTTCTCTCCTCCCGGAGATTGAGGCGTTGATCACCACTGCCACTGCTCGGATTGAGGACAGTCTCGGACACTGGCTCGATGAGATTGACGACCGCCTCGATGTCATGGAGCAAGTTATCCACCACCTGGCGGATCAGAGTTAGCCCTTTTCTTTTCCCCTCCCTTTTAATCGTTGTTTGTCCTTGATTTGCTTGTTATTTTTTTTTTGTTTTCCTTTGTTGTGTGTGAGTTTTTATTTCTGTTATGTTTTGAGTTTGCTTTTGTTTTCCTCTCCCAGTGAGGACACTGTGACCTTCAAGTGTGGGGGGGGATTACCTTGTCAGTTTCTTGATTAATAAAAAAACAATAAAAGAAAAAAAAGAGTCATTTTTTTTGTTTCTGTTGGAAGATGACTAAGTATTGATTGCCACAAATTGATGAAATTGAGGAGAATGGGCTGTGATTAGTTTGACTGGATGAATGGTTGTTGTTTTGTGATGAGAATGTGCCAATTTTTTAGATGAGATCTTGGATGATGAATTATGCCGTTGATCAAAATTTTTGAGCCTACAAAAATGTGAGTTTTTTAGCCTATGAGCATGCATAAATAAGAGCTCAAAGTTTTTGTTGATGAGTGTTTGTCTGATTATGCCAATTGGATGCTTGAATTGCCCGGTTACCACCTTTGTTGCCATCTTTGATTTCATTCACAAACATGATTAAGGTAGTTAAGGGTACCCGAGCTATTGGCCTAAAGAAAAGATCCCACCTTATATTGCCAATTAGTGAGCCATCTTGAGCTTGAAAACCATTTCTTTTCAAAGTACAGCCACTATATATGAGCCATAGCCTTTTTGTTTGACTTTTTGACCCGGAAAATGTGCAAGTGTAAACTTTACATTAAAGCTGCAGTAGTGGGAACAAGTTGATGCTAGGAGTTTAACACTGAAGAAGCCTCTGTCCAAAAAAAAGAGAAGAAATAAGAAAGGAAGCAAAGCTTCAAGAGAAGAAAAAACTAAAAAAAAAGGAGAGAGCAAAGCAGGACAGTGAGCATGAATAAAGACAATACTTTTTGGAGTGATTTTGTTGAAGAAACCTTGAGGAACTCCAGTAATGAGATCCTGGCCAAGCCTGAAAGCTTCTGTAGCTAGACTTCACAAATTGGGAACACTTGCATATTTCCTCTTGAGCCACTTTATCCAAAAGTTATTCTACCCCGTGCACCCGAGCCTCATTACAACCATAGAGAAAAATCCTTTTGATTTGTGAATATTTCGAAGTGTGATGATTTTGGTGACATATGGGCAATCCTATGCTGAAGATGGCTAATTATGACTTGTGTGAATTGCCTCTTGACCTATGTTTGAGATTACAATGAGCGAATCTTGGTGAGACCGGATTGATGAGCATAATTATAACTTGATTGAAAAGAGTTGGCATGTTTTCTTGAAACAAAATGGGTTGGAGGTTTGTGGATTGATAAATCACAGTTCCTACTCTGATTGTTCGTCGTTTTGAGAAGTTGATGCTTGGTCATTTATCCTTCTGAGTCTGTTTGTGTTGCTCGAGGACGAGCAAGGTTTAAGTGTGGGGGGATTTGATAGGACGTATTCTACTTGCTTTTATTACTATCTTTTGGTACCGTTTCTCCTTATTATTTACCCTATATTTGTGTATTTTGGATAAATGATATGATTGTTGAGCTGTGTAGGATGAAGATATAAAGTTGGAGAAAAAGGTCGTCCTTTTGGTACAAAAGGATCTAAGTGAAGAAAGAGGAAAATTCGAGTCTGAGTAGATCCGGCCGAAAGGGCTTACAGCTGGAAGATTGGAGCGGAAGTTCTAGAACCTGGGCTTCTACACGCGTTTGGGCTTGCTAGCTCCAATTCTCGGCCCAATTTCAGACTTGGGCGCGGAAATACACCTCTTAACCGCCCTTAGGAGTCTTTTGCATGAGAATTACCATGTTTATCTAGATTAAGATTTTATTTTCTATTAGAACTCTATCTTTTTATGGTTTGTAGATATATATTAGGATTCTAGATTTAAATTGCGACAGACATTAGACGCGAGAAATGCAGCAGCAAGAATGGTTATTCAGATTTCTTTCTTTTCTCTTCGTTTAATTCATTGCACTTCTCCACAATAGTCTTTGTTGCTCGATTCAAGCATGCAAGTTAGCTAATCTACTTATATTCCGGTGACGACGATGAAGCTCTACTTATACAAACTGTGAGATCTAATTTGTTCGTTCATAATTAATTAATGCATGTACCTGTTGTTCTTGGATTTCGAATTGATAATTATTCTAAGTCTATTGAATAGTTGCAAATATTCGGTAGGTTGAGATTAATTACAAGCCAGTTAAATCATCCATACGTAATTGTGGATTAGGTTTAAATAGTGGCAAAACGGTTGCTCAAAACTAGGGGAATAACAAAGTTAATTTCACAGTCCTGCGTCAGAGTCTGTAGGATTAAGAATCGGATCTCTCTTGTGTTCATTGCTTTCGGTTCATTAAACTTAAATAGCGTCTCTTACAGTTGTCAACCGATTAGAGAATAATTGATGAAGCGTCTTCTTAATTATCGAAACAGTATGGAGAGATTAGGTCATGTCAGAAGCGTCTTCGATGACTATAACTGATTTGCATGGTTTGATTAATTAATTCTTGCATCTGTGATCAGTCTTTATAAGTGGAGTGGAGTTTGTTGAATCCGGAATACCTTCCTTTATTGATTTAAAATTCGTTCTCTCTGCTCGTCTATTTTCGCTAGTTGTTTATTTAATTATTTAATTTATTTTGCTATACAAATCACACAAAACCTCTTTTGAAGATTTGGTCACGCAGATTGAAGGTCAAGAGTAGTTCTCACCGGTCTTTTGGGAGACGATCCTGCTCGCCACTGTACTCTGCAGTGTGGGCTTGCCGATGAAAGTCGGAACATTTATTTTTGGTGAAAAACGACACACCAGGAATAGTCTTATCGAGCTCAAGCTCGATAAGAAAGACTCGAAGCTCGACTCGACTCGAGTTCGGTTGAGCTTTAATTTTTTGAGCTTGAGCTCGACTCGATAGCAAACTCGAAGCTCGAGCTCGACTCGACTCGATTATGTATAAATATTAAATAAAAAATTATATTTATTTAATTTTAAATAAATATAATTTAATTATTAATGATATATATGTAAATAATTAAATTATTAAGGGTAAATTTATAATTGCACTAAAGTTCGATTAAGCTCGATAAGGCTCGCGAGCCTGTCGAGCTCACTATTATGGAGCTCGAGCTCGAGCTCGGTAACTACTCGAGTAGCACGAACTCGAACTCGACTCGACAAATCTCGAGTCGATTTCGAACTTTCACCGAGTCAATTCCGAGTAGCTCACAAGTAGGCTCGACTCACTTAAGGTAAATTTTTTATGAGCAAGGATTTAAGAAGCCAAATCTGTTAGTGTATATAAAGTGTTGCTAAAATATAGAACGCAAATACTCCTATACATAAGATGTACATCAGACGGTCAACGCGTTGACCGGGTCAACGCGCGCGCGTTGACTCGGTCAAAGCGTTGACCAAAAAAATCGTGAAAACAGGTGATACTTTTTAGGGATACAACTGGTACTTTTTTTAATTTTGAATGATACTTTTTAGTGTTTCGATTGATACTGATCTTAACAGTTTTTTTCTTTATTTTTTTTCCTGGCCAATACTTTTTATTGATACAAATGATACTTTTGGGCCTTTGAAATGATACTTTTCAGTATTATAAATGATACTAAATTTGACGGATTTTTTAGTCAAAGTATTGATCGGGTCAACACGCGTTGACCCGGTCAACACATTGACCGTCTGATGTACATCTTATGTACAGGAGACTTGTCCAATATAGAATAATTAAGTACACATTTTGCGTGACAAATAAGTTGCGAAGTTATTTCTTTTTCCAAATATGAATATCTAAATTGCCGTCCTTGGATAATCGTAATCCATTTTATAGAATTAATTTATTAACAAATCAAACTTAGTAATTAAACTATTTATCCATACTATATTCACAAAAATAATTATAAAATATATTTCCTAATAAATACGTTTGATGTGTAATTGCATGTCCTAAAAAAATTTAAAATGGATTGAAAATTAACTACTTATACGTGTGTGTATAGGGATAGATTCAAATAGGAACCAATCCCCACGTGAGAATCTACAAAACAATCAAATTGATCTATCTTGATGACATGCAAGATAAAAACGAGGTGTCATAATTGTAAATATGAGAAATTTAAAAAATAAGGGTATTTTCCGATATTTTTTAAAATAGTGATGTCATCTTATTTGTAAAAATTCTTAAAAACTTTAAACAATCCTAACCCATTCGTTTTAAATCCAATTGATTCAAATAATATATCAAATTAAAGATTTTTTTATGCTCTTTCATTTAAGATGCATATTCCATATGTTTGTTCAAACGAATATTGATAAAAAAAATATAAAAACTCATTTTTAGGCGTATATAAATCGTAACAGTCAGACATTGCTAACATTATACCACATCATTGCTAACATTGTGCATTTATGTTGCTAATATGAAACATGTTAATTTATACACGATACCCTACTATGAATACACAATTGCTATCATATGAAAATAAGTAAAACATTAATTATATATATAGTGGAAAGTTAGTTTAATCTATTTTTCAAAAAAAAAAAAGAATTTCAAAAAAATAATAACCATTGAAAAAAAGTCATGACCGTTTAATTGAAGGATGTTATTTCATCATGAAAACTATAAGAAAACTAACAACATTTAAAAATCATATTAGCAAATCATTATTTACATATTAGCAAATTATTGTTTACACATTAGCAAATCATTGTTCACATAATAGCAATATATATTAGTAACATATTAGCAATATGATATATGTATAATGTTACAATATATTATACAATGTTATTTTAATTGTGGTCCAATGTCATATGAACATTTTTTAACACGTATCAATTTATCAATATGATCCCGTCATATTATTAATATGAGTTTCTAATGTTAGCAACATAATTCATTAAAATTAGCAACATATATATGTCATGTTAGCTTGTTAATACATATGTCTACAAAGACAACAATTTTAAAGCGTAGTATATTTAACTTTGAAAATTGAACCCTGAATCTGAAAAATATAACAGAATTTCTAAATTACGAAAATAACTCTCCTTCATTAAGATTCTCTAATATTACAAGTTTGCCACCTTAGTTTGGTTAAAACATTGACTTAATTATAATCCTTAGATCTAATAAAATCTAGGGTTTGGATTGATTTCTAGGTTCTCATGTAGGACTTGGTTCCTATTTGAACCATTCCCTATATATATATATATATATATATATATATATATATAGGGATGATATGCTGAGCACCATCCATGGGCACCTACTGTGGGCGACGCTGACGTGGCATTCCACGTCAGCAACTTGCTTTGAAAAAATAATTATTTCATTCGCTTCTAGAACGCATTTATCGAACGCCCATGGATTCTACATAAACATCTTGCACTGCATACATTCCTTTCGTGTCTCTGCTCCCAGTTCTCACATTAGATAGTTCGTCGGAGTCTTATCAAAATTGTGGTGCTACGGCCGGAAGGACGAAAGCCGTTTCATCTTTGAGAGACAACACGCCTAATCATGAGCACTAACTGGGGCGTATTTATCAGCGGAGAGAGGTCCCCTCGACTCGGCTTGCCGGAATCTGTATTCCAGTTCCAGTTTGTTTAATTTGTTTCATTACAGTTTATTGTATCCTCTCTTGTTCTATTCTCTCTTCTTCTCTTCTACATCAGATTGTAACAATTCTAGAAGTCGTGTAATTGTGTTCTAACAATATCAAAATTATCATTTTGAGGAGAAAGAACATGAGTGAGTGTGTGACTGTTTGAGGAAGGAGAAGAAAGGCACGTGCTCGATAAATGCGTTCTAGAAGCGAATGAAATAATTATTTTTTCAAAGCAAGTTGCTAACGTGGAACACCACGTCAGCGTCGCCCACAGTAGGCGCCAATGGATGGTGCTCAACATATCATCCCTATATATATACATATATATATATATATATCAATTATGTTTATGCATATATGTGCTTATATTTATACAATGCATGCAATTGATATCTACATCAACATATATTGGATGAGAGCTTATATTCCATATTTGGTATTCCAACATGTATTGCACGATCGAATTTATAAATTTAATAATAGATATTATAAAATTAAAAACTAATTATACCATTATCAACTTGGTCATATTTATCAACAAAAGATTGAAATTAAAAAAAATTAAACCTTATTTATAAAATAATAAGTCAGAATAATCATTTCTTTGAAAATTAAATACTAAAAATAAATATAAATCCTAATTGAGCATAATCAACCATAATTAATAAATGTAAAATTAAACTAAAACATAATAAATTAAGATTGACGAAAAATGGAAGATAAACTTGTAATTAAATTTGATCGTGTAACACAAGTTGGGAAACCAAATGTGGAATAGATCGGGATCCCATCCCAACATATATATCTCTATATGGTTATAATATACACACCCCTTTATCTGAGAAAATGAGGGATAACTATCGGGTTATCGAAAAAATATGAGACAAAATTTTCCAAAAAAGTTTAAAATTATGTACTTATGCTTTGAAAATCTAGTTCTCTTCTACTTAGATTTATTTGGATAATTTAAAGGATAAATGAATTCAAACTCTCATATTCGGCTACTTAATTTTAGTTTTAGCTAAAAGCTCGAATATAAGCACTTTAACTAAACTATTCCAATTTCCAAACACTATATATGCACATTAATAGATTGAAATTATCAAATGTCACTTCGAATTAACTGAAACACTCCTAATACTGTCGTGAATATATATAGATATACAATCATCAATATATATATATATATATATATATATATATACACAGTGGCGGAGCTAGAAATACAGCTCAGAGGGGCCCAATTCATAATATAAAATGCCATAAGTAGAATGATAAAAAAATATTTTTTAAATTTACAAAATTCTAATATTCTTAAAATTGCATCACAATGTTCAAATCTTCAATGAACCCTAAAATTTAAAACTCAACGCTAAGATGAGAAATAAATATACTCCCTCCGTTTTTAAATAGGTATCAATTTGGATGAATGCACACATATTAATAAATATATTAATTAGATAATCAAATTATTTTATACATCATTATGTAAATACATTAAATGGGTTGAATATGGTTGTTTGAATACATTAAATGAGGGCAAATATGAGAAAAATGTAAAAATTTTACCTCGATTGTGTAGAATGACACTTTTTGTGAAATAAAATTAAAGTGTTAGAATGACACTTATTGTGAAGCGGATGGAGCATTAAAGAAGATAAGAATTACTACCATTATATATGGAATTGAGGTTGATTCTAGTAAAATAGAGTTAAAAATGAGAATGAAAATGGATTGACTGATTTTGTTTTAGTATTATTTGAATTAGATTTGGAGTATGGAGTTTGGACTCTAGATTGCAGTACGTGGGATTACCGACTAGGAGTAGATTAGTATATTTTTTATTTTTATTTTTAAGTATTAAATTAAAATACTACTATAATATTTCCTAAAAAAAATACTACTACTATAATATTATTTTTTAAAAAAAATTCTAGGGGGGCCCAATGCCCCCCTGGGCCCATTGTGGCTCCACCCCTATATATATATATATATATATAGAGAGAGAGAGAGAGAGAGAGTGGATCATATGAGAACGACCATTCCCCATGTGAGAACTATGAAATCATCTAATTCATCAATTGCTTTGATTTAGATGGCTAAGATTTGGTCAATTTTCAGTCAAAGACGGTGGTAAATTTGTAATATTTGAGAAACCTAAAAAAACATAATTTTCGGAATCATATAGACAACACTTTAAAACCGTTGTCTATTCTTATAAATTTCGCTATGCTAAAATGAGAGTAATATCATGTTATTATAAACATATATACATGCTAATATGAATATATATGCATACTAGTATGAATATATGATGTCATACTATTAAAGAACAATATTACTGCTATTATGAATAAAATTTATGTGTTTTATAAATATTTTTTTCATGTTGTTATGAACATTTTTTCATGCTATTATGTGTATACTTCCATGCTATCATGAATATTTTGTCATGCTACTGTGAGTATAATATCACGCTATTATAGACGAAAAAATATATCTTCGAATAAACATATGAACAATGGATCTTAAATGAAAGAGCATGAAAAGAGCTTTAATTTAATATATAATTTGCGTAAATCTAATGAAAATTAAGCAAGTTATGGATGTTTAAAATTTAAATAAAATTTGTGTAAGGATGCTGACGTCAGTTTTGACCTGGGTAAGTTTGACTTTCTCATATTTACCACTATGCCACAACATTTTTATTTAAATCTGAACCATTGAGATCAAAACATTATGTGGTTGAAATTAGTTTCTAGTTTCCACATGGAAATTGGTTCTCATACTAACCCTACTCTCTTTCTCTCTCTCTCTCTCTCTCTCTCTATATATATATATATATATATTATCGATCGGTGCATGCATGCTATCATTACTGCTGGGCTAAGTTGGAGAGGAAATGAAAGTTCCATGAGTAGGAAGCAAGATAGCATGATCAATATATAGCAATCAGTTTTACTTCAAAGCGTGTGTAACATTATAACTCGATCGAATACAAAAAAAGTCGCTATCTATGAATTAATTTGAATTTGATACGTGGAGTTATCACCTTATTATACATGTACTTCGCAGTTCGGATACTTTGATAATTAAGTGCATGCACATTTACTATATATATATAGATGAGGAAATATATATATATATATATATATATATATATATATATATGTATGTTTAAGACAACATTTAATATGATTCTTATTCATATATGATATATGCACGATATTAGTAAAGTTGTGGTGCCATATTAGCAATATTTGATAATTACCGACTTACAATTTTTATATGCATGAAAAACATATATATTTTTTTTTTGCATTTTTCATTAATTCTTGTTTGAATAAACACATGCATGCTATATGGATTTTAAATGAAAGAGTACGGAAAGAGTTTTAATTAATTAATTAATTATATATATATTATTTGTATAAATTGGATAAAAAGAACAAGTTATGATTGTTTAAATTTATTTTTTAAAAGAATTTAAAAAGTATTTTTGAGTTTCCGATTTTACCCTTATGCAATTGACCGCACATAGTTTTCTTATAAATTACAAACATGTGGCCACCTAATTCATTGACTAAAAATACTCTAATAATTTCCCACCTGGGTTTCATTCGTATTTTAACTCACCCCTGTATATATATGCATCATTTAATTATGGCGTGTTTAATTTTTTTTTTTTAGAGCATACTAGTTTAACATTTTTTTGGACCAATTGCTTTAACTATATAAGAGGAACTATAAAACATTACACTTACAACACAAACTTTTTTTTTTCGCAGTTAGGGAGCATGTCATGAATGTTGTGAAAAAATTTGTTGGTGAGGAACATGCATGTCATGAATGCTGGGAAAAAATGTTGTTGACAAATATGCACGTCTTGTTTATGTAATCAGGATGCATTCTGATGATTTTAATTAATATATTGTGGTAATTTATTATATCCAATTTCAAGTTAATGTTGTAATTATTTTTATTGTAGGGTAACATTTTAAAGTTCGTGTTGAAAACTATAATCCGTATATAGTTCATGATATTTAAACTAATTAACCCCTCTATTTAATATCATGTGTTTCATTAAATTTAAAAAATGTTTAGTATATCTAATATTATGTAACACAAATGGTTTGAAAATCTTAGTATAGTCTACTAGGAACCACAATCATCTGCAAAATATTTCACAATTTACTTCATCTATAAAACTCTTGAGACATGATAGTGTAGATCCCTCAAGAATGAACTTCATCCTTTTTATAAAGTCATTAGTTAGCACACCTATGCGGGTGCGGATTCTCCCCTACCAATATCCCCTATATTTCCTTCTACCAAAAATTCTATCACACCCAACACATACTATACCGTTACACGCATACTAAAAAAATAAATAAATGGGGCCCATTATTAAACTACACACATCACACTAGCTAGGGAGAGTAACTCTGCAAAAATTATCCGAGATGGGGTAGGGAAATTACCCACATAATAGGTAAGTGCACGGACATGGATAATTACTCATAAATTTTGATGAGGACGGGTGCAGGTACGGGTACCTTAGTACCCACACATATATAAATATATTTAATTAATGATTGTTATATATATATATATATATTATAAAAATTATACAAGTTGTGTTAAATTATATTGTAATATTATATTTTTTGAATATTTCATAGTATTGTTATGTTTGTATACTTTCATTTAATGTCGTATTTTCGCGAAGTCTTTGTATTATTTTTTAATCGAACTATGATTTAATTTTAGTAAACATTTTTAAATTTATGAACTATTGGATCATATTTTTTATTTATTTACTACAAATAATAATTATTAAATTAAATATTAACAAAATAGTTCATGATAAATAAATTATTTATGTTTAATATATATACATATATATATATATATATTAAGAAATTATGGCACTTGCTATTATCTGAAAATAGTTAGTTAAAAATAAAATGATAATTGAACACGAATAAAATATGGATTACATTATTGAACTATAACTTTCATTATTTATTCCTATGTTTGCAAACATAGAATAAATAAATCCATATAAAAATTTATATATAACACATAAAATATATACATATATTTTTTTAAACATATACAACAAAAAACTTATATAAGTATATTGGAATGATTATCGGAAAAAATATCATTAAATTTGTCAAACGGGTTAGATAATACTAATTTTCTATGTACCATGTTTGAGAAGGCAAAACACATTCTTAGATCCCAATACTTTTATGTTTTATTTTGATAGGTTTTTGTACAAATTTTATTTTTTATTAGGTCCTTCTACTTCGAAAATACATTTTTCAGATTCTTATACCTTTTTTGTCTTGTTTCGATAGGTCCCTATACTATTTTTATATTTTAATAGGTCCTTCTACTTTTATATTTAATTTTAACAAGTCCTTATTTAACAAAAAAGAAAGAATTTAATAGGATTTACAATTTTGTTTTTATTTTTTATTTTTTAACCTATTCCAATTATTACAAATTATTAATAAAACTTTGATCAATGATTAAAAAATAAAAATCTAAAAGAGATCAAAAAAGAAATATATAACTGGCTGTTCTTGAAATTAATTCAAAATTATAGTATTTTTTGGTCTATTATATCAAATTAAACTTTGATTAGCGATAATTAGTTAATGGATTACATTTTTTTATTAAAATTTATTACATTATCTGTTAAATATAAAAATAAAAAAATTAAATTAAAGTGATAATAAAAAATGAATTAATCTTCTTGTTTTATTTTTTTATAAATTTATATTTATTTTTTATTAACTTTTTTTTCCACGTGACTCGTGCATTGTGCTCGATGATTATTTTTTTAGAAATAAATATACACCCTAAAATTAAATTGAATTCATTTATTTTTTTTATTTGACGTCTCGATACAAAATGAAAATTAAAAAAATTGAAAAAAATAAAAAATAAGCGAAAAAAGGAACAGAAAATTGCAGCCGGCAGGCGCATAGAGCCCACAACCCTGACCGTTGGGCTTTTTTATGTGTTATCTGGGCCGGATTTTGGGTATTTTAGGTGGGTTTGCGTCATATTTGGCCGTGTTATGGATTGTGACCCGTTGAACGATTTAGCACAAGTCTTTGTCTAAAAATTATTAACATGTGTATGATGGGTGCAGTGTGTGATGGGCTGGGATGGAATTTTCCCTCCTACACCTTTGGATGGTCACCATATACTGCTAGGGCTGTAAACGAACTGAATCGAGCCAAACATAATAATGTTCGAGCTCAGCTCATTAAGGAATATTCAAGCTCGAGCTCGGCAAGAGCTCAATTTGAATTTTTTTCATCTTATTCAAGCTCGACTCAACAAATAGTTGTCATGTTCGAATTCGATGCGAGCTCGGCTCATGAAATGCTCAAAAAATTACTAATCGAGCCTGAGCTCGAACGCTCAAAAAAAGGCTTGTTTAATTTACATATTTGAGCTCGAGCTCGAAAAAAGAGCTTATTTAATTTACTCATTTGAAATATTTATAATATTCACAAACATGTTCGATTAAGCTGAGCTCAAACATGTTCACGAGCTGGCCGTGCCGAATAATAATTTGAGAGTTCAGCAATATAATTTTATCGAGCTCGATTTGAGGCTCAAGCTGATTTCTTTCTAAAACGAATGAACTTCGAATGAGCTTTTTTTAAATGAGCTTCGAATAATTTGCGAGTGGCTCTATTCATTGTATTGTATGACTGGGATAATGATTTATTATAAGATTTATGAGGTGGAATTTTTTGGATAAATAAATAATTTTTTTATGTTAGGAAATTATATCCAATTGTACATCCATAATACCATAATTGATCAAAATTCTCATTGTGATTTTATGGATTTTTCATCACAGTACCTACACGGACAGATTCAACAAAGGCCCCATTTGGTTGGCACAAAATCTGACTTGGGAAAGTAATCTGATTCCCTATTTTAATATTATTGTATTTGATTCATTTTTTTATGTAATATGGAAAGGAATTACATTCCTCAAAACAAGAAAAATTGTACAACTTTCCTGGATTGTGAATACCTACTCGAAGTAGGTATTCTTTTTCCTTATTTTTGGGAATCTGGTATTAAATGATTTCATTGTTCAAGTTCTTCATTTATTATTATTTATTTTTTCTATAAATTATTATTATGTTTAGATTCATATTTTTTAACCAAAACATAAAAAAAATGATTTTTTTTAAAGTTGAAAAAATAAGATTTATTATTATCTTTTTTATTATTAATACTAAGTTTGGATTAAAAAATTTCAATTAAAAAATGAGTAAAATAGAAAAAAAAATAGAAAATTTTATAAATGAAAAAAGAAATTAAAAAATGTGACACTTTTTTTATTGAAGAAATTACGACTAAAATTCCACTATTTTATCAATCATTTTTTTGGCATTTCTATCAAAATTCCAATAATATCATGTTTGAGACTGCATTGCGAACTAAACGACGACCATACCATTATCAATATAGATAATTTTGACTTCCAATTCAATAAAAAATATTTATATAAATAATTTTGATATCCAATTCAATAAAAAATATTTGGACACCAATACAATATTTACCTTAATTGATTATTTTGTAGTCATATCATTTTATTTAAATTGAAATAATATGTTGCATTCAATATCTATAGTACTAATGCAAATTGAAAAATTACACATTATATGGTTCATAATTTAAAATTATAAATATTGGTAGTATAAAATAAGATGCAATATATATTTTAGATATTTAATTATCTAATCTTGTTAAAATTTAATCCAATAATAAAAACAGAATAATTACAATTTCCTTATTGTGTTCCAAACACAGAATAAAGATTCTGTTAGTAATCATTTTCCTCAGAATCACATTTCCAGAAATCATATTCCTAAAAAACTATACTTTCTTGCCAACCAAACAAGCCCAAAGTTTAACGAATTCAACGAAAGCAATTGATCAAAGTTTATCTTGAACAAAATAATTTAATCTACAACAAAAATAATTAGCTTTATTCTCTAATGTTTAAATTAATTTTAAAATATTTTTAAAACGAAATGGAAAACAAAATCCTTCAAATTATTCCATCAATTAGAATTTTAAATTGACGGACTCTAAAAAATGTTTATGCATCAGTTAATGTTTAATTAATTAATTTATTTCCAACAAAATATTTACTAAGTGAAAACATATAATTTTTCTACTATTATTTTTTAAATTGATGGGCAATTGAAAAACATAGATTTTTGTATTACATTGGATTAAAGCCTCGTTTGGTTGGCAATGAATCTAATATTGAAAAGTAATCTGATTCCTTATTTTTAAATTTATTTGTTTGGTTTAATTTTTGAGAATTTTGGAAAGTAATCAAAATCCTCACAACAAGGAAACTGTACAATTTTTCTGGATTCTAAATACCTACTTGTAGCATGTATTCCTTGTCTCTATGAATATTGTGTTAGACCATTTTTATTATTTATTTTTTATCCATTATTTTTATTATTTATATAAATTATTATTAAAATTGTATTTATAAATTTTTAATAAAAAATTGAAATTTTTGAAAATATATTTTAATCTTAATTTTTTTTTGTGGATTATTATTAGTTTTTTTTTATTATCAAGTTTTGAATTTTAGCAAAAAAATGAAAATTTGAAAAACACAAAAATCCTACTAAAATCCGATAATCATATTAATTAATTTTTTTTGGTAATTGGTGGTAGAGAAATGATAAACTCAAACAATACAACTTTTTTAAATGAGATGTATATAAAAGAAAGAAAACCACTCAAACCTAAAAATTTCGGATATCACATGGAGATAACTCAAGGGACCGGAGACTCATTAAAACCCATATGGAAAATTCAAAGTGGGAAAAACCATATGGGAAAAAGAGTATTCCTCTAAGAAAAACAAAAATAACAAGAACCACAAAAGTCCTGTTTAACAGCGTCATCAATAGAAGAAATACTAAAAAAACAAAACCTAGAAGGAACCGAATACTTAGTTAACAAATCAGCTACCTTATTGCCTTCTCTGTAAATATGAGAAACACAAAAATTAATATTAGTAATAAAATCCAAAGTCCGACGCCAACGTGATTTCAGAATCCACGACATATGCAAACTACAAGAAGAGAGAAGCGAGACCACATAGACAGAATCTGCCTCCAGTCAAATAAAGTCTAGAGACAAATTCTGAGCCCATTCCAGAGCAACAATAACCGCAACTAATTCTGCCAAGAAAGCAAAGCCGACTCCTTCTTCAGTATGAAAACAACCTAAAATCGAGCCATCAGCACACATGAAGACTCCCCCCGTGGTCATCACTCCTGGACAGCCCCGCGCAGCTCCGTCAGTATTAATTTTAATCCAACCAGTCGGAGGAGGACGTCAAACAACATATATCAACACCCGATGAGGGCTTGGTCTTGGATCAATCTTCAAAGCCTTTAACGTAACCAAATCACTCACCACATTACTCATAAATCCATGCTTGCACCTCATAAAAGACATCTCTTTTAAAGCAACCCTCGTAGTGGAAATAATCAAGAAAGAAGTAAGGTCGATGTCATCATAAATCGCATTATAAGGTTGATGTCATCATAAATCGCATTATTTCTAAAGGTCCAGATGCCCCAAATAATAGTAACTACCACAGCTCTCCACAACAACATAACTTGAGAACTAAATGAACAATTCATAAAACTTAGATAAGCCTCATGAATCAATGAAACACGAATATATGACAACTGAAAAATATCAAAAACCCATCTCCAGACAACAACAACTAATGGACAAGACCAAAATAAATGATCCAATGTCTCCATCTCCTCTTTACATATGACACACATACTCGGACCAATAAAATCATACAGAGTATCCATAGTAGGCAGCCGTGCAAGCAAAATATGCCAATTCACTAAAGACCGATGAATGAGAATGTGAGAACCCCAAATCCACTTTCCCCACTTGACAGAGGGGAACTGAACATGAGTATGCAAAATTTAGCCATGACCGATCCATGCAGCAATTTTGTCCAAATCCTTTTATCTGTCCCGTGAATGATTAGAACCTTCAGAATATCGGTCATGACATCCGGGAAAGAAAGAGCAAAGGAAGCCGTGACCTTCCATATGCCATTCATAAAAAAGTCTCCAACTTTGTCCACAAATTTGATATGAATATCTGAAGGAATTTGTAACTGATCAATGAGAGTATATCCAAGCTAGTTATTGTGTCAAAAATCCACTGCAGAGCCATTCCCAACAATGCAAAATAACTCATGAATTAAATCCTGAACCACCGAACGAATCCTAGGCCAAATCGAAGAATAAACAACTCGTTTATGAGTAATAGAATTCTATAAAAATCGAGTTCGACATAAATTCATGGCCTCTGAGCTCGAGATAATCAAATTCCATGCAAGTTTCATAAGCAAACCATGATTCAATTCTTTGAAAGATGAAATCCCGAGACCCCCTTCTTCCACAATAGCACACGTTCTCGCCTAACTCACTGCAGTATAGGATCGATCATACACATTCCCTTTCCATAAAAAGTTCCTCACCGCAGCATCCAATTCTTTGATAAAAGAAGCTGACCAACAATATATCGACATCGAATGGGTAGCTGAACTCAAAATCACAGATTTGATCAAACAGAGCCGGCCAGCCATAGACAAATACTTTTCCGCCCAATGATCAAATTTGGCGAGAATTTTATCCGCAAAAGGACGCAAGAAAGCAGTCTTAGGAATACCTTCAAAAATCGGCACCCCCTAGATAAATTGTTAGCAGCGATCCCACGATAAATTCTAGTAAAGAATGGAGAGAAGAACGCATCCTCTTGCTTAACCCCTTACCAAAGAAAACCTGCGACTTCACATGACTACAAACTTGACCAGACCCTCTAGCATAATCCTCTAACACCTTAGCCAGATACCGAACATTCGAAGAAGAGGCCTGACAAAAGATGAACACATCATCCGCATACAAAATATGTGAAGGAAAGGACACTCCCCTACCATAAGACATAGGAGTCAAATTGTTATCCGCCATCGCTCGAGAAAGAATATAGCTAAGAACTTCCTCCACTATCCAAAAAGAAAAAGGAGACAACGGGTATCCTTGACGAACACCCCTAGAACAATCAAAATATCCCCTTGGCGATCTATTAATCAAAACTGAGAGACGTGCCGAGCTAAGAATGTTCTGTATCCAGTCACAAAATTTCAGAGAAAACCTAAAATTCATCCGGATCCTTTGCAACAAGTCTCATCTAAGAGTGTCAAAAGCCTTTGTAATATCAACGTTGAGAGCCACATTTCATCCAACATGAGTTCGATTTAAATCGTTAATCCCCTCAGAGGCCATCGCAATTGCATCATGAATATGCCGGCTTTGGATAAATCCATATTACTCATTCAACACAAGCAATGAAGCACTTCTATTAAGACAAGACGCCAAGACATTGGTAATAATTTTAAAGAAAAAATTACTCAAACAATGCAACTTGACTTTAGAATCAATAATAAAATTCGACATTAGTAACAATTTATTTTTGAATGATGTAGACCAAATATAATAATAATAATAATAATAATAATAAAATTACTTTTGTAAATTAATGCAATTGTTTTTTTATAGTCAATGGTTTACGCATGTTTACATTTATACAATACACACACACACATGTATATAGGCAAGTCTTGTGTGCATTAGGTGCACATCTGTAACACCTCAGATTTTCAAATAAGGTTTAGAGGATTGTTAATGGTAATTAATTAGTTAAGAAAGAAATTTGAATAAGGTTAATTAAGGTCAGATGTCAGTCACGACTTTAGGGGTCAGTTTTCATGAAATCATCTTTTCGGATAATATGATCTTAATTCTGTTTTGGCCATTTATGGTCTCGTTAGAAGGGTTTTTACTCAAGGAGTGTGCCGGTGTTCCCAAAATTTTATTCTAAAGTCATTTGAGTTCCTAGTGATGAAAAACGTATTTAAAGGGTAAATGAATAGTAACTTTTGTGTGCGTTCGTGTTTTGAGAAATTTATGAAATCCTCCTCGTTGATCTGAGTCTAGTTCAATCAGACCCCTCTTATGGGAAATGACTCAAGGATTCTGTTGGCATTCACGGATTTCCATTCTGAGGTCAATCGAACGCTCAGGAGTAAAATCTATCAGTCTGAGTGAATAGTAAAAAGTAATTCCAAAAAGGGAATCTTTGCTCGTCTTTCTTCTGACGACCCCGTCTCCATCATGAATCAAGTTGGTTTACTAGTATTCGAGCCAACGAGTCTCCTGGTATTTTTAGATTTTATGTCTGAGGTCATTTGGACCTCGACATTGAATAAAGCAGATTTTAACCGACCCCGGGGTAAATTTTGCAGTGTTTTCGCACTAGAGTGGCTTCTCAAAGAAGCCAAGCTCTGCTTTGTAAATTCAAAGCCACCATCTTGCCTCATTTGTTCATTTCCATCCATTCATTTCACTTCCAAGAGAGTGGGAAAGCTTTGAGAGCCGAGGAAGTTCTTTCGAAGTAAAAATATTTCTTCATGAGTGTTCTGCAAGACGACGAGCGGAGTGGCGTGGAAGGGATGCGGTGAGGGAAGGTGCTAGGTGCATCGTTGGGTCATATCAGGCAGCTCTACCACCGTTGCGGCTTGACGAGACGCCGAGCTAGCCACCTTCCTTCGACGCACCTAACCCGGTCCATTGGTGTGTCGTTTTTCACCAAAAATAAATGTTCCGACTTTCGTCGGCAAGCCCACACTGCAGAGTACAGTGGCGAGCAGGATCGTCTCCCAAAGGACCAGTGAGAATTACTCTTGACCTTCAATCTGCGTGACCAAATCTTCAAAAGAGGTTTTGTGTGATTTGTATAGCAAAATAAATTAAATAAGTGAATAAACAACTAGCGAACATAGACGAGCAGAAAGAACGAATTTTAAATCAATAAAGTAAGGTATTCCGGATTCAACAAACTCCACTCCACTTATAAAGACTGATCCCAGATGCAAGAATTAATTAATCAAACCATGCAAATCAGTTATAGCCATCGAAGACGCTTCTGACATGGCCTAATCTCTCCATACTGTTTCGATAATTAAGAAGACGCTTCATCAATTATTCTCTAATCGGTTGACAACTGCAAGAGACGCTCTTTAAGTTTAATGAACCGAAAGCAATGAGCATAAGAGAGACCCGATTCTTAATCTTACAGAGTCTGACGCAGGACCGTGAAATTAACTCTGTTATTCCCCTAGTTTTGAGCAACTATTTTGCCACTATTTAAACCTAACCCACAATTACGTATAGATGATCTAAATGGCTTGTAATTAATCTCAACCTACCGAATATTTTCAACTACTCAATAGACTTAGAATAATTATCAATTCGAAATCCAAGAACAACATGTACATGCATTAATTAATTATGAATGAATAAATTAGATCTCACAGTTTGTATAAGCGGAGCTTCGTCGTCGTCACCAGAATAAAAGTAGATTAGCTAACTTGCATGCTTGAATCAAGCAACAAAAAATATCGTGGAGAAGTGCGAAGAATTAAAACAAAGAGAAAAGAAATCTGAAATAAAAACCGTTCTCGCTGCTGCGTTTTTCTCGCGTCTAAAAAATGTGTCCAAATTTAAAACTAGAATCCTAATATATATGTACAAACCATAAAAGATAGAGTTCTAATAGGAAATAAAATCCTAATATAGATAAACATGGTAATTCCCATGCAAAAAGACTCCTAAAGGCGGTTAGGAGATGTATTTCCGCGCCCAGGTCCAAACTTGGGCCTAGAATTAGTTTTAGCAAGCCCAAAACGCGTATCCAGTCCAGCTTCTAGAATTTCTGCTCCAGCTTCCCAGCTGCAAGGTCTTTCGGCATGATCTGCTCAGACTCGAAATTGGCTCCATATTCTCCTTAGCCTCTTTTTGCACCAAAACATGCCATTTCCTCCATCTTTGAAACATATCCCTACGCAACTCAACAAACACATCATTCTACCAATATTCACAAATATAGGGCAATTAATTAGGAGAAAATGCATCAAAAGATAGTAATAAAAACAAGTAGAATATGTCCTATCAAATCCCCCCACACTTAAACCTTGCTCGTCCTCGAGCGACACAAACAGACTCAAAAGGATAAATGACCAGGCATCAACCCCTCAAATCAATGTGAATTCAGAGTATGAGCTGTGATGAACCAATCCACAAACCACCAACCGAATTTGTTCAAGAACATGCCAATATTTTGTCAATCAAGTTAAAATCATGCTTATCAATCCAGCATCACCGAGATTCACTCATCATCACTCAAAGAAATCAGGTCAGGAAGCTATTCACTCAAAAGTCATGATTAGTTCTTTTCAACATAAAATTGCTCATATGTCACCCAAAAATGCCACACTTTAATTTCGCTCACAAATTATAAGGTCTTTCTTCTTTGGTTGTAATGGGGCTAAGGTTCACGCGGTAGGATACTTTTGGCTAAAGTAGCCAAGTACAAAAAAACAATACAAGTACAAGAATGTGTATATCTTTTAAGAACAGCTCCGCAAAATCATCAAATCAACATCGGGCTTATTTCAAAAAATTGAGCACACAGATTCTTTTGCTCTCTTCATATCCTACTCCTCAATCTTTTCCCCCTTTTTTTGTGAAGCTTTGCTCCTTACTCAAGTTGTTGTTTTCTCTATTTTCTTGGGAAGAGCAGGATACGTGCATTCATTCATTTTTTTTTCTTTCTTCTCAAACCCTCAAATTCCTCACTTGTGCAGCTTAAACACAATTCATGAAAGTACTTGCATGTTTTCAGGGACAAAAAGCTAGCCAAAACAAAGGCTATGGCTCATGTATAGTGGCTGAAGACAACAAAAGTTAGATCTTTTAGGCTCAAAATGGCTCACTATTTGGTAATGTACGGTTAGGAAGTTTTTAGTCCAATAGCTTGGTATCCCTAATGCCTTAATCATATTTGTGAATGACATCAAAGGTGGTAACAATGGGGGCAGTAAAGCAATTCAAGGATCCAAGAAACATAATCAGACACACTCATTCATACAAAAGGCGAGCTCTTAATTTATGCAGGCTCGAAGACTCAAACGCTCACAATTTGTAGGCTTAGAGCGTAGTGATTGAAAGCATGATTCATCATTCAAGATCTCATCCAAAACTTGGCACATTTCTATCACAAAAATCAACCTCTCATCCAGTCAAACCAATCACAGTCCAAAAACTCCTCAAACTCATCAATTCGACCGTCAACACTTAGTCAAATTCCCAACAAAAATCACAATCAAACGACTCAAATAAAACATATATTTTTTTATATATATAAATAGAAACCACTACGACACCCCCCCACACTTGAAAGACACAGGGTCCTCACTGTGAGAAAGGGAGAAACACTCAAGAACACACAAATAAAAAGAAAACATGCATAAACAACCCAAAGACAAAAAGCGAGTTAAAGGGAAGGGGAGAAGAGGACTAACTCTGATCCACTAGGTGGCGGATCACTTGCTCCATTACATTAAGATGACCATTAATCTCGTCCAGCCGGCGGCCAAGACTGTCCTCAATCCGAGCAGTGACAGTGGTGATCAACGCCTCAATCTCTGGGAGGAGAGAGACAGCAGCAATACCTGCAGAAACAGAGCGACGCGGGCCTTCGATGCCTGGTCGAGTGAGCTGGTAATGTCCCTGATCATTCACAAAAAGTAGTTTCATAGCAGCATAATCCTCCAGACGGAATAAAGTAGCAGGCAAAGGGTCGGGGTCAGACAGAGGGATGTGAAGCCTCTTAGCAAGCAAAGTCACAAAATAGCCTAAGGGGGCTCTACAAAGCGTGTGATTGGCACTAAAGTGCCACCTTCTAGCAAGCCAAAACCCAAAATTGACCTTGGTCCCATAATGCAAACAATCAAGTAGAAATAATTCTTGCACAGTGACCACACTCATCATATCCAACCGACCAAATAAATTAGCAGCTAAAAATCGATGACAAAGCCTAAGTGCATCATCCTTCAAGTGAGCTCCTTTAGAGGAACGAGAGCTATAGGACTCATCAATAGATAGCATAGCCCAGGTTTCATTGGCGGTCTGGGAAAATGTAGTCGGGACTTCACAAAGGGAGGACTTATAAGCCTCTTTAAGCACAGATTTATCTGACTCAAAACCAAGCACAATATTCAAGTTGGTGACCGACATGTGAAATTTCCTACCACCTAGATAGCATGCTTATCCTTGAGCCCCCTCGAGGTATCAAAATCATATGAAGATAAAAACTCAAGCATAAGAGCACGATGAACAGGCATGAAAACATCAAGCAATCTAGACCATCCTATGCCATCAAAGAAGTCCCTAATCCTATCATTTACACCAAGCACGGATATATTATCCCAATCGAAAAAGCACACACCGGAGAGAACACGGTGAGTATTCGCGGTGGTGCGGCGCTTTACCTCATCCTGTGGCAGAAAGGAGGGGTGGCTGGCTGCGCTAGTAGAGGCCTTTGGAGCCTTGTTTTTGGTCCTCTTCTTCGAGGGCTGGGTCGGGAGTGGTTGATGAGGCTGGTCCGAGACAGAAGATGGGGCAGATGCGATCTCAGATGGAGGAGGTGATGCTTGCGACGGTGAGATAGAAAGCGAAGGGCTCGTGCATGATGTCGAGATAGCTGGTGAAGGAGGCGGGGAAAAAGGAGTGTCGATCTGCGGTGGTGAGGCGGTGATGGGGAGTCGGCTCCTCTTGGTGGTGGCGGGTGGGTCACCGACGGTCGGGCACTTCGAGCGGCGGAGGAAAGGTGGTGGTTGGTTGAGTTCAGGGAGGGCTTCGGTCGGTGACGGTGGAGACGGCGAGGCCACTTGTTGCGGTGGTTCCTCCGTGGTAGTCGGAAGTGGAGACGCTGGGACAGAGGCGGAGGTGGCCTTTTGCTTGGCTGTCGAGGTGCGCTTCTTCCCCATGCTGGTCGACGGCGGGTATGATCGGAGTAGTGGTCGGCGACTGGTGGTTATGGAGAAGGCGGGAATACGAACCGGTGGTGTAACTTCTGTAAAAGGGAGTAAAAATTTGAAAGAGGGTGAAATTGACTAAGTCATGGGTGAAATCGAATTGGGGATTAGGGTTTTGTAACAAGAATCCCCAAATTAACTATGTCAATTTTGCAATTGAGTCCCTGCAGAAAAGAAACTGACTAAAGTCCCCCTCCCACACTTGGAATTGGCGGTTAATCCCAAAACCTCCCCCCTTCTGTTGTATGCCCTTGTCATCGTCTATGTTTACTTTTCATTTTTTTTTATTAATTTTTTGTTTATAGACGAATTAATTAAACAAAAACAGAAAAATAAAAGAGAAAAGGAGCAAAAGGAAAAGAAATCGAGTTGCCTCCCGAGAAGCGCCTTTAGTTAACGTTGGAGGCTCGACGGGGTGGTGCAGCTAGTTGTGGATTATCGGGGTAGCAAGGTCAACCCCATCAAAGCTGGTAAAGTTTGTTTCGGCACAATATGGCTTGAGCAATTGGCCGTTTACTTTCAACAATTTCTGGGTATCCAGACTGCGAATCTCCACCGCACCGTATGGACTGACACTCACGACCTCAAATGGTCCCATCCAGTGGGACTTGAGTTTACCGGGCATGAGGCGGAGGCGAGCATTGAAAAGCAACACTTTCTGACCAACCTCAAAAGTTTTCCGCCGGATATACTTGTCGTGCAAAAGCTTGGTACGATTTTGTAATAGCTTGCACTGTCATATTCTTCCAAACGGATTTCCTCGAGCTCTTGCAATTGATAGCGTCGCTCATGGCTGACCAGTCGAGGGTCCAAATTAAATTATTTCACGGTCCAAAAAGCTCGATGTTCCAGTTCAACTGGAAGGTGGCACTGTTTCCCAAAAATCAGACGATAAGGGGACATCCCGATGTACGTTTTGAAAGCCGTGCGGTATGCCCATGCTGCATCATCTAGCTGCAGACTCCAGTCCTTGCGGTGTGGGTATACGATTTTCTCCAGAATGTTTTTGATCTCACGATTAGACACTTCAGCCTGGCCATTGGACTGCGGGTGGTATGCCGTGGCAACTCGATGGGTGACTCCATACTTCTTGAAAAGAGCTTCTAAGGTTCGGTTGTAAAAGTGCATACCTTGGTCACTGATGATAGCTCGAGGGACACCAAAACGTTGAAAAATTTGCGCCTTGAGGAATTTGTCAACGACCTTAGTGTCATTGGTCTGGGTTGCTTTGACTTTGACCCACTTGGAAACGTAGTCGACGGCTAACAAGATGTAGGAGTGGCCGAAGGAACTTGGAAATGGGCCCATGAAATCCATACCCCAAACATCGAAGATCTCGCAAACCAAGATAGAAACTTGAGGCATCTCGTTCCTTGAAGAGATGTTGCCAAGTCGTTGGCAACGATCATAATTTTTGCAGTAGAAATACGAGTCCTTGAAAATTGTTTCCCAATAAAATCCGCAGTCCAAGACCTTGCGGGCTGTTCTCCTTGGCCCAAAATGACCGCCACATATGTGGGCATGACAGAAGCTTAGGATAGATGGAATCTCCTCCTCAGGAATACATCGTCGGATAACTTGATCGGCACAAGTTTTCCACAAGTATGGCTCATCCCAGATGAAATATTTTGCTTGATTTCTCAATTTGTTCTTCTTGGCAGATTCAGTGCCCTTAGGGAAAATCCTAGTGGTGAGAAAGTTCACCAAATCAGCATACCAGGGTGCCCTTTCCGCAGCTGCAAGCAGAAGCTCATCTGAAAAGTCATCCGGTATGGGCATACCGTCAGATTCTGTCAACAGCATACTCAAATGGTCAGCGACATTATTCTCGGCTCTCTTCTTGTCTTTGATCTCCAAATCAAATTCTTGTAGAAGGAGAACCCAACGAATTAGGCACGGCTTGGACTCCTTTTTGGACAGTAAATATTTGAGGGCAGCATGATCAGTGTACACCACAACCTTGGATCCAACAAGATATGATCCAAATTTCTCACAAGCAAACACCACGGCTAGAAGTTCTTTTTCTGTAGTTGTGTAGTTGCATTAGGCCGGGTTGAGAGTCTTTGAAGCATAGTAAATGACGTGACTCTGCTTCGCAATCTTTTGCCCGAGGACAGCTCCAACGGCATAGTCACTGGCGTCGCACATAAGCTCAAACGGGCGTCCCCACTGTGGCGGCTGAATTATAGGTGCAGAGGTCAGTTTCTCCTTCAACAAATCAAAAGCTTCTTTACACTTATCATTAAAGACGAAAGGAGCATCTTTCTGCAATAGCTTAGTCATTGGTTGAGCTATCTTCGAGAAATCCTGAATGAAGTGACGGTAGAAACCGGCATGGCCTAAGAAGGCTCGAATCTCTTTCTCATTGGATGGGTACGGCAGCTTCGTGATCAAGTCAATTTTGGATCTATCAACTTCAATGCCTTTCACCGATATGACATGCCCGAGCACAATTCCTTGTTGCACCATAAAGTGACACTTCTCGAAATTCAAAACCAAGTCGGTCTCAACACACCTTTGAAGGACTTTATCTAAATGCTCCATACATTGCTCAAAGGAGTTTCCATGCACTGTAAAATCATCCATAAAGATCTCGATGCAGCTCTCTATCAAGTCGGAAAAGATACTCATCATACACCGTTGGAAAGTGCCTGGGGCGTTGCACAATCCAAATGGCATCTTTCGGCAAGTGAACGTCCCAAATGGACAAGTAAAGATCGTCTTTTCCTGATCTTCTTGAGCCACAAAAATCTAAAAATAGCCGAAGTAGCCGTCGAGGAAGCAAAAATAGGATTTCCCAGCCAATCTTTCGAGCATCTTATCAATAAAGAGCAATGGGAAGTGTTCTTTGCATGTAGTATCATTCAATTTCCGGAAGTCGATGCACATTCACCAACCTATTTGTAATCTCATTGGTATTAACTCATTGCTCTCATTCTTCACGAGCTGGAATCTAGACTTCTTGGGAACAACGTATACTGGACTAACCCAAACACTGTCGGAGATGGGGTAAATGATTCTCAATTGGAGCAACTTCAGAATCTCCTTCAATACCACTTCTTTCATTACTGAGTTCAACTTCCTCTGAGGATCTCGTGATGGTTTATGATTTTCTTCAAGAAATATTCGGTGCATACAGATGTCGGGGCTGATCCCCTTGATGTCGGCGAGAGTCCAGCCGATAGCACCTCTGTGCTTCTGCAAAATAGTAACTAGTTGTGTTTCCTGCTCTGCGGTAAGGTCTTTACTCACGATTACGGGTAGTGTATTTCCTTCCCCCAGGTAAGCATATTTCAAGTGCTCGGGAAGGACTTTCAGTTCCAGAGTTGGGGCCTTCACATGGGATGGAAGAATGGGTTCCATGTTGGTCGGCAAGGGCAAACGGCCTGCCAAATTTCTGGCAGGAAACTCTTCTGCTGCATAAAGCTGCTGGATGATTTCTCGGATCTCTTTTTTCCTCTTCCGAATCTACAATGTATTCGGGTATTCCTCCAAAGAGTACCTGCTCTAATTTGTCATCCCTGAAATTGTACTCAACAAAATCATCAGTAATGGAATCGATAATATCAACCATAAAAAGAGCTTCAGGATCTTCCACATGCTTCATTGCTTCGAATATATTAAATGTGACAACATCCCCATCAAATTCGAAACTCATCATTCCCTTATCAATATCAATCTTTATTCGTGCAGTTTTCATAAATGGACGGCCTAATAGAATCAAGGATCTATGTGCAGACAAAGTATCATCCATATCTACAATGTAGAAATCGACAGGAAAAATCAACTCATTCACCTTAACTAATACATCTTCTACCACACCTCTAGGGTATGCATTGGACCTATCAGCTAATTGAATGATGACTCGGGTATCTTTCATAGGACCCAACTGTAATTCCTTGTAAACAGAGAAAGGCATGACATTGATAAATGCTCCTAGGTCTAGCATGATTTTTTCTACCTTTTTGCTCCCAATGATGCAAGGGATAGTGAACATACCTGGGTCTCGACACTTCTGAGGTAACTTCCGTTGAATAACGGCTGAGACATTTCCCCCTATCTTGATTTTTGCATCCCTTCCATATCTTATCTTCTTGGCACATAGTTCCTTTAAGAACTTTGCGTATCTAGGGACTTGCTTGATGGCATCGATCAGAGGTAAGTTGATCTCGACTTTCTTGAAGATCTCGAATATCTCCTTCTCATCTTCCTCTTTCTTGTGTCTTGCTAACCTAGAAGGAAAATGAGTTGCAGTAATAGGGTTAGGATTTTTAGACAAAATCTGTACCTCATTAGGAGCAAGCTGTGCAGCAGGTTGTGAGCTCTCCGTGGTGGGTCTGTCTTCAGCCTCTACAGTTTGCCCACACGGCTTGGTGTTTTTCTTCTTCGGCTCAACTTCGATCAAATTTTTTCCACTCCGAAGTGTCACTGCACTGACATTGCCATGAGGATTCTGCTCAGCTTGAGACGGCAACTTCCATTGATTTCCTTGCAGTTTGTGCATTTGGGTGGCAAGCTGGGTGATCTGTGTGCCCATACTGCCCAAGGCGGCTTGCGTCTCATGTTGAAAGGCCTTTTGGCTCTGCGCTAGGCTACTCACTAGGTTGGTGCTTTGCTCCAGACTCTTCATGATCTTACTCATAGATGGTGTGGAGCGGTCTGCGTGGGCATACGGCTCACCTCTTGGGGGTCTCGGCGGTAAATCTCCTGCTGCGGGTTGGTCTCCTGGCTGTCTCCAACGGAAATTCGGATGATCTCTCCACCCTGGATTGTAGGTGTTTGAGTATGGATCATTATTCCATTTCCTCCTGAAATTATCTCCTCGCGGGGCATCATAATTGATTCCTCTGAAAGCATCTTGCTGTGCATCGCCCGATCTATAACAAGCTTGTTCAGTGGAGTGCTCATGCAAATTGGGACACTCATTAGTGAAATGTCCGTTCTCGGAACAGACTCCGCAGCGGTTTGGCCTTGTATGCGCCACAGCTAGGCCTCGAACCAGGGAAGTAAGAACATCTATCTTTTCATTCACTCCCGCTCCTTCGGCTCGGTCGAGTGCCCTTACTGGCCGGTGTCTGCTGTCGTCTTCTTTCTTGTACTACTGTCCTCCAGAAGCCATGTCGATTATGAGCTGTTTGGCCTTGCCGAGGGTCTTGTTGGTAAGAGATCCCCTGCTGGAAGCATCGACGATTTTTCTATCAAAAGAAGACACGCCACGGTAAAAGTAATTAGTCAAAAGTTGATAATCAGTGAATCCATGGTCCGGGCATTTGTGGCAAAGTTGTTGGAATCTCTCCCAGTATTCAGCTAAGCTTTCATTCGATTTTTGTTTGATACTGCTGATAGCCATTCTCAGATTGACACCTCGAGTCTCAGGAAAGAACTTTCGTAGGAACTGTCCTTCTAATTCCGCCCATGTGGTGATAGACTCCGGTGGCAAATCAAACAACCAATCTCTTGCCTTTCCCTGCAAAGTGTGAGAAAAAGTAAGTAACCTTAGGTTATTAGCAGTAAAACCTGTAGGTCTTAAAGTCGAGCACACGAGATCAAATTCAGACAAATGTTTGTGTGCACTCTATCCTGATAGATCACCAAACTTCGGTAACACTTGGATGAATGCAGGTCGGATCTCTGCATTGTTGGCAATCGGGGGCAGCACGATGCAAATAGGTATGTTGCTCCGAAGGCGACCGAGTTCCCTGATGAGAGATTCATGGTCGGGTTCAGGATCAGCAACGTTGGTATTGAGGAGGGCTCATCCTGCCGTAAGGTCTTGCGGGTTCGGTGGATTTTCATTATTGGCCATGTCAAAAAGTTGATCAATACCAAGAGTACTTTGTTCAGATTCAAGAGTCTCCTTAGACTCCTTAGCAGCTCTCCTCAATCGGTGTAACGTTCTTTCTGGCTCTGGATCGAACACTAAATTTTTTTCTACAGAGAAACGGGTCATGTACCAGAAAAATTAAAAATAAAACAAAGTAAATAACAAACTGAAAATTTTGAGTAATCACTGCTTTTAGAACCGATCCCTGGCAACGGCCCCAAAATTTGGTGTGTCGTTTTTCACCAAAAATAAATGTTCCGACTTTTGTCGGCAAGCCCACACTGCAGAGTACAGTGGCGAGCAAGATCGTCTCCCAAAGGATCGGTGAGAATTACTCTTGACCTTCAATCTGCGTGACTAAATCTTCAAAAGAGGTTTTGTGTGATTTGTATAGCAAAATAAATTAAATAAGTGAATAAACAACTAGCGAACATAGACGAGCAGAAATAACGAATTTTAAATCAATAAAGGAAGGTATTCCGGATTCAACAAACTCCACTCCACTTATAAAGACCGATCCCTGATGCAAGAATTAATTAATCAAACCATGCAAATCAGTTATAGCCATCGAAGACGCTTTTGACATGGCCTAATCTCTCCATACTGTTTCGATAATTAAGAAGACGCTTCGTCAATTATTCTCTAATCGGTTGACAACTGCAAGAGACGCTCTTTAAGTTTAATGAACCGAAAGCAATGAGCACAAGAGAAACCCGATTCTTAATCTTACAGACTCTGACGCAGGGCTGTGAAATTAACTCTGTTATTCCCCTAGTTTTGAGCAACTGTTTTGCCACTATTTAAACCTAACCCACAATTACGTATGGATGATCTAAATGGCTTGTAATTAATCTCAACCTACCGAATATTTGCAACTACTCAATAGACTTAGAATAATTATCAATTCGATATCCAAGAACAACAGGTACATGCATTAATTAATTATGAACGAATAAATTAGATCTCACAGTTTGTATAAGCGGAGTTTCATCGTCGTCACCGGAATAAAAGTAGATTAGCTAACTTGTATGCTTGAATCAAGCAACAAAAACTATCGTGGAGAAGTGCGAAGAATTAAAACGAAGAGAAAAGAAATCTGAAATAAAAACCGTTCTCGCTGCTGCGTTTTTCTCGCGTCTAAAAAGTGTGTCCAAATTTAAAACTAGAATCCTAATATATATCTACAAACCATAAAAGATAGAGTTCTAATAGGAAATAAAATCCTAAAATAGATAAACATGGTAATTCCCATGCAAAAAGACTCCTAAAGGCGGTTAGGAGATGTATTTCCGCGCCCAGGTCCAAACTTGGGCCTAGAATTAGCTTTAGCAAGCCCAAAACGCGTATCTAGTCCAGCTTCTAGAATTTCTGCTCCAGTTTCCTAGCTGCAAGGTCTTTCGGCATGATCTGCTCAGACTCGAAATTGGCTCCATATTCTCCTTAGCCTCTTTTTGCACCAAAAACATGCCATTTCCTCTATCTTTGAAACATATCCCTACGCAACTCAACAAACACATCATTCTACCAATATTCACAAATATAGGGCAATTAATTAGGAGAAAATGCATCAAAAGATAGTAATAAAAACAAGTAGAATATGTCCTATCATCCATTCTTGTTCATTGGTCTCGATTTCCATTTCTTTTCTGTCTTTTAATTCTGCATTTAATTTCCGTTCTTCATGTTCTTCATGTTCTTCATTATTACTCGTTTACTTTCCGCCTAAAGTTATATTTCGATTCTCATTAAAGTTTCAAGTTAATAGCATTTCCGTTATATTTCTCATTGTTGTACTCGTTATTATTCCCGTTGTTATTCTCGTCATTAATTCTCGTAATTAGTTTCGTTAAAGTTCTGTTCAAGTTATATTTAAGATTTCGTCATTCTTTTAAGTGTTCAAGAAGGATTTTCGTGTTTATGCCATTATAATGTCAATTTATTTTCAAGATTAAAGCATGTTCGCTTTTATATTTTATTCAAAGTTCTAAGCTTTATTTCAAGTTTAAAACATCGAGGAAAGGGAGAGGCGATCGAGTAACGCCTCGACCAACACTTCGAACGAAAGTTTTGAAAGTTCGTGAAGGAGCACGGATCGTGCAAGGGTTGCACGCCCATGCAAAGCCGTTCAGAACTCACGGCATGAGTCTGGAGTGCTAGCACGGACCGTGCTAGGGCTTGCACGGCCCGTGTCGGAAAGTCTGGGCATTTTATTTCTCACCCATTAATTAGCACGGACCGAGCTATGCTTGCATGGCCCGTGCAGTGCTTCTGCCACCCTGTTTTATCTTTAATCGTGTTCTAAACTCGAGTCTTTCAAGCCCTCGTATTTTCTAAAGGTTATAAAGTCATGCTATCTATGTTTAAGTCCTAGTTAAGGGTATATAAGTTGGGTTGTTTAATTTCATGTTAGTAGTTAGAAATCTTCGAAGGAGGCTGCTAAGTCGATGATTTGACTTTTGTAGGAGGAAGTGAGCCTCGTGGGAATTCGAAGAAGGATCATCAACTCGTTGCTTCATCTTCTGCTCAGTATTCGAGGTGGGTAAATCTATACTCATCTAAAGTTTGAGCTAATAAGCTCTAGAAGCATATATGGCAAATGAGATATCCAATAAAATATTTTGCTCTGCCTGATTTATCTCTATACAAGGAAGGAAGGAAATGAAGATATTATGTTTTAATTGAGTTCTCGATCATGTTTAGAAATGCTAGAAATGTTAAAATATTGTTTATGCTTAGCATGAGATATTTAAGAATTGTCTTTAGTTGCAATTTGTATTTATGTACGTTCATTTCCTTGTATTTGAATATTGATGCTTTGTTAAAGCTCGTATAGTTAAGGATTAAGGATTGCCTTGTTAGGGTAGTGTTAAATCCCTTATAGGCCGAGATCATGCTCTATTAAAGGATTAGCCCCTAGACGTTGCTCTAGGATTGGTTTTGCTAGCAAGGTTAAGGAAGGATGGAACTTAGCATTTCGCTTAAGCAGTAATTGAGCTCAGAGGATCTATGAACTTTTAAGTGAGTCACTGCTAGGTTAATTCACTCGCAAACTCGTTTGGATATTTGAGGTAATCCTTTTTCTATCCTATGGCATGTCTAAGGGTGCAGTTGACATCATGTTTAAGCCAGGATGGGCCCAAAAGAAAAGAAAATGTTTTACGGATATGGAGAGGGCTTTTTGCATTTTGCTCTCCATATACCGTCAGTTAATTATTGGATATCTTGAAGTTATTAAAGTGTTTTTGTTAAAATCCACTGAGTACATTAGTGCTCATGCCCCCTCTTTTTCAAATATTTTTAGGTTGAGATGCTGAGGATGTTGGTGGCTGTGGATGTGGGTTGGCTGCCAAGATTATTTTACCATTATATAAGTTTCTTTTGAAATCCCATGAGGTTTCTGCTACTCTGATACACTCTTTTTTAATTCTGTTCAAGTTCTATTATGTTTAACGAGATTCTAAGATTATTCCCCAGTCATGATTATCTATATATAAAGATGCATATTAAGTTTTATTTCCGCTTCTCGAGTATATTTTCCTTTCACCTATGAAGAGGCTTATTCACGTTAATATCTGTTTATTTGCTTTGACCTATGAATTGGTCTATGCTTGTTGGTATCTGATTAGTTAGCCGTTTTATTCCGCTAAAGTATGTTTCCTTTTTAATCAAGTAAACTCGAGTATCATCGTCTATCTTTCGAAAGTATATCTTTATTCGTAAACCTTCTTTGTTAACCTTCCGTCTTTATTCGTTAATCCCTATCTCAGGACCGGGCTGTTACAACATCAGACAGTCAACGCATTGACCGGGTCAATACGCGTTGATCCGGTCAATGCATTGACCAAAAAATCGATCAAAATTAGTATCATTCATAATGCTGAAAAGTATCATTTCAAAGCCCAAAAAGTATCATTTGTATCATTAAAAAGTATCGACCAGAAAAAAAATAAAGAAAAAATGTTAAAATCAGTATCAGTCAAAATACTAAAAAGTATCATTTAAAATTAAAAAAAGTATCAATTATATCCCTAAAAAGTATCGCCATTTTGATGATTTTTTAGTCAACTCTTTGACCAGGTCAACGCGCGTTGACCCAGTCAACGCGTTGACCCAGTCAACGCGTTGACCCAGTCAACGCGTTGACCATCTAATGTGCATCTTATGTACATGAGTATTTGCGTATGTATATATATATACAATTAATTTATATTTATTTATTTATTTCCTTAATTGTTATTTTTTTTGAATTAGGGGAGAAGAATGATGATCGAACTCATAGACTATAAGTCCACAATATTATTAAATTATCTTAATAAACCTACTTGATTAATTTGATTAAAAAATATTAAATTAAATTATCTTAATAAACCTACTTGACTAATTTGATTAAAAAATATTAATATGAGAATCCTGATAATTTCCTTATCATGTTCCAACACAAGATAAACAATATGTAGCATTCATTTTCCTCATAATCACATTCTTAGAAATTATATCCCCAGACAACTTTACTCCCCTGCCAACCAAACGAGATATAAATAATTTCTTGTTCTGAAAAATAAATATTATCGAAGTTATTTTTCAAGAAGAATAGTTGATTGGATTTTCCTCTATGTAATGTGAAAAAGAAGAGAAATATTGTTGAATCATCGTGAGAAATTTGAAGATTTGAAAAAAAAAAGAAGGCGACTTTGTTGAATCACAATTCACAATTAGCAATTTGATGAAGTATGGTATGTTGGATGTGAGATTGGATATTTCCTTACATAAAACATACTACAAAAATTGTTTCCTTATATACAAAACGCTACTTCATAATTCCCATAATAAATCATGAGTATAGTCATCAAATTGAGTACATATAATAATAATAATCGAATAGAAACCCTCTAATCCCAAGTATCAACGTGCTCTCATATGAACATCACATAATTAATGGAATCAGAATCAAATTTAGCTTAAATCATGGGATAATTAAAAATAAATATTTCCCTAATTCAATAATTGGATTATTGAAGTAAAGAATGTCTTCTTGCTCCTCTGAGACATTGACCTCTGTACAAGGCCACCTACTTCCTGTTTTGTTCCCCTTTCTTTAATTCTCCCCCAGATTTGTTTCTTAATATTATTTCTCACCTAACATACGACCCCACCGCCACCATTATCATAAGAATTTAATAAACTGAATTTATTTTGTTTTATCCTATTATCCTCAAATTTTATCCATTCTTTAAACCCAAGACTCAATTTTTGGACAACTTAACAAACTATTACAAATCTGGATTTGGATCAAATAATAAATACAAATTTCATTTTTTTTAAATTTATTTTACTAATGTTTATTAAGTTTATAAGAATTTATTTTGTTAAATTTACAAAAAGAAGGTATACCTTAAAAATAAGTGGGTTTTTGGACCTTGCTAGCATTAGCTTAACTAGTATATCACCATGCGATGCACAAACAAGACACATAACATTTTATTAAAATATGATCGCCATTTAAATTATTAATCAAATTATCATAAGTAATATCCTCAAGCAAAATGTAAGAAGGAAAAAAATATGAAATCAAACATGACGTTTCACTCATAAAATTGAATCTCAATCACTTATAAATAAAATCATTCAAGACATAACGACCCCTGGGCCCTAACTATTTAACAACAAAAATAACACAACTAACACACCGTTTGAAGTTTCATTTACCAAACACAATATGCATTAACTTTTTTTTTAACCATAAGGTTTATAACTTAGGGGCATGAATGATATGCGGTAATTGAATCTGGTGGAAATGAAATGAACTTATCAATAGAATGATGTTGGAATGGAACTAAAAGAATATTGTCATTCATATAGATGATATCCATAATGAATAAAATATGAATAAACTGGCATTCGTGAATTTATTTATTTTCAACAAAAAAATGTAATTTGATTATTTTTTGGCAAAAAATGACATTCCGTTATATAGGTTGTCTAGCTTACTTGAAAGTAACGTTGTTAGAAATTGACCAGAAGAATATTTTTGCCAAAAATGTTTGATTATTTATGTCAAAAAATTCAACCACTGTGAATTAAATTGTAATATTAAAACAATGGGTTATTGTATTTATGTTAAAACATTTACACTTTTAGGAATTAAATTGTAATTATTAAAATATTGATTTGTTATTTTTGTTAAAATGTTCAAACATTGATAATTAAATTATAATTTACGCATCATATTATCCCATATTCCCATATGGTTAAACAAATTTTAAACACTTACACAATGTATGGTAACTTATTAAACAATATTTTAGGATTTGTAATTTTATAAAAAAAATACATTTTACCAAATAATAAATTATTAATAAATATATATTGTAGATATTTTAATATATTCAAACAAACATAATATTAAAATCTTATACTCCTTCTGTTTCACAATAATTTATGTTTTAACATCTTAATTTTGTCTCAAATTATTCAATGTTTTAGACTTTTTTTACATTTTTCTTCCAATTAATTTTACCCCTATGAAAATACTATAAAATCTTCTATATTAACTTACCTTTGATTAATGAAATTTCTTCGATAAAATTTGATAGAAGTGGAGAGGGATAAGATAATATATTTGTCTCTTTTTTACTTAGTTTTTGTTGTGAAACCTCAAATATCAACTATTGTGAAATAGAAGGAGTATAGTTTAAGACATATCTCATTCAAACATATAAAACCTTATCTCATACCACCTAGTAAATGATATATCATAAATGATTCAAAGTGATTTTGGAAGTAATATATTTTGGTTTAAAATCCTAGTAATAATTGCGAAGTGATTTTGGACATAAATTTGAAGTGGTGGTAGGCTACTACAAACAATTGCACAAGTTAAAAATTCATTATTTTTTTTACTCGCACACCCGACTTGGTGGTATTGAGGAAATTTGAATCGGTGACCTTTAGTCTCCAAGCAATCTCACTTCACCACTAGGCCATCTCCACCGAAACTAGGATCCATTTTGAGGTTAATTTAGAAAAGATTAAATTTGGATGGATACATTTTGAAGTGACTTTTAGAGGTGAATAATTTTCCAATTTCCTTGTGAAGAATGGTGTAATTGGCAAGTTGAAACCTTGAATTACACTATTTTGCATAATGCATCCTAAAAAAAAAATATTTGGCATTCAACACCCTCCAAACAGTATTTTCATTGCAAATTTCACCCTCAAATATTTTTTTTGAGAGATCAAATAATTTATTTTAATTTTTAATAAATAGCCCAATATTTATCCACCTAACAAACTCATGCATAAAGTTTTTAAATTTATTTATTCCTATTTGCTGATTATTAAAGCGACTGGGGTACATAATTGTATTCCTAGGCCGAAAGTCACTATTTTGATGACGTGGAGGCTGCCTCCTCGAAGTTGGATAAAAATTAATACATATGGTTCTATCGTGGGGGCACCCGATATGCTATCTTGTGGTGTTATTTTTAGAAATTATTTGGGTTCGGTTTTGACGTGTTTTCATGAGAATCTTGGGATTGGTTTTTCGTATGAAGCGGAGTTGTGGGGGGCGATTCTGGCGTTGGAATTTACAGTTACTCAATGTGTGACTCACATTTGGCCGAAATTTGACTCAACGTTGGTTGTGGGAATTTTGGCTTTGTCTATAGATCTCATTCCTTGGAGGGTTAAAGCGCGTTTATTGAGATTATTTAGGGTACTTCAAGGGGTGTAGTTTAGAGTCTCCCATGTATACAAGGAAGGTAATCAGGTAGCGGATAAGTTGGCTAGTACTTCTTTTTTTGTGGGATGATGGTAGTATTCTCTTCAAGAAATTAATACTTTGGTGGAGTCAGATTTTTTAGCAGAGGCTATTTTAGGCTTAGTAGTGATAACGATTTTTTTTTTTTTTTGCTCTTATTTTCCTGTCATTTGTTGTTGATGGGATTTAGTTTATTCCTTGTATAACTTTTTATTTTTTGTTTAAGATATAATATATAATATTCACTTCATTTGATTGTCTCATGTGAATGTGACGCACGGAAAATACTTTATAGTCTATATTTTCTTGGAAAAAGTACCCAATGGGGATGACCAAATGGTAGAGTGAGGTTGTTTGTAGACTAAAAGTCATGGGTTCGAATCTCCCTAATACCACAAGTCGGGTGTGTGAGTAAAAAAAAAAGATAGATAATTACAAAAAAAAATATACAAATTAATATTTATTAGATTGTGGTTTATGACATTGTATAAGTTAAAAAAAGTGACATAAAATATGATGAACGTATAATATATAAATAATCCATCCAAAAATAAAAATGACAAATAAAGATATATAATATGCTGAAAATAAAACATAGAGATGCATGGTCCAAAAATATATTCATTATTTAATTTTAAAACTTTCAAATAACTATATTCTTTATTATTAAATAATTTGAGTAAATATTAACAATATATATATATATATATATGAATGCATATAATTTTTTTTGTGTTTCAAAACTAAAATATAAGGAGATTACATTTTGTATATAATTTACGTTAATTAGTGTTATTTATTATTTTATTTTAAAAATAATCTTTGTTATGATATTAAAGATTCATGTGGGTTCAATGAACTTGTCACTCATATCAAAACTAAAAATCGCTCTAGAAATTTATTACACCATATTTCGAATGAATTTTGTTGGTGTTTCTTCGAGAGTGGAACGTTTACTTAAATTTATCACTCCATTCAATAGAAAGACAATTTAAATTGAGATCTTTTATCATCTTTATAATATATATCTAAATAACATTAGTCAATTTCGAATTAGAACACCATAAAATAGCATTTAACCATAAATTGCATTATCAATAGGTCCCAACCAAATTATTCTTCCAAATATCACCCATCTCACCACATCCACTAAACACGGATTAATTGGTAAATACAAATTTTAAGTTAATTATAAATCCTATTATAAAATATCAACCATAACATGGACCTATTATTCTTGAGAACACATTCCTGGTTGTTGATGATTTTTTTAGTTGTGGAGTTTGGCCGAATGAATTGCAAGACCATTGATTTTACGGTGAAAAAATCACCAACTGGGCATTAAATGGAGATGATTGATTGTCTTGATCGGTCAACTTGGAAGCAGCATTTTAGAAGTATTTGTTAGCTTTTGTTTTATTACATATCTATATACTATATAAAAAGAGAATAATGGGGGTAATTTAGAGAATTCAAGTCCATTTTATGTGAAAAAAATATTTTTATCAGTGAAGCGGTGTTTTTATTTGCAATATAAAATTATGATTGTTGAAGCGGGCCAACAATTTCACATTTAGTATGACTAGGTTTTTCAAACCAAATATTGAAACAAACCATCGCCGCTTTCTGCCAATCGTAATTGCCTATAAATTTTCATCACTCTTTTTGGATGGCACCCACTACAAGAATGCTTTGCTTTAGCGACGGACTTATCGACGGAAGAATTTCGGATCGTATTTAACGACGGACTTGTGACAGACGTGTCCGTCGCTACTGTTAACGACGGAATACAGACGGACTAGCAGTCGTTAACCATAACGACGGCACGATTCCGTCATTAATATTATGATTTTTGAATTATTTAAATTCTGAAAACGTTAACGACGGACGTATCCGTCGTTAATATTATGATTTTTGAATTATTTATATTCTAGAAAATTTAACGACGGACGCGTCCGTCGTTAATATTATGATTTTCTAATTATTTAAATTATGGAAAAGTTAACGACGGACGTGTCTGTCGTTAATATAATGATTTTCAAATTATTTATATTCTGGAAAATTTAACGACGGACGCGTCCGTCGTTAATATTATGATTTTCTAATTATTTAAAGTATGATAAAGTTAACGACGGACACGCCCGTCGTTAATATTATGATTTTCTAATTATTTAAATTATGGAAAAGTTAACGACGGACGTGTCCGTCATTAATATAATGATTTTCGAATTATTTAAATTCTGGAAAATTTAACGACGGACGTATCCGTCGTTAATATTATGAATTTCAAATTATTTAAATTCTGGAAATGTTATCCGTCGTAAGTTTTCACATATAGAAAAAAATTCTGCCTTCTTCTTCATTTTCCCCCAAATCGAACCCGATCGTCCTCGAGCCCTAGCCACGTCGCCGCCCTACCGCCATCGTCGTCCTCTCTCTCTCTCTCTCTCTCTCTCTCTCTCTCTCTCCTTTTCCCTCCCGCCGCTGAAGACGGGCTCCTCCGCCCGCCGGTGCCGCCAGACGCCGTCCGCGTTCGCCGTCTGCCGCTGAAGACGGGCTCTCCCCCTCTCTTTCTCTCTCTCTCCCACCCTATCTCCCTTCCTCTCTCTCTCTCCACACCACTCACCGCCGCCGCCCCTGCCATCCGCTACCCCCCCACCGCCGACGCCAACTGCAATGTAAGTCCCTCTCTCATGTTTTTTTTTTCAATTTTTGCAGCAATAATCTGAAACCATTTTTTGTAATTTAGACTTTAGATTATATTAGAGTTGCTGGAATTTTAGATTAGAGTTGCTGGAATTATAGATTATAGTTGAATTTGTTTTGTCGCTCAGTCATCACAAATCTGAAATTGGATTTTTTTTTTCAATTTATTTATTTATTTATATTTTAGAAGATTATTAATAATTAAGTGAATTTACAACCATATATAGATTATGGCAGTTGAAATTGAAATAAAAAGTGAGTGGCAGTGGCATGAGATTAGTAGGGTGAATTATGTAAACTAGTGGATGAAGGGGAAGTTGAATCTCGTGCGAGCATTAGTGGACCATTTCAAATCCTTACACTACACGTTCTCAATTATGTTAAAAAGAAAGAATAATATTAAAAATAATAAATTATGATTTTTAGTTTCTTTTTTGAATCCATGTTTCTTTCTTTCACTAACATATTACTTTTTTTTTACAGTTTCACTTGTTCGTGATTTTTAGACATTGTGTGACACTATTGCTAGTACGAGGTTAGTTATTAGGTTTACAAAAAAATTATGTAAAATTTATTTGGCTTATGATAATAAATATGCTAATTTCTATGTCAATTATATTATTTATTTGGGCAATTTAGACTAATTATGCTATTTATGCAATAATCATTCTAAGTATGCTAATTAAAAAAATTATGCTATGTATGTGGTAGATATGACTAAGTATGCTATTTATGTAATAATTATGCTAAGTATGTGAATTAAAAAAAATTATTCTATGTATGTGGTAGATATGACTAAGTATGCTATTTATGTAATAATCATGCTAAGTATGTGAATTAAAAAAAAAATGCTATGTATGTTGTAGATATGTATGATAATTATCATTGAATGTTGTATGTTTAATTATTTTATGGGATGAGGGCCCCTGGATCCCTCTTTGTTACTTGCGTTAATTTCAATGGGATGAGGGCCCCTGGATCCCTCTTTATTAAATTGTTGGTGTTTGTTGGTATTGTTGGTATGAATTGAATAGAAGAACATAGATCAATTAGCGTAGAGTCGAGAACTTGGGACTAGAAATTTCACATAGGTACTGCCGAAATTTTGAAAAAAATTAGAGCTATCTTATTTTTAAATTTAATTGATGGATTATAATATTGTTGGTGTTTGTTGGTATTGTTGGTATGAATTGAATAGAAGAACATAGATCAATTAGCGTAGAGTCGAGAACTTGGGACTAGGAATTTCACATAGGTGTTGCCAAAATTTTGGAAAAAAATTTGTGTTTTTTTTTTTAAGAATTATATTTAATTGAACAATAATCAGTGCGTATATTACGATCAAATATTTTAGAAATTGGCCTTCTACAATGAGTCTAGATCGTGAATGGATGTACCGGCGATACCTTCGATATGATTTTGCAGATGCAGAGAGGCGGTAGTACTTTAGCTGGAGGTTCATCATCGTCCTCTGTGGGCCTGAGCGGTCCAGTTGGCGATATCTCACTAGCCGGATCGTCACTGCCCGATGTTGATGCGCAAGGTCGTCGTCGTTGTTGGCTTCAGGATGGGTATGTTTCTTTAGATAGTGGAATATTTTTTTACAGATTATTATTTATATTAGGCAAAACCCTATTTTGGGTCCCTGTACTTTTAAATTTTTCCGAATTGGGTCCCTCTACTTCATTTGGTTAAAATGAAGTCCCTATACTATCAATTTAGTTAAAATGAGGTCCCTGTACTATGAATTTAGATAAAATCAAGTCCTTGAGGGATTTGATTTCATCTAAATTGATAGTAGAGGGACTTGATTTTAACTAAAATTGATAGTATAGGGACACAATTTAAAAATAAAAATAAAAATTGAAAAATAAATAAACAACAATAAAAAATAAATATATATTGAATTTTTTAAATATAAAATATATTTAAAATTTAAAAAATAAATTTAATTATTTTTTTTATAACCACTATAATTTTATATTTTGATTTTGATTTATTATTTTTTGAAAAAAAAAAATCAAACAAAAGTTTTAAAATTTGTTTTTATTTAATTGATTGTTTTATTTAACTATTGTTTGATTATTTTTTTAATTTACTCTTTTGAAAAAAAAATTAAAATTGCATAATTTTATAAAAATTAAATTATTTATTTTTTGCAATTTATTTTTAAAATTAAAAACATGAATAAAAAATTAAAGTATTTTTTTATTTAAAAAAATAATAAATAAAACATAAAATTACATTGGTTTCAAAAAATTAATTAAATTTATATTTTATTTTTAAATAATTTTTTACTTAAAAAATTAATTTATATTTATTTTATTATTTTTTCAATTTTTATTAGTTTATTTTTAAGAAAAATGAATTTTTATTTTTATTTTTAAATTGGATCCTTATACTATCAATTTTCGTTAAAATCAAATCCCTCTACTATTAATTTAGATAAAATTAAGTCCTCCAAGGACTTGATTTTATCTAAATTCATAGTACAGGGACCTCATTTTAACTAAATTGATAGTACAGGGACTTCATTTTAACCAAATGAAGTAGAGGGACCCAGTTCAGAAAAAATTAAAAGTACAGGGACCCAAAATAGAGTTTTGCCTTTATATTATTCTAATATATGCTAATATTTTTATTATTTTGTACATTTGGAAGCGAGTTGATGCCGAGTTATCCTACCTCAGCCACCATCACATCCAGCTTCAAGAAGTATTTGCATCCGGGAGGCTACACCTGGAAGATGGTGCCCCCTGAGAGGAGGTAGGCATATAGGGAGGAGTTTCAGGTATCTTATTATTATATATTTTATTTTAAAATGTTATATAAGTTTAGTATTTTCATATGTTTTCAATATGTTGCAGAAGAAGTGGTTTTGGGATCCCACTTTGGAGGATGGCATTTGGGCAGCATGGGAGATCAGGGCTCCTCAGAGATACAAGGACATGGTCTATTACTTCAAGAAGGATAGGACCAAGGGCTGCCCTCCATTCATGCCTCCTGAGATGTGGGATGGCTTCAAGGCGCATTGGGACAATGATGCCTTCAAGAAGAAGTCGGCCATCGCATCGAAGAATCGTTTGAGTGAGCCCGATGGTCCTGACACAGGCATTGTGAAGCATCGAGGAGGCTCTCGGAGTGCAGTTGCACATGCTACGGCTCTGGTATGCAATTAAATTGTTTATTTATTTGTTTTTTAATATGTGTGTGCTAACATGTCTATCCAATAGGCTATGGAGAAGGGTGTGCATCCCAATGACGTGGCGTGGGAGACATTCAGGAGGCTGCACGACAATCCTGATGGATCCCACACAGATGGGAAGTCTGCTCGTATAGCTGTAAGTTAATTTATCAATATTTATAAATTGATTAATAACATAGAAATTAAATATTTAATCATTCTTATTTGATTTTGTGAATAGGCTGATGTATTAGCTCGGGTTAAGGAGTTGAGCCAGCCGACTCCTGGCACAGATGAGGCGCCACCACCAGTGGACATGAGCGTTGTATATGTCGATGCTGCCCTCCGACGCTCGAAGAAGAATCGAGTGTTTGGGCTCGGCAGTCGATCACGGAGTTATTCAATTCCTAGCGTCTCATCTGCAGCTCCTTCACAGCCCGACACTCAGGCTGCCATCAGGGCTCTCCAAGAGCAGATGGAGGCTCAGCAGGCGGCTCTTCGCCAGCAGATGGACGCACAAGCAGCGCTTCTCCAAGCCCAGCAGGAGAAGCTCGATCAGCAGGAGGAGATGCTACGCCAGCAGGCTGAGATGTTCGAGCTGATGCGGGCACAGTTTAGGGGCCCTCCTCCATCTTGATCTCGACATTACTATTATTATTTGTATTTTATTTACTCTTTATTATATTTTACGACATTTTATGTATTTTTTTGGAGATTTATATATATTATTTTACGTGTTTATTAAAGTTCTTCAATAATTTATTTACAAACAATAATCAAAATTATAAAAATATAAAAAAATAAAATTAAACCGATTTTTTAATTTATTTTTAATTTTTAACGACGGACAAGTTCCGTCGTTATATTTTTTATTTTTATTTTTATTTATTTTTAATTATTAACAACAGAACATAATCCGTCGTTAATATTTTTTAATAATTTTATTTTTTTATTTTAATTTATTAACGACGGACGAGTTCCGTCGTTATATTTTAATTTAATTTAATTTTTTTTATTTTTTAAATATTAACGACGGACTATTTCCGTCATTAATTCCGTCGTAACTCTTAACGACTTTAGACGACACAAGAGTTAACGACGGCCATAATCCGTCGTTATGGCCGTCATTAAGTTCAACGACTAACTTTTTCCGTCGTAAAGTTGGTTTGCCGACTAAAGATATAACGACGGCAACGGTCTGTCGTTAATCCATCGGTAGTTATAAATAACGACGGATAATTTCGTCGCAAATCGACGATTTTTTTGTAGTGACCACCATAGAGGTTTGCAGTATTTTCAAATTACAACATCAACAATGACGCTGAAAACTCAGTCACCCAATGAAGAGAGCCTAAGTCGATTCTTATTGTAGAGAGAAAAGGTAATTTGATTTCACTAATTTCCCCTTTTTTGGAAATATATAATTTTGAATAATCTACTTCAGCCCCTGCTGCAACTGGTCGCCAGCCTGTAGACGAAACTAATGTAATTCTTATTATGAGGATCATATAATTTGATTTCTCTAAGGCTTTAATTTCTTTCCTTTTTTGGAATATTCAATAAATTGTTTATATATTTCAAATATTAGTTTATAGGATTCTAATTAATGTGAAGAATTAAAAGGTTCCACGCTTTACTAATTTTATTTTTTGATTCTGAATGTGAGATTGTTATAATCTTTTCTCTCCGATATGCAGAACAACCATAGATTTTGAATGTGAGATTGTTCTGTTCTCTCTAATTTGCAGAATACTCACGAAGGTAAACTTTCGAACATATTTCATCAAAGACAATTTTTTTGAGATTCTTCTAAGGTTTTGTTGGAGTGGTAATGATTTACAACTTCATCGTTATGATTAAATATATCTATATCCCTAATGATGTTTCTGTAAATAGGATACAATTATGATGAACAATGGATGAATTTTTTAGATGTATTTAATGTGAAATGACATGACTGAAGCAGAGGCTGAGAAAATAGTGAAATTGTTCTGTCATTAATGTTTGTTGTGACATTATAACTATTTGAGATTGATAATTTTCGTGTATATTCGTTTACTGTAATTTATGCTACAAAATCAGAAAACTCATTACATGTGCCAAGAGAAAATAGTTAGACCTCTTTGCCAAAACACTGAACACCATACACTTTTCCTCTCAATTTTTCAAAAATCCCAATTAATAATAGACAAGAGTTGTATTGATGGTAGATTTTGTTGAGTTTTCATGTTCTCTGATTTATCCAAATGGGTGTGTTGTTTTGTTTCATTTGTTAGGTCGACTTTTGGAATCATGGGCTTCAGATTAAAAATTATTAAATTTTGTAAAAGACTGAGAAATGAATTTGGACCAATACATAGATATTGATATACATATTAAAGATTTGGCTGATTTTCTAAGTGTTTTAATTGGTTTCTTATATTTAGCAACTCATTCTTCGTATGCAATCAAATAATCAAATTGGATGCTACTAAGAAGTGTCATTATTTTTTCAGCATTTCATATCATCTTGGGTTGTGAATATAAATTTAGATCAAATCTAATTTTATTTATTCTGGTAGATTTAGAGCAGTGTTGAAACAATCATAAGTTGAAGTGTTGAAAACATGTGTCCATGCAACAAAGTTTATCTGTTTTGAGAATTCTATATGTAACCGTATAATAACTTTTATTACTCTACTGCCATTGGGTTCGTTGTCTTCACTAATAGGTTGTTTGTTATTGTTCTGCATGCCTATGATCTACTTATTATTCAGGACTATAGTACTAAGTTACGTGACTTTGGTTTGTTGAGTGGTGGTATTTTCCTTGAAAAGAAAACATATTCAGCTCATGATATCATTGGATGTATGCTATGGATACATCGATATGGATTCGTACACTGCAGATATTTCACAATTTAATACTCACCATGTTTCTCTATATAACCATTACTTGGCTACATTATCATGTCGAACATCATTGTGTCATCTTGTGTATGACTTATTAAGTTGCAATGCTATTATATAGTAGTAAAAGCTTAGTGTGCATTTCTTTGATTAAAAAATTCTTTTCTGGGACAAGGCTGCGAGATTCAAATGAGCAAGTTGCACTCTAGTGGGTGAATTTGTTACTATCATTTATGATGTTGATCACCAGAAGAAGTGAAGAATTATTTGTATTTCTTGTAGGTCACTGTTCTACCAAAATGATGTGTTTGCATTTAGGGCTATACTTTTCGGTCTAATATCAGAGTCTACACTAAAGATGACAGGCTTCTGGTGAGCCTCCATTAGAGAAGAAGAGAAAAAGCCTTTGAAATAACTTATGAAATTACATATGCTTGTATGAAGTATATGTTCTGCAAACGTTCACGAAAAAGTAATCGAATGTTGTTAGATAAAGTTCACAATAAAGTATATGAACGTTATTATGAACTTAATTGAAATTTCAGAAATTAAAGTACACAAAGAGTTGGTAATTCTGTTTGATCAATCGATCTATGTCAGTGGGACTTATCAGGTCCGTGGGAAACAATTCATTATTTTGATGCAACGTTTACTTGGGATATTAAACGCAGCTGACCTCCCGTCACTCGATACCCATTCTACCTGTATACTCTCTTTCGATGAATTGAACTGTGAGATCCCCTCACAACCTAGACTCTCTTTATCTAGTTCCCATATGTATTCTCTCCCGAGAAACTTTTTGATAGTGTATGAAATTATTTCAATACACGATGACTAGAATACTAAACTCTAGCCTAAATTGATGACTGAAACTAATGTGGTTCTTAAACAATATAGAGCTCTTGCAAAATCTCTCTAACTCGGATCTTGTAACGCCCCAAACTACTCCGTTTGGCTACATCACTTAACAATAATTCATTTATGTGTATTTGCATTCTCATAATAAATTGAGCAGAAGCTAGGGTCAAATAGCATAATGTGGTATAACATCATAATTCCGAATATAAAATTTCCTTCCACAATTATAACATGCCACCTATCATAATCTACCATGTCACACAACATCGTATTTAACGGAAGCATAGAATAAACCCATCCGCATCATTCATACAGTCACCTAACCTATCGGGCTCATAGGTCTTAGACGACCCGCCCGTCTAGCACCCTAACATAACCATCACAAGATTTAGGGATTCATCGACATACATTTGCACGACGTAGGCTCCTAGGTCAATCGACCCGCCTTTAAATCATTGACATGTTATAACAAGTTAAACATAGCATAACTATAAAAGATCGGGCTATTCCCATCCCCAATAATCGTTGATCATAAAGCAGAAAGGATGAACAATGTAATAATATTAATAATATGCATATTCAAGAGCAAGCAAAATTAAACACAAGCTTGTGGGGCTCTCTTGTGTTCACAACGCTCCTACTCCGGCCTCGACTCCTCAACCTGAAAATTCATTGAATGAATGGGGTGAGTATTTAACAACATACTCAGTAGGGAACACTGTAAACAGTTATAGCTAATTGCACAAGTGAAAATATAACATATGGACTTTTCATTACTTTGTGGAGACTAGTCTCAACCCCGTAGGGTCTAAACATCATGATGCCCCCGTTAATGAATATCTTTATCCCTGTAGGGATGCCCGCAGACATCCTACCCCCCAGGGAGGACATTAACAGGTCTATGTTCGATCCAAAGGATCTCTGCCCCGAAGGGTCTCTTTGTCGACCCCGAAGGATCTCTTTCATTCACTGGTCCGAAGACCCTTCATACATATACAATCAAAGCACAACAGTAACTATAACCTTACACGTGTTCACAGTTTAGAGTTACCCCACCTCACAAGACGCTTTCAAATCTTTCTCAACCTTTGAAATACTTCTTGGCCGTGCACAAGTCGTCCACCTCGAGCCCCAACACGTCACCTAGCACCTTTCAATTCTCTTTTCATTTTAGACGTCAAGTTATTTAATTAAATCATAATTTGACCAACTCAAGATATACTTTGCTTTAAGGTCTTTAAACATACCCATATACACAAATGTGGATATACAAACTCACAACGTGATTTTGGACTCAAGATACTCATTAAAACCCCTTGAAACATTTAATCGAGCACATTACGTGCATCCATTTAAACCACTAAAACATAACTCAATTTACATCATTTAAACTCACCATTTCAAACACAAACACCTTCATCCTAGAGCTCTAACATACTTGAAAATCAACCCCAAACAACCAACACAACACCTCCAAACAATTATCAACAAATCAAGGGTAATTATGGCAAAAATCCAAACCCTAGGGTGTTCAAGGTTTTGGCAAACAAAATTCAATGCAATAACATTCATTCATTATCATATAACTCGACACTTTAGTATAAAATTCAATCTGTGTTATACACTCAGTATAACATCACTGTGCTGTGACGTATCGGCTCAAGTAGAACAACCTGTATTAAATCAACGGCATAATACAAACATACTCACATGATTAATATTCAAATAATATCAATTTCAAAACCATTTTCCAAAAATTATAATTCATAATTTAGAAAAAAGGGACGGGGTATCACAGATCTTTAGGTCTGTTTTGGTGTATCTAATAAGTTATGATCCCAGACTATTTATAGATCAATATATAGCCTTAAGTAAAATTCTGAACTCGTGAGACCGTGTGGGCATATTACTGCATGAATTATTTCTGCCAATTTTTGGTCTTGTTCCACGTGAGTGTGTATTTAAAATGACTAATGTGGATGATCACTCTTTAAACATAGAGGGCACACCAATATAAATTAAATTGGCGAATTGTGATTGTGTTGATTCATATGGTAATTAGGAAACTAGTAGGTTGTTGTGGGCACACGAGAAATCAGTAAACACAACAAACTTGGGTTCGTCTAGGGCACACTGCTGCCTATTCATTTACATCTCTTTGGGAAACCGAGGGATTGTTGATAGGTTAGAGGTTTAATCGATGATGAATCACTTTTAAACCTACACTGAACGGATGAATGATGAGACGTAGCGAGGAATCCGGTCTCAATAACTGGGTGACTTAGTAATGTAGGAAAATCAGTGTGTTCATGATCGAGTGAATTAAATCTAAATCAGATTCTAGTTCAAATGCCATATTTGATATTCTCTTTAAGTTATTTTGCAGATTTAAATTTCAGTAAGGTGACAAATAAACCAACCCCCTTTAGTGATTGGTGACCCGAAGGTAGAATCACATCAGTTTTCTGTGGGATCAACCCATACTCATAAGCTAGCTACACTCATTGTGGGCACAAACGTTACAAATATATTTTGAGCGCACGTCACACATCCTTGCGAATGTTGTCTAGTACATGCATGTGTGAAACATGGAGAAACCAAATACTATTAGTGTTGATTAATGTCATACAGATCATGACAATCAAACACTTATGCAAGTGCAAAGTAGATCACTTAATAAACAGTTTAGTGCAAAGAATAACACTAACAATCTCCCCCTTTGTCTTTATCTGTTGGCAAATCAGCTCCTCCATTTTTCCAAGTACAACTCCTTCAGCAGCAGTGATGTTCACCTAGATCTTCATGAATATTGTTAAGAACTTCATCTCTATTTTTCTTTCTTATCTTTACTTTTCTTTTATGCTTTTTATTTTTCATTTTTATTAGAGCAATGAAGATAATTAGCATGATATCAGAGCAATAAAGACATGAGTAACCAAATGAAGAAGTGTGGATGATGTAATATAGTGAGATAAAACTGTTACAATTTGGTTACACCAGCAAGAAGCTCAAAGAACAACGTTTCAAACTAATATTTAGACTCAACTAAAGAGCCTTAAAAACAGATCAAAAAATGGTTTTTTTTTCAATTAAACGAATACTCCCCTTATTTACCTACGGATCTAGGTAAATGAGCATCAGCTTGTAGATTCTTCAATCTTTTTGATCAGATTTTTCTATAGCAGATTATTCATCATCTTTTTTGTGCAGACTCAAACTCTTCAGCATTATCATCTTCATCCTCAGCTTCCTCTTGTTCCCCTGCTTCATCTTCTTCCTCAGCATCATCTTCTTCTTCATCTTCCTTCTCTTGTTCTCTAGCAGTCCCTTCCTCATGCCAATCCACATCTTCTTCATGTTTTTTTCAGCTTCTGGCTCAGTGGTTTTACTGAGATAACTTTTTTCTTTCTGAATATCTTCGCTTTTCTTGACCACGGTTTTAGCTAAGGTTTGCGAAGGTTGATATTTTTCTGCATAAGGTCTAGAGAATTCTTCTTTCTGAAGAAATTCTTGAACTTTCTTCCTCTCAGCAGTATGTTCGAGGACCTTTTAAGCATGGAAGACAACACAATCTTCCAAGTGCGAAATTATCTTTTGATGAATAGAGATTGTAGGAATGGACGATGCTGATGCTTGACCTGAAGCCCTTTTTGAGCTAACGAGTTTCTGAATTTGAGTTCAAAAGTGCTCTTCTACAGAAGAAGGCATGCCGGATAAAACTTTCATGCCTAAAGGCTTCTTAGGCTTAACTACTGAATCCATCCCGGTAGCTATATTCTTTATTTGCTTCTTTATGATCCTATAAATGAGTACATCATAAATAATGGGAGCTTTGATAAGCTCACTGTCAGCCAGAGAAATGATTTTATTGATTACAAACTCTGCAAAATTGAATGCTTTTCCTGTTCTAACATGGAACATAAACCTTTCTTGATTTTGATTCATACCTATGCGGTGTAGTTAGAACCCAGTTGTGAATTGCTATTCTGAATAGAGCTTTGTAACTTGAAGTCAGCATGCCTGAAGGAATCATTTGCAGGTTGGTAGGCCAATAATCAAACTCACCGCTTGTGAGTTCATCAACTATCATGCCCTAGTCTTTGACCTCCACCATCTCTCCCTCAACAGTCAATTTGATAGACTCAATGATTAGTTTTGGAGAGAATTCCACCATCTCTCCTCTCACAAAAACCTTCTGAAAGGTTTCAGAGATAGGATCATCCATATCCTTCATAAGATTGCCGTAAAATTCACAAATTACCATTGCTACAAACTCACTAACCTTTAGAACAGTCTGAAGTAAACCAAAAGCCTCAACAAAAGTGTAGATATCCGCCTTAACTAACACCGAGGTATCTACTCTCATCTCAGATATTACATTCTTTTTCTTGACTTTTTCCTAGAGTGAGACATGCAAAATGGACTAAAAAGACCAGTAGAATAAGTACCTTCTTCTAGAATATGCTATCAATGATCTAGAATGTCAATTTTTTATAAATTATATTTAAATTTTGGTAACATTAATTTCAACTTTTAAATTTTTTATCATAACCCGATGAACCTAAACTAACCCGTATGCACCCCTATAAAAAGAACCAAATTAAAAAAGAACAATTATACTAATTATGGTGATTTTCTAATTAAATTTGGATCACATTCGAAAAGGAATAAATTGACGAAAACTGAATTGCATGCGATTGTAATTAAAAGAATATTTTATTATATTCTATGCACTTCGGAAAATCCTTAATATACTAATTTGTTGGAGTAATTGCCAAATGATTATTTGAAAAGAATATAAAATCACTGATTTGTTTGAGAAGTTTAAAATTTTGAGAGTTTTGGAATTGTGAGAAATGGTTCCAATAGATTTTTTTAATTTTTTAAAGTTTTCAGGAACTGAGATTTGATTTAATGGTTAAATCAGAATCCCGATGGATAATTCCGAAGGTAATCCCGATCAGAATCCCGATAAATAATTCCGATGGATAATTTTGAAGGTAATCCCGAATGACTATCATATTTATAATTTTTCATCTAATCCTGACCCGATCCTGATCGAAGGTCAAAAATCCTGATTTAAAATTGATCGAATCCCGATCTAATTCCGATCAAAGACATTTCTTTTTTTTCTTTTTTTTTTTATGGTGTGCGCTAGTAATGCATTGTAGAAGCCTACATCTTTTTTCCATATTTATAGACACAAAATGCAAACCTTAATACACAATTCAAATCTCGATAAGGGATTCTCGATGGTATCTCAATCGCATCCCGATCACATTTAGATTAGTTGCTTATTACTATTATTAATAGATAGAATATTTGAGTTCCGATTGAATCATGATCGAATCCCGATCAGAATATTTGAGAATCCTGATCAGATTTTAAATTGGTCTCTTTCTCATGATTTGTTAATCATACTCACTTTTCTTACTTTAATCATGCGGACTTCAATGTAAGGAGACAAAAAATGTCACTTTCGTAGTACATCCATTTGTTTGTGTATTTCAAGTACAATTGTGTAAGGTTGGTGTAAGAAATGTGTAAGATACCCACATGTGATCATTTTTTGAGGGTATTTTAGATAAATTTGGTATTTTTTAAATGTTTTTCTTATATTGGGTAAAAGAAATTTTTATAATAAAGAAATGGGTAGTTTTATGCATTTACACCTTTTGTTTTCTAGGTTCTGTTCATAGTCGTGAGAGAGATGTCGGATTATGATTTTTGATTTTTGGGGATTTGATTTAATTTTTATTTGGGTTATTATTATTATTATTATTATTATTATTATTATTATTATTATTATTATTATTTTGAGAGGAGAGATCTCAATTTTTGATTTTGTGTTTTGTGGTTGTGTGGTTCTAATTAAATAGGAGATGTCAGTTGCACAAGTAGTGTCACTTGACTTTCAATTATACCAAAAAAGAGAGATGTTTAATTTACAAAAAAGTTTTAATTTATGTTTACATTATAAAAACTAAAAAGTTACGTTTAAAATTAAAAAAGTGAATAAAATTGATGATTTTAAAGGAAATTAACTCAAGTAGGAATATAACTTGAAACTTTCCTCAAAAAAGGAAAAGAAAAGAAAGAACATAACTCGAAACAAGAAAATAGAATTTAGAAGACTTTATTCTTCTAGATACTAGATTTCCGCTCGTACGATGCGTGAGATCATTCACGGTCTCCAACTCAATTATTATATTTTCAATGTAAGTCAAATTCAATAATTACATTTTTAATGTAAGTGTTACATCTTCGTATTTTATAGATAATATTCCAGTTAATACCGTTTTTGTTTGTTCAATTATCTTTTTTTTTTTAACTAAATAATTCTCTTGATTATTTTATTTAATTATTTAATATATGTTGGTAATTATTTTACATTATAAAATCTACCAAACATTATCCATTACTTTCTTAATATGTGAAAATTTACATATTTATTCATCTGTACAAATAAATTTGAATGTCATATACATAATGAAATATGCTACAACATGTTGCATAAAATACTTTTATAATTAAAAATATAAAATTTGTGTGTGGGAGAGAGAGAAGGTGAAGAAACTATAAAAAATGAAAATAATACTAATTTTTTATTTATAATACTACTGATGATGTGATGTTTTTGAGAGCGAAAATATTTTGGATGAACTTTATTTTATTATATTAGATAGATTTCAATCTAGTAAAATTATTTTTGGGCCTGGATCCATAGTTGTGGGCCCAAAATCAGCCTATTCTGATCAATTAGCAATTTCGTTTGGGCTTGGGCTGACTCGCTGACACCTATCAACGTAAAGAGGAGGGTTGTTTGTTTTTATTTTCAATCGAAAATTTTTAACTTTTTACTATTTAAAATATCGAAAATAAGTTTGTTTTTATTTATTTTATTTTAGTTTTAAAATTTTCAATCTTATACGATCTATTCAATCACAGATATACCATTACAGTAGACTCATTATTTAAATATTCATCAATTCATTTTAACCACAAAAATATTTATCTTTTAATATCATACACAAATTCAAGTTGAAAAAATAATCATACAAATATATTTTCATTTTCCAAACTAACTATAAATACTAAAACATTTGTCATAACTCATAACAAAATAATTATATTTTTTTCCAAAAACCAATACATCTCGTAAATTGAAGTGAAAATACTGAAAATTGATATTCGAAATAAAACCAAACATCAATATACTTCAATATATTTTGGATTTCTCTACTCTTCTTCCGATCTGTAAAGAAAAGGTCGAAGTTTGAAGGGTATTTGTATAAAATAAGCTTTATGAGTTGTATCAAAGGATAGAAAATAAAAGAGTTCCTGAAATTTGAGGAATGAGTTAGAATCTAATTTAAATCTTGTATTTCATTCAATAGATTAAGGGCGAAGATGTAAATACGACATTAGTGCCATAACTAACGTGCAATAACAAAAGAAACGGCAAACTGAAGAATGAAAGATTTCATGCTATAAACAGGTGTGATTGAATCGAGTTGTATAGTGGCAAGCTTGAACTCAACTAGAAAACTCGAAGTAATAATATTCAAAAACTCTAATCATATTACCTATATTTATTATTAAAAAAGAAACAAAAAAAATTGTTTAGGACATGTGTAATGTAAATAATCAACCCATTATCTATCAAATTGTAAGTACCTTTTAAGTTCAAAAAGGCTCAAGCTTATCAAGCCCAGTATTGTTGAGCTCGACAAGCTCAAGCTCAAGCTCAACTACATCAATCTCAAGTTGACCACAACTAATTCACGAGTAAGCTCGACTCACTTACACCTGCTAACAAACACTAATGTTAAAAGTGCCAAAGTTGAACAATGTTGAAATGGCATGAGTCCCCAATTTCAAGTAAATATGTACAATAAATATCATATCATATATGATATGACAGCATGGAAAGCTGTGGAGATTCAAAATAAGGAATTCGAGCAATTCAAGAATCACAAATTTTGGGGAGGCTAAATTATGTACAATTGTGAGCCACTGATTTTTGTAGATGTTAAGATTTCAATCAGACATCATCGGTGTCGCTGCCCCCAACAGCATGTGCCTCATTGTTCACCCAATAATTGCTTCCATCTGGCCCAGACATCTTGTACCTATTCAATGGAAACAAGGCACTCCATCAACAATCTAAAACTCTATTAACACAATGTAATTTTCCAAGTCTAGAGCTCACAGACCGCTCGAGAACATATTTTCTTTCCTTGTACTTTTGACTCTTTTCATGAGCAATTTCCTGGGGAATCAAACAATGAGTATGTCAGAAGACTCAAAACGAGAGTATAGATACGTGTGTGTTTATAGCATCGTATATTATCTTACATATTTCCACCGAACAACTGAACCACACTGGACACAGAATATATCAGCTACCATGTGAGCTCCGGTCATCATAATCCTCTCTTCCCTCTCCCCAAGAGTTACATTCACTCTGCATGTGAATATGAGAAATTGTTAATTTATTATGCTCTCATATATTTATTGTGGCACTTAAGCATGTCGATGTACTTTCTCCTGTCTCTTCCTAGTATCATCATGCTTGCAGACTTGTGAATCGGGGAAATTGTTTTCCCCAATCATTTAGAGATATATAAAGTTTACTAAACAAAAAGTCCACATATCAAGGAACATAGTATAGAAGACTGGTCAGGAAACCACAGAATCACAGTTTTATGATACTGTGAAATATGGTGAATAAGAAAATCTTGGGCTGGATGGGAAGTGGAATTGAAGTCAAGAACAACATTGATGTAGATACAAAGCATTGAGGAGTTCAATTTTGAAAAAAAAAAAAACACTCATGCTACATAAAGATACAGTGCTCGAATAGATTACATAGCACACACTATAAACGCAAGGCAAGGAACTTCTCTCTCTCTCTCTCTCTTCTACTATACAAAGATCAAGGAATTTGTCAAACAAGTTTCTAGAGGCAATTTGGTCAGTAAAAGGCTTCACTGAGCCAAGGATGGAATGAAGTACTTTCCACCATAAATGTAGGATGTGGCCTCTCATAGCATACCCTACTTTGACATCCATTTTCAAAATTTAACCTTCTTAATAGAAATCCATGAAAAGATAAACAAATGAATTGAGTCCTTGGTAGTTATTTGAAAGTCAGTTTCAACAAGGTGATTGTTTTCATTTTACGAAGAGGTTAGAATCAGATTAACTCTTTCTGATAGCATATAGGGTGGATAAAAGACACATGCCCAAACACACACACGCAAAAAAAAATGCTAGTTTCTCCTTATCAGACTTACAGCTCTCATGCAAAAAATATTTATGCAAACAGAAAGTCCCCACCTACTAATTCTAATTCGCACATTATGTGATGCCACTGCATGCTTGAAAGTAACAAATACTTGTTTCATTATCTCAGATAGTATAGCAGGAAAAAATCAAGAAACTTACACCTTATTGAAGAGGTAAGCCTTCCCATGCCTGCTTTGGAAAGACTGAAGGAAAAAACAACAAAGAAAGGAGAAGTAAATGAGTCCATGAATATTGGTCTTCGGGCTGAGAAGTCAAACATGCAAAAGCAAAAAACTAATACTGGCAAATGAATACAAAGCTTAAAGACATTCAATACTCTAGTCATAAAATCTTGAAATATAAAAACCATCACCACGGTGCAGCCTAAATAAATGGAAGATATTATGTTTTCCAATATTTGGTTTTATTCGATCATTTTCTTTTCATATTTTCTCTGGAAAATGACTTCAATAGGAAACCAAAAAGATTGATGCAGTTCAAGTGATTGGTGAACCAACCTTCCTAGCGAACTATAAAAAAGAAACAAATTTGAACCAGCTAGAAAATGTGAAACTTAATATGCTTATTATCTTTAGACACAGTAAAACAAAAAGGAAAAGTGGAACTAACAGTCTGCTGGTAAGCATCAGATTCAAGATTCAGCATTCATGGATGGAAGATACAAAGAGGTGGAAAATCTCATCATAAGCAACATGGAAGGTCCAAAATTGAAGTAGATGATGTAAGTAACACTAGACCAAAAATCATTATCAACAAAAAGCAAGATTAAACTGTCATCTCATGCACAAACATCATTTATAAATATGGTTCTCATTTCACTTCTGTCGTGGTATACTCCAAATGATCTCTTGCATTATCTGCAAACAAAATGCAGCATGAAAGAGCATAATCCAAATCTTAATCTAAGTATTTTCTGACATGATATGGGAGAGATAAAACAACAATCCAATCCTTTGGTACTAAACATTAAGTACCAACATAAGAACTTTGTAATGAGACGGCATTTTATGTAGTAAAGCAATCCCACAATACAAAACAAACTACCTTAAGTAAACTAAGCCCCTAAAGTATAAATTGCAAAAAATCAATAATCAAATCACTTACCAAAACTAAAAAAAAGTACATAAATGAGAGTCGAGCATAAGTTATATATTGCTGAATAAGAACCCGTATCAACTAATGGAGAAAGTTAAACAAGGAAACTAGATTGGAAAAAAAAGGCACACTTCCCTAATAAAGTAAGTAGATAATTACCCCTTCTCATTTTCCATCAGAAGCTCAGCAAGAGATAATCTATTGCAAAGTGATTCATTATAATCATCACGCTAAGATCTTTCTACATATGCGATTTACACACTACCACACGTCTGGTGTGCATCAATCTCAATGCAATTGCCACTTCTCCAAGATATGAAGAATGTCTAAACTTGGACAAGTGCTCAAAGCTAGACATCAGTTTAACAGCATGTAAGAAATTCATATAGAGCAGGGCATTATTAAGTAAACCATGTAAAGAAAAAAAACATTCACATTTCCAAAAAAATGTAGCTTAAACTGTTGAAATCCATTATAAAAGCATTATCAGATCCATATCAAGTCAAACATACGCCAAAAAACAAATCATTACCATGAACAATAGCCACAATAATTGGCAGTTGAAAGCTCAAGACAAAAGGAACAATAAGGATATCCAAATGGAAGATTGATCTTGAAGGGGAGAATGAATGATAAAACCTTGGAGACGATGTCATCACTGAGAGCAAGATGGGTCCCACAATACTTGCAACTGTAGATCTTCCCTTCAAGACTCACCACAAACACCCTCCCCATTTCTGAAACTCCTGAATTCTCAATCTATTTTGTTTTCTCCACCCAACAATTCAAATAAAAGACACAAATCAGAGGGTTTCCAAGAAATTGATCAAGAAAACGGGAAAACGCGCAGAATCCAATTCAGAAAGTTCAGAGATGAGAAATTGATAAAAGGGGAGCTGGGATTAAAGAAGAAACATAGGATTTCGTAAACTATTATTAAAGTTGTATACCTCTAGATTCGATAAAGGCAACTGAAGTCTGTGGACTTGTGGCATGGAATTAACCGTGTGAAAGAGCCAAAAATGTGGGCTAGGAGAAACGAATGGAATCTCTAATGTAATCTGAATTTGAAGACTTATCAAAATACTGTGCACACACATACACACCTAAATTAATCTGCATATGCTTACAATTACCCCTCAAATTGCCACACTTTTCTCAAGTGGGCATCCACTCTTGCATGTATGTGTGTTATTTGTTATCTCTCCCTTACACTTGTATTGTGATTTATGAATTATGATTATACTTTCACCTCCACGTCTTCGATGGATAATTTTTGGACTGAAAAATATGGATGAAGAAAAGTTTGGAATTTGGATAGAAGAAAGTTTAGTTGAAAAAAATTCCGGAGATAAAAACGATATATATATATATATACATATTTGAACATGCTTGATTGTAATTTGAGTTGAGAACTTTAAAAAAATAAAATTATATATTGAACTCAATGTGAAATAATTTGTAATTGTGTATTATTAGTTTTGATATTTATCTATTTGTTTATTTTTTTGAAAATGTTTAACTGCGACAATACTGAGTTCTCTCTTTCATCTCGTAGCAGTACGCGTTACATAACAAAAGAACAAGAAAAACAAGAAAGTTGGGTTCATTGTAACTAATTACTTCAAAATGTTACTTCAGAGACCAAATTACTGCTACAATTCCACACTGCAAGGGCTTCATTGTACATGTTTCGTCTTAAATAAATAATGGAATGGTTAAATCCAACAACTTCTTGCCAATATCTTTTTGCCCACTGCTACCAGCAATCTGCTTCAAACTTGTCCATGACTTTTTCCTTCTTTTACTTGAAGATTGGATACTCTTTTCTGAATCCACTGCAGTTGAACTAATTTGAGGTTCAACTACTTTCTTTGCACATGATCTGTTCCGTTTCCTCCGCTTTGAATCCAACAATGAAAGGCCAGTTGCTGGCAATGGAGTTGCTGGAGAGCTTGTTTCAAGATTCTGTCCATCTAAAGGCAACAAAGCATCGGAATCCACCTTCTCATGCTTGGTAGTTGTTGCAGTCTCTCTGGCTTTCAATGCCGGTTTAGGCTTTGGTGGACATATCTCTTTGACATAGCCATTTGGTGTTCCTCTCATCATATTTTGATGAAAACAATAGTGGCATCTGTAAACAACATAATTTTGAGCCTTCGGATTTGATTTCTTTTGTCTACGCCTCCCTTTTGACTTGTTCTTCTCAATCCGGACAGTGCAATTGTTACCGGGTTGCAGAATAGATTCACATCTGTTGAACAACATAGCATTGTCATGGACCATGAATATTTCTACTATCTAAACCTCATCATTTTCAAATGTCTGCTACATATTCTAAAAATATATGAAAACTTTCAAAGAGAGGAAGCTTAAAGAAACATGAATCTAGAAACACCGAATAAACATTAATAACAACAATGCTTTGAACTTACAAAAGTAATACAAGTGAAACCAAGGATCTACACAACAAGTTCTCATATTCAATGCTCCAAACTTAAAGAAAGTAACAAGGTTGAACAACAACCCATGGATCTATACAAAAAGGTTAAACACCAACCTTTCAAGTTTCAAGTAGAAACCCAGGCAACTATGGTTGACATAGTACACATGCAAACTCTTGAAACCTACCATTGAGTCACGGCCACGATTTACCTTGTTTCTACTAATTTATAGGAACGGAGCAGTAGGAGCACTCTTGGACGAGGTTCATCCAAAAGTAGTGTAACAACCCCTTTTTCAAATTTTTTATTTATAAATATAGTCTTTTGATCTTGTCGTTACGAGTGATTTATATAAAATTAGATATATATATTTTTAGTTGTGTTGCTAGTAGAGAAAAATTAATGTTTAATATAAAGAATTCATAATATGGATAAATATATGAAAAGCTCATAATTTATATTTTTAAATTCAAGAAAATAAAATCATAATAATAATAAATAAATAAATAAAAATAAAACAGTTCATTCCAACTTGATTTTCCCCTCAATATCACGTTCGGCCAACTGCAAGTCTGCAGCAGTTTTATTTCCTCATTCACTCATCAAGAAATCATCTTTCATTTAAACATTGAACAATTCCTTATTCACAGAGAAACACAATATTTTCATTCATTTATGGAAGCAAGAAGATTCTCCTGCTAGTTCAGCTAAGGTAAATCATTTAAATTCTAAATTCTATTCAAACAGCTAACTGTAGTATTCAAGTTCTAACAATCAATCTGTTTCTTTCTCATCACCTATACAGATATACTTAGTAAAAAAAAAAAAGAGTTTCAATTCAAGTTTAAAAGTAAAATCCAGAACCAGGAATTTACTCAACAAAAATCTCCATATAAAATCTTAATCTCTTACTCCCCAAAATATTTCTTTATATTCATGTTCTTCTACAGTGAAAACTTTGTTTTCAAAACCAAATTTTGAGAGAACCAAATTCTTTATTTTGACGGCCAATTTTTACAGTTTTATTTGAAAAATATGAATCATTTTCTCTAATATTTGTGTGTAGTGATGGGTGTTAAGAATTTTGAAAGAGCAGATAATAATAGATCACGAAATGTTTTGAAGGAATTGGATTTAGATATTTAAAGCTATGTTTCTCTCTTTTCATAATTGTGTCGGTTTTCTTTAGGAGTTTTCTTTGTGATATTAGCATTTGAGAATATTAAATTGTACTAATTATTTTAATTTATGTATTATCGATTCCAAGTCATTTTCAAACTTTTTAAAACATACTGCATACATAAATTTATTATATCTCTTGATTAACCATATTATATACTTTAAAGTGTGAACTCACCATTAATTTAACTCTTGAAATTTATAATAAATAAACTTACTAAATTACTTTAATGATATCTATGCTAGGCAAAGGTGAGTTAGTTCCTACAAGTTTTTAACATTTTGCATTGAAAAATCGAGTCAAAGGTCGTCTTCAAGGTAAAGGTGGGGATTTTTCTAACTGATAAACGTAATTTCATATATTTTTGTTATATGTTAATTGTTATGTTGAATGTCATTTATGTTTATGAAAATGCTACTTGCAAATCATATATATATATATTGAAATTTTATATGGCCAAGGACTCGGAAATGGGTCCGGGATCGGAAAGGGTCCTTGAGGTAAAAGCCCACAACGCAAATATATTGAAATATTATATGGCCAGAGACTCGGAAAGGGGTTTGGATCGGAGAGGGTCCTTGGGGTAAAAGCCCACGGTACAAATATATTGAAATGTTATATGGTCTGGGACTCGGAAAGGGGTCCAAGATAGAAAAAGGTCTTTAGGGTAAAAGCCCACGGTGAAAATATATTGAATTGTTGTATGGCCAAGGACTTGGAGAGGGGTCCGGGATCGGCAAGGGTCCCTGGGTTAAACCCACCGTGCAATTTCTTTGAAGTTATATGTGCATTTATCATGATTGGTTGTATATTATGGGTTACTACGTGTCCCGCTGAGTACATGTAAGCTCACTCCTATTGTCTACACATTTCAGATTGAGGAGTTTGGTGATGGCGAGGAAGAGATGGTTGACGTTTAAGTATATATATAATTAAATATTTAAATTATTAGACTCCATTTTATTTTGAAGCTCCAACTTATAAATTATGTAGTTGAGCATTACTCATTTCGTACATTTAAAATGTCTAGGTCTTTGAACTCATTAAAATCACTTCTGAACTGTATTATTCCAATTATTATGCTATTTCCTTAAAAAGGAGGATATTAATGTATTATTATAATTTTCAAGTAAAAGTTTATATTCATATTGAGAAAATTGTTTATTCATCTTTCGTATTTATTTTTGTTAGTTAGTATTTTTATAAAATTAGTAGCCTTCTAGGTTTATAAAAACTATAGTGTTACAAGTAGAAACACATGCAAATCACAAGTTGAATGAGCAAAACTAAGTTACTCAAGCAAATTATTATGGAACTATAATTACAGAAAGTTGGAGCTATTCATATTAGATTTGCAAGAACCAAGCTGCTCACTCTTCAAATCTTCCAATCATTCTCATCCTTTTAGGTGCTGTCATCTCCAATCTCCATTAATTATTCTATCAACATATAATCTTGATTTCATTGTTCAATCATCAAAATTAACTCCTAAATCTCTAAGCTAGCCAAAGTAACTTATGCATATTGCTGAGCCAGACACAAGTAGTAACTCTTGATAGAAAACGCCCCAAAATAGAATGGATGAGTAAACGAAGCAAGAACAAAATAAAATCAAGCAATTCTATAAACCACTAAAAACTTAACCTTTCACAAACAAACAAAGACGGGTCAGCGCGAAGTCCCAATGCTTCGCTGGTGGCGGCGAGACGCTCCCCGAAGAGAGCGCCGAGTGAAGGAACGGAGGCCTCGGCCGCCGCCCACAATGCTAGGTTTTTCAGATGGTCGATCTTGCACATGGATTTAGCGTTCACATTGCCGTGTTTCATGCCACCCGGCTTCTTCCCTCCCGCTCCGCCCATCATGTGACAGAATTTCTTTTAGGAGTTTTAACAAACAGTTTGTGGGCTGGAACTATACCCGTCGCCGCAGAGGAAGAGGTGCTTGGCCTTCGCCTACGAAGATCTGGATAGAGGTGTTCCAAGGAGAAAGAAGAAGATAGAAGCGGTAGAGACGAGAAACACAAGGCAGCGGAGGAGAGGGCGGGGGCTGTTGTTTGTCGTGAGTCGTGACTATCATGGGAAGAAAACGAATTCTTTATTTTTCAGGAAAGGGAGGAAGGCAAATCAAATAAACAATTTTAGGAATTTTTTATTTTAAAAAAAATTAATTTTAGGGATTTTAACAAAAAAGCGTGCGTATTCACATCCACCGGGTACGCTCCCTAATTTTTTTAAGAGAGAAGATTAAAAAAAAAAACACACACACACACAATTAATTGGCTCAATACCCATTAAATATTAAATATATGGCAAATTTATGTAAAATTTGAAAAACTTTCGTCGGCAGAAGTGGTAGTTATGGAAGAAAGGGCACTCTCTTGTACACTAGTTTGATGGCCGGCTCATCAGACGATCCGGCCCAACATTCAGATCGGTCCATCTAAAAAAAAAGCCTATTTTTACAAGTGCGTGTACATCACGGGCGCCACGCGTGGCGCGTGAGGTACGTGCGCCTGCATTAATTTTTATTTTTTTTGATTTTTTTCCGCCTTTTTTTTTATTTTTCTGTTTTTTTTTTGTTTGTGTTTTCCCCCCAAATTGTATACCCTAAAATACAATTAGTGAATCCTAAAATTCAAATGAATTGATTTAATTTATTGGAAATCAATATGAATTTATATCCTAAAATAAAATTAATAAACCTTTAAAAGCACACAAAATAAACTCCTAAAAACACAAAATAAACCCCTAAAAACACGAAATAAACCCCTAAAAACACCCTAAAAACACGAAATAAACCCCTAAAAACACCCTAAAAACACCAAAATAAAACCCTAAAAACACCAAAAAAAATATATATTAAACCCTAAAAAAACCCTCAAAAAATCTTAAAAAAAATTTAAAAAAACACTAAACTCTAAACCCCAAACCCCTAAACTCTAAACCCCAAACCCCTAAACTCTAAACACTAATTGAGATGAAATAAATCATAATTTGAATTAAAGAAACTCGTATAGGACAAGTTGCAGGTCCAATATTTTTTGTACTTCGAAATGATACTTTTTAGTGTTAAGAATGATACTATTCCTGGTGATTTTTTTTATTTTTTTTTGGGCGGAGCGCGGGCGGGTCGGGTCATCTGATGGGCCGGCCCATACATCCTTATGTACAGGAGTGTTTGCCATGAAAAAATAATAAATCATTAGTCATTGATTTTCTTCCCTTTCATGCGCAAACTGACTTGCGCTGGCATGTATGATGTATATAATATTTTACTGAAATTCGTGGTGTATTTTTCCATATGATTTGGATTCTAAGGAGGTGATTTGTATGATAGAATGAAATTAGGTCTAAATGGAATGAACTAAGGAATTGAATGAAGATCTGAATGGAATGACGATTCTTATGATTGGTATGTCTATGGAATTAAGAACGGAATGAAATATCAGTTTTTTTATTATCTTATATAATAAAGGGGTATTATCAGATTTTAACATAACCTTTCAAGCAATTCACAAAAATGTCCTGACCTTTTATAAATAACAATTTAATATCTGACCTTTTGAATATATAGCAAATCTAGCCTTAAATTAATTTTCTGTCTTTTAGTTGGTGACACGTATCTTTTTGCCCGGATTTTTTAATGATGTGGAAAATACTTGTGCCACGTCAATTGATCAAATAAAATTAAAATAAAATTATATTTCACTCTACACCGTATGTAAAAAGATACACATCGGCAACTAAAAGTCCGAAAATTAATTCCAGGCTAAATTTGTTGTATATAAGAAAGGTCAGGTATTAAATTGTTATTTATAAAAGGTCAGAACATTTTTGTGAATTACTTGAAAGGTCAGGCTAAAATCTGATAATACCCATATAATGAATATGTTATGTAATTTTAAATTTTCGTATAATTAAATAAAGTGTACATAGTAGCTAATAAATATCAACACATGCCTTAATTAATTTTTTATATTTCTAAATGCCATTTTTCTTTTTTAGTATATGATTTTTTCTAATTTTTTTTAGCAAATTATAATTTATTTATTTTATTGAAAAACTTTATTCTAGAATATTTAATTAATCAATATATAATAATTTGTATAAGTTAATAAAAATATTTTTTACTTCATAGAAAAATACTTTAACATTTCAGTTTTTGATTTGAATATATTAAATTATATCAAATACATAAATATTTTATATTGTATTATAACATATTTTTATGTTATATTTATTTCAGCATCACTTTCATTTTTCTTCCACAAAATTATAAAAGCTATCAAAATTTAATTTTAACATATATTTTTAAATTATGTGTTAAAATTATTTGACCAATAATTATTGGTCAAATAATCATACATAAACCATCCAAAGTAAGATGCACAAATAAATAAATGAAACATTATATCTTAAACATGGGAATGGCTGGACTAATTAAATTAATGAACATTATATCTTAAACATGGGAATGGCTGGACTAAAGGAGAAAGCATATTTGTAAATATGTATTAAATTGGTAGGTCAGTTTTACTTCTTTAGTGGAATAAAAGTAAAACTTAATTTATTTAATTATATTCTAAGTTTATTAGATATTGGATATTAAATAAATTAGTGGGCCAATTTAATATTCTTTCAGATCCCTGTTGTAGCCCAATTGACTGATAGTGGACTGGATATAGAACTTGAGATAGAGGCCCAAACCCAGTAGGGTTGGGGAACTGTATTTTCGCCCACCTCCCTATATAATAGAGGGAGTGGGGATGAAAATTAAGTGACATAATATCAGCCCCTCTTTGTCTCTCAAAGTTATCCACAGATTTCACAAACCTATCTAGTAGATTTCAGTCCACTCTGAATCTAGATACAGTCCGGGAATGCAACAGAAGATCTTGGAGTAGAATCTGTGCTGGCTGATTTTCTTGAGTAAAAAGGGGCTCCTGTTTTGTTTCATTCAATAGCAAGATTAGTCCTGTAATCTTATCCACAGACCGTCTGACAATTGTAAGTAATTCGGATCTATGTCTTCCGCTTTATTAGATTCATTTTACATGGTTTTGTGCTTGACGTGATAAACATGCATGTTACATAAAATATATGATTTTCATGAACATGGATTAATGAACAACCAAATGATCATGCGGTGGTTTAATTCGAAAAAACCCCAACAACTGGTATCAGAGCGGGTTTTGGCACTGTTCTAGGATTAATCCAAGTATAATTTTGACATGTTTAATTAAATTTGATGTTAAATTTATTGTTCTTAAATTTTCAGATTTAATTATGTTCATGTGTCGATTTTATTGTTGTTCAAAACTTGGATGGATTTTTTGATTTAATTCGAAAAATCCTAGTTCTGGATTGAATAGAATTTTCGATCATGATATAAAATTTGGAATGATATTTGATGTACTACAAATTTCCAGATTTTATTGGGTAATGGTTCGAAAATTTGAGATCAAATTTTTTAAAATTTGATGTTAAAAAATTCCCTAATTTTGTGTTTAAATTTTCGATTAACTAGAATTAAATTTGGATGGATTTTTGATCAAGATCAAGATTTCCAGATTTGATTTGGATATGTTTCGAAAATTTTGTTGATTAGAAAAAAGATTAGGTAATCTTTGATGTATATCTTAAGTTACCTATTTCTAATCTAGATAAGTTTGAAAATAGAATTTTAAATTTGGTAATTTTTGAAGTGGATCAAAATTTCCAGATTTATTATCATAGATATTTTTGAAACTTATGCTATTTTATTTGGAATAGTTTTTTTTATTAATATCAAAATTTCCAAATATGTTTATTTATATTATTTTCAAAATTATTAAATTAATTTGGAAGGATTTTTATGAAAATCAAATTTTCAGATTTATTTATTAATGTGGATCGAAAATAATGAAGATTGGATTAAGATTTTATACTATTTAATGTATATCTTAATTTACCTAATTTCGGCGAGGCGTGGTGAAGGGGGCGGCGGCCATAGCCCTGTTTTCGGAGCTGACTTTCTTGTTTTATCTCATCAATCAACATGAGATATAAGCCATGATAGTTGGAATATTACTGTTGCTTATTATGTTGAAGCATACAATGGTTGTTTATCATTTTATGTGATGTTTGCATGTTCGATAATGGGATAAAATGAAACCTCAAACAAAAATAACTAAGTGGGAGATATTCATGCCAAAGTATATAGAAATCTCATACGGTCTCCATTAAATCTAGTTTAATTGAGAAGTGATGGGCATGCGCGTTGACATCGGTCTTCCTCCATATCGGATGTATCATATCACAGATTTCTCTAGAAATTAAATCTCCTAAATGGATAGCTGTAGAACACTATTAGAACTAAATGACTCCTTCATCTGGAGCGGTTAAATTCAAATAGTGCTCTTGGTGCGAAGATAATGGTGTGCACACTTAGATGTAATTTATTGATAAACGTCCACACGATCGTGGCTTATCAGTTAAACGATTACATGATCGTGTTTATTATTCGGCTATTAATTTGCTTGTTGTAATGAAACTCAACTGGAGGCAAATTAAAGGTTTAACCTATTTAAAAATGAATTTTATAAACGTCCACACTATCGTGGCTTATAAAGGACGTTTTAAAGTGTTGGTGGAAAAGTATATAATTTTTGTGAGGTTTTCGATTATATACTGTTTATCCTAAAAAGTTTTTATGACTGTACTGCATGTTTTAATTTCAGTTATTTCATATCATGAATGACACTCTCCAATCTGTACTCAATCCTCAAAGAAAACAAACTTGTCAGTGAAAACTACAATGACTGGATTCATAACCTTAACCTAGTTCTTGTTGCTAAGGGACACAAGTTTGTACTTGAAGAGGTTTGTCCTCAGAAGACAGATGAGGGTTTTGACGAAGCCCAAAAGGTTGCATATGATAAGTGGGTTAGGTCTAATGAGATAGCGCGCTGTTACATTCTGGCATCCATGTCGAAATGTGTTGCAACATCAGGATGAGCCTATGAAAATCACTTTTGATATCATGTACAACCTTAGGCAGCTCTTCGGTCATCAGAACTGCTCGGCACGCCATTTGGTAATAAAGAAGCTAATGGATGCGAGAATGTCTGACTCCACACCTGTTAGGGATCACGTTCTCATGATGATGGGGTATTTATCTGAGATCGAGACCTTGAGTGAAGAGCTGGATGGCGATTCTCAAATCAACATTGTTCTTCATAGCTTGTCCTCGAGGTTTGAGCAGTTCATGCTGAACTTTAATATGATCAAAAGGAAAGTCAGCCTGACTGAACTGCTCATGGATCTTCAAGCGGCTGAATTGCTCCAAAAGAGCGATCCTCAAGCCCACATAGCTGAGAAAGGGACGTCTTCTTCTGGTGGAAAAAGGAAGAAGAGAAATGCACCTAAAAAAGCTGCAGATGAGGCGCCTAAGGCAAAGAAGCCAAAGGCAAAGATTCCTCCTGAGGAGTTCAAGTCTAAAACTAAATGCTTCAAGTGCAGCCAACCAGGTCATTGGAAGACGGCGTGTCCTAACAAGAAGAAGAAGAGAGGTACATCTCACACTCTGGTTGTAGAAACATGTTTAGCAACTTGTTTTACCCAGTCATGGGTAGTAGATACTGGAGCTACTGATCATGTTTGCACGTCTTTACAGGGGTTCCTGGTAAAAAGACAGCTGAGTGAGGATGAGATCACCATCTACATGGGCAATACTACGAGAGTGGCGGCTGTTGCAGTGGGAGACGTTGTTTTACCTTTCAGTAATGATAGAACTTTGGCTTTGAAATATTATCTTTATATGCCTGGTTTTAGGCGAAACTTGATTTCAGTTTCTAAATTGATTATGGATGGATATTCTGTTTCTTTTGATAACAAAGTAGTTATCTTTAGTGGTAAATATTTTATCTGTTCTGGCACATTGGATGAACACTTATACTTTTCTTAAACCAATTGAAAACACTACGCAAAGACAACTGTTGAATACATCGATCATAAACCCTAACAAGAGAAAATAACCTTCAGACTTAAATCAAACCTATCTTTGGCATCTAAGGCTAGTTCATATTAACCTTAAGAGGATACAAAGGCTTGTAAACGATGGACCATTTTTTTCTTTGGTACTGGAATCATTTCCTTTGTGTGAATCCTGTTTGGAAGGTAAAATGACCAAGTGTCATTTCCAGTCAAAAGGAAATAGATCCGAAGGGCTATTAGATTTTATTCACTCTGACCTGTGCGGCCCTATGTCAGTTCAAGCTCGAGGAGGTTTCAAGTATTTCACCACTCTCATTGATGATTACTCTAGATACGGATATATCTACCTGTTGCATCGCAAGTCTGAATGCTTTGAGAAATTCAAAGAGTTTAAGGCGAAAGCGGAGAAAAGAACAGGCAGAAGTATCAAGTCATTACCTTCTGATCGTGGTGGCGAGTACCTCTCAAGTGAATTTAGGGATTACATGGCAGAGAATGGGATTACATCCCAATTGACTGGGCCTGGAATGCCACAGCAGAATGGCATGGTAGAAAAAAGGAATCATACACTGTTAGAGATGGTTAGATCGATGATGAGTTATTCTGAGTTGCCTATTTCGTTCTGGGGATATGTCCTGAAACGGTAGCCTATATTCTTAACTTGGTTCCATCAAAATAAGTTCCTTCTACGCCCACAGAATTATAGACTGGACGAAAGCCCAGTTTGAACCATATTCGGATTTGGGGTAGCCCAGCACACGTGTTGGACAAGAAAGCTGATAAGCTGGCTCCTCAAACTGATGTAAGGCTGTTCGTTGGATATCTTAGAAGAATGAAAGGTGGATTGTTTTATAGTCCTAAGGATCAGAAGATCATTGTTAGCACCAATGCTCGATTCTTAGAGGAAGACTATGTCATAAACCACAAATCATGGAGTAAAATCATCCTTGAGGAGTTAAGGGGAGGATCGAATCCTACACCGGTTGTACAAGAAGAGGAACCACCAAACACTGCACAACGTGTCACAGAAGTACAGGAACTGCCTCGTCGCAGTGGGAGGGTTGTACGCAAACCTGATAGATTTATTGGTCTGGAAGAGGCTTCACATTTCCCAAAGGGACTAAATGAATTAGATCCCATGACCTATGACGAGGTAATTCAAGATAAAGATGCGGATTCTTGGAAAACTGCAATGGAGTCTGAGATTGGATCTATGGATCACAATCAAGTCTGGGAACTTGTAGAACCACTAGATGGGGTAAAACCCATTAGCTGTAAGTGGGTCTACAAGCGCAAGAGAGGATCTGACGGGAAGGTTGAAACCTTCAAGACAAGATTGGTGGTAAAATGGTATACTCAGAAAGAAGGGATTGATTATGAGGAAACATTTTCACCGGTAGCCATGCTTAAGTCAATTCGGATTCTCTTGTCTATCGCTGCTCATTTAGATTATGAGATCTAGCATATGGATGTCAAGATAGCTTTCCTAAACGGAAGTCTTGAAGAAAACATTCACATGAAGCAACCAGAGGGATTCATTGCTAAGGGCCAAGAGCACTTGGTGTGTAAGCTTAAGAGATCTATTTATGGACTTAAGCAGGCATCGAGGTCTTGTAACATCCGATTTGATGAGGTTATCCAATCATATGGATTCGTGCAAAGTCCGGATGAGAGCTATATGTACAATAAATGTGACGGAAATTTAGTGGCATTCCTCGTACTTTATGTTGATGACATCTTGCTTATTGGAAACAGTAAGAAGTCATTGTCGAATATTTGGGTGTGGTTGTCCGAGTAGTTTGATATGAAGGATCTGGGTGAAGCCGGACATGGCCTTGGCATCAAGATCATTCGAGATCGCCATAAAAGGATGTTATGTCTTTCCCAGGTGACTTATATCGATACAATGCTAGCTAGGTTTAGCATGCAAGATTCCAAAAAAGGTTTTATACCTTACAGGCATGGAATTTATCTATCTAAAGAAATGTGTCCCCAAACACAGTCTGAGATAGAGGAAATGAAGAAAGTACCATATGCTTCGACTGTGGGAAGTTTAATGTATGCTATGCTATGCACTAGGCCTGATATATGCTATGCTGTCGGCATGGTAAGCAGATATCAGTCTAACCCTGGACAAGGTCACTGGACCGCGGTCAAAAACATTCTCAAGTATCTTAAAAGGACTCGAGACTACATATTGGTATTCCGCTCTGATAGTCTAGTGTCTTTGGGTTACACGGACTCAGATTTTCAATCCGACAAATATAAGAGTAAGTCTACCTCGGGCTATGTGTTTACACTGGGAGGTGGAGCCATCGCATGGAGGAGCATAAAGCAAAAATGCCTCTTTATGCTTCTCCATATGATGGCTCCACCTCTTAATGTAAACACATAGCCCGAGGTAGACTTACTCTGGTCTTTGTCGGATTGAAAATCTAAGTCCCTATAACCCAAAGGCACTAGACTATCAGAGCGGAATACCAACATGTAGTCTCGAGTCCTTTTAAGGTACTTGAGAATATTTTTGACCGCAGTCCAGTGACCTTGTCCAGGGTTAGACTGATATCTGCTTACCATACCGACGACATAGCATATATCAGGCCTAGTGTATAGGATAACATACATCAAACTTCTCACAGCCGAAGCATATTGTACTTTCTTCATTTCCTCTATCTCGGTCTGTGTTTGGGGACACATTTCCTTGGATAGATGAATTCCATGCATGTAAGGTATAAAACCTTTCTTGGAATCTTGCATGCCAAACCTAGCTAGCACTGTATCGATATAAGTTGCCTGGGACAGACATAACATCATTTTCTGGTGATCACGAATGATCTTGATGCCAAGGACATGTCCGGCTTCACCCAGATCCTTCATATCAAACTGCTCAGACAACCACACTCTAATGTTTGACAATGTCTTCTTACTGTTTCCAATAAGCAAGATGTCATCAACATAAAGTACGAGGAATGCCACCACGTTTCCGTCACATTTCTTGTACACACAGCTCTCATCCGGACTTTACATGAATCTATATGATTGGATAACCTCATCAAATCGGATGATCCAAGATCTCGATGTCTGCTTAAGTCCCTAAATGGATCTCTTATGCTTACACACCAAGTGCTCTTGGCCCTTAGTAATGAATCCCTCTGGTTGTTTCATGTGAATGTTTTCTTCAAGACTTCCATTTAGGAAAGCTGTCTTTACATCCATCTGCCAGATCTCGTAATCCAAATGAGCGGCAATTGTCAAGAGAATCTGGATTGACTTAAGCATGGCTATCGGTGAAAAGGTTTTCTCATAATCGATCCCTTCTTTCTGAGTGTACCCTTTCGTCACCAATCTAGCCTTGAATGTTTCAACCTTCCCGTCAGATCCTCTCTTGCGCTTATGGACCCACTTACAGCCAATGGGTTTTACCCCATCAAGTGGTTCTACGAGCTCCCAGACTTGATTGTGATTCATAGATCCAATCTCAGACTCCATTACAGTTTTCTAAAATTCCGCATCTTTATCTCGAATTGCCTCATCATAGGTCCTGTGATCCAATTCATTTAGTCCTTCTGGGAAATCTGAAGCCTCTCCCAGACCAATGAATCTATCAGGTTAACATACAACCCTCCCACTGCGATGAGGCAGTTCCTGTACTACTGTGACACGTTGTCCAGTGTCTGGTGGTACCTCTTCTTATACAACTGGTGTAGGATTCGATCCTCCCCTTAATTTCTCAAGGATGATTTGACTCCTTGATTTGTGCTTTATAACATAGTCTTCTTCTAAGAATCGAGCATTGGTACTAACAATGATCTTCTGATCCTTTGGACTATAAAACAAACCACCTTTCGTTCCTCTAGGATATCCAACGAACAGCCTTACATCAGTACGAGGAGCCAGCTTATCAGCTTCCTTATCCAACACGTGTGCTGGACTACCCCAAATCCGAATATGGTTCAAACTGGGCTTTCATCCCATCCATAGTTCTGTGAGTGTAGAAGGTGTTAGTTTTGTATACTGGAAGACTTGTCTTTGTATACTTTTCTGATGATATGATGATATGAAATGAAAGTTATTGCAGTCACTGTTTGCATTTAGATTATGTTATATAATTGTTCTATGCAATGTTCCATATACTTACATTGTAGATGATATGGTGTGGGGAGTCACACAGTAAGATCATATCATTAGAATCTTGTATTGTATTAAAGAGCTCACGGCTTAGATGATCCTGAACACACCATTGGTACACCGTAGAATAATCTGATAAGTTAGTTTATCTTGACTAACTGATTATTCTAGTACACTTGTTAGTGTATTGAGGAGGATCACGATAGGATACTATTCTCTGTCTCTGACCCAGTTAGTGAGAGAATAAAGATCCACAGAGTTCGGGTTCTGAACTCATGTGATATTGGCGAGCATATGTGTGCGTTGTTTGTTACTTTGATTTATCAATTAGTGAGATCTTTTTGTAGATCAATAAACTCGATATCTTGGGTAATAATAGTGTATGCATGATGTGTCGAGCAGTATGTATGAGCACCGTGTCCTGATGCGCCTGGTTGATGATGTTCTATTGAGGAAACACAAGTTCATGTTGAAACCCTGCAGGTGGAATTTATTTCTCACATGGTAAAGCTTGTGTGGTACTACTCAAGGTTTTAGATGTTAATTAATTATAGCTGTCAGAGGCTGACATAATTAATTAATGAACATTATATCTTAATCACAGGAAATGGCTGAACTAAAGGAGAAAACATATTCGCAAATATGTATTAAATTGGTAGGTCAGTTTTACTTCTTTAGTGGAATAAAAGTAAAACTTAATTTATTTAATTATATTCTAACCCTACTGGGTTTGGGCCTCTATCTCAAGTTCTATATCCAGTCCACTATCAGTTAATTGGGCTACAACAGGAATCTAGAAGAATATTAAATTGGCCCACTAATTTATTTAATATCCAATATCCAATAACTTTCATTTCATATCATCATATCATCAAAAAAGTATACAAAGTCATATCTTTGCAGTATACAAAACTAACAGTTCCCCAACATAGAGTAGTCTTGCTAAATCTTGTTGATTAGGCCTTCTAAGATACGTGTTACTGAAGTAGGAAATGACGTATTGTATGACATGGATGACAACATCTCTTGTTACCGTTGCATCTATTCATAAGTATTCATTGATGACATATGTTGATGTCTGAATAAGTGGCACACCGTTATTTTGTGTGTAAAATTACACCTGTGGGCAAAGCCCGACTTATGTTTAAATTTTCCCTTAGAGGCTAGTATAGCGTCCAGAGGCAGATATCATCCCATGAAGAGTGTTTAACTTTTCCATCTTCTTTTGTTACCTTAGGGAACTTGTTTGGAATTACTGTCACCAATTCATTACTGCACAACTTAATCTAAATAAACACTCAAACAATAAACTAGATTAAACAATATAAAAGGCAGGTTCAAGTCAAACGTGAGTTTGGTGTCGGTAGAAATATACAATCCTGGGCACAAACACATAGATACCTCGTTACGACCGAGTGGTTCTAGGGAGCAAGTACGGTCATCTTACACCCCCCAATTCCTTCTTACTGTGTATGCTAAGAGTGATACGGTCGGTGATTCTTAGTCCCCAACTACCCAATACCCAAAGAAGATAGTCATGCAAAGGGTTTGCAAGGATAGCAACATTGATTCGGAGGGACCCAACACTGGAACATGGGCACATCCTCAGTGTGCCCACCAGATCCACTTATACTTCACTCTCCAAGCTTCGGCGCCTACTTTATCACTTAGTGGCTCATCAGGGTACGGTCACCCTTACTTCCACCTTGACTTACATAAATAATAATTCAATTGGCCACCATGGCCCTGTCATCGTTCTGCCCATAATGAAGTTGGAAATTAATTCAAGATAAATTTAGATCGATTAGTCTCATGCACACGTTCTACCTTAATCCTATTCACATTCGACTTAAACATTAATTACTTAGCCAAAAAACATGTTAAATAACAAAGCAACAATAAATAAATAACACATGATGAAAAGAAAACAAACTAGATTAATATCTGGACCCAACTCTGAATTTGGGCATAAACAGGTACGTGCATCAACCAATGGCAGATTGTCGATTGCTGTGCAGAATATTCAAAAGCTAAAATTGTAGAAAACTAAAGTGCGGAAATGTAAATGATATCAAGTGTGTTCTAAATTGAAAATGAAAGCTAGTATTTATAGTTATTTAGTTGGCCATACTCGGCCCAGCCCAGCCCACCGTCGGTACACCGTAGAATAATCTGATAATTAGTTTATCTTGATTAATTGATTATTCTAATACACGTGTTAGTGTATTGAGGAGGATCACGATAGGATACCGTTCTCTACTCTGACACTATATGTTAGAGAACAAAGATCCACAAAGTTCGGGTTCTTAACTTATATTTATTTGGCGAACATATGTATGCTTTGTTTATTGTTTCTCTTATAGAATCAATAAACTCGATATCTTGGATAATAGCATTTGTATACATGATGTGTCGTGCAATATATATAGACACCGTGTCCTGGTGCGCCAGGTTGATGATGTTCTCTTGAGAAAACACAAGTTCATGTTGAAACCCTGCAGGTGGAATTTATTCCGTACATGGGTAAAGCTTGTGTGGTACTACTCAAGGTTTTAGATATTAATTAATTATAGCTGTCAGAGGCTTACATAATTAATTAATGAACATTAGATCTTAAATACGGGAAATGGCTGAACTAAAGGAGAAAGCATATTCACAAATATGTATTAAATTGGTAGGTCAGTATTACTTCTTTAGTGGAATAAAAGTAATATTTAATTTATTTAATAATATCCTAAGTTTATTGGATATTGGGAATTAAATAAATTAGTGGGTCAATTTAATATTCTTCTAGATCTCTGTCGTAGCCCAATATGACTTTAATGGACTGGAGATAGAAAAGGAGATTGAGGCCCAAACCCAGTAGGTTTGGACTATATTATTTTCGCCCACCTCCCTATAAATAAGGAGGTGGGGGATCGAAAATTTGACACAATAATTCAGCCCCTCGGTTATCTCTTGATCTTCTTCGCACAATTGATCGGGATGTTTGATGGATGGTAAACCTTTCACCATCTCTTTCTTTGATAGCAACTCTAAGCCACCAAAGTTCAAGTGCCCATATCGAAGATGCCAAAGCCAAGATGCATCTTTATAGCAAGTTTTTAGACATTTTGCCATATCATTCCAAATATTTAATAAAAACATTCTATTTGTAGACATTGGCACCTTGGCGATCAAATTATTTTTATTATCTCTTATCGAAAGGTTATAATCCTTCGTATGAATATCATAACCTTTCTCTAAAAGTTGTCCCAGACTCAAGATATTATTTTTCATGTTGGACACATAATAAACATTAGAAATGAATTCATGACTCCCATTCTTTAACCAAATTAAAATCTTGCCTTTTCCTTTCACCGGAATTTTAGATTCATCACCAAAGGAGACAATACCACTTACCGACTTGTCAAGCTCCACGAACATGCTTCTTTTGCCACACATGTGGTTGCTTGCACTCGTGTCAAGGTACCATGTGTCATCCTGTCTTCCATCTTCTCCTTTATATGCCAAAAGTAAGCTCACATTTTCTTGATTTTTACTTTCGGCAAAGTTGGCCTTTTCTTCAACCTTCAATTTGACCTTGCTGTATTCGGAAGCATAATGCCCAAATTTATGACAATTATAACACTCTATGGAAGATTTATCGTACCTCGATTTTGCATAGCTCCTCCCTCCATCATTTGTCAAAAACTCTTTTCTTTCTTCAAAGCCTCCTCGTCCACGTCTACGACCACGACCACGACTAGGACCACGACCTTGTCCTTGGCCTCGTCCTCTCCCATATTGACCACGATCATTGCCGGATCCTTCTTCTTTCTCTTTTGAACTCACTTACATTTTTAGAAGTTGTTCAACAATATCTTGTTTCCTTTTTTGTTTCTCCTCATATGCTTGTAGTGATCCCAACAAGAGATCAATAGTCATTTCTTCCAAATTTTTAGTTTCTTCAATTGTCACAACTATATGTTCAAACTTGGGAGTTAGTGAACGCAATATTTTCTCCATTATTCTAACATCCTCCAGCTTTTCACCATTTCTTTTCATTTGATTTGAGACCGTTAATACTCTAGAAAAATAATCCGATATAGATTCGGACTCTTTCATATGTAACGAATCAAATTCACCTCTTAAGGTTTGGAGACGTACCTTTTTCACTTGTTCGGCTCCTTTGCATGAGACTTGAAGCTTCTCCCACGCTTCTTTAGCGGTGGTCGCACTCGAGATTTTCTCGAAATCATCATCTCCCAAGACTTGATAAATGAGATAGAGAGCTTTCTTGTCCCTCTTTCTCTCATCCATTAACCTATCCCTTTGTTCTTGGGATATAGTCTTCTCATCTTGCGGCTCCTCATACCCTTTTTCTACAATCTCCCACGCATCATGAGCTCCTAGGAGAGCCTTCATCTTGATGCTCCAATTATCAAAGTTGCTCTTATTGAGCATAGGGACTTGGAAAGATTGTAGATTACTAGCCAATTTCACAGGAGGATCTTATGGCTCGGATACCACTTTGTTGGAATGAAGACACTATTTGTTTTGGAGGATGGATATATTTGAGAATTTAATTGGTGAATATGTGTGGACGAGAATGTGTATATGTTGGAGGAATTATGGAGGAAGACAAAATTTTCTATTTCTCAACTTTCACTTCTCATTCATTCACACAATTAATTACAAGCACTCCTATTTATACTTATTTAAGATGTTTTAGAATAATCTTGATTATTCTCTAGGAATTACACATGTGCAAATATCTATATTTTTCTAGATTTCTCCTAATCTAGAATATTCCTTTTTCTTTTTAATTCTTTTTTATTCTAGATTCTTCTTTTTCTTTTCTATTTTCTAGTTAATTCTAGATCTTTCTTTCAAAATATCTAACAAATCAAGTTTAATATTCCAACAAATCTGAAGGCCCTGAATCAAGAGGAAAATTTGTTGAACTATAAATTGCCAATTAAAACAACCATTCCCATTTTGACAATCAAAGCTCATAAAAAAAGGCGATAAAAATGGCGAAAGGTGCGTCGTTAACGGCCATGCTAGTCCTCCTCCAGATCATCTGCGCCGACGCAGGACTTGACGCTGCGTGCAAGAAGGCTCAGGACGCCAAATTCTGCGCGTCACTTCTGAAGCCGTACGCGGCACAATTGGCGGACAACAACCCGGTGAAGGCGGGGTTGGCGGCCATGAACGCAACCCTGAGGCGAGTGGATGAGTTGAGAGAGTACATGGTCCACGAAGCCGTGCAGGAGCAGACGAGCCCCGAGGAACTCGATACCCTCAGCCATTGCCTTAGCAATGTCGGCAACGGCGAAGGAGCACTGGAGGTGGCGGTGCAGCTGTTGAACCAAACGGAAGGAGCAGAAAGAGACGAACTCTTGAAAATGATAGAAAGCGCCAAATCTGAGCTCACCATCTGCCTTCATTCATTGACAAATCACAAAACGATACAACAGGCGGTTCGTGAAGCCTTGCGATTGACGGAGGAGTCGCTCCTGGCTTGCTCCGTCGCACAAGCGCTTTTACCATGAATATTCAATCCTTTAATTTTGTGTTTTTTTTTCCTTCTCTTTATTCACGAATATGTACGTAGCTAACATTTTTGGGCATTCGCAAATTCATCATCCATCCATTATCTAATTTGTCTGATTAATTAATATATATCTAGAAGCATGTATGTCAAATTCTTTAAAAACAAATGATTTCGATTTCTTTACAGATATTGCTGCATAATTAATTCCTTGTAAATTGAAATTATTATTTCTCAAAAATCCACATGAATTCTAGGCATTTTTTTTATTTTATATATTTCTTAATAAATGTAAAAAAAGTACATTTATAAATTCATAAATATTAACATTCCAAATAATTTCTCTCTTTCTTTCTATGTTTCATAAGTTGAATTTTAATTTTTATGTTCTAAGTTTTAGCCCTTTAGGAATTAGGATTTTTTTTAAATAGAAAAATCAGCTGCCTAGACGGAAATCGGCCGCCTAGGCGCCGAACAATTCTGTCTAGGCGGCTCGTCCGCACAAATGCCCTGAATCCGTGGTTTTCGCCCTGGGAAGGTGCTGCCGAGCATCTAGGCCTCATTCTGCAACATTACTATAATTATTTATGTTATAATTAATTTTTATTTAATAATAAATATTATTAAAATCGTAAATTTGATAATGAAATATGGAGTGAAACACGAACAAAATGTAACATGAAATTTCAACCTCAAAAATCATCTTGTACTGATGTCAATTTTTGACCAAATTATGTATCGTTGAAAAACTAAATATCCCAAATTCTATGGTTCACTCCATTGTAGTCTAGTTGGTCAGGATACTCGGCTCTCACCCTAAAGACCGGGTTCAAGTCCCGGCAATGCAATTTTGTATTAAATAATGCATGCACTGGTTGAAAACAGTCGATACTAAATCTAAATGGGATAACTAAAACGATTTAAAATTTTCATTTAGACAAAAAAAAAACATAAATAACCAAAAGAATACTCAAATATTGCCTACCTGGTATACACTTAATTGGATCTTCCGTTGCATTCATAATTTTTTTTTTCGATTTAAAATATATTGTTATTTAATTTAATTTCAAATTTTTAATTATGATTCGTTTTTCCTCATTAGGGTATATTAACAAGATTGAAAAAAATAATAATAGTTATGCAATAGAGAATATATACATATATATCATTGAATGCATCAGATGATCTCATCTATCTGGAATAAAGATTGTTAATTATATAGGAAAAACATATTGTTTTCCCTCTATGTTCACTTGTTTCTACCTTTAACGTCTAAATATACTCGAAAAACTCTTATTATATCTTGTAGTTTTATTTCTCTTTTATAGTTTAGGTACTTAATTAATTAAAATGTTAGTGTGTGATATATTTTTTAGGATATAATTGATGATTTAGTCTTTTTTCTTTGTCACTTTTATTTTTATTAACTTTTAATGTGTGCTTTTTTTCTTCGTACTGTTTTCAGATATTCATTTTTTATTTCACTTTTGTAACTATTACATTGATTTTGGAGAAAATCGAAAGAATAAATGAAAGTACGAGTCTACAAGATGCAAAAGTATATACATTATATTTGAGCAAAAGTCAATAATACTATAATGGATTATAATATTTGTCCCGGTGGGAATGACCTAGTGGTGGAGTGAGGTCCTTTGGAGACCAAAGGTCACGGGTTCAAATCTCCTCAATACACATGTCAGATGTGTTAGTTAAAAAAAAAACAGAGAATAATATTTAGGTGATCGCTAGTCCACGATATTAATTGGTATCTCTATATCTAGAATTATACTTGGAATCTCGACATTATTATTTGCATCAAATTAAATAATATTTTTTCCTCAAAAAAGAAAAAAGAAGATCAAAACAAAACAAAACTTCCTCTCCTACGTACACTATTAATAACGCTTATATTGTTAAAAGACTGATCAATTACTCTTGATACGATCTTCTTGTGGAATGTCGATCGACCATCATATCAAAATAGAAACTCTAATTTCTTCTTTTTTTTTTTCCTTATTATATTAGAAATAGTCAATTTTGTGTAAAGAAGGAGATTTTATGAAGACAACGGGAAGAAAATATATTCTTGAATTACATGTATAAAAATAATCATAAACAGTTCATTTATAGATCATATATACTCCCATCTGCTTTCTAGACCAGGTATATAGTTTAAATAAACAAATGGAATCATAATCTAATTAGGAAACGTGATTTTTCAACTAAACTGGAGTCCTCACCGTGCGCCTTAGATTCATGGGCGTGTAGTTGTACCTCGATGCAAAATTATTAAAAAAATATAGTTAAACCATTTGATGGGTCAAGATCCGCCAAACAACATCCATATATGGTAACATATTTGTTTTTTTTACAAACACATGCAAGCCCCACCCCATTAAATTATCTTTCCACGAGCTACTTTGGAGTTTGGTATAAAGGCTTTAGCCACACCACAAGCGAGGACTGAGTCAATCGCTTGGCGCAAGGCTACGAGAGTAACGTCGCCGCCGTCAACCTCGGCGTCAGTCTTACCCTCGCCATCAGTCTTACCCGCTTCTCCGCTTTTCTTCAAGGCATCAACGCAGGCCGACAGCTCAGTGGTGGCGTCATCTATCATCTTGATGGGGTCAGCTCTGTTGGGCTTGCGCAGCACGTCGACGTCCACGGCGGCGCCATCAGTGTAATTGAGCTCACGCGCGGCCATCTTGAGGTTGCCTTCGCTGCGGCCAAACTTGCCGACGCAAAGCATGATAGCCGCGCGTGCGTCTTTTTTGGCCTGCTTCTCGACGGATAGGCGTAGAATGAAGGCTTTCGAGGCTTGGACTTTGCCGAGGGTGGCGTTGATGGCCACAAATCCCATTTTCTTGGGATCGTTGCCGGCGGAGAAATCGGAGGCGCAGGGCTGGAGAAATAGCTCGCAGAAGTCGGGGTCGGGGGCCTTCTTGCACGCAGTGTCGAGCCCGGCGCTTGGGTTCCCCTCCGCCGCGGCGTAGGTGGCGCAGACAAGCACGAGGAGCAACGTCAGTAAGGTGCCTTTTGCCATTTTATTTTATTTTTTATTTTTTATTTTTCGTTTTTTGGGATGGGTGAGATTTCGTGTTGGTGATTTTTTTGGTTGTATTGTAAAGGGTTGTTATTGGTATTTATAGTGAAACCAATGAATTTGGTTCAATCCGTTTTTTCAGTTATGGATTTAAAGGCATACTTAGCTTTCGTCCCATTTTTTCGATGGCTTGAATATATTTTCGGCTTTCTAACCATTTTGGCGCGAATTTACATTCAAAATTGTATTATATTGGAAAAAAAATTTATGATGCATAGCAAGTAGGGCCGTCTGACAGGGTGTGCAAGGTGGGCTTTCGCACAGGGCCTCACAATTTTTAGGGCCTAAAAAAAAAAAAAACTATTTAATATACCTTATATATTTCTTTAATAAAATAAATTCTCTCTATTCTCTTCTAATACCTAATACAAACATCAGGATTTTCAAGTTCCAACTTCCAACACAAATATTAATTTTTTTTCAATTTTGCAACTTTCCATCTTCTTTGATAATTATTCTTCTAATTACCGTTGATTTTTTCTCTATGAAAAGAGATTCTCATCTTTTTTATGAAATACTCATAATCTCATATCAAACTGTAATATAATTCTACATACTAAAAAAACAAAACCCCCGCCTAGTAAAACCAAATTTTACACTTGATCCAACAATTTTGGACCAAAATCTCTGTACGATTTGATTATTTGCCCAATTAGAATATTTGGTTTTTTCTTTACATCTGACAAGTTGCGGTCATTAGATGATATGGGTTTGAAGTCTTGTTGTATTCATTTTGAAAATGCACTTAAAACATAATGAGCACTCTGATGTTGATGGGAATGAGTTATTTGTGCAGTTAAAGTTACTCAGAGAAATATTGACTGAAGATAATATAGGACCCCTTAATATTTTGAAGTTTTTGAAAGGTTTAGATTGTTTTCCTAATACAATTGTCGCATATAGAATTTTATTTACTATTCCTGTTACTGTTGAATCTGCAGAAAGAAGCTTTTCAAAATTGAAGTTGTTGAAGTCATATCTATGTTCGACGATGTCACTAGAAAGACTAAATATGAAAAACTAAATATGAAGATTTGATTGATGAATTTGCTTCAAAGAGTACAAGAAGAGCATCATTTTTTATGTAAAATTGTAGAAGATTCATATTTGCTTAAGGTTGTATTGAGAATATTATCAACACTATAAATATAATATTTTGAATTTTTAGTCTTTCTAACAATATTACTATAATTATAAAAATTATAACATTTTCTTTTTCAGGGCTTAATTTTTATTATTTGCATAGGGCCTATAAAATGATTGAGACCGCCCTGATAGCAAGTAGTAACTTAAATAACAACACAATTAGTACGAAGGCTTAATTCCAAACAACATATATATAAGTCAAATCAACATAACTATTGGTTATTTTAATTCACCAACTTTTTAGTACATGTGGTGTATTGAGTTACTCACTACAATTGGTCAAACTTTAGTCAAATTCGTAGGTTAATTTTCCCCAATTCACGGATTGACCAGCTACATTAAAAAATTAAAAAAAAAACCTGCTAGAAAAATTATCACCGTTAATACTAAAAAGTATCACTCAAAATGTCAAAAGTATCATCTGCACCTTTAAAAGTATCATGTATGTTACTTGTCTTTAACGAGTTTATTTAATTCAAATTAGAGTTTGTTCCATGCATTACAATTAATATTTAGAGTTTAGGAGTTTATAGTTTAGAATTTTTTTAATGCCGATTTAGTGTTTTTTAGGGTTTTAGAATTTGTTTAGGTTCTTTTTTTTTGGAGGGGGTTAGGTATAACACCCCGACCCGAAAGGGGTCGAGGTATTACGAAACACACGTGAAAGAAGCTAGAAAATACAAAAGATTTTTTTTGCAAATAAGGGGTCTATTTAAACGAGTTACGTCAAAAGAGATGTTGCATTATCCAGTCAAATATCAAAGAATCAAACTATTTGACTAATAGAGACCAATAAAAACAGACATATAGAATAAGACCAGTCAAACTTATCAAAATGAAGATAATCGATTATTCACAAAAGATCTAGTTTGGCCAAATGCTCACAAGTGCACACATAACATAACATCAGTCACCAATCAACAAAAATATAGAAGACAACAATAATTTGGTTAAACATCACAAAAATAAAATAGTGAAAGCATATGCATCATTTAATAGTTTGATCATCATCAAAGAAATGCAGAATGTTGGTCAACTACATAAAATAGAGTCCCCGTTAGTACAAGTCCGCCACCTACCTTCAAACATTACCTGAAAATAATTTAAAGAAATGGGGCTGAATGCTAGAAAATACTCGATGGGCATTGGCACTCCGTCATTTAGCGTGAAGAATCACACCTGTGGGCAAAACACGACAGATGCTTTAATTTGCCCCCAGAGGCCAGTATAGCGCCCGAAGGCAGATATCGTCCCACATGGAGTGATTAACCTTTCTATCTTTTCAGTAACTTTTTCGGAATTTGTATGGATTACTATCACTAATCCGTCCCTGTACACTTCAAAGTAAACTAATAATTAAATAACCAAACGAAAATAAATATAAAATAAATGTTCAAGTCAAATATAAATTCAGTTTTGGTAGATGCATGTAATCCCGAGCACAAATACATAGATACCTCGATAAGGCCGTTTGGTTATAGGGAGCAGGTACGGTCGCCTTACACCCCCCCAATTCCTTCTTACTGTGTACGCTAAGAGCAATACGGTCGGCGACTCTTAGTCCTTAACTATCCAGGACCCAATGAAGAGAGTCATGCAGAGGGTTTGCAAGGATAGCAGCATTGAAATGGAGAACCCAACGCTGGTATATGGGACCCCTTTGGCGTTGTGCCCTTATCCACCTATACTTCAGTCTCTGGGCTCAGTCGTCTCTACCCTTCTTCATCCGGTTTATCACTCAGTGGCTCATTAGGGAATTGGTCACCCTTACTTCCACCCTGACATACATCAATAATTGTTTAACTAAGAGTGATCAGCCACATAGCCTCCCCATTGTTGTGTCATCATTCTTTCCAAGTTGAAGTTGGGAATCAATTCGAGATAAATTAAGCCCGATTAGCCTCATGCATACGCATCATCTTTATCCTTCAACATATTTAACTTGAACACTGGATACTTAGCCAGATAACATACTAATAAATAAAGCAAAAACAACTCATGATAAAAGGAAAACAAACTATATTAAAATCTGGAACCAACTCCAGATTTGGGCAAAACAGGTATATGCATCAGTCGAGGGCAAATCGCCCTCGACTGTGTAGAATTTCCAGAACACTTAATACAGAAAATAAACTGAATCTTGCTATTCAAAAGGGTGTGTTTCTAGTTTTTCCTTCTTTTTTTTCCATGAAAATGAAAGATAAACTAGTATTTTTAGCTGTTTGAAAAGCCACAATTCGGCCTAGCCTAACCCATGTAGAGGCATGAAGTTAGTTGGAGAGATCCACTTCAACCATGTTCCCTAAATTTTAGGGATGAGCTGCTCTATCTCTTCTCTCTCCTTTGTCTCTTCTTTTCTCTTTCCCCCACTTCTTCTCTCTCCTCTAGCGGACTTCCCCAAGCTACGGAACTGCTGTGCACGTGGGCGCACGTCGGTTGAAAAGGATTAGCTACTGAACTTCCGCGCAAAATCCACAACAGACTATCAAAGCTTCAGCGGTTGATCCTCTTTATGCCCTTAATCGAGTTGGCACTTCATTTATGCCCATAATGGATCAAAATGTGCTCATCTTTCCCCTGTTATACTTTGTCCCAAACTAGACTCTAGACTCAACTAAAAGCACTAAAAAATGACTAAAAAGATAAACTAAAAAGAGGTGAAACTGAGTCTGCATCACACCCACACACTTGGACCATACTTGTCCTCAAGTATGACTATAATTCAGAACTCAAAAAGACAAATTGCAGACTTAATTAAAAGAAAAGGACTCAACTAGCATGCAGACAACAGTCTGATAATGGGCATAACGAGGTCTATACGTGATAACAGTGTTTGGAATTAAAAATGCACATGGTCACAATAGATAAATGATAAGTAGGGTTCACTCTGCTCACTTTCTCTCTGTGTATGTGTAGGGACGTGTTTACACTCAGAATTCCAATAACCACAATAGACCAAAGTGTTTGCATAAGACCTAAGTTTAAACAACCAACATAAATCAACAAGCATGCTCATCAAAAGGTCTTATTCAGGTTGCAATGGGGCATGCGGTGCAAAGGTAGGAAGAATTTGGGACATAGCTTCAGTTAAGCAGATATGGACATATTCAAGATCGACACCCGTTGTGCTCCCATTTAAGCAGAAAAATATGCATAACATATATTATCAATAACATGTAGAGCATATATTCTCTTGATTTTTCTAGCAGACAAGATATCAAATATATTTTTCTTTTGCTTTCTTTTATTCTGCTGATCTTTCTTTTTCTTTCTTTTCTTATATAGACGAGGTAACAGATTTGCCCTTTTTCAGCTCATGCTCTTATTATGGCTTTAATCATGATGTCATTTTCAGAGCTACACATATATTTTTGACCCACATCAGATTACTCTTTTGAGAGAGATTTAAACACAAGGGCTAGAAAACAATATCAACAGGCTCAATCATGGCAACAAATGGAAGTATTTTTATACAGTCGCGGCCAAGAGAGAAAGAAAAATGCCTTAATCATCTAAGCATGCTTGAAATTAACAGTCAGTTTCATAGAGGGTAAAGGAAAACACAGGTCTAATTATGATTACAGAATCTTAGTCTCACTGAAGAAAAAATAGCATATGAAATGCAGTCTCAAAACTCGCATGGTTTTCTTATCCTTATCTATCATTCTCATATGTAGGTTTAACTCCAAAAATCAATTAATCACATCAGACCCTATTATGCCCGTAAACAGTACCAACTAGCATGCTTATGATACAACAACAGACAAGGGCAAAATTCCCACACACTTATATGATAGTGTACCTTTATGGGCACAATCAGTATATGGATGAAATTTGCCCGACTCCAAATAACAAAAACAAAAACAAAAACAACCACATATATACAGACCAACAAGACTCAAAAATAAATCCTAACTACTACTACAGGAGCAAATTTTTTTCAAGGGGAAGATGGGTATTCTAACCTGTAATGATCCAACAACTTCTTCATCCCTTTCTCCAGACGGCCCACTTTCCGTTCCAATTCCTTCAAGTCCTCAGAGGGGAGTTCTTTTTCCTTATCGTCATCTGTCCTGTCAAAGGTAGAGGTGCTCAGATTTGACTCCGGCAATAAGAAGTAGGGGATGTTATTTTTGTTGACTTCGACCAACTTCCATCGCTTCAAGTGATTCATGTCAAAGTACTCAATCACATTCAATGGTTCAAATTCAGAGTTAGAGATAGAGGTTCCACTTATATTTTCAAATACTCACGAGATGAAGGGTCCAATGGAAATGCAGGGGGTGGTCTTGCTACTGGTATTCATCTTCCACTGCTACGCCACTGTAAAGCCAAAATTGACTTTCTTCCCTGTCTCTATGCACCATAGAAGGAATAGTTCTTGCTGCGTGACTTGCCCAGTTCCATCTTTGTAGGCATAAATATTGTATGCTATCCATCTGTGGCAAATCTGCAAGGCCACATTCTTGATCTCCCTGCTCTTACTCGTCCCTGATTTTAATGGGTCGATCCCTCCGATCTCCTCCCATTTGCATTGTATTTTCTTGGTCCATGAGTCTGGCGCTAGAGTCATTGCATCCTTGTATGAGAAAATTTCATTTGTGGTCCCACTGGACACGGTCGAATCCGAAAATGGTCCCAATTTTTTCAAAAATGGTCCTTATAAAAATTTTCACATCAAACATGGTCCCAGTCGATTAAAATTTTTATTTGTGGTCCTAATTATTTAACGCGCCCGTCAAATATAGATGAGAGCCCTCCATGTGAGTTGCACGTGATTCTTAAGGTGCGAAAATTCATTCCTGATTCTGTATTTTATCCTAATTTCATTCTCTCCCCAAATCCACTCACTCAAATCCCTAATCTCTCCAGATTTCATCCCCAAAATTCACTCACAAACTGCTATTTCACCTTCTTCCTTGGAGCTCCTTCCTACAGATTCACAAAAAATCAATGTAAGGAGGGAAAAATTATTTTCCATTGATTATGCTTACTAGTTGTCTCAAAACCCTTTAATTTTCAAGAAGCGAAGTAATACGATAAACTCTCAGAAAGTTCTTCAAAGATATTCGACAAAATGCCTGAATCAAGAGATCAGTTATCGAGGAAAGACAACATTGTTGCATCTTACAGTCAAAGGCGAATTTCAAGAAGTGGCAATAGGAATATTGGGAGTGGCATTTCGATAGCTTTTGTTCTAGAAGATGACAATGAAGAGAGGCATGTTGCTACCATAACTCCATTCCGGTGGCGAGATACGACAATAGCGGGTAACCCTGGCTTGATAGGAGGTGTTGTTGCGACTCCAAGAATTAGGCCATTGACAGGGCACAGTAACTTGTCACCGATGGTGGAAAGTGGGTGTAGCCGTGGAGCTGCTTTTGGGACCCCTAGACTTAGACACATTGCTCCATTGATGGGGCCTGAGAACTTGTCACCTGTGGTGGGAAGTGGTCGTGGTGGAGGCCGTGGCCATGGAGGTGGAGTTTTGCCTACTTGGTATCCTCGAAGGCGTCTTAATGACATTACTGCAGTAGTAAGGGCAATTGAAAGAAGAAGAGAGTGAGGAGATGGTGAAGGGCTACAAACTCAGAGTCCTCTAATCCAGGATAAGACATCTCATGATCATTCTGTTAGCACACCAGGTGCTTTTCCTGAGCACAAAACTGCCATGGTTTCAGAGGGTCTATCATTTTCAAATAGGCGTTGCCCGCCAAGTATAGGCAAAGTTCCCAAGATATTGCTCAATGTCACACATCACAACAAAGGAGATACAACTTGTTTGACACCTCAGAAACAGCTCTTGAATAGCATTGACACGATCGAGAAGGTGGTGATGGAGAAGATTCGAAAGCTGAAGAGGACTCCCTCTGCCAAGAAAGCAGAGAGGGAAAAAAGGGTCCGGACATTGATGTCCATGCGCTGATGCTGATGTTTTCATGAAAGCTCGTTTAGACTCAACCAAAATTGTGATTACAAGATTTCGAGACAATGAAGGACATTGATATGGCTGATCCTCAACTAGTGATCGATGAAGTCTCATATTTCTTTGGTCATTTCTTGATGGCTGATCATCAACTAGCGATTGAAGTCTCCAGATTTTTTGGTCATTTTCTTTTTGGCCATCTGACTGAAGTTCCAAGGATCAGTAGGCAAAAGATAGAAATATATTTCATAGCTTATACAAATGTATTCCCTCAGCATTTTGATTATGTGTTTTGATTGTTTGTGGAGAGTGTATATATATACAAATGTATTCCCTTAGCTTCTGCACTCGATTTTTCCTCCAAAATGCTAACTTTCCCTCCAAAGTTGAATGACTAGTCAATCCAACTGTTTTAGTTGAGAAATAAAAAAAAATTCTACTTTTAACGTTTGGGACCAAAAATGGGAGTAAAAGTTAACGGTAAACGTGACGGAAGGACTAATTTTGATGTCCCAGGACCATTTTTGAAAAAATTGGGACCATTTTCAAATTCGACCGTGTCCAGTGGGACCACAAATGAATTTTTCTCTGTCCTTGTACCATTGCTTCTGTAGATCAGAAACTCCAACTATTCCCAAATGCAAATTTAGCTCAGTGATAGACATGATGTACTCTGTGCCCTGAATCATGAAAGTGATCGCCTCAGGTGTGTTCAGCAGATATCCCTTCGTGGGTTTGAAACTGTAAGAAAGCAGGAATTCGCATGATAGCTCTTTGTAAGCCTTGTCATCCCATTGCAGTGCTTTTGTCCACCCAATATTTTCGAAGTACTGCAGTACTTCGCTCTTTAAGCCCAAATCATCCAGGGTGCTCTCATCCAAGGCATAAAGGAGCATGAGCTTCCTTTTGTCCATGGCTCTTGCTCTCTCGGTTTGCTTTTTGTCTTCTTCCTTCCCTGGCTTGGTTGGGGCAATCTTAGGTGGGGCTTGAGGTTTGGCTGGTTCCCTTTTGGTTTTGACTCCTGACAGTCCACTTACCGGCGGCTGCACTGGTTCATCTGACTTGCTGCTTTCTGAAGCAGCTTCTTTTTCTTCAGATTCCTCATCTGTAGGCTCATCGTGCAATTCTAATTGCCTTCTTGCTGAGGGCACATCGACTGGCTGACACACAGCTCTCATCCGGACTTTGCACAAATCTATATGACTGAATAACCTCATCAAATTGGATGTTCCAAGATCTCGATGCCTGCTTAAGTCCATAAATGGATCTCTTAAGCTTCCACACCAAGTGCTCTTGGCCCTTGTAATGAATCTCTCTGGTTGCTTCATGTGGATGTTTTCTTCAAGACTTCCATTTAGGAAAGCTGTCTTGACATCCATCTGCCAGATCTCATAATCCAAATGAGCGGCAATAGACAAGAGAATCCGGATTGACTTAATCATGGCTACCGGAGAAAAGGTTTCCTCATAATCGATCCCTTCTTTCTGAGTATACTCTTTTGCTACCAATCTTGCCTTGAAGGTTTCAACCTTCCCGTCAGATCCTCTCTTGCACTTGTAGACCCACTTACAGCTAATGGGTTTTACCCCATCTTGTGGTTCTACAAGTTCCCAGACTTGATTGCGATCCATAGATCCAATCTCAGACTCCATTGCAGTTTTCCAAGAATCCGCATCTTTATCTCGAATTGCCTCGTCATAGGTCCTGGGATCCAATTTATTGAGACCCTCTGGGAAATCTGAAGCCTTTCCTAGACCAATAAATCTATCAGGTTGGCGTACAACCTTCCCACTGCGACGAGGCAGTTCCTGTACTTCTGTGACACGTTGTGCAGTGTTTGGTGGTTCCTCTTCTTGTACAACTAGTGTAGGATTCGATCCACCCCTTAACTCCTTAAGGAGGATTTGACTCTTTGGTTTGTGGTTTATGACATAGTCTTCCTCTAAGAATCGAGCATTGGTGCTAACAATGATCTTCTGATCCTTAGGACTATAAAACAAACCATCTTTCGTTCCTCTAGGATATCCAATAAACAGCCTTACATCAGTACGAGGTGCTAACTTATCAGCTTTCTTGTCCAACACGTGTGCTAGGCTACCCAAATCGAAATATGGTTCAAACTGGGCTTCCGTCCAGTCTATAGTTCTGTAAGTGTAGCAGGAACTAATTTCGATGGAACCAATTTAAGAATACAGGCTGCTGTTTCCAGGGCATATCCCTAGAATGAAATGGGAAACTTAGAATAACTCATCATCGATCTAACCATCTCTAACAGTGTACGATTCCTTCTTTCCGCCACGCCATTCTGCTGTGGCGTTCCAGGCGCAGTCAACTGGGATGCAATCCCATTCTCTACCATGTAATCCCTAAATTCGCTTGAGAGGTATTCACCACCATGATCAGAACGTAGTGACTTGATACTTCTACATGTTCGTTTCTCCGATTCCGCCTTAAATTCTTTGAATTTCTCAAAGCATTCAGACTTGCGATACAACAGGTAGATATAGCCGTATCTAGAGTAATCATCAATGAGAGTGATGAAATACTTGAACCCTCCTCGAGCTTGAACTGACATAGGGCCACACAGGTCAGAGTGAATCAAATCTAATAGCCCTTCGGATCTATTTCCTTTTGACTGGAAAGGACGCTTGGTCATTTTACTTTCCAAACACGATTCACACAAAGGAAACGATTTTAGTACCAAAGAAGATAGTGGTCCATCATTTACAAGCCTTTGTATCCTCTTAAGGTTAATATGACATAGCCATAGATGCCAAAGATAGGTTTGATTCAATTCCGAAGGTTCTTTTCTCTTGTTAGGGTTTATGATCGATGTATTCAACAGTTATCTTTGCGTAGTGTTTTCAATTGGTTTAAGAAAGTATAAGTGTACATCCAATGTGCCAGAACAGATAAAATATTTACCACTAAAGATAACTACTTTGTTATCAAAAGAAACAGAATATCCATCCATAATCAATTTAGAAACTGAAATCAAGTTTCGCCTAAAACCAGACACATAAAGACAATCTTTCAAAACCAAAGTTCTATCACTACTAAAAGGTAAAATAACATCTCCCACTGCAACAGCCGCCACTCTCGTAGCATTGTCCATGTAGACGGTGATCTCATCCTCACTCAGCTGTCTTTTTACCAGGAACCCCTGTAAAGACATGCAAATATGATCAGTAGCTCCAGTATCTACTACCCTTGACTGGGTAGAACAAGTTGCTAAACATGTTTCTATAACCAGAGTATGAGATATACCTCTCTTCTTCTTCTTGTTAGGACACGCCACCTTCTAGCGACCTGGTTGGCCGCACTTGAAGCACTTAGTCTTCGACTTGAATTCCTCATGAGGAAACTTTGCCTTTGGCTTCTTTGCCTTAGACGCCTCATCTGCAGCCTTTTTAGGTGCGTTTCTCTTCTTTCTTTTTCCACCAGAAAAAGACGCGCCTCTTTCAGCTATGTGGGCCTGAGGATCGCTCTTTTGGAGCAATTCAGCCGCCTGAAGATCTATGAGCAGTTCAGTCAGGCTGACATCCTTTTTAATCATGTTAAAATTCAACCTAAACTGCTCAAACTTCGAGAACAAGCTATGAAGAACAATGTCAATTTAAGAATCTCCATCTAGCTTTCTACCCAAGGTCTCGATCCCAGATAAGAACTAAATTAAGGTTACGAAGCCAGTCATTGTAGTTTTCACCGACAAGTTTGTTTTCTTTGAGGATTGAGGACATATTGGAGAGTGCCATTGATGATATGAAATAACTGAAATTAAAACATGCAGTATAGTCACAAAACACGTTTAGGATAAACAGTATATAATCGAAAACCTCACAAAAATTATATACTTTTCACCGACACTTTAAAAATGTCTTTTATAAGCCACGATAGTGTGGACGTTTATAAAATTCATTTTTAAATAGGTTAAACCTTTAATTTGCCTCCAGTTGAGTTTTCTTACAACAAGAAAATTAATAGCTAGATAATAAACATGGTCATGTAATCGTCTAACTGATAAGCCACGATCGAGTGGACGTTTATCAATTAATTACATCTAAGTGTGCACACCATTATCTTCACACCAAGATCACTACTCGAATTTAACCGCTCCAGATGGTGGAGTTAGTTAGTCCTAATAGTGTTCTACAGCTATCCATTTAGGAGATTTAATTTCTAGAGAAATTTGTGATATGACATATCCGATATGGAGGAAGACCGATGTCAATGCGCATGCCCATCACTTCTCAATTAAACCAGATTTTAATGGAGACCGTATGAGATTTCTACATACTTTGGTATGAATCTCTCCCACTTAGTTATTTACGTTTGAGGTTTCATTTTATCCCATTATCGAACATGCAAACATCACATAAAATGATAAACAACCATTGCATGCTTCAACATAATAAGCAACAGTAATATTCCAACTATCATGGCTTATATCTCATGTTGATTGATGAGATAAAACTGGAAAGTCAACTCCGGAAACAGGGCCCCCTCTTTCACCGCGCCTCGCCGAAAACCTAGCTCCATTTAGGGTTTCAGGACGTGAACCGGTGAACCTTCCTTCTTAGTGCTGAACCACTTTCTTTCTTTGAGTTGATCTCCGATCTTTATTCAATACAGACTATTTATTCCAAAAGGAAAAATCTAATATTGCTAGAATAAAAATTACAACTCAAAAACTCGGTCTAATAGCTTTATATCTATTACATTAAAACAACGTAAAATAAAACCTAGACCTAATCCATGGATTTTCTCATGGATTAAAATCACGTAGCCAAATCGGCATACGGCCAACATTTATTTAACATAAACATACATCACATAAAATAAATGAGCCATGATAGTTGGTAAACCTGCAAACAAACACATTCTACAAATCCAACAATCATATATTATATGATCCACATAAAATAACATATGATATATATGCATGAATATTAAAATATCAAATTTAACAATTAATTAAATTAATTAATTCGATATTATCCACAAGATAAAAATTGAAAATTAAAATAATTATCCACCAATTTTAAACTTGTAGTTTTCAAAAATATAACTAAAATAAATCTGAAAATTATTTAAAATTATCCACCAAATTTATTTAATATTTTCAAACCACCCTAATTAAATAATACTTGGATATATTGATATAAATCAAAAATCTAATCCAAATATTATCCATAAGAATCTAAATTTTTAAGGATAAGGTTTGAAGATTTGATCCACTTCAAAATCTTCCAAAACCTATCCAAAATTAAATTCTTATCACAATTGGATTTTGATGATTATTTGTATATATCCAAAAATCACCTTATCCAATTTTCATCATAAATTTTGAAAATAACTAAATAATAAATCTGGAAATTTGATCCACTTCAAATTCTTCCAAATTTAAAATTATATTTTCAAATCTATCTAGATTAAAATTAGGTAAATTAAGATGTATATCAAATAACATCAAATCTTAATCCAACATCCATAATTTTCGAAAATCATCATTAAATAAATCTGGAAATTTGATTTTCATAAAAAATTTCTCCAATTTTATTTAACAATTTCGAAAATTACCACTATATTTCACATTTGGAAATTTTGACATTAATCAAAAAATAATTCCAAACAATATAGTATAGGTTTCGAAAATTACAAGAATTAAAAATCTGGAAATTTTGATCCACTTCAAAAATTACCAAATTTAAAATTCTAATTTTAAACCTATCTAGATAAGAATTAGGCCACTTTTGATATACACCAAAAATTACATAATCTTAACCTAATCTTTCAGAATTTTTGAACCACACTAAAATAAATCTGGAAATTTTGATGTTGATAAAAAACTATCCAAATTTAATTTTCATAGTGCCGAAAATTCAATGTACAAAATTAGGGAATTTTTAACACATCAAATTCGAAAATTTGATCTCTAAATTTTCGAAAATTATGACATACAAATCTGAAAATTTGAAGAACATCAAATATCATTCCAAATCTGTATCCATAATGACCGAAAATTCTTAACCACTCAAAACTAGAATTTTCGAATTTAATCAAAAATTCTTCCAAGTTTTGAATACCATAAAAATCGAAATACATGATAATTAAATCTGAAAATTTAAACAACATAAATTCATCATCAAATTTAATATGTAGTTCGAAATTTATGCCAGGATTAATACTAGAACAGTGCCAAAACCCGCTCTGATATGAGTTGTTGGGGTTTTTTCGAATTAAACCACCGCATGATCATTTGGTTGTTCATTAATCCATGTTCATGCAAATCATAATTTTATGTCACATGCATGTTTATCAAAGTCTAACAGAAAAAGCATGGATAGCATATTCGAATCTAATAAAGCGGAAACATAGAAACGAATCTACTTACAAATCGATAGACGGTCTGTGGACAAGATTAAAGATCTAATCTTGCTGTTGAATGAATGCAGAAACAGGCGCCACCTACACCTCAAAAATCGGCCACTACACAATTCCACTCCAAGATCTTCTGTTGTATTGCAGGACTGTATCTAGATTCAGAGTGGGCTGAAATCTACTAGATAAAGTTGTGAAATGTGTGGATAACTTTAAGAGACAAAGAGGGGCTGATTTCTAACACTGAAAATTTCACCCCCCCTTTCCCCTTTATATAGGGAAGTGGGTGAAATTTCACTTCTCAAACCCTACTGGGTTTGAGCCTCTATCTCAAGTTCAATATCCAGTCCACTATCAGTCAATTAGGCTACAACAGGGATCTAGAAGAATATTAAATTGGCCCACTAATTTATTTAATATCCAATATCCAATAAACTTAGGATATAATTAAATATATTATGTTTTACTTTTATTCCACTAAAGAAGTAAAACTGACCCACCAATTTAATACATATTTGTGAATATGCTTTCTCCTTTAGTCCAGCCATTCCCCGTGTTTAAGATATAATGTTCATTAATTAATTATGTCATCCTCTGACAGCTATAATTAATTAACATCTAAAACCTTGAGTAGTACCACACAAGCTTTACCATGTAAGGAATAAATTCCACCTGCAGGGTTTCAACATGAACTTGTGTTTCCTCAAGAGAACATCATCAATCTGGCGCACCAGGACACGGTGCTCATGCATACTGCTCGAGACATCATGTATGCATTGTTATTACCCAAAATATCGAATTCGATCTACGAAAAGATCTCTCCCATTTGTAAATCAAAGTAACAAACAACGCACACATATGCTCGCCAATATCACATGAGTTCAGAACTCGAACTCTGTGGATCTTTATTCTCTCAGTAACTCGGTCAGAGACAGAGAATAGTATCCTATCGTGATCCTCCTCAATACACTAACAAGTGTACTAGAATAATCAGTTAGTCAAGATAAACCAATTTGTCAGATTATTCTACGGTGTACCGATGGTGTGTTCAAGACCATCTAAGCCGTGAGCCTTTAATACATTATAAGGTTATAATGATATGATCTTACCGTGTGACTCCCCACACCATATCATCTAAAATGTAAGTATATGGAACATTGCATAAAATAATTATAGAACATAATCTAAATGCAAACAGTGACTGCAATAACTTTCATTTCATATCATCATATCATCAGAAAAGTATACAAAGACAAGTCTTCCAGCATACAAAACTAACAGGAGCTGATTCTGAATGATGAACGGCCCCATCCATCTAGACTTTAGCTTCCCCTCATTGATGCGGAGTCTTGAGTTGAACAGCAGCACCTTTTGCCCTTTCAAGAATTACTTCCTTCTTATGAGCATATCGTGCACTCTCTTGGTCCTTTCCTTGTATATCACAGCATTGGCATATGCCTCCGCTCTTAACTCTTCTAGTTCTTGAATTTGGAGTTTTCTTTCTGCCCCGTTAACCTTCAAGTGTGCATTTAGCTTCCGGATTGCCCAAAATGCTTTATGTTCCATTCCCATGGGTAGATTGCATAACTTTCCATAGATCAAGCGGTACAGAGACATATCAATCGGGGCCTTGTACGCTGTTCTATATGCCCATAATGCATCCTCCAGGTAGTTGCTTCAATCCTTCCTCCTGGGTGATAAACTGAGATTTTACACTAATTCTGGTACACCTTTGTGTTGAGTTTGAATTGTTTTGGGTGTGTTTCATCTCAGTTTATTTGCGTTTTCATGTATTTGGGAGTCTGGTATTACTTGTTGGAATTGTGCAGGAATTGTCCTTGAAGAGATGGTATTTTAACGAAGTATGGAAGTCTCGGGAAATACACACAAAATAGCCAAGAACCCCGACTGACGTGGCAGCTTGCGAGTGAGGATCCCGGCTGTTGACTGTGAAGTCGCGATAGAGGCTGGGGTGCACAGAGGAAAATTTGCGACCAGCTCGCGAATCGCGAGCGAGACCGTGAATCACCAAGAGTCGTCAACTGTGTGATCGCGACAGAGGAGGTGGTCATCTTTGCAAAATTCGCGACCCGGTCACGAATATCCGAAGAGCTCACAAATTTTGTGACAGCTGGATACCACGTGGAGTCGCGATCTGAGTCGCGACCGACATGCTCGGGAGTGAGATCGCGAATTTTAATGGCGGTACAACTTGTGGTTTCCTACTTTGGTTCAAATTCTTTCTTGGTATTTAAGGGTTTCAATACACGAAAATAAACACAATTCCACCGACCCCAAAGTTGCCACCAGAGGTTTGCCGCAAGAGAAAACGGACGAGAAGAACAAGACCAAGGGATTCAAGAGCTTTCAAGATTAGAGACAAATTAAACCTTCCGGGTTTTATTTTCTTTGTTCTTAGAATTGTTCATGTTTTCTTTGTGGATGATTTTTGTTATTTATATTATTATGGATAGTTAAAACCATAATATTCTAGGGTTGTTTATGATTCAAACTATGAAGTTCATTTAATCTATTGATTTCTTATGCCTATGATTTTATTATGTTTTGCTTATTCTTGTTTTTATCTGTATTATTTACCTGATTAATAAATAGTACAATTTGATGTGTTAATTCATAAATCGAGAGAGGAGTTTTAACACGTGATCTGGAATAAGTAACTTGTTAATCAATAACATTCGAGAGAGTTGAGATTAATTGAGAGAGCAATAGACCCTAGAAGCCTTTAGGATTTGCATGCTAGATATTGAACGGAGACGTTAGTACTAGTTTTGTAATCTACAACCTAGGCACTTCGAGAGAAGGTTTAGGATGAATTAGTGGTTTCTCTAGCACAATTTAAGTCCCAATATAGGCATAAGAATGAAAGGATTAAATGAATAGATTAGTTGATGATTAAGTAATCCTAGAGTACGTCTTTTATTCACTGTTTGATTTATCTGTGTTAATTTCTGCCGTGGTAATTTAGTTTATTCTATTTATTCTTTTTAGTTTTTAATTAGTTCAATCCAACCATGTTTTGTAGTCTAGATAACTACGAGGGGTTAAATTGAATAACTAGCATATTAAATATTAAATCCATGTGGATACGACCTTGTTCACCGCTATCCTATAAGCCTCGCTGTACACTTGCAGTTTAGGTGAAAATAAATTCCGAACAAGTTTTTGGCGCCGTTGCCAGGGATTTAATTTTTTTTATTTGCTATTATTTAGATTTAATTTCTTGTGTTAATCTAGACATTTATTTTTCAGTCTTTAGTCTATTTTCATTTAAATTTTATAATCTTCTTTTTCTTGTGATTAGGTTGTGTATGCATACACGATCTCAGGGGGAACCACTTCAAACTTTTGATCCTGAGATTGAAGCCACCATCGGCCAGAAAAATGCAAGAAGAAGGAGAACAATGGCAGAGCAACAACCAGCAGCTCATGTTACAGCTGATCAGATGCGCCGTATGCAATAGTAGCTAGAGGATATGCAGCGGCGATTTCAAGAGCAAGAAGCCGCCAGGGAAGCAGAGCCGGTACCGATCAATCAGATGTTCACATCAGTGCTCAACCATGGACAGGTTTCTGGTCCAGGCATTAATGCCAACAACTTTGAACTGAAGTCGGGATTGGTGGGCATGGTGCAGCAGCATCAGTGTGGAAGCCATAAGACTAAGAATCTAAATGCACACCTGCAACAATTCTTGGAGGTCTGCAGTATAATCAAGATGAACGGGGTGTCGGATGATGCCATTCGGTTTCGCCTGTTCTCATTCTCATTGAGAGACGCTGCCAAGGATTGGTATCATTCCTTGGATCTCAGTACGGTGGATAGCTGGGAGTGCTTGGCGCACAAGTTTCTATATAAATTCTTCCCTCCCGGTCTGACTCTTAAGCTCAAAGGCGAGATTACTCAGTTTTGCCAGTATGAAGACGAGAATCTTTATGAAGCTTGGGAGAGGTTTCGAGAGTTGCTGAGGAAGTGTCCCAATCATGGATTTGGGGTGGATCATCAGGTCTGCATCTTCTACAACGGATGCGATATGGAGGTGAAGAGGCTTCTGGATGCCTCTGCAGGCGGGTCATTGCTGAATAAAGGACACGATTAAGTTGTGACGATAATTGAAGACATGGCTACCAACAGCTATCAGTGGACTGGGGATCGACCAGTAAGGATATTGAAGAGAGCTGCAGTAGTTGATGATAGTGATCCGATTTCCAAATTGGCCGACCAGCTATCTACTCTGAATGCCACGATCAACAGCAGATTTGATGCTATGGAGCGACCGGGTATAGATAATCCGATGGGAAATACAGTTGAAGATGTCAACTACATCAATCAGAGAGGTGGCTATGATGGCAACAATTACCGAGGTGGAAATCAATTCTATCAAGGTAATCAATCTAACCTCTCATATGGGAATCCTCACAGTGAAATGCAGCCCCCTCCTGGCTTCTCTGTAACAAATGGAGTGATCAACAGGAGAAAAAGCCAAAGATGGATGATCTGTTGATGGCGTTCATGGGAAAGACTGATAAATTCATGGGGGAGTCGCAAGCTAGAGTGGAGAAGTTGGAGAATACTGTGGGTGCCATGAGTGTGCAGATGAAGATGTTCGAGAAGCAACTAGGTCAGCTGGCTACAGTTGTAGGAAATCAGCACCAACCGGGACAATTCCCTAGCAACACCATAGTGAATCCCAAGGAACAGTGCAATGCAATCCATCTGCATACTGAGGTTCCTGCACCTATTATTGCCGCTGCAGCTGTTTCCCCCAAGATGGCTTCTGACAAGCCAAATTCTACCATAAAGAGTCCTCCGATAGGTCCTACAGTGCTTCTCACAGTGACCATCCCGTACCCACAGCAAACCCCGAAACAGAAGATTGATGCACAGTTCTCTCGATTTCTGGAGATTTTTAAGAAGGTGCAAATCAACATTCCTTTGGTGGAGGCACTTCAGCATATGCCTAAGTATGCAAAATTCCTCAAAGATGTTGTATCCAAGAAGAAGAAGATAGAGGAGTTCCAGACTGTATACCTCCCAGAAAACTGCAGCTCCATCATCCAAAAGAAGCTTCTGGCCAAGATGAAGGATCCGGGGAGTTTTACACTTCCGATCACTATTGGAGACAAGATAGGTGGCCGAGCACTATGTGATTTGGGGGCGAGCATCAATTTGATGCCTCTGTCATTTTTTAAGAAGTTGAATGGTGGGACACTCAAGCCCACCACTATGTGTTTGCAGATGGCCGACCGATCTGTGGTGTATCCTGAGGGAATTTTGGAGGATGTATTGATCAAGGTGCATGATTTCATATTCCCAGTGGACTTTGTGGTGCTGGACATGGAGGAAGATAAAAGCGTCCCTCTCATTTTGGGACGCCCATTTTTGCGCACCGGGCGGGCCAATATCGATTTGGACACTGGGATTCTGACTCTCCGATTTGAAGATGAACACCTACAGTTCCTGTTTGATTGTGGAAGCATGGAGATGGATGCTCTGGGAAAAGAATGGGGGATACCCGTTTTCCCGCTTGTGGGAACTTGAGTTTCCGAATTTGTCTGGCTGTCGACGATAAATGCAGCGCTTGTTGGGAGGCAACCCAATGTGTTTTTTATGTTTCCTTTCTTTTCAGTTTTTTTCTTATTTATGTTTTTCACTTCTTTTTCCGAGTTATGCAGGTAAAGACCGGATGGATGCTATACTTTGGGGAATAGCAATTTGATCAACTTGTCTTTCGACAAGTTTGGGGGAGGACGTTGAACCCGAATGGACATCCATGTGATCGTTGTAAGTGGTCGACGACACCTACATGCATTTTTGCAAACTTATTCCATCACATGGATTTGAATAAGTTTGGGGGGATGTATGCTTGTAGTGTCTAGACCTTTATTGTGTTTTTACCTGCTTTACTTGTTTAGTTTTGGTCTTGATTTTACTTGGGATTTTGATGATATATGCTTTATGGTTTATGGTTTAGTGTTTATAATCGAGATATGTGATTGGGAATGATTTGAGCACGAATAGCATGACTTGAATGAACATGTGTTTTGGAGATTTTCGAGCTTTATTTTGGCCAATGTTGAGCTGTGAGATTTTAAGCTTACAAGACTGTTGTCTTAATTTTTGTTCTTTTGTGTTGGTTGTTTATGCACTTGTTTCTCTAGAACTTGCATGTCATCTTACTTGGGATTGAGTTGTTGTGCTTGAAAATAGGAGATGATAGTAGGCCATCTTTTCTTTAGCCATTTATCCCATACACTATCCTAAATTCATTATATTTATTTGCGAGCCCTCTTGTGCCTAAATGCCTTTCCTTGAGAGCTTAATTGGGATTTCATTTGTTGATTCTTGTGGAGAAATAGGAAGAAGGGTAAGGAATTTTGGAGTTGGGATGAAGAAAGAAAAATGGTGATAATTGGTGGTTTTTGTTGGTGCACAAAAAAAAAGTGCACCAACAAGCCTAGATTGCATGCAAGCTTATGGTAGTTCAAGTGTATAGTTTGACATTTCGATGAGTGTTTATCCTTATTTTAGCCAAATATTCCTAGCCTTAACCCAAGCCTACATTACAACCTTAATAAAGTCATATTTGATCTTAATTTTGAGCACATTCATTTGTCAGTAGAGAGCTTAGATTGCATGCAAGCTTATGGTAGTTCAAGTGTATAGTTTGACATTTCGATGAGTGTTTATCCTTATTTTATCACACATTGAGTGTTTGAGCGAAACACACACTGGTGAGGATCATTGGCCTAAATTTTGTATGTTGAAATCTATCACATGTGGTCATGATTTGAGTGTTGTGCTTGTTCTTGTCATTTCCCCGATTAGATTTTCGAGGTTGTAGATGCTAGATTATAAATTGTGGAGTTATGTATTGTTTGAATTCCATATTTGGTTTCGTTTGAGGACAAACAAACTTCTAAGTTTGGGGGAGTTGATAAACTGAGATTTTACACTAATTCTGGTACACCTTTGTGTTGAGTTTGAATTGTTTTGGGTGTGTTTCATCTCAGTTTATTTGCATTTTCATGCATTTGGGAGTTTGGTATTACTTGTTGGAATTGTGCAGGAATTGTCCTTGAAGAGATGGTATTTTAACGAAGTATGGAAGTCTCGGGAAATACACGCAAAATAGCCGAGAACCGCGGCTGACGTGGCAGCTTGAGAGTGAGGATCCCGGCCGTTGACTGTGAAGTCGCGACAGAGGCTGGGGTGCACAGAGGATGCGAGCGAGACCGCGAATCACCAAGAGTCGTCAACTGTGTGATCGCGACAGAGGAGGGGGTGATCTTTGCAATATTCGCGACCCGGTCACGAATATCCGAAGAGCTCGCGAATTTTGTGACAGCTGGATGCCATGTGGAGTCGCGACCTGAGTTTGCGGACCGGGCGGGCCAATATCGATTTGGACACTGGGATTCTGACTCTCCGATTTAAAGAAGACCCCCTCTTCTGTCGCGATCACACATTTGACGACTCTTGGTGATTCGCGGTCTCGCTCGCGATTCGCGAGCTGGTCGTGAATTTTCCTCTGTGCACCCCAGCCTCTGTCACGACTTCACAGTCAACGGCCGGGATCCTCACTCGCAAGCTGCCACGTCAGCTGCAGTTCTCGGCTATTTTGCGTGTATTTTCTGAGACTTTCATACTTCGTTAAAATACCATCTCTTCAAGGACAATTCCTGCACAATTCCAACAAGTAATACCAAACTCCCAAATGCATGAAAACGCAAATAAACTGAGATGAAACACACCCAAAACAATTCAAACTCAACACAAAGGTGTACCAGAATTAGTGTAAAATCTCAGTTTATCACGCGACAGAGGAGGGGGTCATCTTTGCAATATTCGCGACCCGGTCGTGAATATCCGAAGAGCTCATGAATTTTGTGACAGCTGGATGCCACGTAGAGTCGCGACCTGAGTCGCGACTGACATGCTCGGGAGTGAGATCGTGAATTTTAATGGTGGTGCAGCTTGTGGTTTCCTACTTTGGATCAAATTCTTACTTGGTATTTAAGGGTTTCAATGCACGAAAATAAACATAATTCCACCGACCCCAAAGTTGCCACCAGAGGTTTGCTGCAAGAGAAAAACGGATGCGAAGAACAAGACCAAGGGATTCAAGAGCTTTCAAGATTAGAGATAAATTAAACCTTCCGGGTTTTATTTTCTTTGTTCTTAGAATTGTTCATGTTTTCTTTGTGAATGATTTTTGTTATTTATATTATTATGGATAGTTAAAACCCTAGTATTCTAGGGTTGTTTATGATTCAAACTATGAAGTTCATTTAATCTATTGATTTCTTATGCCTATGATTTTATTGTGTTTTGCTTATTCTCGTTTTTATCTGTATTATTTACCTGATCAATAAATAGTACAATTTGATGTGTTAATTCATAAATCGAGAGAGGAGTTTTAACACATGATCTGGAATAAGTAACTTGTTAATCAATAACATTCGAGAGAGTTGAGATTAATTAAGAGAGCAATAGACCCTAGGAGCCTTTAGGAGTTGCATGCTAGGTATTGAACGGAGATGTTAATACTAGTTTTGTAATCTAAAACCTAGGCACTTCGAGAGAAGGTTTAGGATGAATTAGTGGTTTCTCTAGCATAATTTAAGTCCCAATATAGGCATAAGAATTAAAGGATTAAATGAATGGATTAGTTGATGATTAAGTAATCCTAGAGTACGTCTTTTATTCACGGTTTGATTTATCTGTGTTAATTTCTGCCATGGTAATTTAGTTTATTCTATTTATTATTTTTAGTTTTTAATTAGTTCAATCCAACCATGTTTTGTAGTCTAGATAACTGCGAGGGGTTAAATTGAATAACTAGCAGATTAAATATTAAATCCCTGTGGATACGACCTTGTTCACCGCTATCCTATAAGCCTCGCTGTACACTTGCAGTTTAGGTGAAAATAAATTCCGAACATGGGGCTAACAACCTTTTTAAGGATGTTCTTGACCTCCCTATTGGACACCTCGGCTTGACCATTTGCCTGAGGATGATAGGCAGTGGTCACTCTGTGTGTGATCCTATATTGATTTAGTAACTGCCTTATGATCATATTGCAAAAATTAGTTCCTTGGTCACTGTCAACACTTTGGGAACTCCATGCCTGTAAAACACATTAGATTTAAGAAAATTTAACACCATTCTTACATCGTTGGTTGCTGTTACCTTTGCTTCTACCCATTTTGATACATAATCCACTACGAGGATTATGTACAAATTGTTGCCGGATTTGGGAAAAGGTCCCATGAAGTTCATTCCCCAGATATCGAAGATCTCAACGGGCATAATGGGGATTAAGGGCATAGACTCGCAAATGGAAATATTCCCTGTTCTTTGATAATTGCTGCAACTTTTGCAGTAAAGTTAGGCGTCCTTGAACATGGTGGGCCAGTAAAATCCCCCGTCTAGAACTTTTTGAGCAGTTATTTTTGGACTAAAATGGCCTCCGCACATATCTGAGTGGCAAGATTTTAAGATGCTTTTGCCCTCCTGCTCGGGCACACAACGCCTTATAACTTGATCAGCTCTTATCTTCCATAAGGTTGGATCTTCCCATACATAGAATCTGCTTTCTCTCACCAGCTTCTTCTTCTGATAGCCGCTCATTCCAATCGGGCATTGTCCAGCTACTAGGTAGTTCACGATGTCGGCATACCAGGGATCATGTCACTTTGTGCCCTCAAGTCAGTACAGATGCTCATCCGGGAATGTTTTCATAATTTCTTCTTTACTTTCAATCATGAGTCGGCTTAGATGATCATCTACAAGGTTCTCGGCCCCGATTTTGTCCTTAATTTCTAGGTTAAATTCTTGAAGGAGTAGGATCCATCGTATGAGTCGTGGTTTTGACTTATTTTTCATCAAAAGATATTTTAGAGCTGAGTGATCAGTGAACACAATCACCTTTGCCCCTAGGATATAAGACCTAAACTTTTCAAATGCGAACACCACTGCTAATAGTTCTTTCTCGATGGTTGAGTAGTTGCACTGGGCAAGATTCAGTGTCTTGGAGGTATAATAGATAACGCAGCTCTCTTTACCTCTTTTCTGCCCGAGAACCGCTTCAACGGCATATCCGCTGGCGTCGCATCTTACTTCGAACGGAATTCCCCAATCAGGTGGCTGGATGATGGGGGATGAGACCAATTTCTTCTAAGGTCGTGAAATGCCTTTTTGCATTCTTCGTTGAATTCAAATGCTACATCTTGTTGAAGAAGTCGAGTGAGAGGTTGAGCTATCCTGGCAAAGTCCTTGATGAACCTCCTGTAGAAGCCTGCATGCCTGAGGAATGCTCAGATTTGTTTCACGGTGGTCGGATAGGACAGCTTGGCGATGATGTCCGCTTTTGCCTTGTCCACCTCGATTCTCCGTTCTGAAATAACATGCCCTAAGACGATTCCTTCTCAGACCATGAAGTGACACTTCTCATAGTTAAGCACCAGATCTTTCTCAACACATCTTTTCAGGACTCTTTCTAGATTTGCCAGACATTGCTCGAAGTGATCCCCATAAACTGTGAAATCGTCCATAAAGATCTCAATGCACTTTTCGAGCATATCTAAAAAAATGCTCATCATGCATATCTGCAAGGTCCCCGGTGCATTGCAAAGGCCGAAGGGCATGCGTCTGTAAGTGAAGGTGCCAAAAGGGCATGTCAATGTCATCTTCTCTTGATCTTCTTGTGCCACATAAATTTGCATGTACCCCGAGTATCCGTCTAGGAAACAGAAGTACGATTTGCCCGCAAGCCGCTCCAACATTTGGTCGATGAAGCATAAAGGAAAATGGTCCTTCCTTGTGAGCGCATTGAGCTTACTATAGTCAATGCAGACCCTCCAACCTGTTTGTAGACGGGTTTAGATCAACTCCTTATTTTCATTCTCAATAACTTGAATCCCCAATTTTTTTGGGACCACATGAACAGGGCTGACCCATTCACTGTCGGATATGGGGTAGATGATTCCCAAATCGAGCAGCTTTAAGATCTTCTTTAGAACTACTTCTTTCATGATGGGATTCAGTTTCCTTTATGGTTCCCTGACTGGTTTGGCCCCTTCTTTTAACATGATGTGGTGCATACAGACAGATGAACTTATGTCTTTAATGTCGGCTAAAGTCCATCCTATCGCTTCCTTGTATCTTTTGAGCAAATCCACCAGCTTTGTTTCTTGTGCCATAGTTAATGATGAATTGATGATGATTGGTAGCTTCTCCTCTTCTATCAAGTAGGCATATTTTAGATGCCCCAGTAGTTTTTTCAATTCTAGCATTGGGGATTCGATGATGGAGCGTATCATCCTCTCTGATGGATGCAATATGGGCAAATCCAAGTCACCTTTTGGATTTGGGTATGCCTCCAAACTGTACAGCTGCATTATCGTCTTCTTGATTTCCTCGTCCCTTTCGCCGAGGGTATCCCAATCTGATTGACCGTGTTCCATCACCCATTCCAAAGGGTCTTTGGCAAGCATCTTTGTTCCTCCTGTTTGAATGAGTGACTCAATAATGTCCACCGTGCTGATTCCTTCAGTGTCGGTGGGGTGCTTCATTATCTCCATGATGTTGAAGGTGATGGTGTCCCCATCGAACTCGCACGTTAGAGTGCCTTTATCGACATTAATTTTGGTGTGTACTGTCTTCATGAAGGGTCTGCCCAACAGCATGCATGAGGTCTTCCGGCTGGATGTGCCCATATCCAATAAATAGAAATCCGCTGGAAAGATCAAATCCTCTACCTTTATCAGCACATCTTCCAATATGCCCTCGGAAAACACATTGGATCTGTCTGCCAGCTGGATCACTGTTCTCGTTTCCTTTAAGGGGCCCAAGTCCAGTTCTTCAAAAATGGTTAAAGGCATAACATTGATTGAGGCCCCAAGGTCGAGCATGGCCTGATCAATTTTTGTGCCTCCGATTTCGCACGGAATAAAGAACATTTCCGGATCTCCGCATTTCTTGGGAAGCTTCCTTTGTATCAAGACAGATATACTCTCACTCATGATGACTTGAGCTTCTTCATTGATTCTGACCTTCCGAGTGCATAATTCCTTCAGAAAATGGGCATAATGGGGTACTTGCCGGATTGCGTCCAAAAGAGGGACGTTCACTTCCACTTTTCTGAATATCTTCAACAAGTCCCGGTCTTTCGCCTCTTTTTTATTTTTCTTCAATCTTCCTGGGAATGGTGAAGGGATGATGATTTCTTTCGATTCTGGTGATACCTCCATTGTCTTGGGCTTCTCAGCATGGTTCTTATTTTCTGATTCTTCTCATTTTTCAGATCTGGTTCCCTTATAGTCACGTCCATCGTCCTTCTGTATTGAGGGTTTGACCAATTCTTTTCCAGTTCTGAGTGAGATTGCATTCACATAGGCCCTTGGGTTGGGCTCGATCTGCGAGGGTAGAACTTATTTTCCTTTCTTCATACGTGAGATGGCCTCACTTAATTGGGTAATTTGTGTACCCAAGTAGTTTAGCCTCGTCCTGGTTTCCGTCTCAAATGAAGTAGCATGCTTTTAGCTGTTCACTGACTCCATTACTATTTATCTCACCATGTCTTCAAGGGTCGGCCCTCCTGATATAGGCAAATTACATGGTGGCCCCGTATGTGCCTGCGATTCTGGATATCTCTGTCTGTGATGGTAATTTTGGGCATATTGGTCATTTCTTCTCCGGTTTCCCCTATCCATCATATTCACAGTTTCGTTCCCTTCATGTACTTGTGGGCATTGATCTGAGTAGTGATCCATCATACTGCATACTCTGTATATCCGTAGGGTGTTGGCGGATAATTGTGTCATCATTTTCTCCATCTTGCCAAAGAGCTGGTCAATCTTTATCTCCGTCTCGGGCGTATACATCGATTTTCCCATTGCCTCTACTTGTGGCCTGTCATAGATGTCTTCTTGGGTCTCTTCGGCCATCTCTTCGATCAGCTGCATCGCTTCATCTGCCCTTTTATTGAGGGTAGATCCTCCACATGCTGCATTGAGTAGATTGCGGTCTTCTACTCTCAATCCTGAGACAAATTATTGCACCAAGTCGTGTGCAGGGATTTGGTGATGTGGGCATTTCAAGAGCATTTACTTGAAACGCCCCCAATAATCGTAGAAGCTTTCATTTACTCTAGCCTTAGCGGTGGAGATTTTCTTTCTCATGGCTTGTACTCTCGTGGTGGGAAAGTATTTTTCCAGAAATCTTTGCTGCAATTCATTCTAATTGGTCACGCTCTCAGCTGAAATAGTGTGAAGCCATTTCCTTGCTCCATCTTGTAAGGTAAAGGGAAAGGTGAGTAGGCGTATATACTCAAACATGGTTCCGGTGTTATTTCGCTGGGTACCATAGGCCATTTCAAAATCCTGCAAATGTCTTTGCGGGTCTTCTCCAGAGTGGTCGTGGAATTTGGGCAAAATCAAGATAAAGTTCGATCTCAATTCCCAATTCTTAGCTGGATGTTGTAGTACTATTCCAGATGGCCACATGTTCATAGCTTGTGGAAAGATGAGTTGCCTCAATGTTGGTTGAGGTGGTAATGGTGGAGGTTGTGGTATTCTTGCGGCCATGTCTTCCTTCTCGGATTTAGAAAAGAGGGGGTTGTACTTCTTTTCGTGTATACTACTAGTGTTGTTTTCTTCTTCAGATATCTAACCTTCCTCTGAGGTCTCAGACGATGCGTTTGGGTTTATGGGCGTTTCCAGATTTCTCCTTGCTTGTGCCCGTCTTTTCTGTGCAGTTCTCTCTATCTCTGGATCGTAGACTAGTTCTCCTATGCGGTTAGTATGTACCATAAACAAGGCTAAATAGAAAGATTAGGATAGAAAAAGTGCACTTACACTCCCCGATAATGGCGCCAAATTTTGGCACGCCGTCGTTTAGCGTGCAGAATCACACCTGTGGGCAAAACCCGACAGATACTTTAATTTGCCCTCGGAGGCCAATATAGCGCCCGAAGGTAGATATCGTCCCACGGTAAGGGACAACCTTTCTATCTTTTCAGTAACTTTTCGGGATTTGTATGGATTACTGTCACTAATCCGTCCCTGTACACTTCAAACTAAACTAATAATTAAATTACCAAATGGAAATAAATATAAAATAAATGTTCAAGTCAAATATAAATTCAGTTTTGATAGATGCATGCGATCCCGGGCACAAACACATAGATACCTTGATAAGACCGTTTGGTTATAGGGAGCAGGTACGGTCGCCTTACACCCCCCCCCCCCCTCAATTCCTTCTTACTGTGTACGCTAAGAGCGATACGGTCGATGACTCTTAGTCCCTAACTATCCAGGACCCAACGAAGAGAGTCATGCAGAGGGTTTGCAAGGATAGCAGCATTGAAACGGAGGAACCCAACGCTGGTATATGGGACCCCTTTGGCATTGTGCCCATATCCACCTATACTTCAATCTACGGGCTCAGTCATCTCTACATGTGATACCCCGACCCTTTTTGCTAAAATATAAATTATAATTTTAGTAAAATGATTTCGAATTGATATTGTTGAATATTAATCATGTGAGTATGTTTGTATGTTATGCCGTTGTTTTATTGCAGGTTGTCTCACTCGAGCCGATACGTCATAGCATAGTGATGTTATACTGAGTGTATAACACAATTTAAATTTTAATATTAAAGTGTCGAGTTATATGATAATGAATGCGTGTTATTGCATTGAGTTTTGTTTGCCAAAACCTTGAACACCCTAACGCTGAGTTGATCGCGGTCGCGCGGGCTGGGCCAATTTTCCTACCTATAAATACCACACTTATTCATTTCATCTTCATTTTCTCCACTTCCATTTGGGCGATTTCCTCCATCTCTCTCTCAAGAAACTCTTCATCTTTTGGAGTAAATCCTTCCATCATCCTCTATCAACTAAGGTAACTTCATACCTCTTCATCTTGGTGATTTAAACACTCATTTCTTGTTGAATCAAATGTAGGATTTGTTATCCAAAATTAGGGTTTTCACTTTTATTGATCCTCTTGCCTTGATATCTTGAACATATGATTTATTTACCTCCTTGAGGCTATATGTGAAGTTATATCAAATTCATATGGTTCATTGTTGCTATGGTTTGGATTTTTGCCCTAATTTCCCTTTGTTTTGTTGATAATTGTATGGAGATGTTATGAGGGTTGTATGGGGTTGAGTTTCATATATGTTAGAGCCCTAGGGTGAAGGTGTTTGTATTTGAAATGTTGGGTCTAAAGGATTTAAAATGAGTCATGAGCATGTGGTTTAAATGTGTGCCCGTAACATGTTCGATCAAATGATTCAAAGAGCTTTAATGTGTATTTTGAGTCCAAAATCATGGTATGAGCTTATATATCCATGGTCGTGTATGTGGAAATGTTTGAAGACTTTAAAGCAAAGTATAGCATGAGTTTGGTCTAAATTATGATTTAATTAAATAACTCGACGTCTAAAATGAAAAGAGAATTGAAAGGTGCTAGGTGACGTGTTGGGGCTCGAGGTGGACAACTTGTGCACGGAAAAGGAGTATTTCAAGGTTAAAAGGATTCAAAAGTGTCTCTTAAGGTGGGGTAACTCTAAACTATGAACACGTGTAAGGTTATAGTTACTGTTGTGCTTTGATTGTATATGTATGAAGGGTCTTCGGACCAGTGAATGAAAGAGATCCTTCGGGGTCGACAAAGAGACCCTTCGGGGCAGAGATCCTTTGGGATCGAATATAGACCTATTAATGTCCTCCTTGGGGGGTAGTATGTCTGCGGGCATCCCTACAGGGCCAAAGATGTTCATTAATGGGGGCATCATGATGTTTAGACCCTACGGGGTTGAGACTAGTCTCCACAAAGTAAAGAAAAGTCCATATGTTATATTTTCACTTGTGAAATTAGCTATAACTGTTTACAGTGTTCCCCACTGAGTATGTTGTTAAATACTCACCCCATTCATTCAATGAATTTCAGGTTGAGGAGTCGGAGCCCGAGTAGGAGCGTTGTGAACACAAGAGAACCCTACAAGCTTGTGTTTATCTTTTGCATGCTCTTCTTTTGAAAATACTTACATTATTATCATTATTACATTGATCACTCTTTATGCTTATGATCAATGATTATTGGGGATGGGAATAGCCCGATATTTTGTAGGTTATAATGTGTATAACTTGATATTATGCCAAACAATTTAAAGGCGGGTCGTTCGACCTTGGAGCCTATTATGTATGAAGTATGTTGTTGGACCTTTATACGTATGTTAAAATTTAGGATGGTAGACGGGTGGGTTGAGTAAGACCTATGAGCCCGATAGGTTAGATGATTGCATGGTTGATGTGGATGGGCTTATGCAATATTTCCGTTTGATAACACCTTGTGTAGCAAAATAGACATGATAGATTGCATGCTTTAATTGCGAAAATTCATATTGATAATTATGATGCCTTACCTTATTATGCCATTATCATGGTTTTGACCTTAGCTTCCACTCATATTGAATATAAGCACACAAAATATGTAAATAAATTATATGTTAAGTGACGTGGCCAAACGGAGTAGTTTGGGGCGTTACACTACGCTTCTTCACCCGATTTATCACTCAGTGGCTCATTAGGGAATCAGTCACCCTTACTTCCACCCTGATATACATCAATAATGGTTTAACTAAGAGTGATCAGCCACATAGCCTCCTCATTACAGTGTCATCATTCTTCTCAAGTTGAAGTTGGGAATCAATTCGAGATAAATTAAACCTGATTAGCCTCATGCATGCGCATCACCTTTATCCTTCAATACATTCAACTTGAACACTGGATACTTAACCAGATAACATACTAATAAATAAAGCAAAAACAACTCATGTTAAAAGAAAAACAAACTATATTAAAATCTGGAACCAACTCCAGATTTGGGCAAAACGGGTACATGCATCAGTCGAGGGCAAATCGCCCTCGACTGTGCAGAATTTCCAGAACACTTAATACAGAAAATAAACTGAATCTTGCTATTCAAAAGGGTGTGTTTCTAGTTTTTTCTTCTTTTTTTCCCACGAAAATGAAAGCTAACTAGTATTTATAGCTGTTTGAAAAGCTACAATTCGGCCCAGCCCAGCCCATGTAGAGGCATGAAGTTAGTTGGAGAGATCTACTTCAACCATGTTCCCTAAATTTTAGGGATGAGCTGCTCTATCTCTTCTCTCTCCTTTATCTCTTCTTTTCTCTTTCCTTCACTTCTTCTCTCTCCTCTAGCTGACTTTCCCAAGCTACGGAATTGCTGTGCACGTGGGCCCACGTCGGTTGAAAAGGATTAGCTACTAAACTTTCGTGCAAAATCCACAACAGACTGTCAAAGCTTTAGCGGTTGATCCTCTTTATGCCCTTAATCGAGTTGGCACTTCATTATGCCCATAATGGATCAAAATGTGCTCCTCTCTCCCCTGTTACAGTTTGTCCCAAACTAGACTCTAGACACAACTAAAAGAACTAAAAAATGACTAAAAAGATAAACTAAAAAGAGACGAAACTGAGTCTACATCAGGCATGCTCATACATATTTATCCATTAATTTGCAATAAGAAATCATAAATTCATAATTGACATGTCATAATCCATACACTCAATAATTGTAGTGGAGACCAACACTAATGTGATCACATGTTCTATCATATTTATAAATATACCAGAATTTCTCATATGACTTTGATTGTGCAACTATCTTTTTTAGCAAGTTGCACAGTGTTTTGTTAAAAGCTTCAGCTAGTCCATTGACGGCCACATTATACATACATGATTTTTTTTTGCTTAAACTTGAATTTCTCACACAGTTTCTATCAGTGCATTACTAAAAGGCTTTCAATTATCGGTGATTATATATTGAGGGACTCCATAATGATAGATAATATTTGACTTGATAAAGTCAGCCACATTCTCTTTCTTTACTTCCTTCAAAGGTACCACTTTCGTCCACTTGGAAAAGTAATATTAGGGATGTCAATTTTACCCGCGGGTAAACGGGCTATAGGGTAGGGTACTGCCCGTACCCGCTAATTTTTTTTAGGGTAAGGGTAGTGTATGGGATTAAAGTTTTACCCGATTACCCTAACATATTAAATATATATATATAGGTATATATATATATATAAATTTTACTTTTAATTTTTAATAATTTTATCTAGGGTTTAAACAAAAATTAGATTAGCCGCTCATCTAGACATCTGAAATCACAGCCGCGCTTCTACTCTGCTCTCTGCATCTCCCTCCGACCCTCCCATCTCCACCAGACCACCACCAGTCATCGCTACTGCTCTACATCTCCCATCTCCACCAGACCACCACCAGTCAGCCACCACAGACCAGTGGTCCACTGGTTCGAGACCACACCCTGCGAACACAAGTAAGCCCCATTCACTCCTTCAGCCACTCTCTCTCTCTCTCTCTCTCTCTCTATATATATATATATATATATATATATATATATTCATACCTCTTTTTTCTCATGAGTGTGTTGGTATTGTGTGTTTGGCTTTCAAAAATCTTTGATTATAATATCTGTATTTATTTTCTAATTCGATCTTCAGTGGTTATATAGTTCTAATTGCAGTCGATTTTGTCGTGTGAAATTGATGGAGATGAGAATTTTATATATTGAAACTACAAAGATGAAAGTTGGAAAAACGAATGATGTATTTGCCTATTTGGGATTTTTGAGTTTATGGTGTGTTGTCTCGATTTTTGAGCTTATTATTGAACTTGGGTTGCAAAAGTAAGGGCAGTTAATTAGAATGATGTCATGACTCATGACATGATCGATGAAACTAGATTATGATTTATGAGAACTTGATTAAGGTTCTACTTGATGTCTCTATTTGGTATTAGTTGTTGGCAGAAGATCCATCTAGTAAATCACTAGGTATTCATTTATTATTTTGTGTATCATTAATTTTTAATAAATTATTGCCAACACTTATTTTTTAGTAAACTTGCTGCCAACATAAAATGTAAACTTGCTGCCAATATTTTTTAGTATTTACTAAACTTGTTGCCAACACTTGCCTTTTATTTTAAGTACTTGCTTTTTTAGTAACTAATGTTAGTTTTCTTTCTCTAAAAATCAGTAACTAAAATAATTTCTTATCATTTTTTTAAATAGGCAGATGTCTACCCCTGAGATGGAGAACTCAATTACATTACCGTCTGAGCATTCTAGTCATCATGAAAGTGTTGGAGGGGATGATAATGTTCAAGTTCTACCATCAAGTGATAGTCAAAATCTAAATGAGAGTAGTACAGCTGGTTCTAGTAAGAAAAGGAAAGAAAGATCTAAAGTTTGGGATACTTTTGAGAAGCTTAAAGGAGGTGACGGTGTTAATGATAAAGCAGAATGCAAAAATTGCAAGAAGAAATTAAGTGCGAATTCTAAAAATGGAACAAAACACCTACTTGAGCATCAGATAAGATGTCCAGCTAGAAAGACAATGGACTTAAAGCAATCTTTATTGGTTGCAAACATGGCAGCAGATGGGAATATGCAGTTGCAAAATCATAATTTTGATCTGGAGCTTGCTAGACTTAATCTTGCATATATGATCATTATGCATGAGTATCCACTTTGGATGGTTGAACATAAGTGGTTTAAGGTATTTTTGAGTAGTCTACAACCACTTTTTAAGCTAATTTCAAGGAACACTCTACGTGCAGATATCATGAAAATATTTGCTGAAGAGAAGAAGAACATAATGAGTGTACTAGAGAGCTGCAAAAGCCGAATTGCAATTACATCTGACATGTGGACTTCTAGTAATCAAAAGAAGGGATACATGGCAATAACTGCACATTTTATCGATAATAGTTGGAAACTACAGAGTAGAATTGTGAGGTATTTATTTATGTTTTTCTTTTATTTAATTTCATTATTTCATCTTAATTTCATTATTTACTCAATCACTAGTAATTTATATTTTTCTTTCATTTAATTTATACTTGACAGGTTTGCATATGTTCCTTGTCCACACACGGCTGAAGTAATTGTCGAGGTGCTCTTTGAATGCTTACTTGATTGGAATATTGATCGTAAGTTGTCTACTCTCACGTTAGATAACTGCACCACTAATGATTCTGTTGCCACCATGTTGTCACTACTAGTGAATAGGTTTAGTCCTAATACACTACTTTTGGATGGAAAAATTTTACATATGCGGTGTGCGGCTCACATACTAAATTTGATTGTGAAAGACGGTTTAGAAGCTATTGGAGATAGTATTGAGAGAATTTGAGATTCTGTTTATTATTGGACGGCAACACCAAAAAGAGTGGAAAGATTTGAAGAAACTGTTCGTCAATTACACATTAAGCATAAGAAAAAACTTGCTCAAGATGTCAAAACTAGATGGAATTCCACATATTTAATGCTTAATAGTGCACTTTTATATGCAAGTGTTTTCCCTCGTTTGAAGCAACGTGATCCAGGATATAGGAGTTTGCCTACTGAGCATGATTGGATGCTTGCTCGTGAAATTTATGAAAAGCTGGAATTTTTTATGTGTTGACTGAAATGTTTTCTGCTACTTCATGTCCAACAGCAAATAAGATTTTCATCTATATTTGTGAGATTAGACTTAAAATAGATGAATGGCATGCGTCTGAATATGTTGCAATAAAGTTGATGGCTGCGAACATGATTGAAAAGTTTAAAAAATATTGGGAAGACATCCACATTATCTTCTCAATTGCACTTATTCTAGATCCAAGGTTCAAGTTTAGAACCATTGACTATTACTTTGATAAAATTTATAAAGATCAAGCTGAATTTGAGAAGGATAAAGTGCGTACTGTTATGCATGAGATTGAAAATGAGTACAAGGCTTCTTTTCCAAAGCCAAAGGGTGGAAGTGGAAATAATTCTTCAAGTTCTCTTATTTCAAATGTGCATGGGTCCATCAATATCTTTGAGGGTATTCAATCTCTTGGAGCATATTTGTCTGGGTCGACTATTGCTCAAGAGAAATATGAGTTTGATGCGTATATGGAAAACACAAGGGGTTAAGCATCCCACATTGCATTTGATTGCAAGAGATATCTTTGCTATTCCTATTTCCACGGTTGCTTCAGAGGCGGCATTTAGCACTAGTGGCAGATTTGTGAACAAACACCGTAGTAGGCTCATTCCGAAAACATTGGAGGCATTGATGTGCTCTCAAGATTGGCTTTGGGAAAGACTAGATGGTTTGATTTTATTAAACTTATGTTTGTTGTATTTGTTCTATTTGCAAGTTATTTTGTTTACTAATTGTGTTTAATTTAGTTGAAGGACAATCATCTAGAGTGGCTAATGGTGTTGCTTCTTATTCCAGTGATGAAGATGAAGATGTATGATATAGTTTGATAAATTAAACTTTTTTATTGTGATATCTTAATATTATTAAATAAATCCAAACGGGTAACCCGTTTTACCCGCGGGTACCCGATTACCCGTAGGGTAATACCCGTACCCTACCCTGTATGCAAAATAGGGTAATAGGGTAGGGTATGGGCAGGGCATTTTATATTAGGGTAGGGTATGGGGAAGGCATACCCGTACCCTACCCTACCCATTGACATCCCTAAGTAATATGTTGCAGCCAAGATGTATAAATGTCCTTTAGAAGATTTTGTTATAAGCCCCACAATGTCCATTCCCCAAGCATCAAAAGGCCATGAAGCAACTGTAGAATGCAATAGTTCAGGTGGTTGATGAATTAGGTTTGCATGGAACTGACAAGGTTGCCATTTATGTGCATAATTCAAGCAAATCTTTTACTATGGTTAGTCAGTGGTAGCCCATTTCTTAATTTGGAATTGCGGTTTTGGACCGGACTGGCAAGCACCACAAACACTGGAATGTGCTTCTTCCATAGCTTTTACAGCTTCTTTATCACTTAAAGATCTTAAAAAGATACCATTAAAAGATTGTCTATATAGCATGCCTTTAAAATATATAAAGCGAGCAACACGACAACGAGCATCAATTCTTCAATGTGGATCATCTGATAACCTTTCATATTTTAAGTAATTAATGAATAATTGTCGTCAGTCTTCTTGCTCAATTTCGAATACTTCTATGGTGTTATTCTCATTTTCCTCACAAAATCTTCATCTTCGAAGATAGATGGTATAACCTAACTCTTACCTACATGTATGTGAATTTTATCATCAGGCATAGCTACCGTAGATGCAAGCTTAGCCAATGCGTCAACTTGATTATTTTCTCCTCACGGCATATGTCCAATTTCAACATCTCCAAGTCATCCAATCATTCGTTGGGCATACTTGATGTATGGTAGTAACGTAAGCTTTTTTACTTCATATTCTCCATTTATTTGATTAACCATCAATTTAGAGTCTCCATAAATCCTCATGTGTAGTCTTTTCATATCTACTACCATCTACAACCTGAGGATAAGTGTTCTATATTCAGCTACATTATTGGGGCAGTTATTAGTCAAGGTAAAAGAATATGACAGTACTTCTCCTTCAGGAGTTACAAACACAATTTCGGCACCAGCTCCTTCTCTATGGGCCGCACTATCAAAATACATTATTAGTGCCATCATTATACACTAAGTTTATTTTGGCAAGATATGTTCGAAAATGTGTGCTTGGGTATGTCCCAGAAGATAAAAGATCCGCTGTGCAAACAATGAAGAACAGTTGGTGAACTGTTCTCTCTGATGTTTCCAACATACCCAGGAACAGTCTAATTATGGCAGTTTCCATGTTTGAAAGATCTTGCGCCGATCCAGTTTGGGAGGTCAAGATTCATTTATTTAACTACTTTGTGGAGTAGATGTCGTGTTGAAAATAACTCTCATACACAAGAAAAGCATCTACACACGTTTAGGAAGATCACAAACCATTATTCACTTACCATATTACCGACGATTGAAGATCGATGTCAATTTAAAGATTAAAGCTATAAGAAGACCGATTCATACAGCAATCGGTGCCCGCTTGATTAGATTCTCTTAGCATATTATTTGAACGTCATTTGGTTTGTGATTTATGTAATAGCTAGAAGTTGTTGTCTAAACTGTTCAAGGTGATAGTCTAGCTTTTGAGTGTTTTGAGTGAAACATGTGAGGGGTTTTATTAATCCATTTTGTACGCAATCTCGGGAGAGATTATAAGTTGAAGTCGTGGGTAGCTAGAGGGAGTCTAGTGTTACGGTTGTAAGGGGATCTCACAGCTTTCGTTCAGTGAAAGAGTTCGTGAAGAAGAACGGGCGGTATAAGGAGGGAGTCATGTATGTGTAAGTTCCTAAATACACTTCATGAAGGAGTACTAAATGAATCTTCAAGTTTGGGCGAAGTCCCCCTAGAGTAGGTTGATTAACTAAACTGGGTTACCAATCTCGTGCGTTCTTTACTGCTTTTCATTTACTATTCTTACGTCTGTTCCCAATATATCAAAGAACACTTGTATGCAGTACACATAAAACACACCTCGCAAGGATTATTGTTTTTCATACATCAACCAAGGAGGAGAGTTTTCAATTGCAAATACGTCTTCATCCGGGAGATCGTTAGTGAGTTCCCATTCAACAGGGATTGGATGGTCAGCTAGGAAATCCACCAGCTCTTGTCTTTTCACAACTTTTTGGGGGAACATATATAATCTCAAACTATTTCAATTGAAGATACCATTGTGCAAGCCTATCCGACAGAACGGGTCTCGATGTTACATACTTCAAGAGGTTTGCTTTAGAGAGGAGACAGACTGTATGAGCTTTGAAGTAATGCTTCAATTTTTGGATGGAGAATATCAAAGTTAAATATAACTTCTCAATTGGAGAGTACTTCAAGTCGTTTGGCGTCATCATTCTATTAAGATAGTATAGCACACTCTCTTTGCCATTCTTATTTTCTTGGGCGAGTAATGCCCACATGAATCTTTCTTAAATAGCAATATATAAAATCAACGGCCGACCTACCACTAGTGCCACTAACACATGAGATTTCATAAGATAATCTTTAATGCTTTTGAAAGCACTACTATACAACTCGTCCTATTCAAATGGCATACCTTTTTCATGATCTGACCGAATGGTTGACATCGACCAGCTAGATTTGAGATAAACCTTCGGAGATACGTTAACTTTTCTTGTAAAATCTTATGAGGCTCGGACATCTTCATTATTGCATCAATCTTAGCTCGTTCAATTTCTATTTCTTGGTAGCGAACAATGAATCTAAGGAACTTTCTAGACTTCACTCCAAATGCGTACATTAGAGGATTCATCTTTAATTGATATTTTCTGAATCCCTCAAAGATCATCCTTAAGTCTTTCAAATGGTCAAGTCGCCATTTTGACTTCACTACCATATCATTTACATAACATTCAATGTTTTTGTGAAGTATATCATTAAATATCTTCTGCATAGCCCTTTGATGTAGCACTTGCATTCTTCAATCTGAATGGCATGACCGTGTGGTAATATATCCTTTTAAGGGTACCAAATGCTGTAAGCTCTTCATCTTCTAGAGACATGCGAATTTTGTTATAGCCAAAAGATACATCCATGAAAGATAGTGTTTCATGTCTGGTGGTAGCATCGATCATTAGTTTGGTGATCGGCAATGGGAAGTCATCTTTTGGGCATGTCATTTAGATCTCTGAAGTCAACACAAACTTGAATTTGCCTATTTTTCTTTCTCACAAGGACAATGTTGGATATTTAACTTTTCAAATGAACTCGACTTCAATGAGTTTGTTTACTTCAGCTTCAATGAGTGGGATTAAGTACGAACAAAATCACCGTTGAGCTTACTTGACATGCATTATCTCTTTTTTCACTGCTAGATGATGAAAGACTATCTTTGGCTTTAACCCATGCATTTCTTTATATGGCCATGCGAATACATCTTTGAACTCTTTTAACAGTTCAATATATGAGTATTCTTCCTCAGCAATCAAAAGTGCACTTATCCAATGAAAGAGAATTTTGGAAAAATAGGGTTGAAGTGACGTGATATCATTGGCTCCTCAATATTTGGACTTATTCTTATCAAATTTTCGATTTTCTGCACAGATTTGATACGTATCAACTCCTGATTGATCGAAATTATCCATGTATTTAAATATCAATATTTTATTTATTTATTTATTTTAGGAATCAATTCATGTAAATCCTTAAAATATAAATAAATAACATACTTTGATATTTAATCTTTATCTACATCTATTAAATATCAATATCTATTTATTTAATTTAAAAATTAATTTAATTAAATTTCTAAAACATAAATAAATGATATAATTTAATGTTTAATTATTTACATGACACAATTTAATCAGCCATTAAATTTTTTTCGTCTGTAGTCACCAAGCTCAATTCCAAAATGCGAATACACTTTCTCCACAACTCGACAAACTCGGGGGTAGAAAATCAGACTGTATATGCTTTGTATATAGTTCGTGAAATGTATTCAAGCAAGGCAGTGCATTCTTTTAAAATTATAACAATACCTAATAAGTATTTTTCTCTGTCTATATGCAAGTTGAGAGTTCATAATTATTTATTAAGTATATACTTTTTTTAAGAATTATATCTAGAGAAAATTATGTGTTTAGTGAGTTGCTACGTGACTTATTTTTATGTTGCTCAAGGTACATCTCGAAATCGGTTATTTTTGTACTTAGCTTATTCTCTGCTCTCGTTACATCTCATAAATAAATAAAATTTATGCAAATTTAATTATTAGATATAATTTTTATTTAATAATTATATAAAAAAATATTTTGAAAATCCAATTAATGATAATAATGTTACAAATAAAAATTATGATGATGACAGTATGTTTACTAGAATACTTTCAACACCTTTTGAGGTGTTTAGAGCTTCTCCAACAGGCCGCTAAATCGGTAAAGTGGCGTGAAGAAATTGAAAAGGTTTGCTCCAACAGATCCACTCCACGTCTCGGTAGGTTGGGGAAGGTGAACAGTACCTCAGTTGATTAATCGGGGTACTCACTACAAAAAAAGTCCATTCTAGCGACGGGGCCGACACGGGTCGCCACAAGCGACGGAAATAGCGACGAAAAATTTTACGACGGGGTTCTCCGTAGCTAATTGTAGCGACGGAAATAGCGACGGGAACCCCCGTAGCTAATTGTAGCGACGGAAATAGCGACGGAAACCCCCGTAGCTATTTTTTTTTTAATTTTTTTTATTTTTTTAAATTTTATTTAATTATTTTTAAAATAATTAAATATGATTTCATACTATTCTAATACAAATATTTTCCCTATTAAAATCATTTTTATATTTTTATTCATTTATTTTAATTTTTGAAAAAATAATATCGCAATATACATTTATTAATATCACATCTTTAAATTTATATTATTTCCTTATTAAATACAAATTTATACAAATTAGCTTTATTAGTATTCTTATAAATAAACTAATTAGTATATTATTATATATTTAAAAAATGTATTAAGTTTAACATAATATTTATTATAATTACTACTACAAGATTAATCAATTATACATTAACAAACTAAAATATACTATGAAAATATATATACATAATATAGTATATAATGGATTTTAATTTTTAATTATAAACTAAAGTAATTTTTAATTTTTTTTAATTTTTTATTTATTTTTTAAATTTTATTTAATTATTTTTAAAATAATTAAATATGATTTCAATATATTCTAATACAAATATTCTCCCTATTAAAATCATTTTTATATTTTTATTCATTTATTTTAATTTTTGAAAAAATAATATCGCAATATACATTTATTAATATCACATCTTTAAATTTATATTATTTCCTTATTAAATACAAATTTATACAAATTAGCTTTATTAGTATTCTTATAAATAAACTAATTAGTATATTATTATATATTTAAAAAATGTATTAAGTTTAACATAATATTTATTATAGTTACTACTACAAGATTAATCAATTATACATTAACAAACTAAATATACTATGAAAATATATATACATAATATAGTATATAATGGATTTTAATTTTTAATTATAAACTAAAGTAATTTTTAATTTTTTTTAATTTTTTATTTATTTTTTAAATTTTATTTAATTATTTTTAAAATAATTAAATATGATTTCAATCTATTCTAATACAAATATTCTCCCTATTAAAATCATTTTTATATTTTTATTCATTTATTTTAATTTTTGAAAAAATAATATCGTAATTATACACATTTATTAATATCACATCTTTAAATTTGTATTATTTCCTTATTAAATAAAAATTTATACAAATTAGCTTTATTAGTATTCTTATAAATAAACTAATTAGTATATTATTATATATTTAAAAAATGTATTAAGTTTAACATAATATTTATTATAGTTACTACTACAAGATTAATCAATTATACATTAACAAACTAAAATATACTATGAAAATATATACATAATATAGTATATAATGTATTTTAATTTTTAATTATAAACTAAAGTTATTTATTATGTAAGTAAAAATAATTTAATTCATTATGATATTTAGCATGAAACACAAAGTAAGACTATTTAACCACATTTTCACCATGATATATATATATATATATATATATATATATATATATATAATTTTTAAAATAATTTAATTAATAAATTATAGTTCTATATACAAATATATAATACAATATCACCTTTATTGTAATTTTTGTATGCATGGATACTTAATAAATATCACCTTAAATTATAGTTCTTATATACAAATATATAATACAATATAATATCAATATTATATATATATATATATATATTTGTGCACAAATAGATATAAATATATTAATAAGAATATAACACTTTTAATTTATAGAGATAAATAAAAATAAATTATGAAAAAATCGTATAAGTATATATATATTATTTAAACTATCAATATAACATCAATTGAACTTGCCCCAATGGATAAGTGTTTGGCCCTCCTTCTAGGAGGTCACAGGTTCGAATCCTCTTAGATGCATATTATACAAAATTATTCTTGAAGGGCTTGGGAAAGGGCTTGGGCGCGGGCCTTTCATCGGGTCGGGTCAAGGGCTCATTAATGGGCCGGGCCCCCGGGTCGGGGGCTCATCGCGGGCCGGGCCAATCAATAATTTCAAAATTTTAAATTTGGCGGATAGGGACGGGGTTTCCGTCGCTAGATCCGTCGCTAAGCCTTGGCGACGGGCGAGCCACCGTCGCGCATGATTAGCGACGAGCGATTTAGCGACGGGGGTCTCCCGTCGCTAAACCCTGTAGCGACGGGATTAGCGACGGAAAACCCCGTCGCTAAATCGGAATTTTTTTGTAGTGACTGTTCATCACGGCACCCCTTTTCTCTTTTTATTTTATTTTTTATTTTTCATGAATGCAAATTAATTTATTTGGTGTATTTTTTTTATTTTCTATTAGATTTCTTTCAATTGTTTGAAAATTATTTTATACATTAATTAAGTAAATACTATTACATTAATTTAAACATCTAATTAAATACAAAATACATAATTAATAAAAATAGAATTACATAAACATTTAACAATACAAAACCACAAATATATTAATAAACGATATACAAAGCCACAATATATTACAATAAACAATATAAATACATAATTAATAAAAATACAAATATAATACAATAAGAGTAAAATATTAAAAATACAACACAATAATTTTAGCTAATAATCCCCTAAACCGCTTCCGGATCCAGATCCTGCACCGGGAATATCTGGAAAATAAGAAATGTTGTTATGACATATAATTTATGTTTTTATTAAATGATCTATTATGAAATGTTGAATTTTATTTTGAATAAGTTGATTGTTTTTACATGAACCTTTTAACTTTTGTAAAATAAAAATAAAATTTAATTATATATTAATTAAAAATAAAAAATAATGAGCAAGAATATTAATATATATTTTTATATTTATATATATAATCATATTCAATTAAATAATTCGATAAAAAAATTAAATCAATAGTAAAGAATATAAAAAGAGAATATTCCATTGTAGGGTGAAGTGTAGAGTGATGCTCTTAGAGATGAAAATTGAAAATCTGTAACTTTAACTGTATAGTAGTGTAAAGTTAACTGTATTCTGGTGAAAACTGTTGGAGATGGCCTTAGATATGATTTGATTTTTCTAACATAATACAATATTGGTTAAGAAAATCATTTTTTTTTATGTCGAAGGTAACCCGCGACCGGTATCGATGAGCACATTGAGTAAATCTCGTTCATGTGTAATAGCCTGCAAAATACACAGGAATGGTAAACCACACTAACCACACCTGGCTGCAAACCACACATGAGATGTAAACCACATTTGGAAAACTTTTCCAAACCACACATGAGAGGTAAACTATACCATACTTGGAAAATCAAGCATGACACGTTCACATCTGGTGGTGTTGATGGTGGAATTCCAAACCACACAAGAGAGGTATACCACACCACACTTGGAAAACAGGTGTAATGGACTCACACCTAGTGGTGTTGATGGTAAGATTCAAACCTGGAGCCTTTGACCTCAAGTTTACACGACTTCACTATGAGGTTATCCTAAAGCGAAAAATGAAAAAGAACCAATCTTTATTATTATACCAATGCAATTTGTTTGCTCTTCTTTCTTTCTACATATATGTTAGTGGAAAAAATTTATGCTACCCTTAAGGAAGCATGCCCATATTTTATTTTTAAAAATTATTTTTAATGTGTTTTTTATTTGTTGATATATCTTACTTTTTAAGTGGATGTTAATTATATTCGTCTTGATTTTTTATTTCACCTCCTACTATGTAAATAATAATGTTGTGAAGTCGTCCCCTTAGGGATGGCCTAGTGGTGGAGTGGTGATATCTTGAGGCCAAAGATCTCAAGTTCGAATCCCACCAACACAACTAGGTGTGAGCCTGTTACACCTGGCTTGCCAAGTGTGGTTTACCTCCCCTATGTGGTTTGCAGGCTATTACACAGGGGCGGGGTTTACCCAGTGCGCACCTCAGTAGCGGCTGCGGGTTACCTTCGACAACAAAAAATAATGTTGTGAAGTCTCGGTGGGGATTACCTTGTGGTGGAGTGAGGTTGCTCGGAGATGAAAGATCACGAGTTCAAATCTTCTAAATACCACAAATCGGGTATATAAGTAAAAGAAAAAAAAATGTTGTGAAAATTTTTAACATGATATCCAAAAAACATAAATTTGCAAAAATATTTTAATAATAAAAGGTTAAATCTGGGCACACTACCTTGTAGGCTGTAGCATCGAAATTTCGTTAGTGCCGCCAATTTGGGCTCAGCCCGGATGACCTACTTGCGGGCCCATTTTTTAGGCCCTTGAATAAACTATCCAAAAAACCTTGGTCTCTTCGGCCTGGCTCGTTTACCATTTTTGTTATTGCTACTTGTGCAATTTCTCTTCTACGTTTTTCGTTTTCTTTTCTTTTCTCGCAATCATGAAATATGAGGTAGAAATGGGGAATTTTAATTTTGAATGGAAAAAAAAGGAGATCAAATCAGCACTCAAATCATAAAATAACTTGTAGCATTTCGAGAAGCACATTAGTAATTAGCAATTCAAACAAACTCAACAGCAGCGTGTTGCATTGTGTTCAACTCAATTTAATTCCGTATAGCACTACTAATAATTTGTGATTAGTTTTATAATGATGCATAATGATCGCAATTATATATATGTAATGTAAACAATCATCTACAGTGAAAAGGGAGGGGGACAATTGAGACCAAAATGAATTTGTGAATGCCATTATCCATATTAATTACCATTATGAATGCAAAGGGTAAAAGAATAAAATGTTACCAACCATTCTGAAAAAGTAAAAACACGGCTTTGGCTTTTTGTCTCCTTAAGTTAATCATGGCCATAAAGACATGTTTATGATAAATGAGAGTATGATTAGTGTCGATAAAATTGGAGCATTAGTGCAGTGTATTGTCAATTCAAACTGCCTTTTGGCTTCATTTATGGGTATACAACTTTTACTTCTCTTTCATGGTGTCGGTTCATTGTTCTACCGTTCACGCAACTTCAATATTCCGGAAGATTAATGAACCCAATGCTGAAATTAAAGGACTTGGATACAGTACGTACGTAATTTGGTGAATAGATTTAATTAATATCATATTCTATCTTCAATTATTGACACATTATATCCATAGTTTTATTAGTTGGAAAATTCGCCTTTCAATCCACGAAACTAAAGATACATTCGGAAGCTCATGAGAAGAACCTTGTCTCTAACGATGTCTATATTGTTGGGTATAATGATCACGAGAGAATGGTACGTCTTCATTTGATACAATGCTATGATACCTAATTATGATGACCCAAACTATATACATACAAGGCTAAACCATTATTTATATCCCAAATTATTTTCATTTTCTTAAATCTATCCCAAACTTATACTTTTATCAATTAAATGCCTAAACTATTAAAAAACTTATCAAATCTATCATCGGATACATTTTTCGGTCAAAATCGTATCTAAAAAGAAGTTAAAAAAATAGAATAAAGATATTATATGTTATATATATGATCGCTTTGGCCACAACACAGGAAAAAGACCCAAGTATTTGTCGAAACATTAGGTATTTTTTGGCTGAAAATATATCTGAGGATAGATTTGATTAGTTTTTTAATAGTTTGGGTATTTAATTGATAAAAGTACTAATTTGTTATAGATTTGAGAAGATGGAAATAGTTTGAGATATAATTGATGGTTTAATATGTATATATATAATGTGGAGAAAGTTTCTTTCAGAAAAGATATATATTGGTTAAGGAAAATGTTAGTCTCGATTATTTTATTTTATTTTTATCAATAACGTATTATTTTAACACGTTTTTACTTTCCGAAGAGACAAGGTTCTTATATGTATTAGTCCACGCATATAAAATAAACAATCAAACATAAATGTCAACATTTTAATAAGCATACGCATTTAAACGACCTTATTTTGGGTTCCCAAATGGGTCGGAGACTCGCAATAAAAAGATCAGATCTACCAATAGGATTACAAAATTAATAGTACACTATAATACTAAGTGCACGAACCCAAAAGCACATGAATCCTTATTTAATTGCCTTTTGTTTCAAGAATCAAGATCAACATTATTAAATCAATATAAACTTCATTTAACATTTTGTTATTTTTCATTTTATTTCCAAAAAAATATAGTATAATATTTGCTTCTTATTGTCTATTGAAACACATAAATTGTTTTTCCCTTCAACAACAACTAATAATATGTGATAATATTCAAATTTTAATATGACTATCTGCAATCTATTCACCACATAATTAAGAAGAAATATTAGTATATGTATACGTAACGGTATGTTTATCGATATACTTCAACTAAGTAAGTAAAAGCTTACATAATAGACTAGTAGATTATTTGTTAAGATAAAAAAATAAATGTAACTGACAATTCGGTAAGACAAGATCAATTTGTTACTACAAAATGCTAGACTAAGTACAATACAAAGCAAGCATATTGCCAAAAATTAATTAATATAACGTCTGTACGTTACTACAAAAAAAAAGTACAATATAAACAAAACTAATCGAATCATTTCATGACTTATTTGGTCCCGTAATTTGTTTGGGTACTTTGGTTGATTATTAACACATGCATTTGCTTATGTAATAATACAAATTTATAGATTAAACTCCAAATTTATTTACTATATCAGTTTTATATTGAATAACAAATAGAAATGGTGTACAGACGTTGTCTTTTTTTTAAAAGGGCCTATAAAATGAGAAAACAAAATTTCATAAACTTTTAAAATATATAAATGGTACATATATATATGTTATAATAAAACATTTACATCAAAATTTGTATCAATTTTTCCGAAAATAAAAATTGAATATCAAACTGAACTTTTTTATTGATTACAAACTTGCAAGTGAAATCTGATTTTATCGGCTAGATAATTTGTGACCACATTAATTATTCATTAATATCATCATTGTGGATCGATAGGAAGTAATAGAAATGAGAAATACTATCGGTCATTTAATTCTTAAATAGTTTATTCTTGAAGGCTAATTAACTAAATTACAAAATTCAAAGAGGATTTCATATTCTTGTTGTATATTAATTTTTTTTCTATGTTATTAATTAACGAAAATTACATACATATTTGCATGTAGAATTGACAAAATGCATGTTTGCTTTTTGCACTAGAAAACGAGCATTGATATGTACAGTGTGCTGCATCACACGTGCACATGGGCAGAGACAGAGAGAGAGAGAGAGAGAGAGAGAGAGAGAGAGAGAGAGAGAGAGAGAGAGAGAGAGGCCCATTTGATAATTCATTCATTGCACTAGAAAACGACTCTTAATATAGTGGTATCACACGTGCACATGGCAGAGAGGCCCATTTGATAATTCATTGGGAAGTGGCACATACTAGTAAGTAAAACATCATAATCAATCACTGCAGAAAGACTATCCAAAATCTATAACGTGTGTGGGTATACTACGCACAGTGACAGCTCCTCAGAGTGTGTTCGAGGTGCGCTGCATAGAGCCTTTCGAATTATAGGGGTATTAAAATTTAATACACATGTAGTATCATTAATTTAATTTTGATTTTCAATTAAAAAAATATGTATACTAGTTAAGTATAATTTTAAAACTTTACCCATTATTTTAAAAAAAATATTTTAGTCCAATTAAATTTAACATATGACGTTTATAAAAAATGAAATAGTTGTAGCACATTAATTGAAAAGTCCTACATTATTTTGGACTTTTAGGGCATTAATTAAGAGTGTGCCTTTTTTTAGTCCCCCCAATGGAATAAGAGTATGTTTTCTTTAACTCTCCGATTGAATTGAAACTTTTTCAGAATCAATTATTTTATCTATACAGTAGATCAAGTAATTGGATTACTAAAAAAACTTTGAATTTTTTCCTCCTCCTCCTCTAATAAATTGACCATACTAGTGGTGTTACTTTAAAAGTAAGTTGTGAAAATCTTGATAATATTCTGAAGTATGGAGAGTTTAGTGATCTTGATGGTCAAAAATTGTTTCAAACGCATTATAGTGTCATTTAGTAAAACAATAAAATACAGGTCTAGATATATTAACTTATTTAAAGAGGCTAAATAGTTGTTCTAATGCATGTATTGCTTATAAAATTTTATTAATGTATTGCTTATAAAATTTTATTAATCATACATGTTCTATATAAAATAAGTTTTTCAAAATTGAAGATATATACCGAAATCTAATTTGTGTTCGACCATATAACCACAAATATTGAATGGACTTGTTTTGATATCCATGAACATGATTTGTTATAAAATATTGATTGTAAAAAATTTATAAGCGAGTTTACTTCCAACAAATTATAGATTATGTATCTTTAAAATATGTTCAAAGTATTTTTTTTTTTCTTTTGTTACAATTTTGTTCAAAAATGATAGTGAACTCATGAGTTAGATGATTTTGAAGTCTTCATAATTTTGAACATGTGAGACATATTTCATGATTTTGAACATTAAAGATAGTTTGGAGAGATATTTTTTTTTATCTATGATGTGCATTAGAAATTTAGACAATATAATTATACTATTTTTTATTATGCGTTAATTTTACATTTAACAAATAAGAGTACCATTTTTAAAGATTGAACAGGCCACTTCAAATATCAGGACCGACCCTGAATACACACATTCATAATAAGTTCATATGTTTCGTACGAATTCCACAATTGTTTTTCAATTCTTTTTTAGGTTATCTTCAACAATTTACTCTAAATTCTACTCTAAAACTGAATATTCCATAATATTCCTTTTTATGTATTTATTTTAATCTAAATTTTTCCAAAAGAAAAATAACCATTAAATTTTTTGAAACTAAATAATAATACAACATAGAAACATTTCATAATAATATTGGTTTTTATGTTTAGTAGTTTTATTATGTAATTTTATTAAATGTCATTTTAATTTTAACATTAAAAAAACATGATCCTTCTTATTTGATGTCATTTTAATTTGATATACAATTTTTTATTTCAATATTTGTAAGAAATAAATAGATTAAAGTAGAAGATAAAAAAAAATCGATGAACAACAATAGAACGTTGCTACAGTACTGCTGGATAAATAGAGCAACACTGTAACGATGCCTTAAAATAGAGCATGGTTTACAGCATCTAGTGGAGGGGAATTTTTGCAACTTTTGCTCCATTTTTAGAGTTTAGAGCGAGAAGCTCTTTAGAGAGTGTGTCTGTATTTGCCATGTTAAATTATTTATTAATATATGCAGTACATTAAACACAGGTCATACAAAAAAAAAAAAAACAAACAAACAGGTCATACAATTTTTTATTTTTTTTTCGAGAGAGATGGAATAAGACTGATTTTAGAACCGGAAAATTAGAAGTAGATGTCCTTGCACAAACGTGCGTAACCAGTCCTCGTATATCGTGTCCCATTCCTTTCCCGAATATTACTTTGACTCCTCTAGCATCCTTTATTTTCAAGATGTGATTCACTCTTTTCTGTGATTTTACAAGCTATCGTATGGAAATAAAGTTTACTTAGTGTGTAGCATCGAATAGCAGTTACTCTAGTTATAAAAAAAAAAAAAAAGCTTGGGAATGATAACCACTTACCATTAAGATTGTTTAGGGGTACAGGCTCCTTTTTGTTGATGAATGATGACTTTTCCCATAAAATAAGGGTGCAAATAAGATTTATAAAATGCAATTATGTAGATAATACATGTTTACCTCATGATTTTGTTTAATTTGTTTTGTTCCGTTTGGAGTTGGGGAAGGAGAATCTGAGAATGGAATATCGATCTCTAATATACAAGTGTAGAATATCACTAAATTAAATATAAAGTTTGGGGTTATATCATTAGTGAGGAACTCATTTTTTCTAATTACTGTTTTTTAATTGCTTTAAGCAGCATTCAGCGGTGCAGATACAACTGTAAGACCGTAGTACTTCTCATCAGAAAAAAAAAAGGTAACCATAATTTTTCTAACAATTTAAACGTCTAAATAAATTCATATCAAATATCGCCAAATTGAGTGTCAATAAAAAAAAAAAACAATAACATATATTAACTCCTTAGATAATTAACAAAACATGACATGATTCATATTTGCAAATTATAAACATAGCTAACGCATCCTATTTTTTTTTACCTATCACATTACAAAGGCGAAAAATGGTTATTTTGATACCCTATATTTGACCTCTTATCACTTTTGATACCCTACAGATCTACAAATGAAATCCTCTATCCCACTTTTTTATATCTCATTTGGTGTCCCATTTTAATTTTTATTCGATTCTCATCAATATTTTTATTAAATTTCAATTGTTTATGGCTTAGTTCAATTTTATAATTATTATTTAGGATTCATTCCACCCAATTAGCATTTATATTTAATTTTTAATATTTATTTCTTATTTTTTAGTTAATATAATTAATTAATATGGTTGATTATTCCAAAAGTTGGGTATATAATTTTTAATTTTTTTTAATTTTTAGCAATAAATGTTGATTATGATTTATAATACTATAATAAAATTTATTTTTGTAATAAATATTTTTAAAATATTAAAATTTATAATGGGACATGAAAAGTGGACTAGAAGATTTTATCCCACAGACCTATACATTGTTTAAGCCAAAACGATACTCTAAGAATACTTGTTTGAACCATTTTAGTCATAATTGTCTGAAATAGCAGGTTTATGGGTCATTTTTATAATTTTTTAAAGTTGAAGGACCAAAATTAAAAATAAAAATATTATATAATTTTAATTTTTTTAAAAAATATATAATTTAATTTATTTTTAAAAATCATATAATTTATTTTTTAAAAAAATTATGGTTTTACTTGTTTAAAAAACTATAATTTATTTTTAAAAATTTTTTTATAATTTTTTTTTAAAGTTATGATTTTAATTTTTCTAAAATCTTGTTATTTTATTTTTAAAATTTTAAAAATTTATATGATTTATTTTTCTAAAAAAATTTAATTTAATTTTTAAAAATTTATGTAATTTTAATTTTTTAAAAAATATATGTATAATTTTAATTTTAAAAATATTCATTTTTAATTTTTAATTCTAACAATATATTTAAAAAAAATAAAAATTAAATATATATTTTTAAATTTTCTATTTTTGTCCCTCAACTTTAAGAAATTATACACATAACTCAGATGACCTATGTATAAACCTACTATATATTCTAAGTAATTGGAACCAAAATACCTAAGATATACTCCATTTGTCCCAATAAGATAAACTTGTTTGTCTTTTTTGGATCTACTGATATATAGGTATGATTCCATATATATTTAGCTAATTTATTAATATATACCCCTAATTAATATATTTACATTAATCATCAATTCACCGTCAAAGAAATAAATAGGGGTATATTTGGAATTTTTTGATTAATTATCTTTTTCAATCTTTTTCTTAATCTCCGTGAAAAATCTCAATCAACATATTAAAATGGGAGTATGGGACGAAGGGAGTATATTGTTAGGCCATCTCCAACAGTTTTCACCAGAATACAGTTAAATCTACACTACTATACAGTTAAAGTTACAGATTTTTAATTTTCATCTCCAACAACATCACTCTACATTTCACTCTACAATTAAATATTCCTTTTTTATACTCTTTACTATTGATTTAAGTTTTTTTTATTGAATTATTTAATTGAATATGATTATATATATATATATATATATTAAGATTCTTGCTCATTATTTTTATTTTTAATTAATATATAATTAAATTTTATTTTTTATTTTACAAAAAAAGACCGCGATATGAAAATACAATTGAGAAGGATTGAAGTTCAACAACAAGCTACTGAAGTAAGAAAATGGGTCGTAGAAAACAAAATTTTAATGATTGATACACATACGACTTCTAATCCTGCTAAATGCATGTACTTTGAACAAGAACAAGCAAAAATCCTGGCGAAAAGGCAGGAACAATCCAGCCAGTCTTTCCTACCAAATAATACTTTCGACTTTGGAAGTTATTTTTCAGATATTCTCGGTGCAGGATCTGGATTCGGAAGTGGTTTAGGGGGTTATTAGCTAAAATAATTGTGTTGTATTTTTAATATTTTACTCTTGTATTATGTTTGTATTTTTATTAATTATGTATTAGTATTGTTTATTGTAATATATTTGTGACTTTGTATTGTTTATTATAATATATTTGTGATTTTGTATTGTTAAATGTTTATGTAATTCTATTTTTATTAATTATGTATTTTGTGTTTTAAAACAATTGAAAGAAATCTAATACAAAATATAAAAAATTAACCAAATATATAACCACAATTATATAATGAAAGAAAGAAAGAAAGAAAAATCATCTGCCGAGAGGAAAACTGAGGTACGTATTGTTCACATCCCCTACATTTTGTCGAGCCGGGCATCAATTGTTGGAGAGAAGTTTTCTCAAATTTCACGCTACATTTGCAGTTTACCGAGGCGGTGACCATCTCTTGGAGAAGCTCTTAGCTAGGGTATCATTTTGGCCGAAATTATGAATAAAATCTCAAAATTAATAAGAGGTCAAACATATATAGTGTATCAAAATAGTCATTTTTCCTACTACCAGGTCTCATTTGGAATATATCTAACAATAAAATTTGTGAAATCCTTAGATTGTTGGAATATTTATAAAAATAATATCAAATACTATATCCTGAGTAGTGTTAGAAAACATTGTCCCCTTAAGGATTTACTATAGGACCTATAGAAAATAATCTAGGTGTGGGAATAATAATAATAATAATAAAATTAAGAGAAACACTTATATTAGATCGTCTAACGGATTTCAAACGGCTAAACATGCCAAACACATCCAAACTCATCCATTTTCATTTGGCGCGTCGCTGTTTAATTTTATTTTATTTTTGTTCAGAATCCCCTTATTTAATCTCAATCAGAGTTTCTTAATCATTGTTAGAATTTATATTTAATTCAAAAATTAATTATTGAACGTAGTGCACAAGTCGATCGCCAGATCAAAAATATTAAATTAATTCACGTTAATTTTAGGGTTCACTAATATCATTTTAGGGTATATACTTATTATTTACTGATAAGATGGGTGGTTAAAATTCTGGATCCTTTTCTTCCAAAAAAACAAAAAAGATTAAATTGTAAGCAATAATCCTCATATTTATAGCTAATCGTCATAGTATTAAAATTAATGTGGATCATTCTCTTTGGCATAGTCAAAGAAGTTTAATTAATAAGATAATATAATATTGAAATCAAATATATTTTAAAGCTCAATTAGGTTCAATATGACACGATAATTTTGCTTCAGCGCGCTAGTCTTACAGAGCGCGGTCATCAAAACTCATTATCCTTTGAATAAATTTAAAAACATTTTTAACATTAATTAAGAAACATTAGTTTTGCAACTTTCTAATGTAAAAATTAGTTTTGCAACTTCCATATCATATTTTGAAGGTGTGATACAAATGTACAATCCAAAATATAATTATCAAATATATCAATTTATTACTAGGCTAATTAAGCAACAATATCATATTAATTAAAATCCTGATAAATAACACATATATACTATACATTGTAAAACAAAATGAAAGTTCAGAGAATCGAAAAAGTTTCATGGACGATAATTGCACCTCATTAAATCTGTCGTTAATTCTATCATTAAAATAATCAACGATGATCTTTTTAAAGACGAATTAAGTCCGTCGTTAATTCATTTTTAAATCATTTTAGCGACGGATATTTTATATTTAACACTAAAAATTTTGGTCGCTAATATATATATATATATATATATATATATATATATATATATATATATACACCAAAAGATTGCGAGTCGTGTCAATCCATGTATCATGTATGAAGGATTATGATAAAGATAAATAGGTGTGCCAACTGCTAAATTAGGCTGAGATCCAGATATGATGGTGTGTATGTGTGTGTATATATATATATATAAGATTAATTGGTCCCATCTCATAAATACTATATAGATGTAGATCTCCATATCCCTCCAGCTCGTGGTCGCACACATCCATGCAAAGCCAAAACCACATACTGTGCTCTAGGCCTGCCATCAATGTCGTCTACATTTTTATTTTATTTTTATATATCTAATTCAACTCTGCAAATGATTTTTTGTCCACTTTTGTTCCTCCGCTGTTGTTGTTGTTGTTATTATTATTATTATTATTTGTAACAATTCATTTATTATAAATGATATTTTTCCCAGGATCGGGTCTAGGACATAGTTGGATCGGAATATAAAACTTATATATACGAGGTGGACTTATGTGCAGAAGCCCATATATCCGACTATGTGCGGCAGACACGTGTAGCACACGTGCGCGTCCCACGTGCGGATGCGCTTGTCCTCTTTTTTTTTTCCTAGTGATTTTTTTTATTTTTTCTAATTTTTTTTTTCAATTTTATGTTTTTTCTTTTTTTTTGTTTTTACCGAAAAATTTTATACCTAAAATAAAATTAGTTAACCTTAAAATTAAAATAAATTGATTTAATTTTATTTAAATAAATATAAATTTATACCCTAAAATGAAATTCAAAAACACTAAAATAAAAGTAAAAGAATTTATTTTTTTGAAATCCGGATGTACTCAATAATTAATTTATTTTTTTCAAAACAAATATAAATGATAATTGAAAAATAAAAATCTACTTTTGAATTAAATATATATCATAAAATGGAATTAATGAACCCTAAAATAAAAGTGAATTGATTTGTTTTTTTTTTTTTAATTCTGGCGACTCGCACAACGCATTCGCCCGACGCTAACGATTGGGCTCGTGCATTGCGATGACAATTAATTTTCCCAACTTAAATATAATTCATAATTGATATTAATAAAACTTAAAAAAACATAAACCCTAAAAAATACATATAATACTTTTTCGAATTTTAAGTGATAATTTTTAATATTACAGTTGATACTGATTTTAACATTTTTTTTTTTTTTTGCGGGTTGACCCATCTGAAATAAGATTTATATACATGTATGTGCATGCACATGTTTACGTGTTTATGTGTGCGAGTGTGTGTGTACTTTTGATAAAAGTGTGGAATAAATAGCAAAGAGAATATTGATAATATCATGTAATGCATTAAACCTTACACGTGATCATCTATTTCCAAAGTAGGGAGTCATTATCAATCAATTAGGAGTCATCTCAAACCCGCCAACTCATGGATGGGATTGAACGGCCTCACACCTTCCTCAACCTTAATTAACCTCACCTTCATCCAAAATTTTAGTCCAAATCTAACACCCGCACGAAGAGACAAGACATTTTTTTTTTTTGTTTTTAAGAATTAATTTCAAGTTAATTGTCTCCATAGTTCCTATACATTTTGCATATATACTACATTCATATAAATCATAGCATTAATTGCATCAGTTATTGATTCATCTATTTTATATTTTAATCAACTACGCAAGAGTGTGTCTAGAGAGGTGTGGGGTATTTAACTTTAGCGATTCATATGATAAATTTAAGGGTATTTTTTCCAAAGATATAAAAATCTCATATTTAATAAATAGTTTAAAAATTCTATATATTATTTTAAAATTTATCAAACTATCCTAAGATACTATAATAATTTAATAACATTAACATATGTTTTTCATTATATCTTTTTATAATTAAATAAAACAAATATTTTAAAAATAAATTATCACAAAAGGCCAAAAAGTACATTGTAGTTTGATCAAATAATATATTTTATAAATAATATAAAATATATATTAAAATTTTATTTTTGTATAACAAAAATAGTTAAAAAGCTCTACTATATTTCTTTTTTTTTTTTTTTTTTTTACTCACACACCCGACCTTTGGTCTTGAAGAGATTCGAACATGTGATCTTTGGTCTTCAAGCAATCTCACTCCATCACTAGATCATCCCCCAGCGGAACATTCTACTATATTTCTTGGTGGCAAGTGGGATTCATGCATTGGTTAGTTACATTTGATGGAAATGGCTTTTTCGATGATTTGTACTACTCCGTATAACATAGAGTAGTTTAGACTATATATTAAATGTGGGAAGTTTTTTTGACTTTTTTGGGAAAAACACGTGGGTTTATATATATGAATTTTTTACCCTAAATTCAATGACTTTGATATATTTTTTTTAATGAACGTATTGTAACAATGAATAAATTTCACAGCTTTAATTACTTTAGATTATTTTTTGTTTCATTTTGTCGATTGACATATTTGTTTTTCTTTCAGATTTTCTTGGAGGTATGATGATCACTAAAACCAAACACAAATATCTCGGTAGTCTCGTTGTGTTGAAATTTGAAGGTATGATGATGATGATCATTTAACAAATTACAAACCCCCCCCCCCCCCCCCCCAACACACACATCATTTGCACAACCTTCCAGATCTCTATCATAGTGTTAGTTTATTTAGGGATTTGTGGAAGAATTTCTTTTTTGTAAAAACTGCACGTTGTTTGGAATAAAATCGCAAAAGATGGGAAAATTAAGGGTTAGTTGCCTTATACAGTAATAATATGAAATCTAGGGAGATTTTAGTTTAAGGTAATGTTATTTGGCTACAGCGTGGCCGGACATAATATTTAATTACGATAAAGTTTTAATTTTTAGTAAATTATTAATTAAGATTTTAATTATTGATTGATGTATATTTATACTTATACCCTTGTAGTTAATTTTAGAAAGAGATTTGTCTTATTGTTTTAAAAATTTTGATATGTACATAAAAATATCTACAAATATGTTAATGAATAATGACTTCAAATAAAAAAAAATATCTAATAAAATTAAAAAATTAAACTAATCTCTACCAAAATAAACAAGAATTTCATTTGAAAATTATGTGGTAATCAACTAAATTTATTATGTTAATTATCTATAATTATAAATAAAATATATCATATACACAATTGCCTTAAATTAGATGCATTGATTTTCAATTAGTTAAATTTAATTTAATTATAAGAAAAACTTGAAATATTAAATTAAATATGAAATAGGGAAAGAAAAAAAATACATATGGTCAAGAATTTTGAATAAAAAATTAATTGGCTCTTCTCTTTAAAAAAATGATTGACATCAATGCAAAATAGGAGTGTGAAAAATCAAATCAAAAACAAAAAAATGAACTGAACCGAGCTATTTAGTTTGGTTGATTTAGTGATTTTTATCTTTCATTTTAGTTCAATTTTGAATATTAAAACCAAAATAAGTTTGGTTCGATTTCGATTTTAATAAAATATATTTCGATTAAAACCAAACTAACCAAAGTATATAAATTATATATTTTTAATTTTTAATATTACACAAATAAAAAAAATACAAAAATAAAATTATACGCTTATTAATGAACTTGGGCAAAATGCAACAATGTTTCAACTTCAAAGTAAAGATTTGCGAGATTTTTTTTTTGTATATTGAACTATTAACTGTTTAGTGTAATTGTGACATGTAATAAGTTGACCATGTATGATATTAAATTAAGCGATAATTTTATCATAATTTATTTAATGAAAATTGTTTGTTATTTATTAAGTTCCAATATTATTTTTCTAGCTTTAGATGTAATTGTTTATGAAAGTGCACACCCCGTACAAAGTATTTGTTCTGCAAACGTTCTCAAAGATATTACCCGAACGTTGTTAGATAATGTTCACTATAATGTTCACAAACATTATAACGAACTTAATGTAAATTGCAGAAAGTAAAGCACACAACAGATTGGTAACCCTATTCGATCAACTGATCTATGTCAAAGGGACTTGTCAAGTCCGTGAGAAACAATTCACTACTCCGATGTATCATTTACTATGGATCTTATTTTGAGAAGGTATTTTCGAAAACCATGAGCTTGTTAGTTACATATTTTCAGATCTAAGCTTAAGAAGTATATATGTGGATTTTTGGTGTTTTAAATGACGTTAATGTTTAGAAAATTAGTTGGTTATGTGCAAGCATGTGTAGTCCAGTTTGAGATGTTTTGAGGTGATGAAAGCTTGGTGTTTGGACTGAAATAAATCAGTCCTAGCTTGGGCTAATCAGTTCCGGACTGAAGCTCATCAGTTAACTGATGAAGGGAATCAGTTGAACTGAAATAAATCAGTCCTAGCTTAGGCTAATCAGTTCCAGACTGAAGCTCATCAGTTGACTGATGAAGTGAATCAGTTGAAGAATCAGTTTTGGGAGAAAAACTAATATGTTTGACTCATCAGTTTTGTGATCAGTTTTGGAAATCAGCTGACTGATCAGTTCTGGAAATCAGCTGACTGATCAGTTCTGGTAACCAGCTGACTGATCAGTTCTGGAAACCAGCTGACTGATCAGTTCTGGTAATCAGCTGACTGATCAGTTCTGGAAATTAGCTGACTGATCAGTTCTGGAAATCAGCTGACTGATCAGTTCTGGGAACCAGCTGACTGATCAGTTCTGGAAATCAGCTGACTGATCAGTTCTGGGAATCAGTTGACTGATCAGTTCTGGAAATCAGCTGACTGATTCGGAGTTTGTTTGGAGTTCGCGTAGACGGCGCGCTGCGCAGCTTGGTTCGGCAGTTTCGCCACCCTTTCAGTAAAATGAGCTTCACTTTCTCGTTAGACGTCGGATTGAGTCGCCGTAATTTTTGTCGGAAACTAGACTTCCGTGGCTTTCCAATGGTATAGATCTCATCCTCTAATTCATTCTGAGTAAATTATGAAAAATCGGCAAAGTCAGGTCATATGTTTTTCTTTCGGAAATTCGTGACAGATTTGCTACCTTTCAGTAAAACGAGCGTAACTTTTTCGTTAGTTATCGTATTGAGTCACCGTAAATTTTTTCGGAAACTAGATTTCCGTGGCTTTCCATCGGTGTATGGCACATCTCATGCACCTTAGCGAATCAAACCAGAAAATTCTGTAAAGATGGGTGATGTGCAGAGTGTGATCAGTTTATGAGCTTAAATGTTGTTCTTGTTTCTAAAATCGAGTTGTGTTGGATGTTAAGGTATTTTTAATACCTTAAATGGTGTCGATGAATGTCTTTATATAGTTTGGAACTAGGGTCGATATTAACTCTTAAGCTAAGAAAAATCCAGAACGGATACTAGACCCTAATAGGCCTTCGTGTCGTGTTGAGTCCTGTCAGTTTTAGGATCAAGATGCTAAGTATATTTTTATATATTGAAGGCTAGAAGATCCGCAAGGGATAAGACCTGTGAAGAATTAGCAGCTGCCGTTTTAAAACATCGGTGAAAGGTGGGCTTTCTTTTCAACGGACTCTTAGTCCAAATAATGATTTGAGTTTTTACTCACCTGCAGTTATTTATTTCTGATGCAAATAAATGATTGTCATGCATAAAATATTTGTTTTGTATGATATCCTTATCCGTATTTAGTTAGCTCACAAGGGGCTTTCTAACTCTTAAATCGATCGGGCCTCGTGCTAACTTAGCGTGTTAACCGAGGTTAGTGTACACTTGGGTCGGTGATATTAGGAAGAAGGAAAAGCTGAGCGGAGCTATTCCTGACTAAGACATCGACGATGCTAAACGTCCTTAGAAAAGGCTGAGCGGAGCTATTCCTCGGAGTTTAGTTCAGATATGTATTCGTGGAAAAGGCTTTAGCGGAGCTATTCCTGGATGTGTGCGGAAAAGGCTTAAGCGGAGCTATTCCTTGGCACTCAGTTCGGATACGGATGATCATATAACAAAAAGACGTACGCAAAGACAGAAAATGATTTAGTAAAACATAGGGTCTTTTCAGATAAAATCCCTGTGTGTTTACTCGGATGCATGACAATAAAACTAGTTTTAAGAAATGTTCATAATATCAAATATATTATGATATTTTTGGCAATGTGTTCACTGAGTATACTTGTACTCAGCCCTGCATGTTTGATTTTAAATATGCAGGTTGAGTGTTGATGGTGCAGGGCGAAGTGCTGAGAAAGAAAGTTATTTTGTACAGGACTCAGGATATTTCCTGTATTTTGTTATACTATATTGCTTCCGCTAATTAAGTCTAATAGAGTCAAGTCGTCAATATGTCTTGAACTCCTTGATACCTTTTTGTTATTCTAAGGTATCTATATTTATTCAGTTTTTTTTTAAAAAATAAAAGTCAGTTCAGAACTTGAGTTCACAGCAAATATCGTTCTTGGAATACAGTTGTTCATTCCTTTATTTAATTATTTTCGGTTCGCACCTTGATCCATCCTTTATTGGGATCGAGTCGTGCCAGTCACACTTCATATTAATCAGATATTAATTTGGGGTCGTGACAACTATGAGCTCCCTTCACGGCCTAGATTCCAACCTATTTAGTTTCCACATGTAATCTCTCCCGAGAATCCTTTGACAGTGTGTGAAAAGTGTTTCAATACACGCAGACTAGAACACTATTCTCTAGCCTAACAAAGACAGCCGAAACCCATGCAACTCTTAAACAAATTAGAGCACTTGTGCAGATGTATATTTTCAGTACATTCAATCATTCGGTGTCGCTTCTAACAGGTCTGTATCACAGGCTATTTTTAGATTTACAATATAGCCTTAACAAGGAAACATAAGTCCTAATCCTAATCTGAATCAGATAAAGAAAATTTCCTTATTGAAACAAAAACCTAGGACATGCCATGTTAGAATTCTTCCATCTTTAGAACTCTCTCTTGACTTCAATCATGTGCTCTCCTAGCTAAATAAGACATCTTCTAGAATGATCTTGAATCTCTTCTTGGTTGGCAACTTCGAACAGCTTTAATGACCTGGGGAGAATAATCCGGACAAATGACACGCAAATGTTCATGAACGTTGCAATCAACATCGTTGATCTCTGAACCTTCACATCAGGTAGCACAACGACATATCTTGTATGTTCACAAATTGACTTCTAGCAATGTCTTAAGTTAGCTGGCATTACTCAGCATGTTGAACAATCTTAGTTGTGGCACGATGCACAACCGTCTTTATCTTCAGCTCAATCAAAACTCCTTGCTTGAGCTGTCTTCAGGAAGTTCAGATCACGTTCATATACATCTTTATGAATGTTGTCCAGAACAACAAACTTGTACTTGGAAAATCAAATATTTAGTGATGATTTTATGCCACGAGATAATGAAAATCAATCACAATAGCAGGTGCAAAGTAAAGCACTTGATAAAAAATGCTCAGTGCACAACATGACACTTACAGTTTAGAAAAAACAAATAACATTCGTTTAAACCAAAAATTAAACTAAACGAACCAAAAAATTTATGGTTCGGTTAGGTTTTTGGTCATATCAATTACTGGTTGGTTTGATTTTCATTTTTTTTTCAAAATTTTAGTTTATGGTTTTATTAGTTTGGCTTGATTTTCCACTAAACCAACCATTTGTACACCCCTAAATGCAAAGTCGCAGTAACCATGCTCAGTGTCACTCATAAAATTTTTATACTCTTACAAAATTTAAAACTTTATACTTCTTTTAAAAAATTTAAAATTTTAGTTTTATTTTTTTCATTTCAACAATATATTTTACATTCATCTTACAAAATTCAAAATTATTCTATATAATAAATTAGTTAGTATATTGTATTAATAGCTTTGACTATCACTAGTTTTACCCCCACGCAGTTGCGTGGGTAAATATGTGGCATTATTAATTGATCCAAAATGCATGTGTCACTTGTCGTATTTCATGTTTGTAAATTTGTATGATAATTATTAATCTTTTACATGATGTTTATTTATATGGAAAATGTTTCAATAGCCTCATCGACTATTACGTGGGGGGAAATATTGCCCCTTTCCTGACTATTTGACTCAAATAATCTCTTCTACGTTAAAAATTGGACCATGTAAATCCTTCATTGGATGAAAACGTTAATGGTATTAACAAACACTTGTGTAGTTAATTTATTATTCACTTGAGAGAGGTTAGTAGATTAACGAATTAGGATTGCATAACATGAGTCTGTTAGATCGAGAGATTGGTAGGTGCCGTGAGGAGAATAAATCTGAGGTGCTAATTGAGGTTAGATAATAATTCGAGATCGAGAGATAAGAATTAGAATCTAATCTACTTTCATAACTTACTCGAGAGAGAGACTGTGATCAATTGAGTGATTCTCCTACAAGATTTAGAATTAAATTGGTTGAATAAATTATCTGAAAATCGAGAAATCTATTTAACAGCAACACCCTAGGATCTGTCTCTTCATCTGTTAATCCAGTTTTCTGTACTTGATTGATTTATTTATTTATTTACGGTGTTTAGTTAATTAAAAATAATCTTTTAATTCGGTACACTAGATAAAGTAAAACAAGATAATTAGGTTCTTAGTTGGATTACTTAGCTAGTCTCTGCAGATACAATCTTGCTCATCATAGTTTTGCTATATTTACCTTGTACACTTGAGAGTAGTATTTTAAGTGAAATAAAATACCGATCAAGTTTTTGATGCCGTTGCCAGTGACTGGCGTAATTTTAAGGCTAATATTTGATTTAATTGTTGAGCTTTAATTTAGAGTGTAATTTATTTTATTTTTAGTATTTTTATTTTCTTCTATTTATTTTGTTTCTCTTTGTGGTTATTTATATATTCTGTGCTCGGCCCCTAGGAAGACATAGTTTGGCCAAATAACAACACTCATGTGATGATAAATATGTGATAATTACTTGAAAATTTTCATGTGAACATTAGTCCGTCCATACATAGACTTTCATTTGACAGAACTTATTATTACTACTTGATCATTATACCAAGATCACCACTGTAATTAATTATTTGTCCATGGATGAAGATTAATGTTGTACTCGGTATCTTGAGATGGGTCTCCAATTTTGATTGCATGCTCACCAATCGGAGATCAGAGAATGTGGAGATCATTGGGTTCTCTGATTCCAATTTTATGGGATGTCAAGATAATGGATGTTTCACTTCGGGATATTTGTTTACATGGGCTGAAGGAGCTATTTCAGGGAAGTCTATAAAATAGATGCTTGTAGCTTCTTCCACAATTGCTGTGGAGTTCATTGTTTGTTTTGAGATATCAAATTATTCGTACTTCATTCTAAGAACAACATAAATGCTACAGAGTTGAAGTTTATCAACATTAAGTTTCTGTTGTTAAGGAGAGAATTTAGAATGAACAATTTTTATTATACACATAAAAACAAAAAATATGCTAGCAGGTCCACTAACTAAGATATTAACACATAAGATCTTTTATGAGTATACTACTCATATTGGTGTTATTTCTTATGTTACCTTAGTTTAGTGGGAGTTCATGTTCCATGTGATACTTCTGTTTTGGATTATTCATATTTCTGTAGAATAAAGTTGATGGTTTTGATTTCATTCTGAATTCACTTAAGTTTTCCATATGTGATGTTTTGTGTTACATTTATGAATTTATCTCATTAATTAAGAATTAAAGTTGGACCAGTTGAAAATAGACATGATAAGATCATTGCATATAATTTCCATGCTACTCACCATATTTGATCTATGTCATTGAGTATATTAGTATGTTGATTATTGTGGGCTTAATCACGAGTTATAATGTGGTGAATGTCGCAGTAGTTTCATTGCTAGTATATGAGATGGATCAGATTGTTAATGCCGTAGTCTGAAAATAAATAGCATGTTGCACAACTATAGAACTATTTAATATAATTACTTTCAGTATAATATGTCACCCAAATGGGAGATTGTTAGGAAATTTTTAATTTCCTAAATAATCTATGTATGGGTAACATATTTTTATGTAATTATATTTGCTATTTAAATATTTGTCGACTTAATTAAATGGTCTTAATAAGGTAATAGTAAATGGGCTGTGTAATTGATATGGAATTAATGAGTAGATACCAAATACTATTCTAATTAGGTGTTTATGGGCAACCTAATTAAATAGTATATATAGCCCCTTGGTTATGGTTCCCAATATACTAAATCGAACACAATTTTTTACTTCTCCCCATCTGGAAGAAAAATGAAAGTCTCATAGAAGGAATAAAGATATTTAGTTGAGGAAGACCATAATTAATACCAATCCCCTATTCATGTTCAGATCTAGAGATTGTTCGTAAAGGTATTCCGTATTGAGATTTACAATCTCAATTGATCCAGGCATTCCTATAAATTCCTACAAGAGGTACATCAGACTTAGTACTTATAGATCCTGAGATCGAAGTGTCTGCTAGACGCAAAAATGCATAGAGAATTCGAGCTGAGAAGATGGCAGCCACGAGGGAAGAAGAGATGACTACTATGCGCCGAGAGATGGATGTATTAAAGACCTTGTTGTAGCAACAACAACAACGAGAACCACCTGATGTCCCACTACCAATTCCATATGCTTTGGATCCAGAAGTCACTGGAACGTATGGATAATTGAGGATACCAACTATAGATGTAAATAATTTTGAGCTCAAGCCATCTTTGATCTTAATGGTGCAGCAGAACCAATTTGGTAGTTGATCATTGGAAGACCCACATGCGCATCTGGCGCAATTTCTCGAAGTCTGTTAGATGATAAAGATAAATGGAGTAGGAGCCGAAGTTATCCGACTTCGCTTATTCTCATTTTCATTGAGAGATAAAAGTTGTGGTATCAATCACTGGAGGTAGACACAGCTAGAACTTGGGAGAAGCTATGCAAGAAATTCCTCTCCAAATACTATCCACCAAGCAAGACCTTTACGATGAAGAATGAGATCATCCAATTCCGACAGTTTTATCACGAAGCTCTGTATGAAGCCCGGGAGAGGTTTAGAGATCTCATTAGAAAGTGCCCGTGACATGGATTTGGAGCAGGCCAACAAGTTTGCTACTTTTTATAATGGATTGATGGAGCACACACAAGATTAAATAGTCGCTGCTGCTGAAGGAGCTCTATTGGAGTTGTCGACAGACGAGGCCATATAGTTATTGGAAAGAATGACTGCAAACTGTGCTTAGTGGCCATCTCAGAGAAACTCAGTTAAAAGAGTAGCAGAGATCTCGTCCTCTTCTGACAATTTAAAGGAGTTGACAGCTCAGATGTTAACCACTGCCAATGCGATCACTCTTTTGACGAAGAATAGTTTGGCCCCAATGAAGAATGCATTGGAGAAAGTAGTTGCAATTCAACATGATGTGGCCGACTTGAATTACATGCAAGGTCGAGGATACAACAATAATTTTCGGCGAAGTTTCTATAATCACATAATTTCCATTTGTCAATTTGATTTATAAGAAATAAGATGTTTGTTTAGATATCATAATCATTCTTGTTTCTTTAGATATCATAATCATTATTAAACAAATTAAATATAGAAATGTTATATATTATATATTTATATGGTTGAGTATTTTCATGTTCGACATTTGTAAATGGGTGGGATCGAAAATGCAAGGTTACTGTTTCAGACATAAAATTTTACTTTAATATATATAAAGATCAAGATATATATTGGCACATATTTTTAATTTATCAAATTAAATTATATATATATATATATGTATGTAAATGTTTCAGTTTGGAAAACTGTGATTATTATTTAGATTTTATAGTGTAAATATTTATTAGGATTGATTTACCATACAATATTAACAAATTGGCAAAGATTGATATTCAAATTTCCAATTACACTTCTATATGTTTCACTCTGTGTTTCACTGTAAAATTTATGATTTTAATAATATTTATTATAAAATAAAAATCAATTCTAACATAAATAATCACAGTCAACATTTATCAACAAAAAAAAAATGAATTGAAAAAATTATAAAATTTAATTTAGAATTAATCAACCATAATAATGAATTATTAATTGAAAATTAAAAATTAAATATTGAAAAATAATTATAAACCCTAATTGGGTGGGGGTGAACCTTAAAAAAATCTTAAAATTAAATTAAAATAAAAAATATATATAATTAAAGAATAAAATATATAAAAAAATACATAATTTAAAAATGTAACACATAGAGTATAATATGAAATCTCAAGTGCAAAGATTGCTACATTCAATTATTATATACAACTCGATTAATGGATCATATCTAGATTGATAGTTTGATTCATACATACGTGTGTGTGTGTGTGTGTGTGTGTGTGTGTGTGTGTGTGTGTGTATATTCCTTATATACATGAGAGATTAATTTGGCTGAAATTAATATGATTAAATTGGTTAACTTTAATATTAATATCTATATATATAATTATTAATTGATTGATTAATAAATAAATAGATATCATATTTTCAAATACGGAAATGACGTTTAGGCGGGAAATGATAGTTACTATAAAAGGCATAACTTCTTACTTTAATAAATATAGGATTTATCCTGTACGATGCATGGAAATATTATATACCTATTTTAAATTTAAATCATATGAATATAAGATTATTATTATTATATAATAACAAAAATATATCCAATGAATGATATAGTGAGTAATAGAATACTCCCTCCGTTTTCCATTTAAATATTATTTTGGATGAATGCACACACATTAATAAATTAATTAAATTACCTAATACACCCTTGTCTGAATACATTAAATGAGTTAAAATATAAATGTTTGAATGCATTAAATGTGGGTAAATGTGAGAAAAATGTGAATTTTTTGTCTTGAATTTGTAAAATGACAATTTTTTAAATAAAATTAAAAGGCTAGAACGACGTTTATTTAGAAACGGAGGGAGTACAAATTAAAATAAATACTAATTTTGTAGTACAGTTTTTATAAGCATTAATTTATCATTTCATTTTTATATACACAATTCACTCATAAGTATATTTGTGTATACATTTTTTAAATAGTATCAAACACAAAAATAAAATCGTTTATATCACCAAATTATATTTTTCAATGTGTTCATTAATAATTCATTTCATTGAGGGTTACTATATATAGTTTTTGGTGTTTAAATTTTTTTCTTTGATCATTTATTTACAATATAAATAATCATTCTTAACAAAATTTAAAAAGAATTGTTCTTTTGATAAGAATTTAAAAAGAACTGTTCTTTTGATGTCCCAAAACGACTGTCTATAACTAACTTAACATGAATATTATATATATATATAATAAATTATAAATTAATTAATACTAATACTATATAGTTAGAAAATATAAATGTTAATAAATTAATAAAATTCTACAATATGAAAAATATTAAACAATCATTTACTGGATTAATGAGCAGCGGAAGTTTTAAGGTTTGATTATGTACTGTATATGACATAAATCAAGTATCTTCTATATAATTATATTAGAATTAAATATTTTAAATTTTCCTGATAAATATATTAAATATTTAAATACTCATAAAAAATTAAAAACTAAAATATGATTTTATTGAATATAAAATAAAAAATTTATATTTTTATTAACATTGTAAAAACTTGTTCAAGCCCGGTTGCAATCCGTACATTACAAAAATATCTAGATATAACAAATGTTATCTCTTGATACAAAAATGTAAAATCCGCCCAATAAATGTACAAAAATTGTGACAATTTCATACAAAATCCAAATTCTCTAATTTTGAAATATAGGGATTCACATATTTTCTTCTCATGTTTCTTCCACCGCTCAATATTTTTAAATTCGGTGTTGATGAATGTCGCTTGATTTCATCCATTATGCAGAGTTCATCTCTTTTTTTATTGAATTCTTATTTTCATTTTAATTTGTATCCAAAGTAATAGTTAGTTAACGACATACAAATTCAATAACGAAAAAAAATTAAAGTGTAAAAATATTATTAATACCTCATCAATCCAATCCAAGTTGAAAAGTTGGACCAGAATTCAAGAACATGAGAGATCATGCTTCACAAATCTGCAAGTAAGAAATATGACCATTAGAGTTCATAAATCTGCAAATAAAAAACACTCCACCAACACTTATATATAAAAGATCAATAGAATAAAATAATAATTATCAACTAAATTTACGTAATTATAATTTATATCATATACTTAATTAACGCAATCGGTAGGTAACAAATTAAGCAAATTGATAGAGTTGATTTACGTTGGTTAATTAATACATTAATCAAGTTAAATATATAAAACCCCATAAATTATAGATACTAATTATAAAATTGTGACACGAATACGATTGTATACATGCGCATTACATGTCAACCAATTTATATATAGAAACTTTCAATTTATAGAAACATAATTATATATTTGATTTAATAAAGTAATTAATTATCTAAACATGATTATGTCAATTAAATAATTGCTTAATAATCGTGTGTATATATATATTGAATAAATTTTTAATAACTGTTGAACTATTTAATTATTATAAATAGAGAGATAGAATATATTATATCTATGTATATTATATTGATATATTTGGTTTAAAAATATTTGGGTTCGAGATGTATATTTGATTAGATATATAGATGTAAATCATTGTATAGTATTATGTGAAAAAGAAGTAAAAAAAATAAATGAAGGAAAAAATGATGAAAAAATAACATGTTTTGATGATGATAGTTTTATATTTTAGTGACGTATTGTATATGAATCAACAAAATATATAACATTATGCAATTGATTTGTAAGACTAAGGTTAACTAAAAAAATTAACAATTAATATGTAATACATTATTCATATATATGATTTTAAAGCCAATATCTTTATTTATATAATTTATACTTATCAGATTTTAATATGATAAATATAAATTATATAATAAATTTACAAAATTCAGAATGTGCGTTTTGACGGGAAATGAGAGGGCTTTTACTTCTGGGACCATCGCACTTTTATATATATAAGATTAAGATTAAGATTAAGATTAAGATAATATGTGATTCAATTTTTTAAAATAAAAAGTATAACAAAATCAAAATAAATTCAATAATATATTTTAATTAATAAATTTGATTATTATCTAATTCAAATATTAAAATAAAAATATATAATAAATATTATATTGTATTAATACATTTGATTATTATGAGATTCAAAATTTCAAAGTAAATAAGAATATTAGATAAAAAAATTAAATAATATATTTTATTAATAAAGTTAATTATCATGTGATTTAAAATTTTAAAATAAAATAAAATATAAGAAAACAAGAATAAATTCAAAAATATATTTTAATTTTATAAACTCGTTTATTATATGATTAATCATTTTAAGTATAATTAAAAAAATATAAAAATGAAAATATAAGAAAACTTCCAATTTCAAAATAATAAGTCAATATCTTTCTTAAACGGGTCAATGTTATAAGAGTAAACAAACATTAATGAATCATTAAAATCTTAATTATTTACTTTTCAAGTATTAACACCTTACTTTAAATAAGTATTATGGCCGGTCACATGTACACCAAATAACATTACCCTTTAGCTTATAACATAATCTTAAAATTGTTGCACCTCAAGTATTTAATGACTTTGTTTTTTTTTTACTTACACACCCGACCTGTGGTATTGAGGGGATTCGAACCCGTGACCTTATGACTTTGTTATTATCACATTAATTAAAATTTGGGTAAAATTAAAACTAATGTAATTATTGGAAAAATACATGCGGACAAGCAATAGGATACGACGAGGGTGAACATCAGGCCACTTGTGGTGTTGAGTCATAGATGGTGTGGTTGTTGAGTTGCCATTCTAGTATCAAGAGAAATTGTATGATGTGTGAGGACGTAGTGTGTCCTCTATCACAATAGACCTAATGTGATAGAGGATACACTATATATGGGTGCATCATAGAATTTCCCCTAGTATCAAATTGTTGTCCGATTGTAAAATTGTTTGAGGTGCCTGGAACCCGAAATGTAGGTTTAGAACGAGGATGGTGATGCAATGATGGTAACAATTTTGTGGTGCCAATTTGATGCTGGATTCAAACAAGTAGATGTGGCAATTTCAGTTTGGACTGACGTGCTAGCTCGAAATTGAGAGTGGCCCCAATGGGTCAAACCATTTAGCCCTAAAACATGAAAATTTACCTTAGGTCTGCCTGGCCTGCCTTTTCGGATCGGGTCGGGCCTGAAAAATAGGCCCGAATGATTTCAGGTCGGGTCGGGTCCATTTTTCCAATGACTCGTTGGGTTTGGGTGGGGCCGGTGACGCGTGGTCGTTTCGTGGTTAGAATAAATCTCAAAAAAGACTTATCCTTATACCCACTGCAGGCGTAGCTAGCAACGAGAGTAAGGGTTGATCCCACAAGGAGCTGTGAATCTTATCTCCCAATGTCACTATTCCAAAGTTCAGAGGGTTATTGTGGTCTTCGTACTTTTTAATGTAAATACTGTAAAATAAAAAGAACAAAGCAAAACAAAAATAAAAAAGAAAAATATCAATAGTAATGTATTTTGGATTAAAATTTAGATTCAAACTTAACAAACACTTGACCGATCATGGGCACGTTGATTACTTATGCAAATCTAATTATTTGGTTAAAGGTACCAGATCTCTCTCAACATACCCAATCTATCCTTTCTGTATAGACTAGAGGTGATCTCTCGTCCCCTAAACCCTAAACATGTTGCCCATCCCCAATCTCTCATATTATTGTAAATAATAAGGCAATTTTATGCCCTAGACAGACCCAGATTTACCTAGACACTAATCTCTTAGATGCCCTCAATACCCGTGATGTATCACATCCCTTTATAACTAATACACATCTACGATTCATTGACCATTTATAGAGGTAGTGAACACAATTCTAATTAACGAGTGATCAGTCACGATTAACTAGCTTAGCCCACTTTAATGCAACAAAGAAAATTATTAGATGGAACCAAATTCACACAGTTTATGCTCATAAGCTTCACGGTTCTTATGTGTTCATTAAGTTCTTATCTTTGTTCAATCCGGAATAACGAGTCTAACTGCTCATGCTAGACTTAGAATAAAAATAAATATAAGTAATTAAAGACATAATTTAAATGAAAAACTTACTTCATTAAATAGCAAAACGATCCAACACCCACGTTGGATTTAAGTACGTAAACTGGAAATCCTCACTGCCTGCGGGCATAAGGCCCGAGACAAGAATGCAGAAAAGTAAAATAATACTAAAAGCAAAAATAAATTGTAAGTGTTGTATTGCATGTGTTGTGTATCGAGCGTTCAAGTGTGTTTGGCCTCTGCCATGAAATCTACTTATATAGGAGTACAAAACACAAGGTAATTTCCTCCACAGGCCGGGGGATCTTCAGCCCAATTCGCAGTCGTTGTGCCCAAGACTTTCCATATCTGGCAGATTCTTTCCTTATTTAAAAGATCTGTCTCGCAAATTCTGTACTCGCCGACATTCTACCTTCCTTAATTAGCTGATCCACATTCTAGAATCTGAAAGATGCGATCAGACTTTCCTTGTAAGCTCCTCTTTCCTTCGGTGGATAGGGTGCACTACTCCTACTCTAGTTGTTAATTGCTACTCTTATGCCTAGTCTCCTCTCCTTCTCCTATCAATCACTCTGGGTTTGTTGTAGGTACGATCACGAACTTCTCCTTCAGTGATGCTAGAATGGTGGGCATTTCTGTCAGGCTCGAGAGAGAGCTTTCCGTTGAGAAGTCGTTGCCCATCTATGGTATAATTGGCATCCAAATGCCCTCCAGATGTGATTTTGCTGCCTCCTACCCCCTTGTGCCCATACTGGCTCTTTCAAACTCAAAAAAGAGAAAAAACAAATGACAAAATAACAAGAAAAAAACACAAAAATATGAGAGAATTTGAATTTTATCAGCCGGGCACCAAATTGCCACCCCTACAAAGAAGTCAGGATCGAATCTCAAAATTTATCCTATTGCTAGATTTGTAAAAACATGGAACGCTAAGTATATTTTTGTAATTTTTAAAAATCAAAACATTTTTATGAATCACTTCAATGGTCAAAACTAAAATATTATATTTACCTTTTATTAAATCAAAAGTGTAAATATAAAAAGAAAATGAGTGATTTAACCTTTACGAAATCTTATCTCCATGAAAGGATAGTATAACTACTTTTTGTCCCTTCAATTTTCCCATACAATTCAACATCTTAGCATATGATATTGGATACGTCACTTTCATTCCTGTTTTTATTTTTATATTTTTTATAGGACTTATCGTTCCATACGTATCATTCTTGTCTGCAGTTTTACGCAGAGCAAGCTGTGACCAAATTGGGTTTTCTTTCTTTTTTTTTTCTGTTTTTTTAAGTAGTGATTTAATGATTTTAATTCGTTAAAGCATGTTTTAGCTAGCACTAAATTATACCAATAAATAACAAGAGATAGAAAATAAGGAAAATGTCCAAAACTTAAAAGTAAAGTAAGTAATTTTTTTTTTTTAGTATACGGATGCACTATGCATAAGTAAGTAGAGTTGTATGCATGTATTTGAGTTACCCGCATATAATTATATAAGTAGAACTCCGTACACAATCTTTCTAAATTTTCTAAAATTGCTTACTCACTTTTCTAATGCCTCGTTCCTTTAATATAGAAACAATGCCTAACTAAATTACAATGAAATAATTAATAATACAAAAAAATTTAAATACAACCTTTTTATGCCACAAACTTATATCCATTTAAGCGATTTTCGAATTAGCGGCCTATTTTAAACTAAAATTAAGTTGATCTTGATATATCGACATTAATAAAATTCAATGTAAACTATCATTATCTCTCAAATTATTTTCATTTTTCACATCTATCACAAACTAACCATTTTTCAATTAAATACCTAATCTAGTTGAAAACTAATAAAATCTATCATCTCATACATTTTTGGGCCAAAAAATACCTTATGCTCAGGCTAAATATTTGGGTATTCTTCTTGCCTTATTGTCAAATCGACCATATCTATGAAATAGCATCTTTGATATAATGTTTTGCCTCCTTTTTAGATTTAAGTTTGGCCATAAAATTCATTCAAGATTAAGTTTAATTAATTTTTAAAAAATTTAGGTATTTAATTACTTGATAAAAGTGTCAATTTTGAAAAAATAAAAATAGTTTGTAAAATAAGATAGTTTACCTTACTAGTTACTATAAGATCAAATTAATCAAAATTTTCTAAACAAAACGTTTTTTTTTTCATTAATTGTTGTCCAAATCCAACTTATACAAGGCTGGCAATAATTTCATGATGTGGATTAAACATAAATTAATGGTTAATTGTCCCATGAAAAGCATGTCCCCAAGAAAAAAATTCCTCCAACTGGAAAGTGGTGATTTGTCGAAATCTGAGAATTAGTGATGGGTCCTAATCTGTCTCAAATCATATAATAAATGTTTGATTATTCAATCTTTAAATCCGTTAAATATCCTTTTTGTAGTATGGTCATGACCACATTCTTCCGTTAATAAACAAAATATGAGTTTTAATGGAAGTGGTTGGGTTATCTCATCTCCACTTTAAAGATACCAAAGAATCAAGAGGATTTGGAACTTTGTTGATTGGTTTTCATGTGTTTAATTAGCTCTCTAATTAATGACATAATGTTTGATTGTTCTTTCTCCACCTTGCTAGTGGATCATATATATACATATATATGGACAGATCAGAAAAGATTCTACATAACTCTAGAAGGCCCATCTTCTATCACATTGTGATGGAGATAAATAAAGTTATACTACCTCCGTTTCATAATGTTTGTTGTTTAAGGTTTTTTTTTTAGTTTCAAAATATTTGTTGTTTTATATAATTTAACATCTTCTCTCCCAATTTTAACCCTCTCAAATCCTACAAGATTTTTTGATTCTAACTTACCTATAATATATGAAGAGAGAAAAATATATGGAGAGAGAAAATATTGTTATTTTTTAGGAAAATATAGATGAATTAGATTTTATGGCATATATAAGGGATGGGTATATTTGTCCACGAAATTAATTCTTAATTCCAGATAAAAAAAATAAAACAACAAACATTATGAAACGGAGGTAGTAATATTTATTAGTACCTTATTTGATTTAGTTATGCTACAACAATTATTAATTATTAATATTTTTTTTTTGAGAAAATAATTATTAATATTATGATTACGTATTGTTAGTATAAGATTTAGTTTAGTAAATATTTATAATTAAGATACGTTTATTAGCACAAGTCGGATGTGTGAGTAAAAAAAAAGATACATTTATTAGCTTCCTATTTTGCTAATTTAATATTTAGTTTTATTTTAAAGTTATATTATGATTATGATTATGTTTCTAGCTAGAGTTTTAATTATTTTCAAGGCCTATATAAGGCTTATTATGTATTTCATTAACAATGGTTGAATTTTGATAAGTTTTGTAGATTCCTTCTAATTATTCAATACAAATTTAAGTTTTTCGAGTTTTTGAATTGTATTTGCATATTCTCATTCAAGTTATATAGCTTCTGCCTACATCACATAGTCTAACGAGTCTTGATAAATTTGATGGTTCCAAGTTTTTCATTTAAAATATTAATATTTTTTGTCTCAAATTCAATTTTAAGAAAATTAAAAACACATCCCCGATTATTTGTAGTTTTCAACTTGGTTTCAATATGAATATCGTATGACAGTTCTTGACCCGTGACACAATCTAGCTAACACAAATTTTTATGATTCTAAAAGGCTGAATATATACGCATATTTTGAACTTTCGTTTGCTTTGTAAAAATGTTTTGAAATTAAAAAAATACTAAAAATTTCCACATTTTGGCAAAAATATCCGAATTCAATTTTTAGTGTTGGATTGCTAACAAAATAACATTGGATTATTTCTGATAAAATATCCAAACGTAAGGAATTAAATTGTAAGTATTAAAACATTGGGTTATTTTTGTTAAAATCTTCAAATGTGGGGAATTAAATTGTAATAAGGGCCATCTAATAACATAAAAGGGTCAAAATTGGTAGCTGAGATTGCTTCACAACTGATTAAAGTTAGTAACACAGTTACCGTGAGCACCTTCGCCCTTAGATTTCTTAAAATTAAAGGTTGGGATGATACCTTTTATTTTAAGAAGTGAGGTATAAGTGCTTATTTGCTATTCTCTCCATCCTGAATAAGTGTCTAAAGCATTCCATGTGGTTTTAGAAACCTTCATAGTTTAATAGTGCACGATGGTCATGATGTTGGTACCAAGGGTGATTGTAGATCGAGTTGAAGATCCCCCGACTTGTGGGAGAAGTTGGCTTGTGTTTTGTACTCCTATATCAGCTAGTTCATGGCAGAGGCCAAACACACATTCTGCACTTGACACAATTTGATACTGAAGTTACATAAACTGTGCGATCATGTTCATCATCATGTACATGTACATTGTTGTGAACATTCAAGGTCAGAATAGATAAATTGAAAGTAAGTAAATGGCACGAGGTTGGTAACCCTGTTCGATCAACTGATCTACGTCAGGGGGACTTCACAAGTACATGAGAAATAATTCACTACTCCGTTGTATAGTTACAAAGGCTATTATACAAAGACCTCCCGTCACTCGACCCCTTTCCTACCCACTACAACCTCTTTCGTTGAATTGAATTGTGAGCTCCCCTCACAACCTAGAATTCCTCTAGTTCCCATAGAAAATCTCTCTCGAGACTCCTCTAAGTGTGTATGAAACAAATTCAAACACAGACTAGACACACAATGATCACAAGGATCAAATCTAGTCTATCCGAATACTATATGCTTCAAAGATGAAGTCTTTTAGACTCTCTACCCTTTGTGTATTCATAAAACTCTTGTCACCTAAACTAGTCTGATTTTCAGGCTATTTATAAACAAAAGATATAGCCTTAACAAGGTAATCAGAAGTCCTAATTTGTCTAGAATTTAACAAGGAAACTTTTTCTTAATTAAAATGGACTTTCCTAGTTTAGATGTCTTCCTTCAATAGAACTCTTTCTTTCATTCTTTGATCTTCATCACCAACGCAGCTTCTATTCTAAAATGTCCATCTTGATTCTGTAACTTCAACTCCTTGAATCTAGCTTGGCACATCTCTTGTAAACTCTCTGGACAACCATGAACATGATCATGTTCACGAACATGATTAAGTACATGTCTTGATCTTCAATCAGATTAGCAGCAGAATGTTCACAGTAATGTCCAGAACATGTTATTCGAACATGAATAACCAAAAAATTTTGTGTTCTTTTGATATTGCCATACAGATCATGACAATCTCGAACACTTGAGTGCAGATGGGACTAACAATCTCCCCCTTTGTCTTTATCTGGTGGCAAATCAGCTCCATATTTTAAAAGAACACAAGACTTGAACTGAAGGATCATGTACCTTAAAACGTACTTGAATGTTCCTGTGAACATCATATGATTAAGTTGTTTTTCACTTTCTTATCAGCTTATATCTGCTCTGCTATATTGTATTTTTATCATCTTTTTATCTCTTGATAGCAGTTTAAATTTTTTAGCAGATTTGAATCATATAGGGAAGATAAAAATTCTGTTCAATATCAGAAAGCTATTACAAGCTAATAGGAGAAAAAACAAAAATATCTTGCAAAACATGGAAGCAAGATAATTAGAACGGAAATAATAAAAATTATATTGCTCTTACCCCCCTATTTGCCACAGAGAAAGGCAAGGGAGTAAACTCAGAAACTACTCGGATTTGTAAGAAGCTTGCTCATCTCCTTCTTCTTCAGATCCTTTCTCAACATCATCATACTCTGTCTCTTCAGCCTCTTCAGCCTCTTCTTCTTCTTCTTCAGCCTCCCGCTCCTCTTCATCAGTCTCCTGGTCCTACTTTGCAGACTCTTCTTTTTAAGCTTCAGCTTCTTTTTCCTTTTCTGCATATTTTGCTTCACCTTGCTTTGGAGCCGATGGAGATTCCTTATGAGTAGTAGCTGCTGCAGTAATTGCAAGCTTGTGCAAGTTACGAACATTGTCAAGTACATCTGCTGCTGGGGATGCAAAGTCTTCTCCTGATGAAAGTTTAGCAATTAAAGCTTGGATCTTCATCTTCTCAGAAGTATGCTAAGAAATCAAGTGAGCATGAAACTCCAGGCTTCTTTCTAGAAACTTTAACGCAGCACTTTTTGGTGAGGACTCTTCAGCAGTAGCATCACCTCCTTTTTTTGATGCTATAAACATCTTGAACTGGAGGCGCTGATAACTTCATATTTTACATGTATTTTGAAGTACATTTAAGTGGTATTTGATGGGCATTTCATGCATGAAGTGTTAAGTTTTGCATAATTTTCTATGTTTTGTGCAATGTCACGTGTTTGTTCATTGTGAAGGGATTTAATGTCATTTTTTGTGTGGACTTCAAATGAGCTTGGGAAGGCCCTAGAAAGATAGAAAATCAAGTTAGGAATGCATTGCAAAAAGAATCGGGTCAATCGGACGAGAAATGAGTGAGAACGAAGCAAAACAGTGAAAGACTGCCGGACTGCCATGTGGACCCGCGACCAGGGAGATTAGTCGCGACCGGGGTCGTGAATTTTGCTCTTCGGACCCCCCTCCCAGTCGCGAGTATGCAGGAAAATGCCACATGGACTCGCGACCACACCCGTGACCGACCCGATCGCGAGTGAAGCTCTGGGAGTCCGATTTTTGGCCTATTTTGGCCCGTTTTCTTTCCTTTTTCGACTGGGATACTTCCAACACTATATATACCTCCTCAAACACGAAAATTAGCATATTCACAAACCCTACCATAACTCTAAAAACCATAAGAACACACACCATATTCCTCTCTTAAACACAGAGATAGAGAGTTGCAGAGAAGAACACGAAGAGCAAGACCAAGAGATTCAAGCCAAGCAAGAATAGACACAGAATAATTACTTCCGGGTTTTATTTATCTTTATTTCTGTTAGACATGATTTCTTGTTGGATTTTAGTTTTCTATATTTATATGGATAGCTAAATCCTAGTTTTCTAGGGTTGGATGATGAATTATTTATGAAGTTTATTTTATTGGTTTTATCATATTTCCTATGACTTTATCTTGATCTTGATTACTTTTATTTTTATCTGTATTGTTTAACTGATCACTAAATGATACAATTTGATGTGTTAATTCATAAATCGAGAGAGGAGTTTTAACACGTGATCTAGAGTAATTAACTCATTAATCAATAGCACTCGAGAGGGTTGAGGTTAATTGAGAGAACAATAGACCCTGGGAGCCATTAGGAGTTGCATGATAGGCATTGAACGGAGACGTTAATACTAGTTGTGTGATCCACGCTTTAAGCACTTCGAGATAAGGTTTAAGGTATAATTGTGGTTGTTCTAGCTAGATTTAAGTCCCTACATAGGTGTATGATGAAACAATTAAATAAATGGATTATGTTGATACCGTTTTGAAGTGTATCATAGATTTAGGAATATTTGTTTATATTGTATATTTGGAGTTTTTGTCTTTCTTGCATGATTAAATCTGTTGAGAAGAAATAGGAGCATGTGGGATTTGACCAAGTCCAATGATCTGCTGAAGCCACGGTTGTTCCGGAAGTTGCGCCGGAAGCCACGGTTGTTCCGGAAGTTGCGCCGAAAATTTAGGAGTGCAGTTCGTGAAGATCAAGGCTTAGTGGTTCGGTTGCTTTGAGTAGGGATCAAGCAACGAGATGTGTATAAATAGGGTTCAGATAGTTAGTATTAGATAACGAGTTTTTAATAGAGCTTTTCAGATATTGTAAAGTTTTTAGTTCTCGTATTTATCTGTTTCTACTAGATATAGTTAAGACAACTTTAGTCCCAACCTTCTGTGAAGAAAGAGATAAAGTGTCTTAATATTTAGTGAGAGTTTATCTGGTAGTGTTTTTGTAATTCACATATTTTATATAGTGAAGATTTCGCCCTGAGGCACTTCGCGAGATTATAGAAATATAATCTCGTGAAATTTCCAATCCATTGTTTCTGTTTTATATTTCCGCTGCGTATGCAAAGTTGTCTCAACTTTATACACAACTTTGTACACAACTCTTTCAGAACCGAGACTTCGATTTCTTCAATTGGCATCGAGAGCAGACACTTGATACACTATGTGGTGATCCTGTTTTCGTAAGCACAATGGATTGCACGAACCCGCTGTTCAACAAACCTCCCGTTCTAGATGGCATGAACTATTCCTTTTGGAAAGTTCGGATGAGATCATGCATCAAGTCGATTGATGCAAGAGCATGGAATGCAGTTCAAAAAGGATGGACACACCCCAAGACCGTGGATGCTGAAGGAGATACATGCCGTACACCACAGTCAGAATGGACCAGAGAGCAAAATGAAGAAGCCACCTTTAATGACAAGGCGCTCAACGTGATTCAATCCTCCCTAGATGTTCAGATGTTCAAACTTATAAGAAATTGTGAGACGGCTAAGGAAGCTTGGGATATACTCCAGCAGCATTGCGAAGGTGATGTTGGAATTAAAGAATCAAGGCATCGGATTCTCACCACAAAGTTTGAAAACATGAAGATGGAGGATGATGAGTCCGTAGGAGACTACTGCAACAAACTACTGGAGATTGCCAATGAGTGCAATGATTTGGGTGATCCAATTACTAATAAGAGGTTAGTTTCAAAAACTTTGAGGACTCTAACTTCTCGTTTTGACATGAAAGTGGTTGCAATTGATACTGCTACAACTACTGGAGCTCTGGATTTCACCAAACTGATGAATGATCTGAAGACATTCGAGATGGAACTAAATGTAAAGGGTGGACAGAAGAAGAAGGGAATCACCTTGACTGTCGGGACAACTTCTAAAACAACTTCAAAGACAACTTCGGCCTACGTTGAAGAAGAATATGAAGATCTTGAAGAAATAACTGAGAAGGATCCAGATTATGCTCTTCTCAACCGAAGAGTTAATTCTCTCATTCGAGCCAACAAAGGAAAACAACAAGTGGGAGGTAGAGAACAACGAAAGCCTCGAAATGATGCCTCCGGATCTTTGGTTCTTTATGACAGGCTTATCTCACCAGGAAAGGAACCAAAAATCATTAGGCGTTCTGCATCTGATCACTTTCGACCTAAAGAAGTGACGGACTTCTCTACAGTTCAATGCTATGAATGCAAGGGCTTCAGACACTTTGCCAACGAGTGTCCCAACACATTTCATAAACTGGGAAAGCATGTCAACTTTCTATCCCTTAGCGATAGTGAGCTTGACACCTCAGGAATTTATGTAGAGGAGATTCCTAATGATCCACCAACTGAGCAGGCAGCCTTAACTGCAGTATGTGTTGAAGAGGACAAGTCAAACTACACCGAAGTTGAGATAACTTCAGATAGGTATGATGAGTCCTACTATAACACTCTTTTCTGTTTCAACACTATTGTGTCCACTGCAGAAAATGAGGAAGAAGTCACGGAAGAGGAAACTCTGGAGTTACTAATAACGATGCAGGAACTTTACAAGGAACTGTACGTCAAATGGTCCAAACAGTGCAAAGTGGTGGATTCACTAACTGAGGAAGTTTCTGTGCAAAAGGCCTCACTACAAAAGCTGGAAGTCATGCTGACAAAGAAGGATGCTGAGTTGGACAACATGAGAATTAAACTCAATCATGCTGATGAAACTTTTAAAAGACTCAACACGGGAACCTCAAAACTAGATGAAGTTCTGTCTCAAACTCAGATAACTTCACATGGCCTTGGGTATGATTCGAGTGCAAGACCAGCCTTCACTCAGATTTTGTCTACTCATGGCAAACCATTTGTGAAAGCCAAGGAAGTTCCCACAACTTCGTCAGCAAAGAAAAAACGTAGGAGGTACATTTGTCACTTCTGTTTTCTTCCTGGACACATTAAGCTTTTCTGTCAGAAGTTTTTGCAGGAACACCATAGGGAGATGCATTTGAAGAACCAAGCATCAAATCCTATCCTCTCAAACAAAGGTGACAAGACCAAGAAACTGGTATAGAGACCCAAAGTTACGCCAACAGTTACCTGCCAAGTGGTCTTCACTGCATCGACAGATAATGACTCGACCACATGGTACTTTGATAGTGGATGCTCACGTCACATGACAGGCTCCAGATGTTATCTATCAAATTATCAAAGAATCAATGGCAGTGAAGTAAGTTTTGGAGGAGGGTCAAATGGCAAGATTGTTGGACGAGGAACCTTGGACAGTCCTGGACTCCCAAAGCTGGTCAATGTATCACATGTTGAAGGGCTGGCTGCAAATCTCATTAGCATTAGTCAACTATGTGATGATAACTTCAGTGTCATCTTTGATAAAGAAAGGTGCACTGTGATGGACAGCAACGGAAATCATGTGATCTCAGGGGTAAGGTCTTCCAATAAAATTTATGAGACTAGCAAAAATAGTTGTCTAAGTGCGCAGGTAAATAAAGTGCAACTTTGGCACCAAAAATTGGGACACACCAACTTCCGAAATATGAAGAATCTTCAAAGACTAAATGTTGTTCTAGGAGTTCCCAAGTTGAACATTTCAAGTCCTAGCCTTTGTGGAGATTGTCAAAAAGGAAAACAAGTCAAAGCGTCGCACCCAGTTGTGACAACTTCTAAGAGACCTTTCACAACTCAAAGCTACTTCGAACTACTTCATCTGGATCTTATGGGACCAGCTGAAGTTGAAAGTCTTGGAGGTAAATGGTATTCCTTTGTGATTGTAGATGATCTATCTAGGTATACTTGGGTAAAATTTTTGAGAAACAAGGGTGAAACATATGATTCCTTCTTTGAGTTATATGCCATGATCAAAAATTTTTACCATGCTTGTGTCAAAAGACTAAGATCAGATTATGGGAGGGAGTTTGAGAATATTCAACTCCTCAACTTTTGCACGAAGGAAGGAATTCATCACGAGTACTCATCTCCAAAGACACCCCAGCAAAACGGTGTGGCCGAGCGAAATAATAGAACCCTACAAGAGATGGCCACGGTGATGCTGCATTCAAAGAAGTTGGCTAAACGGTTTTGGGCTGAAGCTTTAAACACTGCATGTCATGTAAGCAACCGAGTGAACTTAAGAACCGGAACCACCATGACGTCATATGAGATTCTTAATGGTAAAAAACCCAATCTTAAATATCTGCATGTTTTTGGTTGTGTTTGTTACATTTTAAATGATAGGGACTATCTATACAAGTTTGACCCTAAAAGTGACAAAGGTGTGTTCATTGGATATTCCCTCAACAGTCATGCTTACCGTGTATATAACCTCAGGACCAAAACTGTAATGGAGAGTGTGAATGTAAGGTTTGATGATTTAGCCAGTCTTTATACTCCTGTTGATGATACTGATGGTTTGATTGAGATACAGGGTAGAAGTAGAACAAGTGACACAGAAGTGGAAGAAAGAGTGTACCCTGAAGTTGAACCCACTTCAATGGCAACCGAGGATACACCAACAAATGAACCTGAATCTGATTATGAGCAAGAAGATTCAGATATCCCCGTACAAGGCAGTGCAAGACGGGACCCACCGAAAAGAATTCGCAAAGATCATCCAATAGACCAAGTCATTGGAGATGTTCACGAAGGGGTCCGAACTAGAGGTAACTCAGTTGTCAACCACAAGGAAATGGTAAGGATGGTGTGTTTGTCATGTGTCATCAATGAAGTTGGGACAATTGTGTTCCTGTCCATGATTGAACCTAAGAATGCTACTGAAGCCTTGAAGGATGAATTTTGGATTAATGCAATGCAAGCCGAATTACTTGAATTCGTGAGGAACAAAGTTTGGACGCTTGTGCCCAGACCGTTTGGAGTTAATGTCATCGGGACTAAGTGGATATTCAAAAATAAAACTGATGAGTTTGAAAACATCATTAGAAATAAGGCTCGCTTAGTTGCCCAAGGATACACTCAAGTAGAAGGCATAGACTATGATGAAAATTTTGCTCCAGTTGCACGAATAGAGTCAATCAGGCTTTTGTTTGCCATTGCATGTTATCTTAACATCACTCTTCACCAGATGGATGTTAAAGCAGCTTTTCTCAATGGAATCTTGGAAGAGGAGGCATATGTGGAACAACCCAAAGGATTCGAAGATCCTTCAAAGCCCGATCATGTGTACAAACTACACAAGGCTTTATATGGACTAAAGCAAGCTCCTAGAGCTTGGTATAGTCGTTTGACCGAATTTTTGCATAATTTTAGTTTTTACAGGGGACATGCGGATAGGACACTTTTTCTTAAAAAGGAAAACAACTTTCTAACCATAGCTCAAATTTATGTCGATGACATAGTGTTTGGGTCAACGAGTGAGAAAGCCTTGAAGGAATTTGTGGAAGCCATGTCAACCTCCTTCGAGATGAGCATGGTTGGGGAACTTAGCAACTTCCTCAGCCTTCAAGTCAAGCAAAAAGAAAATGGAGTTTTCGTCTCACGGACGAAATATGCAAAGAACCTTGTGAAGAAGTTTGGTCTAGAAAGTGCAAAACACATGAGAACCCCCATGAGCACAATGGAGAAACTGTCGAAGGATGCAGTTGGGCCTGAAGTTGACCCAACGTTGTACAGATCGATGATCGGAAGTCTTCTGTATTTGACTGCAAGCAGGCCAGATATAATGTACAGTGTTTGTGCATGTGCTCGATTCCAATCCTGTCCAAAGGAAGAGCACCTGAAAGCTGTCAAGAGGATCATTCGATATGTTGCTGGCACCTGTGAACTGGGACTTTGGTTCATAAAGGACACAACGTCAGATCTTGTGGGATACAGTGATGCTGACTGGGCTGGAGAAACTGATGATCGAAGAAGCACAAGTGGAGGATGCTGTTACCTAGGCAATAATCTCATCTCCTGGCACAGCAAAAAACAAAATTGCATTTCTTTATCCACAGCTGAGTCGGAGTATGTAGCAGCCGGAAGTTGTGCAACACAACTGATTTGGTTGAAGTCAATGTTGGATGACTATGGTTTGGAGAGCAATTCCATAGTGATGCTTTGCGACAACACAAGCGCAATCAACCTTGCAAAGAACCCCGTCCACCAGTCAAAGTCCAAACACATCCACTTAAGGTATCACTTTATTAGAGATTTAGTCGAAAAGAGGTTATTAAAGTTGGAGTACATTAGTACAGATTCTCAACTGGCCGACATTTTCACAAAAGCTCTTAGCTATGAGAGATTCTCATCTTTGAGAAAATCTCTTGGCTTATGCTCTATATGATTTCAAATGTTGAATCAACTGTTGCTACAACTTTCGATATATCATAGTTGACTGTGAAGTTGAGCAGATTCGAGGATGTAAAAGCCTGTAAATGGTGAAATCATGATTGTTCTTAAAAAACCATATAATTGGGTCAAAGACCTCAGATAAGTGGTTTTTATGAAATTCTCTTGATTATACATCTATTCCCCATCTGCTCCCTTCTTGAAAAGTCTTTTATGATGTGTCAAAAGTGTTCTGAATATTACATTCTCTATGACAATAGTTGTTAATAATAATAATAAAAAAAAAATAATTTTTTTTTTGAAAGTCAGTTGAGTGAATCCGGAAGTGTATCTTACCCTATCTTTAATTTCATCTTTGACTATATCTTTATTTTATTTGATCCCTATTTTTATGGCGGGACGAATCTGTTTGTTAGACTACTCATTTAAAATTCTCGTCTTTATTCTAAGTCTGTTGCTCCACTATTCACAAAACCCTCATTTCTCCTTCCTTTCAACTGTTCATCTTCCAAAAACTCACGCTCTCTCTCTCTCTCAAACTTTCCCCAAGATGACGCCGGAAAAGATGAAGCAATTACAGGAATTTATGGCGGATCCTGAAGCTTCCGCTTACCTCCGCCACCTCTCGACGTTTCCGCCGCAGCCATCTCCTCCCCGCTTATTGGCACCTAATCCTTTCCGTCTTCTTTCACCGGAAACCACCCCTCTTCTCTGACCCAGCATCTTGCTCTCGTCTTCACGAGGGAATGCTCCGATGGAGATCTCTCCTGAGGTGGGAAGCTCGGAAATTCAGTCTCAGCCGCTTTCTCTCCCGGCACCGACTACAATGTCGCCATCTGTCCTGACGCCGACGGTCGAGCAGGTGATTATCATCGCACCAAGTGGCATTGTGATGCCGTCGTTCGATTTCCCGGAGCTTGACACTCCAATTTTGGCCGAAGACCAAGAGGACCCAGCCCCTCCGTCTGAGGAAGCCGCTCTACAAGGCGGAAGTCCGATTATCGTCCCGTTCTCCTCTGCCGAGCCGGAGCCACAGCCGGAGGTCAACCCATCTCCGACCCCTTCTCCTCCGACGAAGAAACCCTCTAAAACACCTAAGGTTCCTCCCTCTTGTCGTTCCAAGCGCATATCTCGAACAAGTTGTCCCTCTCAAGCTCTCGAAGAACCCATCCACATCGACAATGATGCCGAGGGTGAGGATCAATTAGGTGCTTCCTCTGACGAATCTGCTGAAAAATCAGCCTCTCACCAACCTTCAGAAGCCGATGAGGATGAAGAGCTTGAAGAGGAGGTTGCTGTCTCTCGGAAAGAGAAGAGGAAAATGGTTTCCTCACCGCCGATGAAGTCGAAAAGCAAGACAGTTAAAAAAGTCAAGCGGGAAGTTTCTCCGACCGAGACCGACACCGATTCTGACTCTGAGCTTGAGGTAAATAAAGCTTTGAATGAATGTTTTTACAATGAGGCTGCTAAGAAGAATTGGGATAGTTTTAGGAAAAGGGAGTTCATTCATGAAAGGGCAGTTGATTTGAAGGATTTTGCACAATATAACTTGGTTGATTCTCTGCATAAAAGGAAAGTTTTTAGAAGTGTTACTTATGTGAAACCCTATGTTGCTGAGATTGTGAAGCAGTTTTATTCAAATCTGCCTGTTGATTTTGCTAACCCCTCCTCTAAGATGTTTAGGAAAGTCTATGTCCGTGGGAAAATTTACTCTTTCACTCCTTCTCGCATTAACAAATTTTTAGCCGCTCCAAATGTTGTTGAATCTGATGTTGAAACTGATGAGGAGCTAGAAGTTGAGATGGAGAATTTGCTTACGGGTGGCGGTGCAGATGTGTGGACAGTAAACAGAAGGCCTAACCGTATAGCTTCGGTTCTAACTTCTCTCTTTGCAACTTTGCACAAGATTTCTGTGTCAAATTGGATTCCTACATCCAATACAACAGTTGTGCCATTTGAGCATGTGTGCCTACTCTACAAAGTGTTCAAGGAAGAGAAATTCAACTTGGGCACTCACATTTTTAATGCTGTTGCTGAAGTTGTTGTGGCGAAGTCCACCAAGAAGTTGATTGTACCCTCTCTCATCTATAACATGCTTGTTGAGCAAGGGTTGAAGCCGAAGAAGAAAGATGTTCTCACATCCAAGCTCCTTCTCCAAACTGTGCAACCTGCCTTCTTGAGTGAGAAGAGGCACAGAGATCTCCCGTGGATTGATGCCTCAACTGAAGAGGATCCCTCGATTGAGTTAATGTGTTCTCTACCTATCTTTGTTTTGCAGGAGCAAATCGCCTTCTTCTCCTCGCAGATTGCTCTCCTTGAAGGGCAACGACGGATATTTCAACGACTTCTTTCTTCCCAAAAAGGGGGAGAATGCCCTAGCCGTCGCCACGGATCAAGTGATGAGGGAGATGAAGATGAGGAGTGAGGGGGAGAAGCATGAAGAAGGAGAAGCATGAAGAAGGAGAAGCATGAAGAAGTAGAAGACTGCAGTGTGTTGCAGTAGTTTGTTGATGTTGATTGGATGAAACAAACAAACAACTATTTTATTTGTTGCAGCACAACTTTCTGAACAACTTTTATTTTCTGCCTAACTTTTATATATTTTTGATTGCATGCAGATATGTATGCATTTGCTGTGAATATATTATGGTTATGGTTGTTTTATGTGTTGTGATGATTTTTGCGTAGATTCTATTTTTATCACAGTCGTGTTGACAGGGGGAGTAACTGTTTAGCTAACTTTTCCTTAACCTTTTCATGATTGTTGTGATTTGATTATGTTGCTTCAGGGGGAATATTTGTAACTCTTGATTTTTGTTTGGTTTTGGGAAGAAAGCCAAAAAAGGGGGAGATTGTTGATACCGTTTTGAAGTGTATCATAGATTTAGGAATATTTGTTTATATTGTATATTTGGAGTTTTTGTCTTTCTTGCAGGATTAAATCTGTTAAGAAGAAATAGGAGCATGTGGGATTTGACCAAGTCCAACGATCTGCTGAAGCCACGGTTGTTCCGGAAGTTGCGCCGGAAGCCACGGTTGTTCCAGAAGTTGCGCCGAAAATTTAGGAGTGCAGTTCATGAAGATCAAGGCTTAGTGGTTCGGTTGCTTTGAGTAGGGATCAAGCAACGAGATGTGTATAAATAGGGTTCAGATAGTTAGTGTTAGATAACGAGTTTTTAATAGAGCTTTTCAGATATTGTAAAGTTTTTAGTTCTCATATTTATCTATTTCTACTAGATATAGTTAAGACAACTTTAGTCCCAACCTTCTGTGAAGAAAGAGATAAAGTGTCTTAATATTTAGTGAGAGTTTATCTGGTAGTGTTTTTGTAATTCACATATTTTATATAGTGAAGATTTCGCCCTGAGGCACTTCGCGAGATTATAGAAATATAATATCGTGAAATTTCCAATCCATTGTTTCTGTTTTATATTTCCGCTGCGTATGCAAAGTTGTCTCAACTTTATACACAACTTTGTACACAACTCTTTCAGAACCGAGACTTCGGTTTCTTCAGATTAGATAAGGATTCTCCAACTCTAGAATTCGTCTTTCTCCGTTGTTTCTTCTTTACTCTTTCTTCTCTGTGTTTCCATTTATATTATATGTTTAAGTATTTTAATTAGTTCAAAAATCTTTAATCGATTGTCTAGATAGAATTTATGAGTTAAGGTCTAGTACTTAGTTAGTTAAATATTAAATCTCTGTGGATACGATACTCTTGTTCACCGCTACACTATAAACCTCACTGTGCACTTGCAGTTAGGTTAAATAAATACCGAACAAGTTTTTGGCGCCGTTGCCAAGGATTTAATTTTTAATTGCTAATATTTGAATAAAATTTCTTGTGCTAATTTAGACTTTTTATTTATTTATTTATTTATTTATTTTTCTTTATTTTTTTTTATTTTCGTTCAGTGTCTTTTGGTGTTTGTAGGAGTGTGAGACATGGCTACCAGCAGTTATCTGTGGCATGGAGACTATCAATTCCGGAATCTGAGAGATGCTACAGAGATTCACGAGATAAACCCCATCTCGAGATTGGCAACACAACTATCTACCCTAACTTTAACAGTCAACAAATTTGATGCCCTCATCCAATCAAGATCCGTGGCGTGCATGATTCAACCTTGGGAAAGTGTGAACCACATAATTCCAAGGAATTTTGGGAATATATACCAAGGTGGCGGTCTTTACCACCAAGGTAATACACCAAACATGGATGAGTTCCTAATGGCATTTATGGAGAGAACTGAGAAGTACATGGGGGAGACGGAAGCTCGATGTGAGAAGTTAGAAAGCATAATTGGAACCATGGACATACAACTTAAGATAATGGAGATCCAAATGTGGCAATTATCTCATGTCATTGAATGCCAACGACAACCTGACCAACTTCTGAGAACTACAAATGCAAGCCCTTATTTACTCCTTGGAGACGATGAAACTGAAGAGATCCCGGAAGACAGTTTGGGGGAGCCAAGGGAAGTGCAGACGTCTGCAATGGATGTAACTTCTCCAAACATACCATCTGCACCAGCTCCTATAGTCCTTCCAGCCACTTCTCTATCATTTTGTGAAAGTAAATGGACGATGGGGGAATATGAGATGGGGAAAATGCTGGCGACCTGTAATGTCATAAGCTCAAAGACATTACCAGCTAACCAGACGATGATGGAGTCTAAGCCGCTGCCATATTCTTTTTCTACTCCTAATTTAACTTCTTCTTATGAGAGCTTTTCTAATTTGGAGTATTTTAATCCTTGTGATGAGAGTTTTGTGTTGCAGGATATTCCAAAGAAGAATGGTGAATTCTACACTTGGAAGGATGGGAAAGAAAAGGATATGATGAAGATTAGCCGAAGAAAAGTGCATTCTAGCTCTGAGCACCAAAAGACAATGGCCGCCGTCCAGCTGGCGGATCCGTGATTTCAAATAGGTCGTATGGCTGAAGACGTTAAAATAAGCGCTTGTTGGGAGGCAACCCAATGTTTTAGTTTCTTTTTCTTTTGTTTAGTTTTTTTTATTATTTATGTTTTTCACTTCTATTTCTGAGTTTTGCAGGTAAAGAATACTTGGATGTTGTATTTTGGGGGATAGCGAATCAATCAACTTGTCTTTCGACAAGTTTGGGGGAGGACATTGAACCTGAACAGTCATCCACTTGATTTCTGTAAGTGGTCGACGACACCCTCATGCATTCTTACAAACTTATTCCATCCCGTGGATTTGAATAAGTTTGGGGGGATGTATGCTTATGGTGTCTAGACCTTTATTTTATTTTACCTGCGTTACTTGTTTTGTTTTGTTTTGTTTTTCGGAAAGTTTGAAATTTTTTGAATTTTGGTCTTGATTTTTTGTGGGATTTTGATGATACATGCTTTATTATCTATGGTTTAGTGCTTATGATCGAGATTATTTAATTGGGAATAATTTGAGCATGTATAGCATGATTTGAATGAGCATGTGTTTTAGAGATTTTCGAGCTTTATTTTGGCCAATGTGAGCTGTGAGATTTTGAGCCTATAAGACTGATGTCTTAATTTTTGTTCTTGTGTGTTGGTTGTCTGTACACTTGTTTCTCTAGAACTTGCATGTCGTCTTGCTTGAGATTGAGTTTCTATGCTTGAAAATAGGAGATGATAGTAGGCCATCTTTTCTTTAGCCATTTATCCCATACATTGTCCTAAATTCATTTGATTCCTTTGCGAGCCCTTTTGTGCCTAAATGCCTTTTCTTTGAGAGCCTATGTGGGATGTCATTTGTTGATTCTTGTGGAGAAATAGGAAAAAGGGTAAGGAATTTTGGAGTTGGGATGAAGAAGAAAAAATGGTGATAATTGGTGATTTTTGTTGGTGCACAAACAAAAAAAATGTGCTATGTGAGTGTTGAAAAGAAAAAAATTGAAAAGAGCACTAAAAAAAAAATGTGAAAAGTGCCAATGAAAAGAAATAAAAAAAAAGAGACCAAAGGTCTATGAATTGAAAAAAAGAAAAAAATATGGATGACTTAAGGTGGTGTAGGAGGAAGTTGAAAAATTCCAACTTGTGCATGATGTGATAAGTAGTTAGGAGTAGAAAGTAAAAGTGGTGGATTGTGTTGCAATTGTTGAGTCACTTTAGCCAAATATTCCTAGCCTTAACCCAAGCCTACATTACAACCTTACGAAAGTCCTATTTGATCCTAACTTTGAGCACATTCATTTGTCAGTGGAGAGCTTAGATTGCATGCAAGCTTATGGTAGATCAAGTGTGTAGTTCAATGATTCGATAAGTGCTTACCCTTATTTTATCACACTTTGAGTGTTTGAGCAAAACACACACTAGTGAGGATCATTGGCTTGAATTCTGCTTGTTGAAATCTATTGCATGTGTTCATGATTTGAGTGTTGTACTTGTTCATGTCTTTTCCCAATTAGATTTTCGAGGTTGTAGACGATAGATTATAAATTGTGGAGTTATGTATAGTTTGAATTCTAAGTTTGGTTTTGTTCTTTGTTTGGGGACAAACAATGTTTTAAATTTTGGGGAGTTGATAACATCATATTTTACATGTATTTTGAAGTACATTTAAGTGGTATTTGATGGGCATTGCATGCATGAAGTGTTGAGTTTTGCATAGTTTTCTATGTTTTGTGCAATGTCACGTGTTTGTTCATTGTGAAGGGAATTAATGCCATTTTTTGTGTGGACTTCAAATGAGCTTGGGAAGGCCCTAGAAATATAGGAAATCAAGTTAGTAACGCATTGCAAAAAGAATCGGGTCAATCGGACGAGAAACGAGTGAGAACGAAGCAAAACAGTGAAAGGCTGTCGGACTGCCACGTGGACCCGCGACCAGGGAGATTAGTCGCGACCGGGGTCGCCAATTTTGCTCTTTGGACCCCCCTCCCAGTCGCGAGTATGCAGGAAAATGCCACGTGGACTCGCGACCACACCCGCGACCGACCCGGTCGTGAGCGAGGTCGCGAGTGAAGCTCTAGGAGTCCGATTTTTGGCCTATTTTGGCCCGTTTTCTTTCCTTTTTCGACTGGGATACTTCCAACACTATATATACCTCCTCAAACACGAAAATTAGCATATCAAAAACCCTACCATAACTCCAAAAACCACAAGAACACACACCATATTCCTCTCTTAAACACAGAGATAGAGAGTTGCAGAGAAGAACACGGAGAGCAAGACCAAGAGATTCAAGCCAAGCAAGAATAGAGACAGAATAATTACTTCCGGGTTTTATTTATCTTCATTTCTGTTAAACATGATTTCTTGTTGGATTTTAGTTTTCAATATTTATATGGATAGCTAAACCCTAGTTTTCTAGGGTTGGATGATGAATTATTTATGAAGTTTATTTTATTGGTTTTATCATATTTCTTATGACTTTATCTTGATCTTTGATTACTCTTATTTTTATCTGTATTGTTTAACTGATCACTAAATGATACAATTTGATGTGTTAATTTATAAATCGAGAGAGGAGTTTTAACACGTGATCTAGAGTAATTAACTCATTAATCAATAGCACTCGAGATGGTTGAGGTTAATTGAGAGAACAATAGACCCTGGGAGCCATTAGGAGTTGCATGATAGGCATTGAACGGAGACGTTAATACTAGTTGTGTGATCCACGCTTTAGGCACTTCGAGAGAAGGTTTAAGGTATAATTGTGGTTGTTCTAGCTAGATTTAAGTCCCTACATAGGTGTATGATGAAACAATTAAATAAATGGATTAGATAAGGATTCTCCAACTCTAGAATTTGTATTTCTTCGTTGTTTCTTCTTTACTCTTTCTTCTCTGTGTTTCCATTTATATTATATGTTTAAGTATTTTAATTAGTTCAAAACTCTTTAATCGATTGTCTAGATAGCATTTATGAGTTAAGTTCTAGTACTTAGTTAATTAAATATTAAATCTGTGTGGATACGATACTCTTGTTCACCGCTACACTATAAACCTCACTGTGCATTTGTAGTTAGGTTAAATAAATACCGAACAGGCGCATGTGATGATCTCCATTTCAGGAGCAGCCTTGATCACTAGAGGCTTTTTGGGTGGAATGACCCTGTCATTCTTTATTGAGGTATTTTTCTTTTGTTGCTTTATGATGCTGTAGATAAGAGAGGGATAGCACAGATGACCTTTCACCACTGTCAACTCTGCATAGCTCACAAGCCTTTCAAAAATGAACTCACCATAATTGAACTTCTTTCTAGTTCCCAGGTGATACAAAAATCTCCCTTGAGCTTGTGTAACAGCAGCTCTGTGCTTCGTTGGCATTCAGTTGTGAATCAGAATTCTGAAGAAGGCTCCATACTTGTGAGATAGCTTGGATGTAGGAATTGTCTGAGGATTGCAGGGCCATTTCGTGAAGATGTCCTGGGTCAGTTCTTCAGCAACCATCCCCCAGTCATCTATCTCCTCAAACTCCCCCTCAATTGGGCATCCCAGAAACTCATTGATGAGTTCTGGTGAGAAATTCAACATCTCCCCTCTGATAAAGACTTTATAAAAGTCTTCAGATTCCGGATCATCAATCTACTTGGTCAAATTGCAGTAGAATTCTGAAACAATCATTGGAACAAATTCATGCACCCTCTGCACTGTTCCAATCAAACCAACATCTTCCAACAATGTGAATACCCCTGTATCTAGTAGAGTATCCTTGTCTACCTTCTTCTCAGAGATCATAGACCTCTGCTTCACTTTCTCCAATAACTCAGCATGCTTGGTAGATCAGAAAAGAGCATGTTTAGAGATACTTGAAAAATGGATGATACTTTTGTGAATATTAGACTCATGTTCACTAGAATGTGAGTTAACATCTTCAGGTACATCTCTATGTGGAACAACTTTCTTGGCCTTCTTGGAAGGGCCAGCAGGTTCAACATCTTTCCTCTTCTTTGTCGATGCAGCAATGGATGGTGGAGTGGCAGATGCTATACTTCTGGTCATAGGAGTCCTCTGAACTAACTGCACCATAGCAGTAGATACCTTCTTCCTTGGAGTTTTCTTCTTCACTGGTGATCTGGTGAATGGATCATATTGGGCTGAAGCAAGCAATTTCTCCTGTTGTGGAACAGGAGTCTTCTCAGCAGACTCTGAAGATGAACTCTAAATATCTTCTTTCTCAGTTGGATCAGTAACTAAAGGTCTCTTAATGACCTTCTTCTTCCCTTTTTCAATGGCAACAGCAATTGCTTTCATCTTCAAACTCAAGGGAATATCGTCTTCCCTTGAAACAACATCTTCTCCTATAGCAGAATGTTGGTTTGATGACTTCTGTGTAGCACTCACTGGAGTAGAAGTATCTACAGTACTCTTCCCAGCAACATGTTCCTCGACATGTGTAGGAACATCTTCAGGCACAACTGTATCATCAACAGTAGATCCCTTCTCTTTCTGAAGGGCTTGGGCAGCAGGTGCTGTGATGACTTTCTTTGCGGAAGGGTTGCAGTCATCTTTAATTTCTTAACTGTAGTTCCCTTTGTTCTTGCCTTCGTTGCAGCAGACTTCTTGTTTACATCATACGATTGTGCTGCTTCTTTCAACAAATCTTGGATTGTGAGACTTTGAGTCTTTGATTTCTTCACAGAAGAAGCAACTTCTTGTTTTTCTGTCTCCAAGTCTTCTTCTTCTTCTTCTCTGTAGAAAGTTTCAATAAACTCTTCGGTATCTTTGCTAGATGATTCATTACAAAGAGCCCTCTGAATAGGCTTCTTGTAAGATGATTTTTCTCTAACCTGTTTATCAAACTCATCTTCTTCATAAAACTGGTCCTGATGTTTGGAATATGTCAATTTTCCATACATCATTATGGGTTTAACAACTTTCTTAGGAAGAACGAGTTTTCTTTTTGGAGCCATTGATAGAATTTGGGTATTTTTCTATAAAGATCACAAGAAAAAATAATGGCAGAAAGAAAAGATGTTCACAAAAATAACAGAAGATTTTTAGAAAGAAAGCTTTTTGATTTTCAAAAATTGGGAGCATATGAATTATCTCTCTAAACGGCTAAACATATATATATAAGAGAGTACTCCGTTCAATGCGTAGACTCAGGTTTCTGTTAGACTATGAAACTGGAAGAAAATCCCGAAAAACCAGAGATAATGTTGTCGAGTCAGAACTAGCCGTTGACAAAGATGTACACAAGATTTTGAAAATTATTCATGTACATCCTGATGAACATTTTATGGGAATGTTCAAACCCTTTGTGCAGGAATGGTTCTTTCCTGCTTAGTGTGAAATAAACACACTCATACCCATTTTCTTGGATATACTGAACCAAGCACACCCCGAGGGATGCTCTAAGTTTCTCAAATCGAGCAACATCCAGTCCCTTAGTCAAAAGATCAGCTAGTTGATCTTCTGTCTTCATATGTTCAATCTTTAGTACTTCTTTTTCAACTAGCTCTCTGATGAAGTGATGTCTGATGTCTATGTGCTTTGTCCTTGAATGCTGAACTGGATTCTTAGATATATTGATAGCACTCAAATTGTCACAATACATAATAGGTGTATCATGAGCAACTTCATGGTCCTTCATCATCTACATCATCCAAATGATCTGAGTAGAACTGCTTCCTACTGCAATGTATTCAGCTTCTACTGTGGATAAAGATATGTAGTTTTGCTCTTACTGAACCCGGAAACAACATTGTTTCTTAATACTTGAATTTTTATCAGAAGTATCCCACAATCCATAGTCTGTAGTTCTATTAATGTACTTGATGATTTTTCTAATAGCCTTCATATGACTCTCCTTAGGACAAGACTGACATCTGACACACACCCTCACACTGTATGCTATATCTGGTCTGCTTGCTGTGAGATAAAGGAGACTTCCAATCATGCTTCTGTATAAAGTCTGATCAACTTCAGCTCCTGCATCATCTTTTCCAATCTTGACTATAGTGCTGATAGATATCCTTTTATGCTTAGAATTTTCCAGTTCGAACTTTTTGACCAAGTTTCTGGCATACTTGGACTGAGAGATGAATATTCCTTCTTTTGACTGCTTAATTTGAAGTCCAAGAAAGTATTTCAGATCTCCAACTAGGCTCATTTCAAACTCAGTTTCCATGTCCTTGATAAAATTTTTGACCATCTTATCAGACACTGAGCCAAACACTATATCATCCACATATACTTGAACCACAATTACTTGTGACTTCTCCATTCTGATGAATAGTGTTATGTCTTCTCCTCATCTATTGTATTCTTTGCTAACCAGATATGTAGCAAGTCTTTCATACCATGCCCAATGAGCCTGTTTCAAACCATATAGAGCCTTCTTAAGTTTGAAGACATACTCTGGATGATATGGATCTTCAAATCCTTTAGGCTGAGCTACAAACACATCCTTCTTCAGAAATCTATTCAGGAATGCACTCTTGACATCCATCTGGTACAACTTGAACTTCATGATGCAGGCCATTGCTAGAAGAAGTCTGCCTGATTCTATTCTTGTGACTGGAGCAAATGTTTCATCAAAATCAATACCTTCAATCTGTGAATATCCTTGAGCCACCAGTCTGGCTTTAATCCTTGTAATATTCCCCACTTCATCAGTCTTGTTCTTGAATATCCACTTAGTTCCAACTATGTTGACTCCTTCAGGTTTCTGCACAAGATCCCAAACATCATTCTTTGTGAAATGTAGAAGTTCTTCATGCATAGCCTCAATCCAGTAGTCATCTGTGAGAGCTTCTTGAACATTTTTGGGTTCAATCTTGGATGTGAAATAGACATTGGATATTTCATCATGCATCCTTTTTCTTAGTCTGATTCTGGTCAATCTCCCTTCATAAATATCTTTAATAACTTCTGGAGTTGGATGATCCTTGATGATATGTCATGAAGGCTTCATTTGCTTCATTTCCTGTTTTTCAGTTTCTTTATCAGTATCATCATGTTCTTCAGAATGTTCAAAGACATTTGTGTGAACATCTTCTTCAGAGGTATTGACAGCATCGATCTGATCATCAAATTTGACATTAACTGATTCTATAACAGCTTTTTTCTCTTTGTTGTAAATCCTATATGATTTGCTATTTCTGTAGTATCCAACAAACATTCCTTCAACTCCTCTATTGTTCATCTTGCTAAGATACTCTCTATCATTGAGTATATAACATGTGGTGCCAAACACATGAAAGTACTTCACTGTAGGTTTCTTTTCATTTCAGATTTCATATGGTGTAGTGAAAGTACTTGGTCTAAGATAAACTCTATTGCTGATACGGCATGCAGTATTGATGGCTTCTGCCCAGAACATAACAGCAACTCCTTTAGCAGCAATCATGGTTCTAGCTATCTCTTGCAGAGTTCTGTTATTCCTTTCAACAACTCCATTTTATTGAGGAGTCTTGGGGGCTGAGTACTCATGACTAATTCCATTCTCACAGCAGAATTTGTCTAAGTACTGATTCTCAAAGTCCTTGCCATGATCACTTTTGATTCTTATAATATGCTGATCTTTCTCAACTGTGATCTTGGAAGCTAGTTTCTTGAATGCCATGAAAGCTTCACTCTTGTCTCTGAGAAAGTCTACCCATGTAAACCTTGAGAAATCATCAATGCAGACAAGAAAATACTTCTTTCCTCCATAACTTTCCACAGCCATAGGCCCCATTAGATCCATATGAATTAGATCTAAAATCCTTTTAGAAGTTCTGTCCTAAACTTCTTTATGCTGAGATTTGGACCCCTTCCCAATCTGACAAGGACCACATACTTTATCTCTATCAATTCTGATCTGGGGGAATCCTCTGACAACCTCTTTGCTGATGATGCTCTGGAGATTCCTGAAGTTGATGTGTCTAAGTTTCTGATGTCAGATCTCTGACTCTTCAATAGATGTTCTTTGATATGTTAAAGAACATTGTGCAGGAACATGTAGCTGATAGCAATTTTTAGCTGATCTTTTTCCTTCCATGAATAAGTCATTGTTCTTATTCATTACCTTGCAATTTTCTTTGGTGCAGACTATTGTCATGTCATCATCACACAGCTGACTGATGCTAATAAGATTTGCTTTTAGTCCATCAACTAGCATAGCCTTCTTTAGTTTAGGCATTCCTTTGACAACCAGCTCACCTTTACCCATTACTTTTCCCTTATTTCCATCTCCAAAGGTGACAAAGTCTGATGATCAGGCTTTTAAGTTCTACACAACTGAGCAATCTCCAGTCATGTGTCTTGAACAGCCACTGTCAAAGTACTAGTTTCCCTTCTCTTCAACTCTTAGGGATATATGGGCAATCATATTGGTCTGGTTGATAATGACAAGTCCAAAATCTCTCGTGTTTTTATGTCTTTTTCTCGTTCTTTTGTCCTTTATTTTTTATATTTTTTAAGTCGGAAAGAGCCAGAATGGGCACAAGGGGGAAGCAGGAGGCAGAAGAATCACTTCTGGAGGGCATTTTGATGCCAAGGATACCAACATGGGCAACAACTTCTCAGTAGAAAGCTCTCTCTCGAGCCTGGCGGAAATCGCCCACCATTTTAGTAAAAGCTGAAGGAGAAGTTCTTGATCGTGTCCACAACGAACCTATAGTGATTGAGAGGAGAAGGAGAGGAGACATGGCACAAGAAAAGCAATTACCAGATGAAGTAGGAGTAATGCACCCTAGCCACCGAAGGAAAGAAGAGCCGCGAAAGGTAAGTCAAATCTTCCAGAAGGAGGATCGACTCTACAAGGAAAGTTGCATGTCGGTGATACTAGGGCACGGTGAGTACAGAATCTGCGACACAGGATCTTCTAAATAAGGAAAGAATTTGCCAGATATGGAAAGTCTTGGGCATGGCGGCTGTGGATTTCGGCTGAAGATCCCCCGGCCTGTGGGGAAAGCTACCTTGTGTTTTGTACTCCTATATATATGTTTTTCATGGCAGAGGCCGAAACACACAACACACAATCAACAATCTAGACACTTTATTTTTACTTTTATTTGCATTTTAATTTCCGTTGAACAATCTCGGGCATTATGCCTGCAGGCTTAGGATTTCCAGTTTTATGTACTTAAATCCAGCATTGGTGTTGGATTATTTTTCTTATTAATCAAGTAAGTTTTTCGTTTAATTTATGTCTTTGTTTAATTATTATTATTATTATTATTATTATTATTATTCTAAGTCTAGCATGAGCGGCTAGACTTGTTATTCCGGATTGAACAAAGATAAGAACTTAATGAACACGTAAGAACCGTGAGGCTTATGGACATAAGCTATGTGAAATTTGGTTCCCTCGTGTAATCGTTTTCTTTATTGCATTAAAGTGGGCTAAGCTAGTTAATTATGGCTGATCACTCGTTAATTAGAATTGTGTTCGCTACCTCTATAAATGGTCAATGAATCGTAGCTATGTGTTGGTCATAAAGAGATGGGATACATCACAGGTACTGAGGGCATCTGAGAGATCAGTGTCTAGGTAAATCTAGGTCTGTCTAAGGTATAATGCTACTTTGTTGTTTACAATCATATGAGAGATCGGGGTTGGGCAACAAGTTAGAGTTTAGGGGACAAGAGATCACCTCTAAGCTAAACTGAAAGGATAGATTGGGTAAGTGAGAGAGATCCGTTGCCTATAACCAGATAATTAGGTTCACATAAGTAATCAGTGTGCCCATGATCGGTCAAGTGTTTATTAAGTTCGAAATCTAAATTCTAATTCGGAATACGTTACTACTAATATTTTCCTTTCTTTGCTTTGCTTTGTTTTGTTATTTTATTTTATAGTATTTATATTAAGAAGTATGGAGACCACAACAACCCTCAATTTTGGAAAAGTGACATTGGAAGATAGGATTCATAGCTCCTCATGGGATCGACCCTTACTTTCGTTGCTAGCTACGCCTTACATTGGGCATAAGGATAAGTCTCTCTTGAGATTTATTCTGACCACAAAATGACCGCGCGTCAACAACCCATTGCTTCTTTTGTGCAGACTTCTTCCTTTTCTAAACAGCTGGTCTCTTATGGTTGTTGCTGGAATGCTGAACCACAAATCTCCTTCTCATTCTTTTCAGATCATAGAGATACTTCTCACAATATAGACCAATGTGGTATTTTTCTTCACAATAATAGCAGATAATTCATTTTCTGTTGCCATTATAAGCAGTCATCTTCCTGTTAATGTTCTTCTGGATGTTTTAAACATTATTTTATACATGCACTGGTTGGCTTGTACTTGCTTTGACAAACACTGTCTCGAACTGTCCACTATTATTTCCAAGACCTGGATGACTCTTTCCTGAATGTCCTGGAGTAGTAAGAATCTTATTAAGATTCTTAGTACCATTTTTCAGCATATTGACATTCCTTTGGATAGATTTGAGTTCTGCAGATAACTCTTCAATCTCTTTCTTTTGTTGTTGGATGATGACCTTCTGTTCAGCATTAGATCTGATCAATTCCTCATTTTCTTTGAGAAGATCTTTGTTGTGAGATTACAGAGTTTTGTTGATCTCAACAACTTCAAGCTATTTTTCATACATCTCCTTGTATGTCTTGACAAACTCTTCATGGCTGAACTCTTCATTGTCTGAGTCTTCTTCTTCTGCAAGTTTGAAAGGATCCTGGATTGCTGAGATTTTTGCTGTAAAAGCAATAGTGTCTTCATCTAAATCACTGCTGCTTCCATCAGAGTCATTGTCACTGAGAGAAGCATTGTAATTCTTTTTATTTTTCTTCAGAGTATTTGCATACTCAGCTTGAATGTGTCCAAAACCATCACATTCTCTGCATTGGATTCCTCTCCTTGGATTTGACGGTTGAAACTCTTTCTATTCATTGCTAGAGTTTCTGTCTTACTAAGAATTACCAGATGGCTATCTTCTGTTGTTGGACCTTCTGGAAGACTGCTTATTTACTCTTATTAACATTCGACTAAAGTTCTTGGTGATTAAAACCATATTGTTCATTGTATCTGAATCAAGTACAAGTTTTTGATTCTGTACATGTTCAGGTACATCCTCAGAGACTTCAGTTTTAAGAGCAATACCTCTCTTCCTTGAGCTGATATCTTCATCTTCTAGGTTCATCTCAAACATCCTCAATGACCCAATCAGTTCATCAAGCCTCATACTCTTGATGTCCTTGGCTTCTTCAATTGCAGCAACTTTGTAAGCAAACTTTCTTGGAAGAGATCTGAGAACCTTTCTAACAAGCTTCTCATTGCTGATAGGCTCACCAAGAGCAAAACTCTCATTTTATATGCTTCTCAGTTTGGTATTAAACTCACTAATGGACTCTGTATCCTCCATTTTCAGACTTTCAAATTTTGAAGTAAGATTTTGAAGCCTTGACAGTCTCACTGAGCTAGTCCCTTCAAAGGTGGTTTTCAGTATATCCCATGCAGCTTTGGTAGTCTCACAAGTTGAGATCAGGCTGAATGTTTCAAGATCCACTACAGAGAATATTGCATTGAGAGTTTTAGAATTGACATTGTACCAGTTCTTCTGCGGTACAGTCCACTCTCCTTTTTCAATCTCCACATGCTTTCCTTTCTTGGCAACAGTTGGCTTTTCCCATCCTTCAGTGACACTTTTCCATGCAAGCTCATCTATTGATCTCAGAAACGCCCTTATCCTTGCTTTCCAGTAATGATAGTTGTTGCCTTCAAGCAATGGTGGTCTGACCGTAGATCCTTCTTCTTTGATTGAACTCATGACTGAATTTCAACCAAAACCTTCACACAGATATGTACTTTTCAGGACTCTTTTCACACTAAACCAAAGATGACCCGCTCTGGTACCAATTGAAGTTACATAAACTGTGCGATCATGTTCATCATCATGTACTTGTATATTGTTGTGAACATTCAAGGTCAGAATGGATAAATTGAAAGCAAGTAAATGGCACGAGGTTGATAACCCCGTTCGATCAACTGATCTACATCTAGGGGACTTCACAAGTGTGTGAGAAATAATTCACTACTTTGTTGTATGGTTACAAAGGCTATTACACGAAGACCTCCTGTCACTCGACCCCTTTCCTACCTACTACAACTTCTTTCATGGAATTGAATTGTGAGCTCCCCTCACAACCTAGAATCCCTCTAGTTCCCATAGGAAATCTCTTCAGAGACTCCTCTAAGTGTGTATGAAACAGATTCAAACACAGACTAGACACACAATGATCACAAGGATCAAACCTAGTCTACCCGAATACTATATGCTTCAAAGATGAAGTCTTTTAGACTCTCTATCCTTTGTGTATTCGTAAAACTCTCGTCACCTAAACTAATATGATTTCCAAGCTATTTATAAACAAAAGATATAGCCTTAACAAGGTAATCAGAAGTCCTAATTTGACTAGAATTCAATAAGGAAACTTTTCCTTAATTAAATCAGACTTTCCTAGTTTAGATGTCTTCCTTGAATAGAACTCCTTCTTTCCTTCTTTGATCTTCATCACGAACAAGGCAGCTTCTATTCTGAAACGTCCATCTTGATTATGCAGCTTCAACTCCTTGAATCTCGCTTGGCACGTCTCTTGTAAATTCTCTGGATAACCATGTACATGATCATGTTCACGAACATGATTAAGTACATGTCTTGATCTTCAATCAGATTGGCAGCAGAATGTTCACAGTAATGTCCAGAACATGTTATTCGAACATGAATAACTAAAACCTTTTGTGTTCTTTTGATATAGCCTTACAGATCATGATAATCTCAAACACTTGAATGCAGATGGCACTAACAGACACATTCGTACCTTTACATTATTTGTACTTTATATTTCAGTTTTAACAATCTCGGGCATTATGCCCGTATGCTTTTAGGTTTAATTTTATGTTCTCTAATCTAATGTTGGTGTTGGATCATTTTTGTTATTAATCTAAGTAAGTTTTCTGTTTCAATTATGTCTTTTTTTTACTTATTTTCATTGTTGTTCTAAGTCTAGCATGAGCAGCTAGACTCATTATTTTTTATTGAATAAAGATGAAAACTTAATGAACATGAAATAACCGTGAGGCTTAATAAGAATAAAGTTGCCTTAAAATTGTGTGAATTTGGTTCCGTCTTATAATCGTTTTCCTTGTTACATTAAAGTTGCCTAAGCTAGTTAATCGTGGCTGATCACTCGTTAATTAGAATTATGTTCACTACCTCTATACATGGTCCATGAATTGTAACTGTGTGTTGATAATAAAGGGGATGTGATATATCACAGATACTGTGGGCAAATTGAAAAATCAGTGTCTGCAGTAAATCTGAATCTGTCTAGGACATAAAGTTGTCTTGTTGTTTACAATCAATTGAGAAATCGGGGGTTGGGAAACAGATTAGGGGTTAGGGGAGGAGAAATCATCTCTAGTCTAAACTAAAAGGATAGATTGAGTGCGTAAAGAGAAATCTAGTGTCTTTAATTGGATAATTAAGTTGATATAAGTAATCAGTGTGCCCCTAATCGGTTAAATGTTTGTTAAGTTTAAATCGACATTCAAATTCGAAATACTTTACTATTGATATTTTCTTCATTTTGTTTTATTTTACTTTACAGTCTTTACATTCAAAGTACGGAGACCACAACAACTCTCAAACTTTTGGAATTGGTGACATTGGAAGATAGGATTCATAGCTCCTCGTAGGATCGACCCTTACTCACATTTGTTGGCTACACCTGCAGTGGGTATAAGGATAAGTCCCTCTTGAGATTTATTCTCACCACGAAATGACCGCGTGTCAACAACTGTATATTTTAAATAACTTTTGGATATGAATTGATGATGTTTATTATTTTAAGTTGTGTATTTTATATAGCTTTGTGGTTTATTTGCTATCATTTGGAGGTTTTGATATATTTGCTAGTTTTGCAGTAATAGTTGTGTTTTCATTGCATAATTGAATCAAAACAGTTAAATACGGGCATGAAGAGTTGAAGAAGGATTTAATTAGGCTCTTGAGCATAATTAAATACTTAATTAAAGCATAATGGACTGGATTAAATGATCAAAACTTGTGAAAATTCAAAGCTCATTGTGAAAATACACTTGGGTCGACCAGTAGAGTGTCCGTTGACCTAAACCAGTGCAAATTGTGAAGGCCTGGGTCGACCCGACCGAAGTCACTTGGGTCGACCCTTTGCAAAAATAGGCCTTTGGGTCGACTGAAATGGCTTGGTTGATCCATGTGCCCGGTTACGCGGAAATGTAATTTTTTATCTCCAATTAAGGGTTCTAAATCTAGATATAAAAGCCTTCATTTTGATACACAAAGAAGACGACCTCATATGCATTAGAGAGACATAAGAGAGAAGAGAAGAGAAAGACTAGGATTTGTCATCTTGTAACGCCCCAATTTTACTTTTAATAGAAAAAGGGCACGTTACTCATGCTTTTCATAAATAAAATTATTTACTTTAAATACAACGGAAGTTTCAATCATAAATTGGCATTTAATACATAGATAAAAATAAAGTAAAATAAATATTTTCATTTAATCGTGCTTAACCATTTGACCACCACCATCACATCTTGTCCGCTCACACACCGTCCGAGCTCTTGCCTAAAAGGAAATAAAGATTTGGGGTGAGTTCTTTTAAACTCAGTGGGGAGTGACTGTTATCCAAACTATAAATTTAACAAGTAAATGTGCGAAAATATAAAATCTTTGGTTCGTAGACCATCATGTAATCTGTATTTCTAATTCAGCCCATAGGCTCGGTACTTTATAGTCCAAAGGACTCCGTATTTTATAGTCTCGAAGACTCGGTACTTTATAGTCCGGAGGATTCGATATTGTATTTTCACATGACTTGTACAAAAATATAGAAGAGATAACAATATATATTCCAACATATAATCCCCACCTTGACCTTGACTTTGAGTAAAGAATTAATTAGATCCACACGTGCCGCCTCGATGAACCCAGATGAGAAGAGAGAGACTCGAAAATATTTTTGAGAGAAACTTTGAATGTTTGATGTGATTTTTGTGTAGGAGGATTCAACTATTTATACTAGAAATTGGGGACTAATCATGGAAAGGTTGAAATTTGATTGATTTCTTTCCAAAACTCAATATACTTGGATAAGGAAATTAGGTTTAGGGTTTGGTGTAATGGGCTCAACTAAAGGGCTTACAAATTGGGCTTAGAAAAATAAATTAATTATTATGACATTGGTCCAAAATAGAATATGCATAAAATATAACTTAAATTATTTGGCGCGACTTATAGGATTCGATAATATAATATTTCAGAATCAATTAAAACTAGTAAAATGCTTTAAAATTTACGGGGCGCTACATTCTTCCCTACTTAAAAAGAATTTCGTCCTCGAAATTTCAAAATTATATTTTCAAAACCTGAAATGGCAAAAATAATTTCATACAACATACTTTCATAAACCATAATTTCATAAACTTTGACATGAAATATAACTTGAATCGTTACCTCTTCTCGGAGCGATGTGGCGGATATGATAATGGTCATTACTTGCTTACACACACACACACACACACACACACACACACACACACACATATATATATATATATATATATATTTTAAAAGTATGCAGGAAAGTAGACATTCTCTGATACCACTCTGTAACGCCCCAATTTTACTTTTAATAGAAAAAGGGCACGTTACTCGTACTTTTCATAAATAATACTATTTACTTTAAATACAACGGAAGTTTCAATCATAAATTGGCATTTAATACATAGATAAAAATAAAGTAAAATAAATATTTTCATTTAATCGTGCTTAACCATTTAACCACCACCATCACATCTTGTCCGCTCACACACCGTCCGAGCTCTTGCCTGAAAGGAAATAAAGATTTGGGGTGAGTTCTTTTAAACTCAGTGGGGAGTGACTGTTATCCAAACTATAAATTTAACAAGTAAATGTGCGAAAATATAAAATCTTTGGTTCGTAGACCATCATGTAATCTGTATTTCTAATTCAGCCCATAGGCTCGGTACTTTATAGTCCAAAGGACTCCGTATTTTATAGTCTCGAAGACTCGGTACTTTATAGTCCGGAGGATTCGATATTGTATTTTCACATGACTTGTACAAAAATATAGAAGAGATAACAATATATATTCCAACATATAATCCCCACCTTGACCTTGACTTTGAGTAAAGAATTAATTAGATCCACGCGTGCCGCCTCGATGAACCCAGATGAGAAGAGAGAGACTCGAAAATATTTTTGAGAGAAACTTTGAATGTTTGATGTGATTTTTGTGTAGGAGGATTCAACTATTTATACTAGAAATTGGGGACTAATCATGGAAAGGTTGAAATTTGATTGATTTCTTTCCAAAACTCAATATACTTGGATAAGGACATTAGGTTTAGGGTTTGGTGTAATGGGCTCAACTAAAGGGCTTACAAATTGGGCTTAGAAAAATAAATTAATTATTATGACATTGGTCCAAAATAGAATATGCATAAAATATAACTTAAATTATTTGGCGCGACTTATAGGATTCGATAATATAATATTTCAGAATCAGTTAAAACTAGTAAAATGCTTTAAAATTTACGGGGCGCTATACATCTACTCAAGAATAGGTGACAAGGTTGTTAGAGAACGGGTGCTACTGCAAAGGAGACAAGACAATTGGATTCATCCTTGCTATTTGGTTTTATTGTTTATTTTGTCATGAACACTTATACTCTAATTTTGATTGTTTATTTAATTATGTGTAGCTAATTTCATATTTAGGTTTTAAGGATTGGGTGTTATGGCTTTTATTAATATAAGTTTAACTTTAATTAAACAAATTTGAAGAACGGATCACCAAACGGTTCCAAATTCAGAACGGATCTCTACATCAACAAAAATTGCTAGACTTTAATTAAAGTCTAAAAATGACCAACAATCACATTACACTCCTCTATAAGACGGGTGAAATGAAATTTGAAGAAGATACTTTGGCCAATATTCTGAGAGCACTATTACACTTCTATTTTCCAAGAGAGAATAACTTCTCTACAAATACTCAAAATACTACAAACTGATCAAGACTGATCAGTTTAAACGACAGCAAGAAGATTAAAGCTCCGTGTCAGCTTGTTAAAGCATCATACTCATCTACAAAACTCTACTTGAGAAGAGAGAGAATTGAAAAATCACAAGCACATTCAGTCTGCAATTCAAGTCCAGCTGAAGCTCTTCTGAACAAAGATCCAGAAAAGTATCAACATCCGCTCAATTCAAGGAGCTCAATCTGTTGATAACCCCAGTTCAAGACCAATCATCTTGAAGATCGAAGGAGATCTAAAATCTTGTAAAGACAACAATAGCACTTAATTCTCCAACTAAGTGTGAGCCATCACTAAAGAAAGTGCCGCCGCAATAGCTACCTGTTGGAGACTGCAAGTGTGAGTCGTCGACCCAGCTGAGGTAACTTTGTAAAGAAACTAACTGTTACCAGGTTCAGCTAACCCCTCAATTCATTGTATAATTTGTAAAATGAACTCAAGTTATATAGTGAATTCATCCTTGAAGGAAGAGAGGACGTAGAAGTTTTAAGGCTTCAAACCTCTATAAAATTGATTGTGTGTTGTATTGCTTTCGTTCTCTTATTGTGCTTATCTTTAAAGTTTGCATACACGCTCACACACAACTTATGCCATTTTGAATCTAACTGAAAATAGGTGAGCTAACATATTTAAACGAGTCAAGGCCCTTAAAGATTTCCGCATTCATTTTCAAGTTTTTGAATTCAGTTTATTCACCCCCCTTCTAAACTGAATATGACTCGTCTGGGACCAACATGTCTTAATAAACAGTTTGATAATAAACCAGTGATTGCCCACTATTGATAAATTAAAGACTAAAGTCGGATTGCATGAATAAATGAGATAATGATCCAGTTTTCCTAAAACCTAGGTTTTCCCCATTAAATCAGTCTAAGTATTTTAATTTGTTGTTTTATTTTGTTTTACTATGTCATCTTACATGCGTATTTAGTGTCTAGATATTAGTTAGGTACTTGTGTTTGAGAACATGAGTTGTATGCAATCTTTGTAGGATACGATTTTTCTTGCTCATCTTTGTACTACAATAACACCGTGCACTTGCAGCCACTTATTTGTTAATAAATAGCGTGCCGGTTGTTCAGATAGATGATCACATTGTACAAGTCCTTGTCGAAAACTAACTTAGAGGAGTTGATTGGTTCTCTACTGAGTGAGGCCTCCATATGTGGGTGTGTACAACAAACTTGGTAATCATATCATGTGTCATTTTTGTGCTTTTGTTATTTATATTCTCACTCTATAGATCATACAAATGAACATCATAAAAGAGAACAAGATAATCAGATAACACAGATTACGTTTTATCAATGTTATAACTAATTTTAATTTCTAAACTTGTAATTTAATAGTGTAATAAGAACTATAATACAAAATAACGTGTAGTATGGATCCAGACAGGTATTTGATGGGGTTACGCTATGGGTTTCGGAGGAATTGTGGTTTCAAATTTGCGTTTTAATCACTTGATTGAGTAATTAATGAATTACATACCAATGAAAAGGTGAGACTATTTGTATATTTTAGATTTTTAGTCTTATACCTTAAAATTTCTCAAAATATCTCGTACTCACTCTGTTTTTGAATAAGTGTTATTCTGAATGAATGCACACATATTAATAAAGATATTAATTAGATAATTAAATTACATTATACACCCTATCTTCCCTGTTAAGATGAAAATGTGAAATTTTTATCTCAATTTTATAGAATGATACTTTTTGTGAAACAAAATTAAAGTGATAAAATAACACTCATTGTAAAATGGAGGAAGTATATTTTTTCATAAAAATAACAAAACGATATACTACCTCCGTTTCATAATGTTTGTTGTTTTGTTTTTTTTTATCTGGAATTAAGAATTAATTTCGTGGACAAATATACCCATCCCTTATATATGCCATAAAATCTAATTCATCTATATTTTCCTAAAAAATAACAATATTTTTTCTCTCCATATATTTTTCTCTCTTCATATATTATAGGTAAGTTAGAATAAAAAAATCTTGTAGGATTTGAGAGGGTTAAAATTGGGAGAGAGGATGTCAAATTATATAAAACAACAAACATTTTGAAACTAAAAAAAAAATCTTAAACAACAAACATTATGAAACAGAGGTAGTATTTATTATCTGTAATAACTATTTATGTAAAAATTAAATTAACTATTGCTCAAGGCATTCACTCAGAATAACATAAACAATAATATATATGACTATGCATACACATTTATCTATAATATTAATTACTATTGTCGCTAAAACTATAACAAAAATTGTAGCGATAAATTCTTGTTCTCATCGATAATAATGATAATTCATTGTCACCTCATAAAACATGGTTGTAATATATTGTAATATAAAAAATGCAATAATAATTTAATTTGCAATCCTAAGAAATAGAAAAAAATTGCAATAATAATTTATTGTGTGATCCTAAGAAAATAGATTTTTCAATTAATCCCATAAAATAATAAGGCCAAGTATATAGTCTAAAATTTAAGTCTTTTTTGCAAAAAATGTCCCGAACTTAAAAAATGAAAAAAAAAATCACTAAACTTTCTAGATTTTTGTAAGACTGTCTGAGAATTCAATATTAAGTGTCGGATCACGGATAAAGCACACACGGGTTTTGAAATGATGTGGAAAATCATATTCCATATTGAGATTAAATTAGATTTTCCACGTCAGTTTACACATTAAAATCTGGAATACCTTGACAGCTATTTGACATCGAAAATTGAATCACATGTCATTTTTACAAAAATAAGAAAAGTATGAAGTATTTTTGACATGTTTTCAAATTCATCACATATTTATAAAACAAATTTATAAAATTTAGGACATAATTATAATTTGGCAATTAATGATTCTTTTGATTGATTGCATATTAAATATATATATAAGTACGAAATCTTCGTAAGAGTTTGCAATTATGATTAGCCAATTATGACAAATTTATGAAATATCGAGTAACAAAAAAACATATAATTTACACTGTTAACGTGAATACTCAATTTCGACTAAATTTACTTGTACCTAACAAAATCAGCCTGCTTCATATAAAATTTAAATTTCTTAATTTTGGTCAGATTTACAAATTTATGGCAATTGCACTCGATTGCAATCAACAGTTTATTTACGAACCAAGTAATATGTACTGTAAATTGCACAGTGATTTGGATTTTATTGTTATATCAAGCCCATTAATTTCATTAATTTTAATCTCATAAAAGTAATCATACCAATTTCTTATAATCAACCTATATAATTAATGATTCATAATTACAAAGGGTAAAATACGTTTTAACATATGTTAGGCAGATTATCATAAATATAAATCACAATTATAACAAAACCAATTACTAATTGGAAAATTGAAATTACAACCAAGAGATTGTGGGTATCGTTGGATATATTTGAAATAATGATAATATAACCCGACATTTATTTCGTTCGCATCCCAACTTCTTTTTTCCTTCTGTTCCTGCACATAATTTTCCTCACACACTCACACACACACACACATATATATATATATCCACCCGTGTGCTCTCATTACTGCCACACCCCCCTACCCGCCCCCGGGTCTTCGTCTTCTTCTTTAATCAGAGTCTGCACAATTGGTTTGTAGCAGCAATCTCCATCGGTAACCATGTTGGCCTTCTCTCTCATCCTCATATTTTCAATCTCTCTGTCCATCTTCATCCTCCTCCGCGCCACCGCACGGCGGCGAGGCCGCCTCCCACCGGGAAACCTGGGGCTGCCCTTCATCGGGGAGACGCTCCAGCTGATCTCCGCCTACAAGACGGAGAACCCGGAGCCGTTCATCGACGACCGGGTCGCGAGATACGGCTCGGTTTTCACGACCCATTTGTTCGGCGAGCCGACCGTGTTCTCGGCCGACCCAGAAACGAATCGGTTGATCTTGCAGAATGAGGGCCGGCTTTTCGAGTCGAGCTACCCCGGTTCGATATCCAATCTGCTGGGCCGGCACTCGCTCCTGCTCATGAGAGGGAGCCTGCATAAGAGGATGCACTCGCTCACGATGAGTTTCGCCAACTCGGCCATCATCCGCGATCATTTGCTGCTCGACATAGACCGCCTGGTCCGGCTCAATATGGACTCTTGGACCGGCCGGGTTCTCCTCATGGAGGAGACCAAGAAGGTAATTAATTAATTAATTAATTAATTAAACCTATTAAAAGAAAGAAAGATAAATCTTCCCCATTACGAATCAAAAGATTTTTAGTTCATTCCCTTTTTGTAATGAGAGAAAATCACCGTGGCAAAAAAATAAAAAAAAAGGCGCACGTTAGAACTCGAATAGAAAAATGTAGGCGCATGTTAGCACGCAATCGAGTTAATTTCAATATGGAGTGGGAGGGGGGTTTTGAGTGCATGCGTGATGATTTCATGTTAGGAGCACTTTTTTTTGTTTTTTTGAAAATATAAAATAATAAGAAAAATGGAAGTAAATGACTCGGATTCCCATAGTGGCTGTCGCACATCTACCTAGTTCAAGTTAGCATCCAACAACATGCCGCTAATCTCACACGATACAACGCAAAAACGCACACACCCGAGTGGGTGTGTGAGAGATTTATTTACTTTTTGCTTTTTTGATGTTGCCTATATTATTGTCGATTGAGCTTTAGAAGCACAATGAACCCACACACATGTGCATGTAGTGTGACCCATTGATTCTCTTTGGCCTTTTAGCCCATTATCTTTTGTTTTCTCATCATTGTATGGATATGCTAAGGAAGGTTCTATACCCCTAAAGATTGTTTTTTTTTTTTAAATAAAAACCTAGCTATACATGCTTTATGTGAGATTGGATTTAATATTGATTTATTCAAGATTATATATATTTTTAAAAAATAATTAATGGTGTTAATTAAATTGATGATGATGATGTTGAATACATGTGCAGATAACTTTTCAGTTAACAGTGAAGCAGCTGATGAGCTTTGATCCGTGTGAATGGACTGAGAATCTCATGAAAGAGTACATGCTAGTTATTGAAGGCTTTTTCACCATCCCCCTCCCCATTTTCTCCACCACATACAGAAGAGCTATTCAAGTACTATTTTTATATTTAATTACTTAGTTACCCTTTCATGTAATTTAAATATTTAAATGAAATGTTATGGTTTCTATTAATCTTTAATAATAATATAACGCGTCCCGTTCGTGTATTAGGCTCGGAGAAAGGTGGCGGAGGCGTTGAGTTTGGTGGTGAGGGAGAGGAGGAGAGAGAGTGAAAGAGGAGAGAGAAAGAACGACATGCTGGCGGCGTTGTTCGATGAGGAGGGCGGCGGAGGAGGCTTCTCCGATGAGGAGATAGTGGATTTTATGCTGGCTTTGCTGGTGGCTGGCTATGAGACCACATCCACCATTATGACTCTTGCCGTTAAATTCCTCACCGAGACCCCTCTTGCTTTGGCTCAACTCAAGGTAACTCCCATCTCTCTCTCTCTCTCTCTCTCTCTCTCTCTCTCTCTCTCTCTCTAATATTTTAATTGCGTAATATATTTACTTCATACGCGGTAATTAAATTCATATAGTTAACTAAATCGTTTGGGTATGATATATAAATAATAAATATAAATGACCTGCCGCTACAGCTAAATTGATCCCGGTCCCACATTTCTTTCTTATAAATAAATTACTCCAATTTACTAATTATAAAGCCGTTCTGTAAATTTGATCTTTTCCATCTTTCATCTTAATATAATTACAATTACACCTATAATCTAAATGAAATCCATTAATGAATATATATGGATTGCAAACTTCATGAGATCGAATGTTAGTTAATTGGAATTCAAATTAGACTATTCATAGTTAAGCACATATCTAAGTATTTCATATTATGATGTTTTAGTTGAAGAGTGTTATAGTTCATATTATATCTATACCTTTATATATGAGCATGTCACACCTTATTTTCTAATTATAAATTATCCGTGATTTACCTTTAACTACGGGTTACTCCTCTTGTTAAAAAAGAAAAAGAAACAGTAGATCATATTCATGTGTTGCTCCTGTCTAGGTCGATTGTTTCTGTAAAATTCGCATAATATGGCCTACTGTGATATTTTACTGTACATATATATAAAATATATATATATATATATATATTTTCATGACATATATTTTATAATGTAAAAAATGAAATATAAAATTAAAATAAAGAATTCTCGAATCTCAAAAGAGGGGCCTACTAAATTCTTGGTGGACCCAAGGCTCCCAAGGCCTCGAGTATGGTGGCCATTTCTCTTAAATGGATCATCTTCTTATCCAAAATCTCATCCAACCAAATTCCAGCGACTCACAAAAAATGCAAAATTATTTTCAATCTATTCATCTGCGCCCTCTATAAAAATCAATCCTCTATAAAAATATGGCAAATATTTTCAAAATTGGCCTTAATAACACACACACTTTTATATTATTGATAATTTTAAAAATAAGGAATTTGATATAAAATTATTATTATGAAATACTATTATACTTCACTTTTTACTTTTTAGTCAGCCTTGTAAAGAAAATAAAAGTAGGTGTAATTTATTTCTAGTTCCAGCTGAGATGATCCTACATTAATTCCAATTTGCCATGATTATGCCGGCAGGTTGCAGGTTGTGGGCCTAGGGTTTGTTTATAAAATTACTACAAAAACTCACTAATTTAGTACCAAATAAACATTACTAATCATAGTTATTATACTTTTTAATTACTAGAAATAAACTATTGTTTTAGTAGTATACAATAGCAACTTGTGTTAATTTTGATCGAATTATATTAAAACACAATTGGGCAATATTCTCAATTCAATATATTTTCTTAACCTCAACCCAACCCTAACACTTGGGAGTGGGACCAACATGATCAGCAATTTGAATTCTAATTACATTTCTCTACCTAAATTATACATGATTAATTATATGTGACATTTGCTGGTAGAATGAAATAGGAGGATGAATATTATTTTATGATTGAATTAAATAGTGAAGTAATTAGAAACTATTTTTGTTTAGACGTTTCTAGTTTTTCAATTTATAATTTTTTTTCTCACTATTTTATTTATACGTAAAAATAGAGGTCTAAGCTGCAAATAATACCTAATGATTAATTTAGGGAGTGAAGTATGCTGTGATCTTTTTCATTTTGAGTAAAATATTCGAAAAGTGAACAAAAAAAAAAGTGTAAATACTATTTCGGACTAATTGTGTTAACGGGAGTCAAATGGTAGATTGATGTTTGCTCCTCAATGGAAATGATAGAGACAGTTTTGTACCTTTATACTCATTTTTTTAATGAATAAATATAATACGCCATGAATAGAAAAATAAACTTTAATCACGTAACATTTTGTGCCATACTATCTCATATTCGTTAATGAGAACATTAATGTGCCGACCATCGAACATTTTCAAATTAAAATAGTCTATTAGAATATCAAATACCCCTAGAATTAGACGTATACACATATTATTACCTTACAAAAGGAGACTTTATTACTACAAATTTTAATTTCCTTTTTTCTGCCACGTAGTAATTGTAATAAAATTGATATTCTGCTTATGTAAATTTGCGAAATAAAGGACAAACCGACAAAGGAGAAAAATGTGGACGTCCACAGACAACCACACGAGTGGGCTGGGATGCTATATGGCCCCAACCTTTTCACATTACCCCTCAAAAATAAAAAAATCCCCATTAGTTTTTTTCGTTAAAAAGAAAAAAGAAATTAAAAAAAAGAAAGAAAGAAAAAAGTAGTAAATAAAATAAAATAGAGTGAGAGTTAAGAGTAATGTCAATTTCAGTGAAAAAGATGGTTCACCATTCAAAGTCTCCAACTTTCATGTTCACACGTGCGCTTGTTAAGTCATATATCAACCCATAACTAAATTTCCCCATTATTGATTACCAAAATCTTTTTGCGTCTTCGCCTTCCCTCGAATTTACCCTCTTTTCATACCTCAATTACTTTTTTTTTTCCTTTTCGGATATTTACTTAGGAATTGAAGATAGTGTATGTATATGCGTTTGAAAATATAAAAACAAGTATTATTTGACACAATAGAGTATAGCAATTTGAGATTTTCAACTTTTAATTAGCTTTATCATTTTTGGGCATACAACAAAATTATATATACTGTATATATATGTGTGTGTGTGTGTGTTTGTGAATTTATTTATGTGATAGCATTAGCATTAGCATAGATAACATAGTGGTATGGTCAAAAAAAAAAAAATTTGGCAGAAGTAACAGAGGGTATAGTCAAAGCATTGTTCAGACAGACAACGTTAATGGTCGCCAGCAGAAGCCAAACACTCTGCACGCCTATGTCTCAGCCTTGTCAGAACTAACACTCTAGGGTTAATTTTGTCATTCCACTTCTTTTGGCTTCAAATATTTTACTATATGCTCCACTTTATTTTATCGTAGGACTTTATATTGAAATATTCAACTCATGATGAACTATATGAAGCTGAACTTAAAAGTAGTTTATATGCTTTTACAAAAAATAAAATAAAATTAAATACACTAGTGTATTGTATTGTGCATATATGCTATCAGGATATATTTCAGCTCTTTTTTATTTCGTTATCTTTTTATCTAACCACTTTGAGTTCTATATTTTAAATATAACTGATCTCATGTGCTATGTAGGGAAAAGTGTTTGGATTAATGTTGTAAGAAAAATATAAGACTGTTCTTTGGTTCTTAATTAGTACAAAATGAAATTTGTTGTAAAAAAAAAGGATGTATAAACCAATGTTGATAAGATAACCCATTTTTCTTTTACAGGATGAGCATGAAGAAATCAGGGTAAAAAGGGGTGAAAAGGAAGCTCTTCTATGGGAAGATTATAAATCAATGTCGTTCACTCAATGTGTAAGTTCATTTTAGTACTTGAGTATTTAATTTTGAAACCATATTACTCATTTGGAATAGAAAATCTTGCGTGCCTTATTATCGACCTTTAATTTATTTTTTATTGGTTAATTTTAGGTGGTGAATGAAACTCTTCGAGTAGCTAACATAATAAGTGGTGTGTTTAGACGAGCAATGACCGATGTTACTATCAAAGGTGAGAATTGCAGGTTCCAATTGACTTGCATATATGATTTGAATAAATGATTTAAGTCTCACTATCTATATATTTCATGTCATATTAGAAGGTTATACAATTCCCAAAGGATGGAAGGTGTTCGCTTCTTTGCGAGGAGTACACATGGATCATCACCACTTCAAAGATGCTCGAGTTTTCAATCCGTGGAGGTGGCAGGTACATATGCACACATTTTCGTGTAATTTTAAAGTAGAATAATACGATTCCGGTCACAAATCGTCTAATGAGACATCTCATGGGTGAATTTGTTCCCGACCTATAGAATAGTTCGGGAACAAGTAGCACGGTGAACATGTTCAACCCATTCGGAGGCGGGCCTAGGCGTTGCCCCGGAGCGGAGCTTGCTAGGGTAGAGCTTTCGGTTTTTCTTCATCGGCTAGTCACTCAATACAGGTGCGTGACAGAAACTAATGAAGCATGCTATCAACATATATCATGAATATTAATGGTGAATGTGGTAATATTATAATTAATGCGAAATGAAATTAAACACTTTATAATTTGAATGTAGTTGGGAGGCAGAGCAAGACAAGCTAGTTTTCTTTCCAACGACGAGAACTCAAAAGAGGTACCCCATCATTGTTCAAAGGCTGAATAAAGATTGAAGCATTTGATTATATATGGGGAGGATGAGAAAGTAGGGCGATCAAAAAATACTCCATATTTGTAGTAATTAAATCCAATAAAACTTGCTGCTAATATATAGCTTCATTGCCATAAACTACAGATGTAAATTGTTCTTCATTAAATTTTCCTAGCATCAATATTGTATATTATTTAGGTTTCGGGGGAGAGGTAAGAAGGTCCTTCAAGGCCAGTTCTCTCTCTCTCTCTCTCTCTCTCTCTCTCTCTAGATACCATCGAATATATGGGTTAACATGGGCACATATGTTTTTTATACCAATTGATGTTAGAATGAGTACAATATTGTTCCTTCATGTTCCATGAAGTCTGCATCATTTTGCAAAGAAATAAGTGATTCACTAGAAGCCATATATTGGTAAAGAATAATTAGAATCTTCTGTTACATTATGTCCATATATTAATAAAATACAGCAAGATACATGATATATAATTTTGTAATAAATCAATGATATTATTTTGGCCCAAAAGTTGATATGGGCCTAATTGTCTACATGCATTATACCACATGCATATACTCAACATGGGCCTGATACCCATAATAGAAATTTTAGTATATGCCAGAAAATAAGAATAATAATAAAAAAAACCTAACGCAACATTTCTCAACAAATATAACATCATACCAATCAGCATGTGTTAGCCTAACAAGGTGATATGTCAGATAATTTAATATAATAGTTTAAAATTATCTCCAAAATCGTGAACTTTGGATATAATTATAAATTTAATATGAATTTTTATAGTAGATAATTAAAACACCAACTTTTTTTTTTAACCAAAACAAATTCTATTAATTAATCAACCCTCGACCATTGAGGAAAATCTTTGTTCCACATCACCATGTCAAAGCATGTTTGCACCAACATGTGCAATAGCATAACTGCATGTGCAACACTATTTGTCTCCCTTTACATATGTCTAAAATCACAAATAAATCAATTAAAACACCAATTTTTAATTTGTATATTATTCAGCATCCTCATTTTTATAAATTTTTTTTACCACTAATTTAAGTACCAAGTAGCTCGTCTATTCAAACTCATCATGATTGACTATCAATTTTTTCTTTTTTTAAAAAGACGTCGGTATGGTCGGATTTTCAACATTCTCTATTTTTCATTGACACGAGAGTAAAAATGGACCGCTTTGACGTCGTTTTTAAAAAATCAATGATCGAGTCATGACGAATTTGAAGAGATTAACAAGTTGTCGGTTAAATTGGAAGTAAATTTATTTTATAGAAATTTAAAGATATTAAATAATATCCAAATTTAAAATTGATATTCTTATCTATTTTTAAATTTCATATTAAATTTACAATGTGCCGAAATTCATAATTTTTAACTCAATTGACTCACGTACAAGTTCTTCAAAGATGAGTTATGTACGTGGATTAAAACGCATAACATAAATGATGAAATATAAAAATCAATAAGTCCCCAATTTTCGTAAGACAAAAATTTGTATAAGACCGTCTAACGGATCTCTTATGTTAGACGGGTCAAATAATATCCAACTTACCCAGCAGATTTTTTATTTTTTTTTCTGTTTTTGGTGGTTGTTGGGCCAACAGTCCACTCCTCCTTTTTCTTCTTTCTTCTTCTTTTTCTTTCTTTCTTCTCATTTTTGTTCGTTTCTTTTTTTTCTTTTTTTTGTTTTAACAATTATTGTATATCAAGCGCAATACACGAGTTCACGCGTTAGTATCGTGCAAGACATCGAATAAAAATAATAAATTAATTCAATTTAATTTTAGGCTATATATTTATTTCAAAAATTATTATTTTTGAAATAAAAAATATAACCTAAAAATAAATTGAATTTAAAAAAAATTAATTCAATTCAATTTTTAGGGTATACATTTATTTTTAAAATACTAACGTTTTCTTCTTTCTTCTACTAAAATTTTAGGAAAAATCAAACACCCAAATTCCATTTCCTGTCCGAAAGTATCACTAATTGCAGAAGAAAGTATCACTAATTAAAAAGAAAAGTATCACTAATTACAGAAGAAAGTATCACTAATTAGAAGAAAAGTATCACTAATTAGAAAAAAAGTATCACTAATTGCAGAAGAAAGTATCACTAATTGCAGAAGAAAGTATCACTAATTAGAAGAAAAGTATCATTAATTGCAGAAGAAAGTATCACTAATTAGAAGAAAGTATCACTAATTGCAGAAGAAAGTATCACTAATTAGAAAGAAAAGTATCACTAATTGCAGAAGAAAAGTACCACTAATTGCAGAAGAAAGTATCACTAATTAGAAAGAAAAATATCAGTACAAACATATTGCAATTCAAAAAATTGAATCATTAGTTACATAAAAGAAAATGTTGCAATTCAAAAATTGAACATGATAGTGAGTAGTAGCTACTCATTATATTAGTGATGCTTCATTTTTTAATACTAGTGATACTTACTTCATAATTAATTATACTTCTTTGTTGTTAATTTAATAATTAATGCTTAATCATCGGTAATTTTCATTTTAATGAAAATATAACTTTTATCTGGTGAAGTATCATTAACATTGATGTGAAGTATCATTAATTATGGATGAAATATCATTAATAAAATTATTACAAAAAAAACACACAATTTCTAACTCTTCGTAGTAAAGCGTGAACTGGAGTCGGAAAAAAAAAGGAGAGATGTGCGTGCCTACGTGTGAGAGAGAGGGGGGGAGTGAGTTTTGCTGGGGGCAGTTTTAAAACTGCCGAAGCCAAAAAGGAAAGAAAAAAAGAAAAAAAGAGGAAAGAATTAGAGGAAAATAAAAATAAAAATAAAAATTGAATATCAAATAAAAGAGGGGAAGGGGGAGACAATTAAAAAAAATCAAAAAGAAAAGAAAAAAGGGGGAGGGGACCACTTTGTTGGTCAAATAATATCCATTTAACGTAAGTGGATCCGTTAGACGGTCTCACACAAGTGTGCCCCTTTTCGTAAAACAGAAAGGGGCGCCACATTTTTTTAAAACTTATTTACTTGACGTATTTTTGCGGAGGACTAATTTCTTCTTCTTCTTCTTCTTCTTCTTCTTCTTCTTCTTATTATTATTATTATTATTATTATTATTATTATTATGGATAAGGTCCAATTTGATCCTATAATTATATACGAAATTTCAATTTGATCCCGAAATAAAATTTTGGCCCAAATCGATCCCTCAACTTTTTAAAAGGTATCATGTTAATCCGCAAACTAATTTCCGTTAATGTCCATCAGTAACGGCCTTAAATTAAGGAAAAAAAGTCCAAATTGGTCCTACAACTATACCTGAAATCTCAATTTAATCCTGAAATAAAATTTTGGCTCAAATTGGACCCATTTTTTTTTTATTAAACCTTAATTAGATTAATTCGAGACCAATACCAAGCCACATATACAATTTATGTATCCGAAAGTAGGCATAGAGCTAATTAATTTCCCATATTTCTTCAATACACTACAGTTTATTTAATTTGTTTTTTTTCCTCACGTATTTCAGTTTAAAAAAATAAAGAATCTGAAATATAATTAATGACCGGCGACTAAACTTTGAGCAGACGGTCGGCGACGTGGGGCGGCAGGGTGGCGATGGTTCTAGACGAGAGAGAGAGAGAGAGAGAGAGAGAGAGAGAGAGAGAGTAGTTAGATTGAGAGAGAGAGAGAGAGAGAGAGAGAGAGCAAGGGGGAGTTACCTGCGACGGCGTGGAGGCGATGGCGAGCCGGCGGAGGCACTGAATCAAGGCGGCGAAGCTGTTGAGGTGCGACAGCGGAGCGAGGAGAGAGGGCTGAGAGAGAGAGAGAGAGAGATGGGAGGCGGGATCGACCGGAGATGGGAGGGTCGGGCGGCTAGGGTTCAGGATCGATTTGGGGGAAATGAAAAGAAGCCCCTTTTTTTCATATCTGAAACTTAACGATGGATTTGAATTAATTAATTTAATTAAAAATTTGAATATTAACGACGGAATATTAACTACATCTGTCCTTACATTTAAATAATTTGAATAACTGAATATTAACTACATCCGTCGTTACATTTAACCCAATTTAATTAATTATAAAATTAAATATTAACGACGGCTTAATCCATCATTAAATTTAATCAGACTTAATAAATTTAAAATTGAATATTAACGACGGATCTAATCCATCGTTAAATTTAACCCGATTTAATAAATTTAAAAATTGAATATTAACGACGGATCTAATCCGTCGTTAAATTTAACCCGATTTAATAAATTTAAAAATTGAATATTAACGATGGACCTAATCCATCATTAAATTAATTCGATTTAATTAACTATAAAATTGAATATTAATGACGGATTAGGTTCGTCGTTAACACTAACGACGGTGAGTCCGTCTTTAGTCTGTCATTAAACTTATGCGCGAAATATTCCCGCACTTTTTTTTATGCCTAGAGAGTGACGACGGACAGTCCGTCGCTAACCATCACAACTAACGATGGACATATGTCTGTCGCTACACCACGATTTTTTTTGTAGTGTTTGGGCGTCTTTTTCAATAGTCTCAATCAAAATTTAATATTTTTAGAAACCAATACTAAGTTGTAGAATCATCTAATCTACATAATGGAATTCTGATGATATATAATTATAAGCCAAAACAAAAAATGTACGTAATATTATTATTTCATGATTATTACAAGAAGAAAACTAGTCAGTTTATATCGTTTCGATCATATCTCAATTCCAGATAAGTTTATTGATAAATATTATATTCATTATAATATCATTAATTATATTGACACATTAAAGAGAAACATATACATGGGAGAAAAGTCTATATAGACAATTTATTTTTAAAATTTATTTAGTTGGGCAAGTTTTAAGGGTGTAGGAGTTATATAGGTAATTTGTACTATATCTGAACATTTGACCAATAAAATAATAATATATTTCCCACTTTTCTGAAAAGTATCTTACACAATTTGTACTTTCCATGCAAAAGGAATAAAATATTTATTTTGGAACAAAATCTCTCAATGTCTATCGAACTCGATTTCAATTTGAAAAAAAAAAGATATGGTTATGGAATTCAATTCCATTTATATCGGTATTTAATTTATGAACTACCTCTCTTACTCTCTCTCTCTCACTTCTCCTCTTTCACTCTCGTTGCCTTCAACTCCCCTCTCTACCGTTCTGTGAAAGAAAAAAAAAATCAATTTGTTCACCGGCGTTGAAGACCGACCGGCGATGGAGGAACAACGTGAAGACCGACCATCTGAAGCCGGAGAGGTTAGATGAATAGTTACTTTTATGATTTATATGTAACGAATATATAGGTTTAGAAATGTTGCATAACGATTATAGATATTACATAACGATATGTTTTGAGATCTAGAGTAACGATAGGTTTTTAGATGTGAAACGATACTATATTGATCCTTAACGAGAGTTCATGTGCCTAACGAAAGATTTTTTATGTATAGATCTTGCTTAATCGTTATGTATGTATAGATCTTGCTTAATCGTTATGTATAATTATAGATCTTGCTTAATCGTTATGTATAATTAATCGTTACGGCCTTTATTTAATTAATCGTTATGTTTAATTAATAGTTACGGCCTTTATTTAATTAATCGTTACGTTTAATTAACCATTATATTTAATTAATCGTTACGGTCTTTATTTAATAAATCATTACGCTATTTTTAACAAATCGTTATGGCCTTTAAGTTGAAATCGTTATGCTAATTTTAATTAATCGTTATGGCCTTTAAGTTGAAATCGTTATGCTAATTTTAATTAATCGTTATGCTATTTATAATAAATCATTATGCCCTATTTATAATGAATCGTTATGCCCTATTTATTATAAATCGTTATGCTATTAATACGACTATCGTTATGCTAATTTTAATTAATCGTTATTCTATGAAAGGTTTTTTTTATCTAATCGTTATGCCCTATTTATAATAAATCGTTATGCTATTAATACGACTATCGTTATGCTAATTTTAATTAATCGTTATGCTATGAAAGTTTTTTTTTATTTAATCGTTATGCCCTATTTATAATAAATCGTTATGCTATTAATACGACTGTCGTTATGCTAATATTAATTAATCGTTATGCTATGAAAGTTTTTTTTTATTTAATCGTTATGCTATTTATAATCAATCGTTATGCCTTTTTTTTTATGAATCATTATTATTCGTATTTGATCACAATTAATTAATAAATTAGAATCGTTGTGCCTCTTTTTGGTGAATCGTTATGCCTAATAACAAAAAATATAATATAAATAATAATACTTTTTTTATTAATAATAATAATAATAGTCTAAATAAGACTATTAGTAAAAAAAAAGACAATAAAAAAACAATTAATATAAATAGTAATAATTTTCAGATAATAATAATTATAATAATAAAAGTAATTATAATAATATTCTAATAATAATAATAATAACAACAACAATAATCTAATAATAATAATAGTCTAAATAAGACTATTAGTAAAAAAAAGACAATAAAAAAACAATTAATATAAATAGTAATAATTTTCAGATAATAATAATTATAATAATAAAAGTAATTATAATAATATTCTAATTTTCTATTGTGAATATAAATAGTAATAATTATTTAATAAGAATAATAATAACAACAACAATTAATCTAATAATAATAATAACAATAATAGTAATAATTGTTTAATACATGTAGCTAAAAATTTAATTTAATAATTTAATAACAGTCTAATTTTCTATTGTGAATATTAGATTCAGTGGATTAGACGCCCCCTCCAGAGGCTGAAGCCGAATATTTTGATGTACATAAAGCTGGAGCTAATAGAGAATATTAGGGAGGTCTTAGAGCATTTTGGTGGTCAGGCTACGATCCAGATGTTTACTGTCGCGAGATGCGTGTCGAGGATCCTGCACGTGAGGGTAGAGAGTGTTGGTTCTATGTCAATGGAACCACACTTCGCTTTGGGCCCTCAGAGTTCGCACTGGTGTCAGGTTTACAGTTCGGCCCGTCGAACTTCAATCCGAATGCGGCTCATCCCATTCCGCCTAACGGCATCTTTTACCGATTATTTGAAGAGAAAAAGACAACTGTGACACAGATGTATGATAAGTTCACAGATAAGAGGCTACCCAATCACCCTCCAGACTACGTGAAGATTGCGAACATCTTGGTCGTGTATCGGATCTTATTTTGCATAGACCCCTCACGCGCGATCGATGGTTGGGTGTGGGCCTTGGTGGAAGATGCTGATGCTTGGAATTCTTTTCCATGGGGGGGCTACACATTTCAGATGCTGATGCACTTTATCAGTCTCATCCCTAGAGTTCGACGGGCTATGGGCGGAGAGAAGGATGGAGCGTATCATTGGTATGGACCTGTTTGGACCGTTCAGGTAATTAGTTAAATTTACGTTTTAAAAAATTGATATTTTAATCAGAAGATATGACAATTTGTTTTACAGACATGGGCCTGTGAGGTTTTCCCCGAGCTTGGACGTCGGTTGGGCGTCGTTGGAGGCCAGTTGACCACACCTCGCTGCTTGAAGTGGTCATTTTCATCCCGGAGCTCTGATTTCTCTAGATTATTTGATGGACAGGTAATTTTTTTATATAAATAATTTAGAATATTAAATTTGTGTGTTAATATTGACATGGATAATACTCTGATGCAGTTGGATATCCAACTGATGGTGCCATCAGCTGATGATCGACAGTTGATACCACTCCTTCGTCTACTACCACGCCTTTTGTCAGTATCTGGTTTTTGGGTTGGTCGGAGTAGGCCAGTTATAGCTTGCTATGCCATGACGCTGGACAAGTCTATCCAAGAGCAGTTTCTGCAGTTCGACGGTACTAGTTGTGGCGTTTATGCTATGATGTATGTGGATCGTTTGTTGTTTGGATCCCCTAGTCTTGACGTCAGTCAAAATAATATTCAGAGATACCGTCAGAATGTAGCTCGGAGGATCTATTCACTTAGTTATTCACGCCGACCGGCAGTTCGTTATTGACACTGGTTTCTATATATGTATTGTATTTGACATTCCTCATTTGTTATATTGAAATATGTTTGTTGACACATGATTTTAAACTAATACAAACAAAGTAGAGTCGAATCAACAATCAAAGTCAGGATACAACACAATAATATAGACTTGATCAATCTAGGTCGGTAGTCTGTCTAGTCGGACACCTGGGACGGGTATGCGTCGTCTCACCACAAACACTACATTTCTTCTTTGCTCTCCTACGTACACTATCCGTAGGCACGTCCTCTGGAGGTGCATTTAAGTCCACACCACCAATTGGGATCTGGGCTGTGCACACTCTTCTGTTGTGACCAGGGCCATGACATCTAGTGCAAATCTGTCTTCGCGAGCTAGATGATGCCTCAACGCCTCCTCGAGCTCTTGACATCCGAGGACGACCAGCTTGTTTTTTAATCACTGGGGCAGGAACAATTGGTGAACCATAAGGTGGCGAAATCCACTCTTCAGAACTTGGTAAGCCCATGATCACTGAGTCGTACATGCTGACTACAGTCTCCGTCTTGTAGCACCTATCCACAAAATCATATATGTGTCCACTGGAGAATCTATGTGTGAAAAAAAAAACATAGTTAAAAATGATGATGGTTGAGCAAATGGATTTTTAACAAAAAAACATGAAAGTTGCGTACCTGATCGCCGCTGCAGCGTGGCTACATGGGATCAAATCCAGCTCGAACTCACGACAATCGCAAGTACGATGCTGAAGATCAACCATGAATGACTCCCTGCCAACCTCAACTTTCCACAAGTGTGCTAATGTCGTGCATCAAATGGGAAAACATCGTCCATGCTTAACATTCTTCGATAACTTGTTCACAGCTTCGGGAGTCAACACGTGATCCCAACTCTGTGCTGTAGCCCTTCGCTCAACAAACCATTCTTCGACAATACGCCTGAAAACCTCAAGCATTGAGCAAATAGGAAATCTTCTTGCCCACAATAGACGAGCATTGAGTGACTCAGCCGCATTAGATGTCATGAAGCTGAAACGCCGTGCGGGACACTGCGATCGGGACCAATGCTCTGGACCAATTCTACAAAGCTTCTGGTATGCCAGGGTGCTCACCAATTCCAATGCTGACATATGCCTCTGGAATACGTCTGTACGATAGGCATAGGTAGCCTCCTTAAACATGGCAATCACATGGGCACCGCGCTTCGCCATCTTGTTCTGTAAATGATAATAGCACAAACCGTGTGCCGCTCTTGGAAAAACGGCTGCGACAGCATTCTTAATGCTCTGGTGCTGATCTGACACAATGAGGAGATCTTCAGTCTCCCCCAGAGTGATATCCAACCGACTCAGGAACCACTTCCAAGAATCATCATTCTCGATCGGACCGAGACCGATTGCAATAGGTAATATTTGTTCATTTCCGTCCTTCGTCACAGCAGCAAACAGAATTCCCTTGTTCCTCCCCTTCAAATGTGTCCCATCAATCACGACCACTGGTCGTGAACCCTCCTGAAAAGCTCTGATGCACGGTCCAAGTACCAAAAACATATATTGGAACTGATTTTTAGGGGTCGTCAAAAATTCGTACAATGTCCCGGGGTTCTGTAGCTGCACCGTGTGCAGAAACGCAGGTAATTGCGCATATGACTTATCATAGTCTCCATAAATCATCTCAATAGCAATGTTCCTCGAGCGCAAAGCGAAACTGTAATCGATCTGAATCCCGTACTCGCGTAAAAGCTCAGACATCATCTCTTTGGGCTTCAGAACAACCCCCTCATCCACCAGTTTGCGAGCAAAATGTTTTGCAATGACCCTTGCAGGCACCTGGCGTGGAGCAATGCGACTCATATCCATGTGGCAAGTGTGAGTGGAGTTGAACTTGTAGATTCTCCAAACAACTCCATCCACAACAGCACACAGCCTGAACGGGCACTCCCTGCCATGCTTGCACATGTAGACCAGTCGTGTCTTGTTCGATCGATACACGACATACTCCACTCGATTCTGCATGTGATAGAGTCCTACAGCTAGGGCCAAATCATCCTTCGTACGAAAAATAGCACCCTTGTAAAGTGTGTCCGTATGTGCTGCTTAAGGCTCACCCCAATCCAGTGGGCCAACAATGTCCAGATTGGCAAGCGGAACAACCCAATTGCTCAAGGCCCTCTCAGGAACATCCTCAGACATAGTATTCGATGAGGTTGCTCCTCCTATCATACCCATCAATCGCCCCCTACCCCCTGTCGAACGAATCTAACCACAAAACTTCGTATACAATGATTCAAGCAAGGTCGATATGTCGTTCTCCTCTTCATCTTCATCAGTAGAGGGCATCTCTTCTTCTTCGTCGACTTCTTCTTCTTCCTCTCCTTCGTGCGGGCCTGCATCGTCATCAACATTCTGCTCATCTCTAACCGGATCTCTGTCTTCTGGCATGGTGTCAAGTATAACCCTTGAGCTGCTGCAGCCTCTTTGAACAACATACACAACCATCTCTGAGCTCTGTTCGTGGAGCAAGTCAAGCAAATCTGCATCATCTTTCAGTCTTGTCTTGATCTGTCTGCCACTATTGGTGCTCGACATCCACGATAACTAATACCCGACAGATGTGGGATCGGTCTCCAGTAACTCATGAATCTCTCTAATTAGTGACCTAAAACAGAAACCATCCGATGACATGATGATCTGCTCCTCTACACCATCTACGTATTGAGCTCTCTCCCATCGACCACTATGTCGTACAATAATACGATGTCTAACCATTTGTCATAACGAAAATATTCAAAAATAAGCATAACGAACCATAATGAAAATTTTAACAATAACGAAACTTAATTTTAAACATAACAAAAAATGAAAAATGAAATTTAACTATAACGAAACTTTCATTTTTAAAATAACGAAAATTTAATAAATATCATAACGAAATTTAAATTGAACAATAACGATAAATCTATTTAACCATAACGATATGCAAAAATAAGCCCTCACGAAAATTTAGTATATACATAACGATAATTAAATTTATACATAACAGAAAATTAAATTTATACATAACGAAAAATAAATTTAAACATAACGAAAATTTAATTATAAAACAATCGTTATGAATAACAATTCGTTATTATTATAAAACAATCGTTATTAATAACTTTCAATTATCGTTATTATAACTTTTAAACAATCGTTATTATTATTTTTAATTATACTTTATTATTACTTTTAATCAATCGTTATTTTTATTTTTAGTTATGGCTTTTTTTTAAATAATCGTTATTATATATAAATGATAATAACGATTGTTAAAAGAATAACGATAATTAAATTTATACATAACAGAAAATTAAATTTATACATAACGAAAAATAAATTTAAACATAACGAAAATTTAATTATAAAACAATCGTTATGAATAACTTTCAATTATCGTTATTATAACTTTTAAACAATCGTTATTATTATTTTTAATTATACTTTATTATTACTTTTAATCAATCGTTATTTTTATTTTTAGTTATGGCTTTTTTTTAAATAATCGTTATTATATATAAACGATAATAACGATTGTTAAAAGAATAACGATAGATATTATGGCTTTTAATTTTCGATATGTTTTCCATAATAAACAATCGTTATTATAAATTTTAAACAATCGTTATTATTATTTTAAATAATACATTATTATAAATTTTAAACAATCGTTATTATTATTTTAAATAATACATTATTATTACTTTTAGTAAATCGTTATTCTTAATCAAACGTTATTTTTAATTTTAGTTATGGCTTTTTTTTAAATAATCGTTATTATATATAAATGACAATAACGATTGTTAAAAAAATAACGACAGATATTATGGCTTTTAATTTTCGGTATGTCTTTTTTACACTTTCGTTATTATGGATTTTACATAATCGTTATCATGGCTTTTGTAAATGATAATAATATCGTTATTATGGCTTTTAATTTTAGTTATGGCTTTTTTAAACTTTCGTTATTATGGCTTTTCAATAATCGTTATCATGGCTTTTGTAAATGATAATAATATCATTATTATGGCTTTTAAACTTAAAATCAACCTAGAAACATAGAAACATAAAACCAGATAGCCTAAACTTAAAACAAATTCTACATTTCTTGAAGAAATAAACTCGAAACATACCTTTCAAAATTTAGGAACTTCTACTCGGCCCGTTCGTTGATGAAGACGACGTTGCTTCGTTCATAAATCTTCTGGATCAACCTCTCAATATATTTCTTCTCTTTTATTTGAGGGGAATCGACATTTTTTGTGTTTTATTGTTTTGGATGTTCCGCCCTGCCTTCAATATATGCATATTACGCTACCAACCTCTCTTACACAAAATTAAATGCATTAAATGTAATTTAATTTGGGTCAACTAATACCTACCTATGCAAATACATATTTATTTATTCTATCTACCTCATTTTGGTCGAAAAAGAAAGAGAGAATAATTGATTGATGTTCATTTAATGTTACGTGCATTAACGTTATTTTTTATAAAAAAAAATCGTTATGCTTATTTTCATTTTGGATACGTGCATTAATTTATCGTTATGATTCTTTTCGCTACGTGAATTATCGTTATTTTTTCAAAAAAATTTCATAAGAATTTCATTGTTTTAGAGTGTGGCACTTTCTAACCCTAACCCTAAAATTCATGAAATTGGATTTTTATATGTTAGGTGTGTGCATTTATTGGGTAGTTATTAAAAGTGTAAATAGTACACTTACACACAATGATTGGAATGTGGGGACATGTGTGTTATAGGGGTATTGTAGACATTTACACTCCAAATTGCCCAAATAACTCCTATAGCCTTATATCTTGTTTTTTTTTTCCCAATTACTATTTTGTTTTGCCTCTTTTTATCCATTTACACCATATACATTTACTAATTATATCATCCACAATCATTTGAATATCTTGAGACATTCTTCAATTTTTTCATAGACTTTATTAATTAATAAAAAATGAAAAAGAAAAGTCTGGCCACCTTTCTGCACACGCACAACAAGGGGCAGAATAATACACGCGAATAATACAAAGGTGAACCCCCCTGTTGTGCACGTGCAAAAAGGTGGCCAGACTAGGATTCGCGACCTCGGTCGCGAGTCTGCTCGCGGGTCCATGAGGCATCCGGCAGCCTCTCACTGTTTTGCTTTGTTCTCACTCGTTTCTTATCAGATTGACCCGATTCTTTTTGCAACTCATTCCTTACTTGATTTCTTATATTTCTAGGGTCTTCTCAAGCTCATTTGAAGTTCACAAAAAAATGGCATTAATTCCCTTCACAATAATCAAACACGTGACATTGCACAAAACATAGAAAACTATGCAAAACTTATCACTTCATGCATGCAATGCCCATAAAATACCACTCAAATGAACCTCCAAACACATGCAAAATACAAGGTTAACAACTGTCAACACGACTTTCCACCATAAGTTTTGTGATAGTCCCGAACTTATCAACAAAGCATTCATCATCTCTTTAATAGTTCGATTTTTGCATTCAGCAACACCATTAGACTGTGGTGAATAGGGAGCTGTAGTTTGATGAATTATACCTACCTTTGTGCATAACTCTTCAAACAAGGCACCATATTCTCCACCTCTATCACTTCAAATTGTTTTAATTTGACCGCTTAGTTGATTTTCAGCTTCATTTTTGAAGTTCTTAAAAGTTTCAATTACCTCATCTTTACTTCTTAAAAGTTAAAGATAACTGTATTTCGTGCAATCATTAATAAAAGTAATAAAGTACTTTTTACCGACTCTAGTTTACACAAACTTTAAGTCACACACGCCTGTGTAAATTAGGTCTAGAGGTTTAGCGCTCTGTTCAACCGAATGAAACGGTAATTTAACCAATTTTGCTTCGACACAAACTTCACATTTGTTATATGTATTAAATTGGTTCATTTTTAGCAAATCTAAGTTTACTAAAATTTTTATCGCATTTAGATTAACATGTCATAATCTACAATGCCACAAATCCAAGCACTCAACAAGAAAGTAAACAGAAGAATCAACTTTATTAGCACTTTCTTTTGCAAGACGGTGCATCGCCATTACATTCATTTTGAAAAGTCCATTGGCAAGATAACCCTGACCAAGGAACCTTCCATACTTGCTCAAAATAAATTTTTCAGACTCAAACACTAGTCTAAAACCATGATTGACTAACAGAGAGCCTGAAATCAAATTTTTACGGATGTCCGGGACATGCAACACATCCTTCAGAGTTAACTCCTGGCTTAAAGTCAACTTCAAGATCACGTTACCCACACCAGCCACTTCAGACGAGGTTTGGTTACCCATGTGCAACTTTCTACCTTCAATAGCCTTGTAGGTAGCAAACGAGCCATTGTCGGAGTAAACATGACAAGTGACCTCGGTGTCGACGAACCACTCTCTAAGGTTGTCCACGTGGTTGGCTTCAAACACAACCGCAACTAAATCATCGTCATCCTAATTGTTTTGACGTGCTTTGCCTTTTCCTTTGTTGTTGTGTTCCACCATGTGCGCACCATAATTGGTACGCTTCTTCTTCGGAGTCGTGCAATGTTTAGACATGTGCCCCACTTGTCACAATTGAAGCAGTCACCGTTGAAATTCATCATTGGCTTCTTTCCTTTATCAACTTGACCCGGGTGCTTCCTCTTGTTGCTATTTGATGTTCCATCACGTTCTATTAAGTTAGCCTTGGCCTCGATCGAGACTCGTGGTCTCGGATCCACCTTTCGGTTATCAACTTCAATTTGAAGCTTAACCACAAGGTCTTCAAGAGTCATCTCCTTTCACTTGTGCTTGAGATAGCTCTTGAAGTCCTTCCAACACAGTGGCAACTTCTCAATCACTGCAGCAGTAGTGAAAGCATCGGAAAGGACCATCCCTTCAACATGAACGTCGTGCACAATGAGCTGAAGCTCTTGCACTTGATCCATCACTGACCAAGTTTCCACCATTTTGTATTCTAAGAACTTTGCCACCATGAACTGTTTAGCTCCAACATCCTCCGTTTTGTACTTCTTTTCTAACGCTTCCCACAATTCTTTAGCAATAGCTACATTTTCGTATACAGAACATAAACTATCTACTAAACCATTCAAAACATAATTTTTACAAAGAAAGTCTCCATTAATCCATTGATCATATGCCATTCATTTGTTGACATCTGACTCATTTTCAGTAATCACTAGAGTGTCTTCTTTGGTGTAGCTTGCAACTCCCAAGGTGGTCAGGTAGAAGAGCATCTTTTGCTGCCACCTCTTGAAGTCCAAACCGGAGAACTTCTCCGGCTTTTCAGCTTGGCCATGGGGAATGGTTCTTCTGAGTGTAACGGCAGTTGATGATGTTGCTACTCCAGGAAAGGTAATTGTTGAATTAAGTATATTATAAACCAAAATGAAACAAATTAAAGCAAACTGAAACTAGAGTGCAGATTCCAACAAGCTGAGTCGAGGGGACCCCTCTCTGCAAGACAAATACGCCCCGGCTAGTGCTCACGGTTAGGCGGATTGTCTCTCAAAGATGAAACGGCTTTCGTCCTTCTGGTAGTAGCACCGCAAATCCGGCAAGGTTCCGGCGAACTAACTAATGTTGAGAACTGGGAGCTAAGACTCAAAAGAAACTTATGCAGTGCAATATGATATAATCTTGTGCAGAATGTAGCATAGTTTGCATGTTGGAATGTCCTAAGAAACTTATGCAGTGCAATATGATATAATCTTGTGCAGAATGTAGCATGGTTTGCATGTTGGAATGTCCTATTTATAGGCACACTTCCACTGTAGGAGACAACTAGGGTTTGAGGGCATTCAAATCAAGTGGTGTAACTCCTGCCAGCTTCTGCAGAAGAGGTGTCCTGTGTAGCCACAGATTCCGACACATGTCCAAGGCTGCTACAGACCCAAGTCCGAGGACGAGACGGGCACGGGCGGGTGCGCGCGTGTGGGCTCACGGCCCACATCCTTGTGCATTTAGTTATTACACTTAAGTGTTAATACACTTAAATACACCTCTTAACTAAGTTAAGAAATCAATGTGGGATAATTAAATGTGCTTTAAACACATTATCTCGCACACCATAAATGCCCAATCGTGTGACCGATTTCAACCATTTATTTCTCACTCACCGAAAATCAGATTTGAGAAAATAAAAATACTACGATTGTCTACTACAACCATAGATTAATCGTACACTATTTAATTTCTGCAAAATTAAATAACCCGGTCACCAAAAATTGAATAAAATGAGACATGTCTCAATTTATTACATCCAATTTTCCGAAATATGTACAATCTTCAAATATTATTCCTATATTGGTGTGTGTATATATATATATATATATGGGTGGGTTCAAATAGGAACCAATTCCCCCGTGAAAACCTAGAAACCAATCAAATTCAAGGATTTTGATGACATGGCGGATAAAAAGGCGGTGGCATAGTTGTAAATATGTAAAATTCGAAATATAAGGGGTAATTCCAGATTTTTTTTTATAAAGTGATGTCATCATCTTTTAAAAAATTCTTAGAAACTTTAAATAATTATAACTTACTCGTTTTTTATCCAATTTACGCAAAAAAATATATCAATTTAAAGATTTTTTCATGCTCTTTCATTTAAGATCCATAGTGCATATAGGGATGTCAATCGGGCTAACCCGTTCAGTTTCGGGCTAACCCGTTTCGGTTTCGGTCCTATTCGGTTAAAATTTTCTTCGGGCTCAAAATCTCCGACCCTAACCCTAACCCTTCGATTTTCGGGCTAGCCTGCCGGGCCAACATGTTTATGATTTTTTTTCAACGTGTATAAATTTTATCTTGATAATTCTCCTAAATAATCATTATCTCTTATTCTTGAAATAAATTAATACATGAAAAATAAGATAACATGAAAAGAACATGACAAATACAAAATTTAATTAAGATCAAACTGTATCAAATGAAAGAAAACAAAAATAAAAATGACATGAAAATGACAATAATATTCAATCATAATTTGTTCTTCCAAAAATAATCATTTTAAACTACACCACAAATCTATTTATAGCTTAATCTTCTATCTAATTTGAAGTACAATCTTCTTCTACTTTAACAATATTTGAAGCCCTTTCAACTTCATGTTTGATTCCATCTTCAAAATATTTATCATTTATTAAAAGAAATAATAATATTATAAATTAAATAAATTAAAATATGATAAATTATAATAACTAGTTAGTCTAAAAAAATATAGATAGGGATGTCAATCGGGCCAACCCGTTCGGTTTCGGACCAACCTATTTTGGTTTCGGGCCTATTCGGTTCGGGCCGAATCGGTTAAAATTTTTTTCGAGCCAGAAATTTGTGGCCCTAACCCACATTTTTTTTCATTTTTTTCAGGCCGGCCCATCGCTTTCGGGCTAAATTAACATCCCTAAGTGCATATGTTTATTTGAACAAAAATTGATGAAAAATACAAAAAACTTTTTTTCACATATATTCAACTCGTAACTGTCAGATATTGCTAATATGATATCACAATATTGCTCATATCTTGTGTTTATGTTGCTAACATGAAATTTTTTATGCACGACTTTGAATCTTAAGTTGCTTTTATGAGAAAATAGTTAAAGTATGAGCTATATATAGTTAAGTTCATAAACAATCAAAACTTTATCAATGCTTAATATTATTTTGAAAACTTGTAATATTTGAGAATTTAAGTCATACTAGCATATCATTATTCACATATTAGCAAATTATTAGTCACATATTAGCAGTGTGTATATTTCTAACATATTAGTAATATGTTGTATGTATAAACGATGTTACACATGTTACACAATATTATTTCAAATGTGGTCCAATGTTATATGTGTGGTGTTTAATACGTGTCAATTTAATATTATGATCTCGTCAAGTTAACAATATGAGTCTACCTCATGTTAGCAATAGAATCTCTTGATATTAGCAATATAAATCTCTCATGTTAGCATATTAATACAACGCCAGAAAAGACAACGGTTTTAAAGTGCTATCTATTTAATTCCGGGAATCGGGCCCAAATTCGAGAAAACATAACCTAATTTCTAAATTACGAAAATAACCCTATCTTCATTAAGTTCTCAAATATTACAAGTTTGCCACCTTACTTTGACTAAAACTTTGACTAAATTATGGTCAATAGATCTAATCAAATCTAAGATTAGGATTGGTTCCTAGGTTCTCACAGGGGGATTGAGTTCCTATTTGAACCATTCCCTATATATATATATATATATATATATATATATATATAGGGAAAGGATCAAATGAGAACCCTTCCCCAGGTGGGAACTAGGAACCAATTCTAACCCTTGTTTGACTCAATCTGAACGGTCCAGATTAAATCAGATTTAAGTAGATGGGCAGTGGCATTCCTGTAATTTTCGGCAACTTTCTGGACGGATGGGTAATATAGTAATTTAATAATTCTTCCCTTTTGTTCTGAGGCTAAAATGAGAATCTCATGAGGCTAAAATGAGAATCGCATAATGCTAAAATTATCGAAGTAGGAGGCTAAAATTGATGTGACATTTTCCACTAGGGTTCACCGTTCCCAATTAGGGTTTATTAAGTTCCTGATCCCAACTAGTAATTATGAGATTCCCATTAGGGTTCACTGTCCCCAAATAGGGTGTATTGCATTTCATTCCAATAAAATCATCGTTCTATTTTTGTTTATCAACACATGCTAAAATGAGAAATGCATGAGGCTAAAATGTGCGGAGTCGGATGCTAAAATTGAATCTGGGTAATTTTTGAGTTCAGTTCCGATTTTACCCTTAATGAGACGCGCGAATTGAAGATTTTCGCGATAATTACAAAAATGCCACCGAAAATCTAAATGGATCTGGGGCGTCGATTTTGCAGGATGGACGGATGAGATCGGTTTCCGATTCTCACCTAGCGATCGGTTCGCACCAGATCCCATCCCTATATATATATATATATATATATATATATATATATGCGCCATGCTGGCATATATGAATAGAACTCTGATTATCCATAAAAAAAAAAAGCAATAAAACTATCTTCACCAAACTAAACCACATATATTAGATAATATAAACTAATCCGATCGTACCAAGTAACAACCACTAAGTGATCAAATGTCATGTGCGCGCGGCTCGTGAATATTGAAATAAAACTCAAGCTTAAAAAATTAATAAAATCCATATAAGTGACTTAATTTTATTTTATTTAGGTTGAAATATAAGAATCATGATCATTGATCAGTGCAGGGTTTGAAAGGCCGGTGTGTGTTATATTAATTTAGATTTTATATTAATAATGAGATATTTGCATAAAATGATAAAATATTAAGTGACGGGTCATGGCCCTCCAACCAAAAATCCAAGCATATAAATATAATGATCCACTCCACAAAGCCCAGAAGTAACTTTCCCTTCTTTGATGTTATAATTTAAAGCATTCGTATGTCCTAAAAAATGTTTTATGATAATTTTTGGACGGCCTTTTATTTATTGACAAAGAAATTGTTGGTAAAATTGTGAAAGATATTTGTCATCCCCGTGGCGTGATAGAAAAGTACTGTCCTTCAGAATTTAAATTTGATACGATAACATGGGAGTTTGGGGATCGAATCTTCCATCTCTCTCAAATATCAGTTTAAATTTCATGTTGCATTCATTCATCTTTTACTCCGTATTTCACTATCAAATTTATATTTTTAATAATATTTATTATAAAATAAAAATTAATTATAACATAAATAATCATAGTCAACGGCATTTATCAACAAAACAACAAATTAAAAAAACTTATAAAATTTAATTTTGAAATAATCAACCATAATAATAAATTATTAATTGAAAATTAAATACTAAAAATAATTATAAACCCTAAATGGGTGGGACAAACCCTAATAAACAATCATAAAATTAACTCGTAATTTGAAAGTGTAATAGAGATTATAACACATAGAGTATAACATGAAATCCCATGTGCTCAAATATTTGTTATATGTTTATTGTTTTCGTATGCTACATGTGTTGCTTAGTTGTCCCAAAAATTATATTTCAATCGCTAATCAATACAAGATCGAAGGTGATCGAGGACCTAAATGATTAAACCTACCTATCTAAGCCTACAAAAATCATGCCTCTTTTAATTTTCTTTTTATTTATTTTTTCCCTATAAATTTTCAATTAACTATCACATGAAAGGTCTACTAAAATTTATTAATAAAGATAAAACTATGATCAATTTAGAACACCGTATTCAAGATAATTCAATCTCTTAAATGAAATTTTTGATGAATATTAATTTATTTTTTAAAGTATATCCATGTAATTAATATCGAAATTATCTATTATGTAGAGTAGTCTCATCATATCTTCGTTAACACGTGTTTCTGTTCATGATCCAAAGTTAAAAGATCAACGACATTAATTGCGTCACCTATCACGTCTAAAATAAACTAAAGATACATTCTTATTTTGAATTTTTATAATTAAGTATTTGTAGCATAGATGTGATTATATCCATAACTTTTATTTGTTTGAGAAGACTAATTAATGTGTATATATATTATAGTATGTTATGTTACTAATCATGTGTTGTGGATTTAGAGTTGAAAATGTCCAGATCGAACAAATCCATCGTTTTCTACTTGTTAAAATATGATGCAACTTGGATTGCCAACTTTTCTGTTTTTAAAAGATATATAGTTTTTATTTTATTTTATTGAGGGAGTAAAATATATAGTGTATGACAAACGCTGTTACTGTTAGCTAGCAATAAAATAAAATTTAGTGGAAGGAAATATTTGTGATATAATATGTCGCATGCATTTGTGGACCTGAATATATCAATTTCTTCACGGCGCCGTAGTATAATGGCTCAATTCAATCTCGTTTTCTCTTGACATTATATAATTAATATGTGTTTATGGATTTTATTTCACATGCCATCTATATAATATTTATAGATACACAAACATCATTACACACACACACACATATATATATATATACATACATATATGTATGCATATAAACATTAATATTTATGCATACACGTATAAATAGTCACGTACGTACGTACATACGTCGGCCGTGTCGCCATTAATTTTCTAAAAAAAGCATTTAAAAAAATGACATTTTTTACAATGATAATCACAAGGGTCTCATGTTAGCCACACGAATATCATACACAAATTTCACGTTCTATTCTCTTCATGTCAACTTCAACAAGCAATTACACCACCACTCCCACCTCCCTCTTGCCCCTCATCTCTTTTCCACCCCCACCCCCTACCTAGTAGTACTACTGGTCGATCTGCTATAAATTGAAGACTTGATGATCCCTTTCAATATTCTTGATTCCTCCAAAAAAGAAAAATAAATTCTCTAGGTTATACTTATAGTGTATATGTATATATATATGTATGGCTTGTCCAATGAATTGGCCTGAACCAATAGTCCGAGTGCAAGCGCTGTCAGAAGTCAGCGCGGACACAATTCCCGATAGATATGTGAAACCCTTGGAAGCCCGGCCTTCCTTTAAGAAGGCTGAGGCCGTGAGTGAAGTTAACATACCCTTGATCGACCTAGGAGGGTTGTATGAAGGTGGAGAGTTGAGCGAGACGACGGTGGCACGCGTGTCGGAGGCGTGCCGGGAGTGGGGATTCTTCCAAGTGGTGAACCATGGGGTGAGGCCGGAGCTCATGGATTTGGCTCAGGAGGTTTGGCGCCAATTCTTCCACGAGCCCATGGAAGTGAAACAAGCCTACGCCAACTCACCCACCACCTACGAGGGCTACGGCAGCCGCCTTGGGGTCGAGAAGGGCGCCATTCTTGACTGGAGCGATTATTACTTCCTTCACTACTTGCCTTGCAACTTGAGAGATTTCAATAAGTGGCCCTCCCTTCCCATTTCCCTAAGGTACGTACTACTACATAAATACATACATACATACATACATACAGACTCTAGCTATTATATATCGATCTTATAATATAATATTTGATCAGATACATTATATTGGATATAATATTCGTACGTAGTTGATTAATTAATTTGCACGTGTATGTCTGTTTGATGCTTGTGTGATTGTATGCATGTAAACGACTCACTCTATTTTGTCGTGTGTAGAATTCGGAAACCGTTCATATATAACCTTTTTTATGGTCTCTTGTAAGAAATCTTGTTAGAAATTAGCCATTTGGCGTTTTTCTATTCAAATTTCTTTTTTTTTTCCCTTCTTGGGATGGTTTTCTTTTCACACTACTTTTGTCGATGTGTCGTATGTTGTCGGTTGTTTGTACGAATTTTGTTAATTATTACTGGTCTCTAACTATATATAACGCACATGTTAAATTCAGACAACAATATAATTAGCATTAATTTTGACAGATATGATGTAGTTGATGAGTGATTAATGCATATATATATATATACGTGAAATTATAGGGAAGTGATTGATGAATATTCAAGAGAGATAACGAGATTAGGTGGGGTTTTACTCAAGATAATGTCCATAAATCTTGGATTAAGCGAAGATTTTCTGCAAAAGTCGTTTGGAGGAGACGATATCGGGGCATGTTTACGGGTCAATTTCTACCCGAAATGCCCGCGGCCGGACCTCACCCTAGGCCTATCATCGCATTCAGATCCGGGTGGGATGACCTTTCTCCTGCCCGATCAAAATGTTCCGGGGCTCCAAGTGCGACGAGGTGACGATTGGGTTACGGTTAGACCCGCTCCACATGCCTTCATTGTTAACATCGGTGATCAAATTCAGGTTCTCTCTCTCTCTCTCTCTCTCTCTCTCTCTCTCTCTCTCTCTCTCTCAACTCTATTCTTCATCTACACACACACACACATATATATGTATATGTGCGTGCGTGCGTGCGTGCATGTCATAAATATATACTTGTGCTACAAGGTTTGACGGATCAAGATTTTTCAGATGATATCCGTATATAGATCCAAACTTATATATGGTGGTGTTTTGTTGAGTTTATATATATAGTCGTCGAAGTTTTATGATCTTAAGTTGTCTGTGTGCATATCTTTTTTTTAATCTACTAATTAAAAATTGCAATATATAGTTCTAAGTATGCGATTTGAATGAAGCATAATAAGGAAGCCAAGTTTTAATTAAATCAAGTAGTAGTCAAAAATCAAACGATTAATTAATTGTATTTTGTTCTTAATTCGTGATATGTAACAATATATTGTGAATAATTTTAATACACACACAAACGTACTTCACATCTTATTAAAGTATGATCAAGAGAGTGAATAATATCACAATGGGGATGGTCTAGTGGTATAACTTGAGACCAAATATTAAATCCACGCCAACATCTGCAACTACTCATAAGTATACTTTAATAAAGTATTGTCATAATTCAAACTCAAGACCTTTCCATAAGAAATCATTTACTCCACCACGAGGCAAGGAGGCCATCAAATTTTGATTATATTGTAACTTATAAAATACTACCTCCGTTTCATAATGTTTGTTGTTTAAGGTTTTTTTTTAGTTTCAAAATGTTTGTTGTTTTATATAATTTGACATCCTCTCTCCCAATTTTAACCCTTTCAAATCCTACAAGATTTTTTGATTCTAACTTACCTATAATATATGAAGAGAGAAAAATATATGGATAGATAAAATATTGTTATTTTTTAGGAAAATATAGATGAATTAGATTTTATGGCATATATAAGGGATGGGTATATTTGTCCACAAAATTAATTCTTAATTCCAGATAAAAAAAACAAAACAACAAACATTATGAAACGGAGGTAGTAGTTAATAGTAATACACCCTAGCTACATGGTATTCAATATCCAATAAATTCCTCAATTTATTGGGTAAATAATAGCATCTAATAAACAGTTTTTAAGATTCATATCTACAAATGTGGCCCGGACATGTGCCAATGTTCCATGAATTACAATCAAAATTATTTGTTTTGAATGGAACATTTTTCATTAAAAATACAAAGAATATCTATTTAGGATTCATAGGTGCACGCACATGGAAAGACTATATCTTGAGAGCAATTATTTGGTAGGGCAACAAAATAATGTCAAGTGATACCTAGTTTCAGATCATCACACGCACTTTATTTAATGTAGTTTGCCTTTAACGTGTAGTTTGAGAACTATTGAATGAGAAATTTAATTTATCCAAAATGCACCTGTATTAGCGACAGCTGTGAATTTCTCATTATAAAACAAATATATAAATAAAAGTATTGCCTATAACAAAACGTGCAAATATTGGATCTAATAATTGTCAGGGTTAGACTATTTTGTGATTGTACGTTTCCATCTGTGGTTCTCTCTCTGTCGGGAGCGATTTCTTATTATATTTTTCGCCATTCACTCCGTATATCATTATTAAATTTACGACTTTAATAATATTTATTATAAAATATAAATTAATTATAATATAAATAATCATAGTCAATATTTATTAATAAAAAAAATAAATTATAAAATATAATTTTAAAAAAAAATCAATCATAAATGAATTATTAATTAAATATAAAAAATTAAATATTAAAAAATAATTTTAAATTCTAATTGAATGAAATGAATCCTAAAAAAACATAAAATTAAATTAAATTAAAAAATATATAAGAAAAAAGTGCAAAACAAAGTCCATAATCGAAAATATCATGTGGGGCCAAGCGAGGCTTTCAATTAGCATTTAAAATTTCAGAAACCAAATTTGAAAGTCGGAAAGGAAAAGTAGTGGGTCCAATATATTAATTTGGGCAATAATTTATTGCTTTAATTAATGCTTTTTTGCTGTCGCGTGGGCCATTGTATTAATACTAATGCAGATGTACAATGATTTCTAATTAAACTTTTTTTTTTATTTACAGAAATGTATTTTATTTTAATAATGTATTATTATACATATGAATTATATTGATAAAAAAAATCATAAGATAAATAATAAAATCTGGACCAACTGCGTGATCATAATTCAGTTGAAGAATTTACGATATGCATGCAACGAATTGAAACAAAAGTTGAACGGTTTAAATTTCATGCCATGCTATTTATTTCGTATTTCACTGTCAATTTTATGATTTTTATAATATTTATTATGAAATAAAATTTAATAATAAGATAAATAATTATAGTCAATATTTATCAATAAAAAATAAATTAAAAAAATTATAAAATTTAATTTTAAAACAATCAACCATAATAATAAATAATTTAAATAAAAACTGAAAATTAAATACTAAAAATACTTAAAAACTCTAATTGGGTGGATTGAACGCTAATAAACAATCATAAAATTAAATTAAATCACAAAAAAAAAATTGAAGAAAAAATACAAAAAAATTCTCGTGATTTGAAAGTGCGATACAGTGTGAGTGCAACAGGAAAATTCAGGTGAACAATCAAGGTATGGAATAGCATCCTTTCCATATAAATAAATTAATTAATTAATAATAGTAATATTAATTATTATTATTTTTAACATGAAAAACAGTTTAAATGACAAAGCCTTCATAAAATATAAGGTGTTTCCATTGCATTGAAATTTTTGTTGAAAAAATTAATTAATGTATTTATATATATATATAAGTTATAAATTAATGTGTGCAAATTTATAGGATTAAATATGGTAGACTATATTGGTAGATATTTCGATATGATAATAAAGGTGAGCGGATAAGTTTAATATGCAACAGGTGTCTTTATAAGGATAAAATCATGCATTTATTAGATAAGACACGTGCTATACAGTAGTAGTAGTAGTAGTAGTAGTAATAATAATAATAATAATAATAATAATAATAATAATAATAATAATAATAATAATAACAATTTTAATAAATTAATTGTTAGTTGGATAGTCATTTCTCAAATCAGTACATCTCATGTGACCAATTCTTGATCAACTTGCTTTAATTTTGTAATATATAGTTTTGAAAAAGAAATCTAAACAACAGATGTATTTAATTTTCTATTCGCGCGTCATTAATTACGTCTTCCTCTTACTTTTGTCCATATATTTAGAGGTGACGTGATCATTCATCCTGCATAATATAACTCTCGTTATATTTGGACAAAAATTAGAAAAAAAAGATTTAATTAAATAAAACGCTGATAATTAATGGACTAATAATAATTCGAACTAGTTATAGTGAAAGTAAATCATGTATTTGTAATTGTAGATTTTTAACTATACATTAAAAAGAGAAAACGCAAAATTCTTTACATTGACACTTGTAATTTACTTCTCCTATGTAGGATTGTTTTAGATTTTGTGGCTGTTATGAATATTTTAATAAGATTTTCTTAATCATTATTAGAATATTAATGCTAATAATTAATTTGATTACACAATTTTGGTTCTAATTAATTATTAGCTTAAAGCTTCTACTTGTTAGTGAATTAAATTTATTTTAGCTATATTATTAAATTATTAAAGAGCTTTTATTTCTTTGCGATGTGAATATCCAGACGTACTATGAAGCAAATTGTCTTGTGAACAATTTCTTCTATTTTTTTACGACGAATAGTATAGTTGATTGTAAAATATTTATAGCTCTTTCATTATTTTAATTTTGTTTCATTTTTTCTTAGATACATGAGTCGATTTTATAAGAAAATATTTCATATTGTGGATGTTTCATTTGAATTATAGTTAATAAACATACACAATATTATGATCGTAAAATGTTATTAATTTCTATTTTTTTATTTTATAAATTCTACGTATTTATTATATTTTTTTTAAAAAGATAAAAAAAAATTGACCCTTGGAAAATATTTAATGGCTCCGTCATTGTTTGTACCTGCGTCGATTAAGTCAAATCGTTCATGATATGTATTGAAAGCGTGTTTGAATTATTATTATTATTATTATTATTATTATTATTATTATTATTATTATTATTATTATTATTATTATATGTGCGCACGCGCCAGGGCAAAGTCGGTTTGGATGAAAAATATGTGAAAGATATTGAAAGACAAGATGACAGATTTGAAAAGACAACTCGACTTGGGAAATGCAAGTGATTGAAAATTTGAGATGCACAATAATTAGGACATTAATTTCAACATAATGTTTTTCTACCTCATATATATGTACGTATATACATATGCGTGTCATAATGTGAATTCACATATTCTCTCGATGTGAATATAGAACATGGAATTTAAGTAGATAACAAATATAATATTTCTCAAGTAATTTATAAGCCATATATCACTAAAAAAGAAAAAGTCAAGGAAAAAAACATTAAAAAATGACTTCAAGTAGGTTTTATTTTATTTTATTTTATTTTAAAATAACAGTCCACGGAGCAAGAAAATAATTTTGCATCTAAATCCATGTGTTTCTTATGTTATCCTAATTAAATTAATGATTTTTTTATCTTTGATAAAATATAATAGGTGTTGAGCAATGCAATATACAAAAGCGTTGAGCACAGAGTGATTGTGAATTCAGCGCAAGAACGCATTTCATTGGCGTATTTCTACAATCCAAAGAGCGACTTACTCATACAACCGGCGAAAGAATTGTTGGCACCGGACAAACCCGCACTGTACCCAGCCATGACCTTTGATCAATATAGACTCTATATTAGGACCAAGGGCCCTAAAGGAAAATCTCAATTAGGAGATTCCTTAAAGTCTCCAAGATGACATTATAATTATGCATAATAATTGGATTTTATATGTCTCTTTTTTATGTATGTAATCTCGGCTTAGTTTTCTGTATGAATATTAACATTAATTACTACTATAATTTATTGTAGGTTTGCCAGATTAATTAATTGTATATTTTGTAATGCCAGATTGCCAGGGGACTAAATTATGCGTTATAAAAATGAAATTAAGATATATTTGATGGCTTCTACTTTTGACAAAATTTATTTATTTTATACTTCATCTTTTCCGATTATTTTGCGTTTTAGGCGTTTAACCTTATTTTAAATTATTTGATGTTTATTATTTTTTGTTTACACATTTTCTCTCAATTTTACTCCTATCAAATTAACATTATAAAATCTTCATTCATCTAACTTATCGCTAATAGATAAGATTTCTTCGATATAACTTGTTAAAATTTGATATAGGTGCAGAGCGGAAAGATGTATATTTATACATTTTTTACATCTTAATTTTTGGTAAAAGTGTAAAATATAAAAAATAATATGAAACGGAAAGATAACTGTAACACACTAAATCCTCTATTTGGTTTAAAATTTGATGACAAACGTAAAACGTTAACTTGGGATCCCTAAATCATTGAAATAGTTTTATTATATACATTATTTTATTATTTATTTAGTTTCATGTATAGTATGGCGCATGTGGAGGGGTCCCGGAGAAACATAATGGCCAGGCCTTTGGCTGGTAGACGAAATCTATGTACTGATTTGCTACTTTTCTCGATCGTCGAATAAATTTATTTATTCCCATTTTCAGTAAATAAACACTACAGGAAAATTACAAAATGGCGATGAAATTTTTCATCGTCCAATACCCGATTTTTATCGCCAATTGAACGGGCGATGGAATGACGATAGAAAATGTCCGTCTCCTAAATTTGGTAGCTAAAAAAAGAAGACGACGGAATATTCCGTCGCAATATTTTCTGTCATCATAAAGTGTCGTGTAAAATGGTCGTCAATTTAAGACGACCATCAAGGCGACGGACCACGGAAAAGGCGACGGTTCTGTCGCAAAAAAAATATTTTAATTTAAAAAATAAAAAAATCGGGCGACGGAACGTTTTTATCGCCAGTTTTTATTTTTTTAATTTTTTTAATTTTTAATTCAGTTTTTTTTTTTAAATTCACATTTCTTTAGTTCCTTTTTCTTTTTAAATATTTATCAGTACCCAAATATAATAAAATGTCATAAAACTAATATATATATATATAATTTAAAATAATTCAATACAAATGTATAATACATATATATATACAAAAACTGTAGCATAATAATAGTAAACATACAACTAAGACCCCGACCCGCCATCAAGCTCTCCGGAACTGCTACCAGACCCTCCGGATTCATCACCAGTACCACCCGACTGCTGACTGAGAAGGCGCTGAAGCAGAGACTCCATCCTGGCCTGCTTCTCCAGCACCTGCTGCACAGACGCCTGCTGGGCACTCAGCTTCTCATCCATCTGTGCATGCATCTATGTCTGCATCTCAGCTAGTCTCGCATCAAGCTCTTCCTGGGTGTACAGCGACCCGGAGCCCTTGCTCGATGATGATGAGGATCCTCCAGCTGCAGAAGGGCGACGAATGACAGGGGCCATGTTCCTCAGCCCGATAGCGTGTCCCTTCCTGTCAGGCGTCACCACCTGATGGAAAATCTCGCCCATGTCCGGCTCCCTGCCCTCAGCTCTCCACTCCGCAGCCAAGACGTCACACTTATCCTGTATTTATCAGGATAAATGTAATTCATTTTTCAATATAAACTATTTATATATACGTATATATAAATTAAAATATTAGTAAAAACTTACCTTGTTCTCCCTCGCCTTGGCTGTGGTCCAATGGTCGTCTGGGCAGTGAAGTTTGAGGTAGGTCTGGTAGCGTGCCTCCCACTCAGACAGATGCTGCTCTATAGCCTGATTAAACAAAATAAAATAAAATCCATTAGAAAGTGTTGATTTATAATGCTATAAACTTGAATAATTATTATAACTCGTACCAGATCGCGCATATGATCCACGACACATCTGGCGCCTCTGTGGTGAATTTGGCTGGACGATCCTAGGCCATCGGGCTCGGTCAGGCAGTTCCTCTTGGCCAATCGAGCCTTCTCATGAGTCTCCTCCGCCTGCCAGTATGCTACCCATGCAGACCAGTCCTCAAGTCGCACAAAATCGGGCTTCTTACCCGCAAGGTAGTCATCCTTCTTCATATGGTACACCATGTCCCTGTACCGGTCCTGGCACTTCTTCCAGAAGAGCGGAAGCACCTCCTCATCTGCATGAGTCCACCTAAACTCTTTTTTTTTTGGATGTCGAGGGTAACCCGCAGCCGCTACCGTGGTGCGCACTGGGTAAACCCCGCCCCTGTGTAATAGCCTGCAAACCTACACAGGGGAGGTAAACCACACTTGGCAAGCCAGGTGTGACAGGCTCACACCTAATGGTGTTGGTGGTGGGTCGAACTTGAGACTTTTGGCCTCAAGAAACACCACTCCACCACTAGGCCATCCCCAAGGGGACCACCTAAAATCTTTCTGTATTAACACATAAATAAACAACAATGTTAGTAATAATATTAGATAACACAAATACATATAAATCAATAAATACCTTGAACTCAGCCCAATATAGCATCCTCCTATCCATGGGCACCTTCTTCCAAGCAAAGCCCGTAGGATGAAGATACCTCTTGAAAATAGTTGTAATTGTCCTCGAAGTGGCGTTCGAGGGCACCATGACTCTGAAAATGTAAATTACATTGAATTATAATATACATAAAGTAAATTAATTGAATATACATATCAATATATATCTATATATCTCAACATACCTCTCTCTGCCCACCGTCTCAAGTCCAACCTCTTATCTCGAGTCAACTATATGGGACTTCTCTCCTATATCATCGGTCCCATCATAACCGACACTATCATCAATGGTACCGCCGGCAGATCCTATAGATGACATCGCTCGAGACCTAGCCCCGTGAGATCCACCACCTCTAGTCAGGATGCAATTCCTTGCTCAATGGGTTTATAAAACTAAACTCAGAAAATTGCTGTAACCACTCAGGAATTTTACAAGCTTCTGTGTAAGAGGTAGGCTCATTCAAGGTCTGCACATTCATTAGAAAGGCAGTATAATCATGAGATAAGGCATGAGAGAGTATATAAGGAAAGGTGGGATGTGGGAGGTGTGAGACTAGAGGAGGGATATGTTGATATAGAAGAATCCACAAGATTACAAACATAATCTTGCAGGTATGTAGGAGGATGACAAATCCTAGTACTCTTTCGAATGAAGAAGGTAGGAGTGTTTGGAGTAACAGATGAATCAGAAACCTTTGAAGGTGTATAAGTCAAGAAAACTGGATCATCTTTAGTTACAGAGAGGGGATCACAAGTAGGTGGTGAAGGATTATGTGTATCAACAATGAAGTTGGAAGGAGATGGATGGTCTGCAGAAGGTAAAGAATGTTCTTCAGAAGGAATATGAATGAAATGTTCTTCAAAGCTTTGAAAATGCAAGTTTGGAATCTGATCCCCTTGTAAAGGAAATAAGGTAGGAAAAAACTGTACATCTCTGCCAATGCACACCTTCAATTGAGTAAGATCATATAGTAAAAAATCTTTGTGTAGAGGTGCATATCCAAGAAAAATGCACTGAAAACTCCTACTATCAAGTTTGGATTTGTAAGATAAAGTATTTTGTTTGTATACCAGACATCCAAAAGGATAAAGAGCATCCAGATTAGGTGATCTCCCAATCAGCACTTCAAAAGGAGAAATCCACCCTAAAATAGCAATAAGAAGTCTGTTAATCAATCAAATAGCATGTAATATTGAATACGGCCAGAATGTAGATGACAACTTACTCTGAAACATCAGAGCTCTTGTAACTTGTGTAACACCCCAAAAATTATACTCATAATTTAAAGAAAACGTTACTAAACTTTATTAATTATTCCCATAAAATTGGGATCCCAATAATGTCATCAAAATAAATAAAACATCAGAGTTTTAATCATAAAAGCGGAAACATAAATAAACAAAAGGTAATAATGTCTCAAAATTTATTCTCGAATTTATTATTTAAAAGACTAAGCGACCACCGTCATCGCATCTTGCCCATCATACATCGCCCGAGCCATTTCCTGAAAGGGGGTAAAAGATTGGGGTTAGTTCTTTTAAACTCAATGGGGAAATGACCGTTATCCAAACTATAAATTTAAAAGTAAATATGTGAAGTAATAAAAGTCTTTGGTTCGTAAACCAAAATCTGTGATCTGCATATCTGATTCAGCCCTTAGGCTTGGTACTTTATAGTCCCAAGGACTCCGTACTTTATAGTCTCAAAGACTCGGTACTTTATAGTCCGGAGGACTCTGTAGTTCACATAATACATCTATAAATATACAGAGAGGATAACATCATAATCTTCAACATAAACCCCACCTTAACCTTGACTTGTCAAATTAATTATGTCCACGCGCGCCGCCTAATATAAATAGTAATAATCAATTAATGATACATAAATAACTTAATGCATTACGAAAAGTTCTTACAAGTATAAATCCACTTATTTAATTTTGAAAGGCATACAAATAATATATATATGTGTGTGTGTGTGTGTGTGTGTGTGTATCACTGAACGAAAAGTATATAAGTATATATATATCACATATCAAAATCATACATATATTTATATATAGTGACGTGTGTGTGTTGTTCCAAAAAGAAACAAATGTATATATATATATCAAGAATCATATACTTATATATAAATATAGTGATGTGACGTGAATGTGTGTGTTAACACCAAAAAGTGTACATTTATATATATATATACACGTATTGATTATAAGTGAGTGGGTGGGAGTCATTATTGCACACATTTTTTATATATATAACTATGGTATAATGGTGAGAGTGCTTCTGTGCATGCAACATATACACATATATCTATCACGTGGAGTGTAAGGCTTATGGTAGAACAACTTTTAGTTTTTAGGGGACCCAGTTGTAGAGGAAAAATACTACAGCATTTATAAGGCATCAACGTTTAAATGTTCAGAGACAATATATGCAACTCAGAAGGAAGAAGGAAAAAACTAGTTGTTCGAGACTTTTAGGATTTGCGAAAAACATAAAAAGAAGAAGAGGGGTACCTCAAGCCCGACGGAGAAGAGCAAAATCGTCGAAAGCCTCACTGCTGGAATATATATTTTTATCTTTTGGTGTGTTTCATCTTAAAGAAGGATCCCCTATTTATACTATGGCTTGGGAGCTCAATAAGGGAGGGTTAACATTTGGTTTGATTCTTTTCCAAATTCTGATTTGCATGAAGATAGAAAGTAGGTTTAGGGTTTGCTATGAAAGAGGAGGGAAGGAGGTGGGGGTTTCAACTTGTTCGACTGGGCTCAAATAAAAAAGAACCCCTTACTGGGCTTTAGGGGGATAAGAGGGAAAAATAATTTGACATGGCCCAACATCCTAAAAATTAAAAATACACGCATATGATAGCTTTAATCATAATCATAAATGAGATGCATAAAAAAATATACGTTATTGCTCTAGGCGCGACTTATAGGATCGAAACATTTATTATCATGCTCAGAAAAATAATACGTAGATAAATAATTTTTTTTTCCGGGGTACTACATCCTCCCCCACTTAAAAGAATTTCGTCCTCAAAATTACTTACCTGCATCGATGAGGTGCGGATATCTAGCCCTAATATCATCTTCTTTTTCTCACGTAGCCTCGTTCTTATCATGTCGACTCTATTGGATCTTCACTAGTGAGATTTCCTTGTTTCTTAACACGTGTACCTTCCTATCCAGTAGGGCTATCGGGTATTCCTCGTAGGACAGATCCTTGCTAAGTCCTAGCTCGCCGTGATTCACGATGTTGGTTGGGTCATGAATATATCTTTTGAGGGAAGAAACGTGAAAGACATTGTGGATCGACGTTAAACTTGGAGGTAACGCTAGTCTGTATGCAAGCTTCCCAACTCTTTCTAAAATTTTGAATGGCCCGACATACATTGGTCTCAATTTTCCTCTTTTTCCGATGCGAACCACACCTTTCATTGGACATAGCTTTAGGAACACTTTGTCTCCAAATTCGAAGTGGAAATCTCTCCTTTTGAGATCGGCATAATACTTTTGTCGATCTTGAGCTATTTTAATACATTCTCGTATCTTGTTGATAGCCTCCATCGTCTTCTCAACTATTTCCGGGCCCAAAATTCTCTTTTCACCAACTTCATCCCAGTGCAAAGGTGATCTGCACTTCCTTCCGTACAAAGCTTTGTAAGGAGCCATCCCAATGGTTGCTTGATAGTTGTTGTTGTATGCGAACTCCACCAATGGTGGATGCCTCTCCCAGTTCTCGCCAAAATCCATGACACATGCTCAAAGCATGTCCTCCAGGATTTGAATTGTTCTCTCCGATTGACCGTCCGTTTAAGGATGATATGCGGTGCTAAAGCTCAGCTTTGTCCCCATTGCTTCCTGCAAGCTCCTCCAAAAGTTTGATGTGAATCTTGTGTCTCGATCAGACACTATGGTCACTGGTACTCCATGCAGCCTCACAATCTCGTCAACATAAAGTTGAGCCAAACGATCCATGCTGAACGTCATCTTAATTGGAAGGAAATGAGCGGATTTGGTAAGTATATCCACGACTACCCAAATGGCATGATTTTCTTTGATCGTCTTTGGTAGTCCCACCACGAAGTCCATTAAAATGTTCTTCCATTTCCATTCTGGAATCTCAAGGGGTTGAAGCAGTTCGGTTGGTCTCTGGTGTTCGGCTTTCACTTGCTGGCAAGTCATACATCTTTCTACATAGTCGCCAATGGATCTCTTCATGTTTCTCCACCAAAAGTTTTTCTTTAGGTCCTGGTACATTTTTGTTCCTCCAGGATGGATAGAATAAGGCGTATTGTGTGCCTCCTTCAGTCTTTCTTCCCTTATCCGACTATCATTTGGTACACAAATTCTACCTTCGAAGACCAACGCCTCGTCGTCTGAAATCGCAAAATTCTGGATGTTGCCTTTGAGAACTCTTTCCTTGATCTTGCATAGAAACTTGTCATTCCCTTGAGCCTCCTTGATTTGGTCTCTTAGCAATGGTTATAGTGTCAGGGTTGCCAAGATTGCTTCAGTGCTTTCTGCTGGCGAAACTACATCAATTTTCAAGTTTGAGAATTCTTGAACAAGTTGAGCTGTGGGTACTCCTTTCCTGCTCAGGGCATCTGCTACGATATTGGCTTTCCCTGGATGATAGTGAATGGTACAATCGTAATCCTTGACTAACTCCAGCCATCTCCTCTGTGTCATGTTCAACTCTTTTTACGTGAAAAGGTATTTCAAACTCTTGTGGTCCGAGAATATTTCGCATTTTCCTCCATACAAATAATGTTGCCAAATCTTCAAGGCATGAACTACCGCTGCTAACTCCAGGTCGTGAGTAGGGTAGTTGAGCTCATGTATCTTCAATTGCCTTGAAGCATAGGCTACTACCTTTCCGTGCTGCATCAATACATACCCGAGTCCTTGCTTGGAAGCGTCACAATAAATCATGAATCCTTCACTCCCTTCTGGAATAATTAACACCGGTGCCGTTGTGAGTTTCTGCTTGAACTTCTGGAAGCTTTCTTCACACTTTTTGCTCCATTCGAATTTAACACTCTTTCTTGTTAATTGGGTCAATGGGCCTGCTATCTTTGAGAAGCCTTCGATGAAACGGCGGTAATATCCTGCAAGACCCAAAAAGCTCTTTATTCCTTGCGTCATCACCACATGCCCAAGGAACACCACACGATCAAGCCAAAACTCACTTTTGCTAAATTTGGCGTAAAGCTTATCTCTCCGCAAGGTTTCCAGAACAATTCTTAGATGCTCCTCGTGCTGCTTCTTGTCTTTGGAGTACACCAGGATGTCATCAATGAATACAATGACAAACTGGTCCAGGTACTGATGGAAAACCCTATTCATGAGGTCCATGAACACTACCGGTGCGTTGGTGAGTCTGAAGGGCATTACGGTGAATTCGTAATGTCCGTATCTGGTTCGGAACGCCGTTTTTGGTATGTCTCCTTCCTTGAATTTTAGCTGGTGGTATCCTGATCTCAAATCAATTTTTGAGAACACTTCCACTCCTTTCAGTTGATCAAAAAGGTCATCGATCCTCGACAATGGATACTTATTCTTGATGGTGAGCTTGTTCAACTCACGGTGGTCAATACACATCCTCATGCTTTCATCCTTCTTTTTCACAAACAACACTGGTGCACCCCATGGTGACACACTAGGACGAATATATCCTTTATCTAGCAACTCCTGGATTTGGACCTTCAATTCTTCTAACTCCTTCGGCGCCATTCGATAAGGTGCCTTGGAAACAGGCGATGCACCTGGAACTACGTCGATTGAAAATTCCACCTGTCGGTTTGGTGGCAATTCAACCATGTCCTTCGGAAACACATCAGGATATTCATTCACTATGGGAATATCCTCCAAGTTCCTTTCCCGATCTGTTGTGCTTGTCACGTTTACCAGAAAAGCTTAACAGTTCTTTCTTCTCAACATTTTGACCACCTTCATTACCGAAATTATGCTAGGTGATCTGCTCATCTTCGATCCTTTGAAAGAGAATTGCTTCTCTTCCGATTGCTGGAAAGTCACCTCTCGATCTCGGTACTTGATCACTGCGAAGTTCTGGCTCAACCAATCCATTTCTATAATTAAATCGAAATCATTCATCTCCAAAATGAAAAGGTCGGCTTCCAAGGTCAGCTTCTTGATGATTATTTTGACTCATTTAGCTACTCGGTTTGTCTTCATTGTCTCCCCCGATGGGATATTAATCCTTAGAGGCTCAACCTCCTAGTCGCATTTCATATTAGCTTTTTCATAAAATCTTTTTACCACAAAAGAATGTGATGCACCCGAATCAAAAAGTACTAAGGCAGTCTAGTTGAGTATGGATATTATACCTGACATCGTCTGTGGTCCTTCCTTGGTTTTATCTTGGTTCATGGTAAAGGCACGGGCGTTGTCTCTTCGGTTATTATTGTTATTGTTGTTATTGTTGAAGTTCCGGTTCTGGGGACAATTCACTGCCTTATGCCCCACTTGATGACAGCGGTAGCACCCTTCTTCTCCAAGCCTACACTTTCCAAAATGTCGTCGCTGGCAGGTTATGCATAACAGTTTTTCAACCGTTGCACCAGGCTTGTTCTCTCCATCGTTTCTGGGCTTCTTCTCTGATTGGAAACCCTTACCCTTATTCTGGTTGCCTTGATCATCCCAAAGCCTCTTTTCTCCATTGCTGGGAGTTCTCGGAGCAACTTTGTCAAGATTCAATTGGGTTGACACTGCCCGAGCTCGCTGCACAACCTCAGAAAAGGTGGTGAGATTCAGAGCAGATATATGAGCTCCAATCTCCGTACGCAATCCGTCTTCGAAATGCCACGCTTTCTTTTTATCGGTGTCCACCAGATGTGGAGCATATCGAGCCAGTTGGTTAAATTTCTGCTCGTACTCCAGGATGGTCATGCTGCCTTGCTCCAAGTTCATCAACTCCTTCTCCTTTTCTTGCGGAAGGCTTTTGGGAAGTAATTCCCCAAAACCAACTTCTTGAAAGCAGCCCAGGTCAGGTTCCTTTGTTGCTCTTCGTTCATGCTAAGTGTTACAGCTTCCCACCAATGGCTGGCATCTTCCATGAACTGGAAAGCGGCACAAGTGACTTTCTGTGCATCAGGGCAACCCAAGTAGTTGAAGATCCTCTCGAGCTCTCATATCCATTCCTCGACAGCTAAGGGTCCTCCAGTTCCTGTCAGCTTCGGAGGTCCCAACTGTCAGAATTGAGTTAGGATACTGCCTCCTCGGGGTTGAGGGTCTCCGTTGTTCTGCTGAGGCAGTACGTTTCTAAGTGCATCCACAAGATTTTGTGCGAACCCATCCATGTTGCCACCATTTCCATTTCCATTGTTAAGTCCATAGTTGTTTGACTCGGTCTCCTCACTTGAAGCCACTCTTACGTTTCTTTTTGGAGGCATCTTCCTATTGACGATAGCGATAATATTAATTATTGTAAAAGAAATAAAACAAAACAACTACCTTATTACTTAAGAATCATTCAATACAAAATGAAAAGACAGAGTACGATACTCAAGTACTGCAGAAAACAAATATCGGTCCCAAACCAAAACAATCTAAAAAATTAATCAACTACTAAAATCACTCAAACACTACTGACTCTTTTTATCCTCTTTGTAAAGTTTTCCCTCTCATATGGTTCTTGGCAGCCCACTCTGAACCCTCTCGGTATGCGACCATAGACCTCACCATTCCAGTATTGCAAGGTTCGGTTAATAAATGCATCAAAATCTATGATGTGGAGTACTGCCCGTCTTGTCTATATCACCATGGTAAGGTCCTCACTGGCCTCCGAGGTGAAAAACTCAATGACGGAAGAGGTAATGATTCTATGAACTTTCTTGACCGTATCAGCTGGATTCACGACGCACCCAGCTTGCTCCATTTTTCTCCAAAGGTGTTGTATCTTTAGCAATTGCATCTCTGGGGCCGTGTCATCCCAAGTTAGCCGGAAAAACTTGTCGATTAGGTGGTCCTTGAGGTCTTCCTCCCTACTAGCTAATATACGTCATGTGTTCATCCTTGCCGTTTTCTTTGTTCTCACCATCTATAACAAAACTTGCGGCTATAAAATAATATAACATTCAACTCACATAATCATGCATAAATAATCAATTTACTTTTACCTCTTCTCGGGATGATGTGGCGGATGCAATAATGGTCGGATCTTATTCCTTAAATAAAGAAATATATATATATATATATATATATATTGCAGGAATGTGTCTCTCTAATACCAAACTGTAACGCCCCAAAAATTATACTCATAATTTAAAGAAAACGTTACTAAACTTTATTAATTATTCCCATAAAATCGGGATCCCAATAATGTCATCGAAATAAATAAAACATCAGAGTTTTAATCATAAAAGCGGAAACATAAATAAACAAAAGGTAATAATGTCTCAAAATTTATTCTCGAATTTATTAGTTAAAAGACTAAGCGACCACCGCCACCGCATCTTGCCCGTCACACATCGCCCGAGCCATTTCCTGAAAGGGGTAAAAGATTGGGGTGGGTTCTTTTAAACTCAGTGGGAAAATGACCGTTATCCAAACAATAAATTTAAAAGTAAATATGTAAAGCGATAAAAGTCGTTGGTTCGTAAACCAAAATCTGTGATCTGCATATCTGATTCAGCCCTTAGACTCGGTACTTTATAGTCCCAAGGACTCCGTAGTTTATAGTCTCGAAGACTCGATATTTTATAGTCTGGAGAACTCTATATTTCACATAATACATCTATAAATATACAGAGATGATAACATCATAATCTTCAACATAAACCCCACCTTAACCTTGACTTGTCAAATTAATTATGTCCACGCGCGCCGCCTAATATAAATAATAATAATCAATTAATGATACATAAATAACTTAATGCGTTACGAAAAGTTCTTACAAGTATAAATCCACTTATTTAATTCTGAAAGGCATACAAATAATATATATATATATGTGTGTGTATATATATATCACTGAACAAAAAGTATATAAGTATATATATATATCACATATCAAAATCATACATATATTTATATATAGTGACGTGTGTGTGTTGTTCCAAAAAGAAACAAATGTATATATATATATATCAAGAATCATATACTTATATATAAATATAGTGATGGGACGTGAATGTGTGTGTTAACACCAAAAAGTGTACATATATATATACACACGTATTGATTATAAGTGAGTGGGTGGGAGTCATTATTGCACATATTTTTTATATATATACCTATGGTATAATGGTGAGAGTGCTTCTGTGCATGCAACATATACACATATATCTATCACGTGGAGTGTAAGGCTTATGGTAGAACAACTTTTAGTTTTTAGGGGACCCAGTTGCAGAGGAAAAGTACTACAACATTTATAAGACATCAACGTTTAAATGTTCAGAGACAGTATATGCAACTCAGAAGGAAGAAGGAAAAAACTAGTTGTTCAAGACTTTCAGGATTTGCGAAGAATATAGAAAGAAGAAGAGGGGTACCTCAAGCCCGACGGAGAAGAGCAAAATCACCGGAAGCCTCACTGCTGGAATATATATTTTTATGTTTTGGTGTGTTTCATCTCAAAGAAGGATCCCCTATTTATACTATGGCTTGGGAGCTGAATATGGGAGGGTTGACATTTGGTTTGATTCTTTGCTAAATTCTGTTTTGCATGAAGATAGAAAGTAGGTTTAGGGTTTGCTATGAAAGAGGAGGGAAGGAGGCGGGGGTTTCAACTTGTTCGACTGGGCTCAAATAAAAGAGAACCCCTTACTGGGCTTTGGGGGGATAAGATGGAAAAACAATTTGACATGGCCCTACAACCTAAAAATTAATAATACATGCATATGATAGCTTTAATCATGATCATAAATGAGATGCATAAAAAAATATACGTTATTGCTCTAGGCGCGACTTATAGGATCGAAACATTTATTATCATGCTCAGGAAAATAATACGCAGATAAATAATTTTTTTTTTCGGGGTACTACAACTTGTAATAGGTGCATGTGCTTCCTCTCAACTACCCCATTTTGTTGAGGGGAATAAGTGCATGATTTCTGATGCAGTATACCAAGATCCTGAAACAATGTGAGAACTCTGTGATTTAGAAACTCACTCTCATTGTCTGTTCTGAAGTCTTTATAGTAGCATTATACTGTGTATGCACCATTTTGATGAAACTGTGAATGATACTCCAAACCTGACTATTAGCTTTGAATAGATATGTCCAAGTTGCTCTGGTATAGTCCTCAACTACTGTGAGAAAGTAGGGTGTATCTGTGATGTTCTCCTCTTTACAAGGGCTCCAAACATCCATGTGGACTAAACCAAACATCACCATATTTCTTCTCTGAAGAGGGGAAAAAAGAGTACGATGTTGTTTGGCTCTATGACATATATCACAGGAAGTGATAGAACCTGCATCTGCATCTGAGCCTTTTCTTGTATTGAGGTATGTGTTATATTGTTGTGAGTGAAGGATGTCCCAGCATTTGATGATCTAGAAACAGATCAGTAGTAGATAGTGTTGATGTATATAGGGAGACAGCAGACACAACTTCTTGGGGGAATACATATAGTGAACCTTTCATTTTACATATTCCCAACACATTGTCATTGTTCCTTTTCTAAATTATGCAATAAGAAGCCATAAACTGAATTCTGCCATTCAAATCATTAGCTATCTGTCTAACAGACAGCAGGTTATGTGTAAAATACGGTGCAAAAAGCACATTCTTTAGCTCAATGTCCTTGTTCAAATGAGCATTTCCAGCTAAGAACACCTAGACACTTGTACCATCTGGCAGGAAAATCTGTAGAGGGTGTTTTAGCTTCTTGAGACCTGTCAGCAAACCTGCATGGCAACATATGTGGTTGCTGGCTCCAGAGTCCACAATCCATTCTTCCTTTGTGATTTCCACCCCTGCTCCAAATGCATAATGCCCTTTGAAGTCTATAGATGAATATCCAAGATCAAGTTCAGCCAGATTTACTACATTCACAATTCCATCTTCTCTTTTATGTCCTTTACCAAAGTATAGGGACAATTGTGTAGTTAACTCAGTCTGTATCAACTTCTTAACACCATTCTGTGGCTCTTCAGTGTCCTTCATGAATCCTTTCTGATTTCATGCATAGTCTCTCTTACTCTCCTCCATTGAATGCATCATATCATGAGATTTTCCCTTGTCCTTGTCTGTTTTGAACTTCTTGTACCAGTCTGGGACTCCAACAAGTTCAAAACAATCTGCATTCAAGTGTCCTTAACCCCTACAGTGCTCACATTTCAGCTTGGCTTTCTCCTCCTTACTCAGTCTCTTCTTAGAAGTATCTCCTTTGTAATTATTCCTCTGATTACCAAGCATAGCACTGTGTTCAACATTATCAGAAAACTGAGTAGAAACATTGATCTGGTCCTCAACCTGTAAACCATCCCATATGCCTGACTGTAGACGAATGATCCTGTATTAAAATCTGTTGCCTGATTGTATCATAACAATCATTCAACCCCATCAAAAATTGCATTAAATGTTCATCTTCAAGATCAGTTTTAGAATCTGCAAGAGCCACACAGACACAAGACTTGGATGTCTTCAATAGTGCTAAATCATCCCAAAGTGCAATAAGGTTGTTGAAGAACACCCTTACAGTCTGCGTATGCTGGGTATATGTAGCTATTTCTCTCCGTAATTTGTACAACCTAGGGCCGTTTTTCTTACCAAAACGCCTCTGGAATTCCTCTAGCTATTTCTTTCACCATCGAATTACTTATCCAACTAAAAACAATATAGTCTACTTTTACCCACTGCATGTAGTCTATAGAGTCTCTTCTAGGAGTATGCATACTACCATCAATTAATGCAAGTTTTTTTCATGACAATAATCCCCTATGGATTGCCCTACACCAATTGTGATAGTTTCTACCATCAAATAGATCTGTGGTAAGGTTCATACTAGGGTGATCAGTCGGTGCAACATAGAGCTCGTCGTTCGCGAGCATACAATTGGTGGTCACCTCGCTCCGAGTATGCCCAATCTGGAGTCCAGTTGATCTTGTATTACTAGTTTCCTTAGTCAATCGATGACTCAAATCTGAGTCCAATTGCACTCCATGGTGTCGAGCTTCCCCAATTTCACTAGTTTCTCCCTTTTCCAGCAGAGAAGAGTTCACCATGAACCCTAGCTCTTCATCTTGAGCTCGCCTCCACGAAAAAAGCTTGATTCTTCTTTGTCATTTTGATTCAGCAATTCAATCTATTCAGTTAATATGAAATCGATGAACCTTGCTCTTGATACCATGTTGAAATCACATGAAATCATACATTTCGCAATAGAAAATGTAAGGTTTTATTGAATAGAATGATATAGAAATTATGTAGTTCTAATACAGCAAAATGTGTTTTCTTTCCTTTTATACAGTAGAGATTCAAACTAACTACCAATACTTGATCCTACGGCTGTAATTCATGATCCATTTCAGCTGTTGATCGACGACATTCATGAAATGATCCTACATGCAGCAACGCCACATAGAGCTGGTGTGAAAGATCCCATGCAGACGCCCTCACAGTTGCATGCATGGATTTGTTCACGTACACCATTCGCTTCATATTAAATATTCGTGATTGGGGTGGATATTAAGTGGAAGTATTTAATCTAGAAATGTAATAAATTTCTATTTAATTATTTAGCTTTTTTTCCTCTATGGGATCTTTTATGATGATGCATATGTTCCATATTAAACATTTTAAGTGCTAGTCGATATTAAGTGAGAGCATTTAATGATTAGAATGTGTATAGTTCTAAATTTTGTCTTTCTTTGGCAAATTTAGAGAATATGCATTCAGTTTTTTTTTTCTCTACAAGTTTGTTTAGGATGATGCATATGTTCCATATTGAATATTTTTAAGTGCTAGTTGATGCTAAGTAAGAGTATTTAATGATGAGAATGTGTATAGTTCTAAATTTGTCTTTCTTTAGCAGATTTAGAGAATGTTTACAGTCTTTTTAATTTTGCGACACAATTTTCTTTTTATTACTACATTAATTTTCAATCTAAATTGTCATTAAATACACACATGAATCTGCATATTCAATGTATCTGAGTAATTACCGTCTGTAAAAAAGTCATTCATCAAATATTTGATAAACTTTTCGTATCATAATCATTTCAATAAATATATATTTTAGTGGTCGTTGAGCCTTTAATGATGAGAATGTGTACAGTTTTATTCTGTTGTCTTTCTTTGGCAAATATAGAGAATAGGTACATTTTTTTTTAATTATTACAATCATTAGTTTCAAATGGTATTACCACATGCTTTATTATTTATAATCAGTTTTTCCCTTTTTCTAATGAGTCACGAAAAGGAAAAAAGAAATCGAATTTTATTTTTGAAAAAAGATAAAAAAAATGAAAGGAAAGCTAAAAAAAGGAGGAAAAAAAAAGAAAGGGGAAAAAGGGCTTGAAAACAAAAACAACAATAGAATTTCATTTTCCAAAAAAGCAAAAAACGAAAAGAAACCCCAAAGGGGGAGGGGGGAATTAGCAGAAAGTTCAAATCCAAGCCAATGAAGGAAATGGGTCGGCCATTGACCACCACACGGGAACTGACATTTATGTTTCCCTCAACAAAAATAAGTTTTAAATTAATTTTTCACTAGGCTTTTTTTATGACAATTTTGCTTATGTGATTTTGTCTTAATATATGTTTACATAGATGGAGCGGTCTGTATATATCAGACAATTTTCACCTTTTTTGTTTTTTAATTAGAATATATATTGTCTAAAATGAAATCATTCAATAAAAAAAATTAAATTGTCTGCGGCTTATGCACCGAGTTCTATAATTTATTTATTTTTTTATGCGCGGCTCACATATTGCACTTGTCCAACGCTAACGTATGGACTCGTGTACTACGCTCGATAATTAATTTTTTCAAATAAACAATAAGCCCTAATTTCTGAATGAGAGAAAGAGTGTTTGAAAAAATAAAATAGAAAATGAAAAAAAGGTTGACGCATGCATGGCACGTGCAGGGCGGATCTAAGCCTTAATATATGGTTTGCCCGTTAGAAGGCCGGGTATAAGAATTTTCTTTCATTAATTATGTGTCACACTACAAAAAATCGCATTTTAGCGACGGAACAGTAAAAATACATCGTTAAATCATTTTAGCAATAGATTAACGACGAATTGAGTCCATCGTTAAAAATCTCATCGTTAGTCATTTTAACGAGATATATAATTAACAACGAAAAAATATTAGCGATAAAATTTTCCTTCTCTAAATTATCATCAAATGCAGTGGTCAGAAAATTAAAAAAAAATGAAAAAAATAAAAGTTTAGCGACAAATTTTTTCTGTTCACTAAAAAAATAGTCGCACGTGAGCCCCGATGCGTGAGCTCCACGATCCACATAATATTCTGTATTTGTTGCTCGCCATGCATAGGTTTATCCCATGCAATTGAACCAAGTGGGCTAATGTATATTCATGTTAATATTCAGGACATTTTTATCGTGTTGGATTTTGACATGTTCGTGTCAACGGCACAAAACGCTGCATGATTACACAATTTGACGTACACCTCTAAAACTAACACAGTCTCAAAGAAATAAATGAACATATAATTATGAAATAAATTGTATGAATTATTGCAATCATCATAAACACGACTAGTATTAAATTTATTCTATAGTAACAAGATAATATGACAATCGGAGTAGATCCTTTGTGCCCACTCTTGCAACATTTGGTGCCATAATTATTTATTTTTAATTTTTTTAATATATCCTAATTGGGGATTGATGAACCCTAAATAAAAAAAATTAATTAAATTAAATCATAATAAATTAAAAAATAAAAGTGTAGACTTAGCACAGGAAATATAGCAGGTGATCTGGTGTGTATAACAACGACATTATTATTATTATTATTAAATTTTTTTAGATGATAATCTAATAGCTACCAAGAGTGCCGATGGAGACAAAATGAGTTCCTTGTTGAGACGGTTTAGTTAATGGAGCATAGGGCTGGGAAACATACCGTGATACCGTACTTACCGTACCGGAAAAAATATCGAAATACCGAACTTTAAGGTATACCGGTATTTTCGGTAAGGTATGATACCGTACCGAGATTTTTCGGTAAGGTAATGGTATATAATTTTAAAAACCGAGGTATACCGACATATACCGATACCGACGGTATACCGAATTTTTTAGGTATATACCGTTAGTTCGGCATATACCGTTGGAACGGTATATACCGTTGGTGCGGTATATACACCAACGTTATATACCGGTATACCGTTGTACCAGTATATACCTTTGGTGCAGTATATTCCGGTATACCATTATAACGGTATATACCGCACCAAAGGTATATACCGGTATATTTGTGATATTATATAAATATATGTATGTGTGTGTGAATTATAAATATTTGAACTTAATATATAATACTTAGTAAATATGATATAGATATGTAAATATCCAGTAAATTTACAATATCTAACACTTATAATTAATCTTATGTTATACTTAATGCATAGTAATGATAATTAAATATGATCTTAATTAATATTTAGTAAATAATTCTTACGATTTCTAAGTAAACGATTTCAAATTTGTTATATTTAGTAAGTTTATAATATTTTATACCATTTATATTAATTATAAAAACATGATTGATATATAATACTTAGTAAATATGTTATACATTTATAAATATCTTGCATATTTACAATATCTAACATTTATAATTAATCTTATGTTATACTTAATGTATAATAATTTTAAATATGTTCTTAATAAATACTTAGTAAATCATTTTTACGATTTCTAAGTAAATGATTTAAAATTTGTAATATATAGTAAGTTTATAATATTTTATACAATTTATATTAATTATAAAAATATTATTGATATATAATACTTAGTAAATTTGTTATACATTTATAAATATCTAGTAAGTTTACAATATCTAACACTTATAATTAATCTTATGTTATACTTAATGTATAATAATTCTAAATATATTCTTAATTAATACTTAGTAAATAATTCTTACGATTTCTAAGTAAACGATTTAAAATTTGTAATATATAGTAAGTTTATAATATTTTATACAATTTATATTAATTATAAAAACATGATTGGTATATAATACTTAATAAATATGTTATACATTTATAAATATTTAGTAAATTTACAATATCTAACACTTATACTAAATATATGAGATATATCGTAAGATAGTAGGATAAGGTATACCGATGTCGGTAAGGTATACCGACATATAAGGTATACCGATATTGGTAAGATATATTGATGTCGGTAAGGTATACCGAAATAAAGGTACGATAAAGGTATGCCATTTGTTCATACCGAACTTAAGGTATACCGTTGAAAGGTATACCGAATGTTAAGATAAGGTAACAGTATGACTTTTCTCCATACCGTACAAGTAAGGTAAGGTAAAAGTATGGTGAAAAAAGTAAGGTATACCTTACCGTCCCACCCCTGATGGAGCATATGATTCATGTATAAGAAGTGAAGAGTTAGAAACTTAGAATACACATTTTCATTAAAGAAATGAGGTAATTGTGTCATTTTTCTTTCTTTAATTTGCTTTTTGATTTCTAAAAAGACATCTGAACCAACCACGTCATGTCCGAATAAATGTGATTTGAAGGTAATTAATCGTACATGTTAAGTTGAATTTTGCAAATATTTAAAAGTTTAATGTCATCAAGGTCCTGTAATAGTGTGTGTGTGAATAATAAAGTATGATCGTTTCGTACACGGTAAGAAGTTAAAGCTACAATATAATGTGTCTGACCATTAATGAATATTTGTGAAATTTCCAAACACAATTCTTTATGATATTTTTTTTCCCTCTAGAACTACTTTAATTGTTACTGATAACTATGCTCAAAATAATATTTGTGGTGATTTGTTTATAGTTTTATCTTTCTCAAATTTGCTTCTAACATTAATCACCATAGTCGTAAAGTCATAACGACACATTCACACATCTACTCTCTTTCTCAACTTTCACCAAATCAAAAACAAAAATAACCCTTTTCTTTATAAAATGTGAAAAACCTTCATTTTTTTTTCCTAAGTAAATTACGCCAAATTCCCCGTGTTATCAAAAATTTGTATCAATCTCCCAAGTGTTTTTAAATAATATCCACAAAATCTTTTTTTTTTCAAATTTTTGCCCAAAATATCCTTGCTTAATTTTAAGCAAAACTGAGATAAGCACATAAGGGCATTTTGGTCCAAATTTTGTTAGAAAAAAAACGTTGTGCCAACTTTTTAAACACATGAGGATTTATAGAACTTTCCACACATATCAAGCATTTTTATATATGTTTATATTTATATTAAACAATTGTGGATACTTTTTTTGAATGTGAATGTGAAACCACCGATGAAAAGAAGTTGACAATTGAAGCACCGTGTGTGGTGTTTGAACAGACAAAACAACAAGAGGTAAATTTATTTCTCAAAATAATAATAATAAAAATAAAAATACTAAAAAAAGAGGTAAATGTAACCACGTGGTCCATGAGCCCACGTTTTATAAATGGTTGGATTTCGATTATGGGTGCTATCGCATTTTCAACCATTCATTATTTGCTGCCCTTTTTTTCCCATGTATTTATTATTTGGCAGATCGCTATAGGTTGAAAACGTATCTTTCAAACTTTTAATTAATTAATTAATTTAGTGTAAATCTATAAATATAGACAAAAGAAAAGAAAAAAAATGAGAAAAAAGCAACATATAAGCCCATAGTAGTTTCATGGGCAATTTGGAGTTAAAATATCTTGAATACCCCTATGACATACTTGTCCCCACACCCCAATCATTGGGAAATTGTATCTTTTATATTTTTTTAATAACTCTACATTAAATGCACCTGGCCTAACATAAAAAAAAATGATCCGAAATTTCATAACAAAATAACTATTGGCATAATGATAACTTTTTATAAACTGTCGTTATGCATTAACGAAAGTGATTAATTGGCATAAAGAATAACGAGTTGCATAAAGAATAACGATTTGGCATAAAGAATAACGAGTTGCATTAACGCAAGTGATTAATTGGAACAACGAGTTGCATAAAGAATTTTTTTTAGTAATAATTGGCATAACGAATAGTTTAATTTAGTTTATCGTTATATTAAAAACAGAACTTTCGTTATTGTTAAAATTAATTATCGTTATGTTACATTTAAATATCATTATAGTTAAAATAAAATTATTGTTATTGCTAATTTTTAATTTCGACATGTTAAGTTAAAACTTTCGTTATGTTGAAAATTTAATTTTCATTATATTGAAAATTTAATTTTCGTTAATGTTAAATTTAAATTGTCGTTATTGTTTTCGTTATCTTTAAAATTAACTTTTGTTATGTTAAATAAAATTTCGTTATAGCTGAATTTAAATTGTCTTTATGTTTACAATTAACTTTCGTTATGTGAAAAATAAAATTATCTTCATTGTTGAAACTAAGCTTTCGTTATGTTTAATGTTTAATTTTGTTATGTATAAATTAAAAATAGAATAAGGAACATAACAAAAAATAGAATAAGAAAAGATGGAACATAACGAAAAATATGGAGAATAACAATTATTAAAATATAATAAGGAAAGTTTTAATAGAATATGGAACGTAACTCACCCAAATATGGAGCATAACAAAAAATAGAATAAGGAAAATTTTAGAAAAATAGAATAATGATTATTAAAATATGGAGAATAACAATAGTTTCGTTAACGAAAGATGGAGGATGATGCACTCATTATTAATAACGAAAGTTGCTATTTAATAATAATGAAAGTTTGATATTTTCGTTAATCAAGCCTTCCCTTGTAGTAAATCCAAATTTGGATTGGATCTCAATCCAACAATATCTTTGCTAATTAATAATATTCCTAGAACTTTGCTAATTCATTAATAACGAAAGTAGTTGATTATTAAATAACGAAAGTTTGCTAATTTATTAATAATGAAAGTTCATTATCGTTATTATCATTAAATATAATAACGAATGTCATAACGATTGATTAACGATTAATAATAACGATTGTTTAAAAACCCATAACGAAAGTTTATTGTTATAACGATTAATAATAATCGTTATGGCCTATTAATAATAACTTTGCAAAGAGACTAAAGTTATCGTTATACTTTGTGTGATAATGTTTAATTTAATAATATAAGGCATAACGATTATATCATAATTTGTAACAATTTAACTTAACGATAGGAATAATGATGATACTTCAAAGAAATATTTTATTCTTATGGAAAGTACAAGTGTGTAAGACACTTTTCTGAAAAAGTGGAGGAATCTTCAGCTTTTGTGGTCAAATAGTTTAAATATAGTACAAATTGCCCAAATAACTGTTATGGTGTTAAAACTTGCCCAACTACCCAAATTTTAGAATTAAATTGTCTAGATAAAAATTTCTCCCATTAATTTATTATGTAATTTTTGTTTAATCTTTTTTTTTTTACACATTTATGATTTAAATATGTGATTATAATTTGTTCTGTCCAACAAGGGTTCTCGATTTGTTTTCAAAAACTATGGAAGGTACAGAACTAAGAAATGATAATTAGAGTGTAACTTTTTCATTAACACTAATTTTTATTGGTGCAGTTCACAATCACAACTTTTTGGTGATTATCATATTTTCATTAACCACACTATCTCATTTATCAATTTGATTCTCATTTTCGCTAAATCAAACCCATCACTTTCGTAATTGAGAAATTTTAAACAATCATAAAATAAAATTAAAATAAAAAAATTTGGAAAGCTTCATGAGCTCACTTGAATCCATACATTTTGTTGATGGACTATATTATACATATGTTTTTTTTTACTCACACGCCCGACCTGTGGTCTTGAGCAGATTCGAATCCGTGACCTTTGTTCTCCAAACAACCTCACTCCACCACTAGGCCATCCCCACCGGGACTATTATACATATGCTTTTCAGTACACTTTGATACATAACAATATTCATTATTCATTAATGTTACACCATGACTAACAAATGGGCTAGACAAGATGGTTAAGCAAATATTTTGGACCCAAGCATTTTGCTTATTCTTCCAAAAAGATTGTAATGTGGTGGTATTCATACCTTCCAGCTTTTGCAAGAATCAAGATCATTTTGCAAACTCAATTCCAAAATTATTTTTCTACGTTTACAATGATTTTCTCCATGTAATGGCGGTATTAGTGGGCCACTTACAAAAAAAAAAAAAATTGCAAATCAATAACATGACCGGAATATTCACCAACATTAACATATATTTTTTCTCCACAATAATATAATAGTTGTAAGAGATAGTTGCAAATGACATCTATTGATACAATGTAAGAGCGTCCTAAAAAATGAAAGTAATTATCACATTATGCAAGTAAAGGTCACCTTCATTTCGATGCAGACAACTTTCAGATTGAATATCAGTGCAAATGACATTATATTCACAAGAAAAACAAACAAACAAACAAAACAAAAACAAACATATATCAATGGAAAATTAGTGGAAAAAGCTCTCTTTTGGCTCCGGAAGGATAAGATTATTCCATCGAGCATGTTAGGTTTTGTTTTGTTGTATTCAACTCTCGAATTTTTTTTTATAATTTATTGAGCTTCCAAATTTTAATTTCAAAGACCTTTAAAATAGTTCGCGTATATTCACATAATATAGTAATTCAATTCACGACCCCTTTTGTGACGTCCCAAAATTTTATAAATAGAAGATATATCATTTATTCGAATAATAGAGTTTAATACAGCGGAAACAATATTTAAAATAAAATAATATTTAATTAATCTTGACCATCACCCCATCTCCACGTCATCGCCCGAGCTTCCTTAGCCTGAAAAATAAATAGCTTTGGGGTGAGTGCTATTAACTCGGTGGAGTCCACATTTATCCGAATTATACAAATACATAACATACAAGTCATTATAGCATAGTGCCCGTAGGCCGTCACATCATAATAACCCAGAGGGTGTCATCAATAAACATAAAGTCCGTAGGTCATCATAAATACCCAGAGGGGGTCATCATAAACATAAAGCCCGTAGGCCATCATCAAATAATCCGGAGGGTGTCATCAATAAACCTGCACATCACGTACAAACATAATAGGGATAAATGTACTTTAATTTCAACGTTGGATCCCCTACCTTTACTTGACTTTAAAACTTGACTGAACGTGAATTTAATTAGATCCGTGCGCGCCGCCTAACATTAAATATTAAAAATAATAATTATCATAATAATAATAATAATAATAATAATAATAATAATGCATGAGGAAAACAATTCCCAACTCCCCAAGCCCAACTCCTTTCGGCCCAAAACAAATAAAAAACCCAACCAAACTCTAATTTTAAAAAAATAAGTCCAACTCTCTTCTACAAGTCTAAAGCCCAACCATCTTTGATATTCTCTCAAAACCCATTTTCTCTCTTTCTCTCTATGCTTCACGCCAACACTAGAGAAAGGAAAAAAAAAGAATCTCTCCTCTCAATTCTCTCATGACACCAGCAGTAGCCCCCCCTCTCTCCTCCCCATTTTCTCTCTTTCTTTCTATACTTCACGCCAACCATCCCACACCACCTTTGCCGCTATTTTATCAAGATGCCACCACCGAGACACAGCCGCCGCTGTCCCGAACTCCATATCTGCCGCCGGTTTCATTCTCGCCCGCATCCCACTATTTCCCAAAAATGTTATGCAAATGCAAATAAATAGCACAAAGGGGAAAGATACCTCAAGACTCAAGTGAAAAATGCTAGTGTAGAGGAGAGAAGAAATGAAGATGTGCTTTGTGTTGTGATTTTTTTGTTGATGATGATGAGGTCTATTTATATTGTTGGTGGTCGATCGGAAAAGGAAATGGACGAATTAAATTGCTGAAATTCGTAAGGAATTGATCTGATTTTCGGCTCCATCAAAACAACAAATCCGCCGTTTCTATTCTACATTTTCACACGTTTCATTGAGGAAGAAGAAGTATAGTTTGGGCTTCACCAAGTGGGCTTTGAAATAAACTTTAGATTTAATAATTTGGGCTTTCAAAATGGTTAGGCTAAAAATAAATAAATAAAAGAAAGATTTAAATTTAAAAATAATATTAATATGTTTAATAACATGCAGTAAAATTTAATTCCTTTATTTTATATAGACATATATATCTGCTTCGGCGCGACTTATAGGACTAACAAAATAAATATTAATAATATCATGATTTGAAATAAAAATAAAAAATAAAAATATCATTTAACAAAATAGCCACTGTAAATTAGAAATTTGGGTCGCTACACCTTTTTCCTCAATACAGTCCCAATATTTAAATTAAATAAAATTTTTATTCAAATGTATTATTTTATCCTTATAGTTCACAACTTAAGAGACCTAATAAAAATGACAAAAAATGTGTTAGACGGTTTAAATAATCACAGTCCATCAAATTGGTTAAATATACCAAAATCCACCCAAATTACCCGCCCAAATATTCCAACCGCCCATAATCCGCACGGGCGCATGTGGACAAGTGTATTTGTATTGAGCACAATATACGAGCCCCCGTGTTAGCAAAGATGAGTGTACTGCGTGAGACTCCGAATAAAAAATTACATTAATTAACTTAGGATATATATTTATTTTTTAAAAAATTATAAAGTGCAGTGCACGAGCCCACGCTATTTTGTATTGAGCGCAATATACAGGTCCGCATGTTAACAAAGACGAGTGTACTGCATGATACTCTGGATAAAAAATTATATTAATTAATTTTTATTTTAGGGTTCACTAATTCCATTTTAGAATATATATTTATTTTAAAATTATCAAGCGCAGTGCACTACATGAGATATCAGGTATAAAAGCAAATTCGACACGTTAACATCGGGTGAGTGTACTGCGCAAGACATTGGATATAAAATTAAATTAAATTAATTTAATTTACTTTACTTTTAGGGTTCACTAATTTCATTTTATAATATATACTACCTCCGTTTCATAATGTTTGTTGTTTAAGGTTTTTTTTTTAGTTTCAGAATGTTTGTTGTTTTATATAATTTGACATATTCTCTCCCAATTTTAACCCTCCCAAATCCTACAAGATTTTTTGATTCTAACTTACCTATAATATATGAAGAGAGAAAAATATATGGAGAGAGAAAATATTATTATTTTTTAGGAAAAATATAGATGAATTAGATTTTATGGCATATATAAGGGATTGATATATTTGTCCATGAAATTAATTCTTAATTTCAGATAAAAAAAAAACAACAAACATTATGAAACGGATGTAGTATTTATTAAAAGAAATTATCGAGCCCATTGCACTAGGTCCATTGCAATTAAACTATTAACAGTGGAAGAGTCTTTAGGCCCTAACTAACGGCAACCACAGTTACAATGGTCGATCGCCCTCCATGTCATCAAAAAAAAAAAATTGTTAAAATGAAAAATGTGTGGTCGACCATCACTCAATTTTGATCTTTGGTGGTCTCATCCCAATCATTCTCATGATCAATGGGATGGAGACATTTATCTTCATCCTATTAACCAATTAATTTTATTTTGATATATAGATAACATATGTATACTTTTATATAATATAATAAAAATAAATAAAAAATACCAAAATTCATATTTTTTTTATTCTTTAAAAATCGACATCAATTTAACTATATTTCAACACACTTTAAAATTATCTATTTTTCTCTAATTTTTTATATATCTGTAACGCCCTAATTTCACTTTTGATACAAAAGGCACGTTATCCATGTTTTTCATTAATAAAATACTTTTCTTTAAATACAACGGAAGTTTATATCATAAATTGACATTTACTACATAAAATAAAGTCAAAAATAAATTAAATCTTTAATCATGCTTGACCATTTGACTACCATCATCACATCTTGCCCACTACGCATCACTTGAGACAACACCTGAAAAGATAAGTAGTGTTTGGGGTGAGTACTACTGACTCAGTGGAGAGTGTCCAGTTATCCAAACTATATATCAAACAGACCAAACCATATAGCCCGGAAGTTCTGCGTGATAGCTCGTAGGTTCTGTGTGTAGTCCGGAGGCTCTGCGTGTAGCCCGGAGGCTCTTGCTATGTTGTGACATTACATACATTCAATAAAATATATAGAGAGGATAATATGGACAAAATCAACGTAAAACCCCACCTTTAACTTGACCTTGATATTGACCGATCAAGTCCTGCGCGCCCTATAAATTATTTATCGTAATTAATATAGTGCATAACATGATATGCTTAAACTATGCATGATTTCAAACTATGATGCATGCTTAAACAAAATCATTATATATATATATATATATATATATATATAAATAGCGAAAAACCATGCCTCAACTAATTAACTAATTTAAATCCACCACACATGCAAACATATACGTACATATATTACATATATCGTATAACAGACACACAAAATGCCAAAAAAAGTATACCTAGGCAAAACTAACAATGCATGGCCACCACTAAGCGCGCGCATATATATATAGGAGTTGGATAAAAAATACACTTTTTTTGGTGTAGGAACTAGGAATCTATTTATACCGTCCATCTAGATGATCTAATGGTTGAAATTAAATGTCAAAGTCAAGGCAAAAAAAAAGGAGGTGAGGGTATAGTTGTCCAATCTCCATAAAAAAAGTTGATGTCATCACTTTTTTTAAAAAATCCTAAAAATTTTAAACGACCATTACTCAGTCGTTTCAAATCGGATTAACGCAAATAATATACCAAATTAAAGATCTTTTCATGCTCTTTAATTCAAGATTAGTCATGGATATATTTGTTCAAATAAATATAGATGAAAAATAAGAAATATACATTTTTATTCGTGTCCAGCGCGAAAATGCTTTCCTTAGCTTTTAAATAATGGTTCGTCAACATTATGATAAGTTGATAATGTATGCTAACAAAGCATTTATTATATGCTAACATATTGCATTCATTGCGCTAATGAATGATTATCATAATGTTAGCGTGGTACACATACTTATATTATTATTATGATTTATTACATTTCAATTAAGACTTACAATTATTTTTTATGATTTAGTTTTTATATTTTAGTTACTAATTGATTATTATATATTATTTATTTCATCAAATTAGAATATATTAGTTAGAGTTTTTCTTCATCCATTTATGGTTTATAACTTGTGCTAACGATGAATTGTCATATGCTAACATAGTTGATTCACAATGCTGATAAAACAATATCATTATGCTAATGCTATATATTTATATTGTTATTATGTTTTATTCCATCCAATTAGGGTTTATAATTAATTTTTAGAATTTAATTCTATTTTTTAGATCATTGGAATTTATTATATCTGAATTATGGTTTATTTCATCCCATTAGAATTTATAATTACACTTTAGAATTTAATTTTTCGTAAACAATATGAGAAAAATTTTCATTAGCATAACGATGATGATAATACTTCATTAGCATGACGATATGTTATCAAATATTCTCAGCGATTTTTATAAGAATTACCAAATTACGTTAATACCCTCGCGCAATTTTTTTTTTCAAATATTACAGAATTGTCACCACTTCTTTTAATCAAATCTGGGTCATAAAGCTTTATTGATTGTATGATGTGAGATGGGTTCTTAGTTCTTACACTAGAATTTGTTTGCATTATAACCACCCCTATATATATACACACACACTATGGTATAATATGTTAGCCAAATAAATGATAACATGAGTCCACTCTCTCTCTCTCGGCCCATCACATCCAAAGCCCAATATGATTAACAAATAACATTATGGTCCACTACCCTTATGGCAACACATCATCTGTTCTTTCTACATGGTGTACGCGAAAACGGCAAAAGAAAAACATCTCCCCTTCTCTACCATGATATGCTATGTGTGAACAAAGAAATTAAAAGGAAATTAATTTAAAAGAATTTCGTACCCTGTTTGAAAGCTTCTTCGAAACTAAGAGGAAAAAATTTATGAAGCTCTTTGAAACCTTGGAGAACAATAGGAAACTTTTGCTTCTTTCTTTTCTTTCGTGTGGAGCATAGAGTAGCTATAGCGCTCTATTAATACTAGGCGATCTCGGGTTTTTACTTGAGATAAGATCAAAGACTTTAAAAGGATCAATCTCTTAAGAGTTTGAGATTAATAAGAATTCTACAATTAATCTCTCGTAAACGTGATGTAGAAAAGAAGATTAAAGAGCCTTAAAGTTTGATCTCTTAAATAAATTATTTTAGCTTAAAACAATTGGACTTTCGAAAAGAATAACTTGGCTCAAAAATAACACTCCAAATGGGCTTAAAATAAAACTTTGGCCATATAAAATAGGGTAAATTGGCTTAAAATACACGAACTTTGGGGTCATTTTGGTTTTTTACACGATTTTAAAAACATAGTTTCAATAACACGAACTTAACCTCTTTTTGGTTTTTCACATGATTTTTAAATTCCGGCAAGTTGAATCTGACGTGGCAGCCGGAACTACCACGTGGCAGTCGGAGATGCCACGTGTACATCTACGTGGATATCAAATTGCCTTAAAATACACAAACTTTCGACTGATTTTGGTTTTTCACACAAATTAAAAAATATCAATTTTAGTTTTTTTTTTGTGTAATACAGAAAATTCATCGATTATTACTATAGAGTTATTGTAGTAGACATTGTGAAATATTTTGAATTTTCTTAGTTGATGCAATATATAAAATTTAGGTTCGAAAAAATTAAATAAAATAACTATCGGACCTTTTTAGTTCTCTATTTGAAAAATTTAAAAAATATGACTTAAGCTAGTGTAATGGTATACATAATTGAATTCTGAATACAACAACCATCAAATCATAAAAAGTGGTCAATGACATATCGTATATATTGATGAATAATATTACACAATTAATTAATTAAGTTTACAAATAAATTGATCACGTAGTAACTACATATTAATTTTTCATATATGTTTAATAGCATATTTTGATATAACTTTATATGTTAGATAATCTCAAATTATATCAGAAGATGCTATTATACATATATGAAAAATAAATATATAGTTACTACGTAATCAATTTATTTGTAAACTCAATTAATTAATTGTGTAATATTATTCATCAACATATACGATACGTCATTGACCACTTTTTATGACTTGATGATTGTTGTATTCAGAATTCAATTATGTATACCATTACACTAGCTTAAGTCATATTATTTAAATTTTTCTTCAAATTGAAAACTAAAAAGGTCCGATAGTTATTTTATTTATTTTTTCGAACCTAAATTTTATATATTGCATCAACTAAGAAAATTCAAAATATTTCACAATGTCTACTACAACAACTCTATAGTAATAATCGATGAATTTTCTGTATTACACAAAAAAAGCAAAAAAAAAAACTAAAATTGATATTTTTTAATTTGTGTGAAAAACCAAAATCAATCGAAAGTTTGTGTATTTTAAGGCAATTTGATATCCACGTAGATGTATACGTGGCATCTCTGACTGCCACGTGGCATCTCCGACTGCCACGTGGCAGTTTCGGCTGCCACGTCAGATTCCACTTGCCGGAATTTAAAAATCATGTGAAAAATCAAACCGAGGTTAAGTTCATGTTATTGAAACTACATTTTTAAAATCGTGTAAAAAACCAAAATGACCCTAAAGTTCGTGTATTTTAAGCCAATTTACCCTATAAAATAAAATGCAAACTTGTTTAACTCTCTAAATAAAATTCTACATGCATGATCATGAAAAATAAAATAACCATATGGTATAAATAATAAATTCATGCTTAAACGTATTTAGGCGCGACTAATTAGATTTAAGCAATTAATATCACACAAATAAAATTCATAAATTAGTTTTAGGAAAGAAAAATGCAGCACTTTTAAATATTAGAAAACTGGATCGTTACAATATCCAAACAATACATTTTTATTTTATGTAATTTTAGGAAGTGTTGTTTAATGAGTGTGATTTTATTTGATGTAATTTTAGGAAATGTCGTTTACTTAGTTTGTAATATTTTTAGTATTGACTATTTTATCCAAACAATAAATCACAGTCATTTATAAAAAGCACAATCTATGTCAATTTGATCTCCACAATTCATCATAAAAATAATAATTTTCAGTCATTCATTAAAAGCGCAATCCATGTCAATTTGATCTCCACCGTTCATCACAAAAATAATAAATCTCAGCTATTCATAAAAAACACAATTCATGTCAATTTGATCTCCACCATTCATCACAAAAGTAATAAATCTCAGCCATTCGTCAAAAACACAATCCATGTCAATTTGATCTCCACTATTCATCACAAAAGTAATAAATCATAGCCATCCATCAAAAACACAATCCATGTCAATAAATTATTGATTTTTTCCTCTATAAATAGAGATTTCATTTGCTATATTTTTACACACAGAAAAATCACCTCCTTTTTATTTCTTATATAATCCATTTTCATTGCTAAAATTCCATATTTCTCAATTTTTCAATGGATCCAAGTAATCCAAGCAATTTTTTCTCAAATCCTCAAAATTTCTCTATCTCCCAAGATTATTATCCTAATCTTGATGATATTCATACTCTAGATTTTGGAACCAGTTCAAACTCCAAATTTTCAGATGATCTCACTCATGAAAATGTCCGATCCACAAACACAAACACTTCAAATGGTCTGAAAGGTTAGATTGGTTAAGAAGACATGTCACTAATGTATGCTTGGGTTACCGTCAATCAAAATTCAATTGTTGGCAAGATCCAAAATAGTCAGATGTTTTGGAAACACATTTGAGAAATGTATCAAGAATCTGGAGCGCTCCACCCACGACTTATGGGATACGAAAGAAGCATTGAGTCACTGAGAAATCATCAGAAGATGTTGATACACATGTTACCAAGTAGGTGGTTGTCTACAAGGAAGCATATTCTCGAAAGAGTAGCGACATGTTGTATACAGACATTGAGAAGAAAGCTTAAAAATTTTATAGCAATGGAAAATCTACTAAGTTTACGCACCATGATGTTTTTGAAATGATCATGCGTCATTATCCGATGTAGGAAAATTGAAGTTGGGCATCGAGCGTCATCGTACCTGTGTAGAGTATGCTGATGATGATGATGTTGAAGAAGATCACGAAAGTTTCAAAAGATCAAGAACCACTGGAGAAGAAGATGATCCAAACAACTCCACCTCAGAAACTCATGCTAGTGAAGCTTCAACAATTCGTCGGCTTGCCAGCAAAGACAAGGTGAAAGCAAAAAAAAAAGCCACTGTATCACAACAGTCAGTTATTCTTGATGAATACACTACATAACTTCAGGCGATGAGGATCACACGTGAGAAAAAAGTGGAGACAATTAATAGGATGTGAGATATTAGGTTGCAAACGTAAAAAATAAATATGTTCGACACTTTGTTGGGAAAAGTAACTTGTCTCCTCAAGAAGAATATCTGAAAAATCATCTTATAGCAGAATTATTTCCAAATTGAGGTGGTTGTAATTTTATAAAATGTCGTTTAATGAGTGTGATGGATTTATGATCTCTGAATTTCCATAGCCTTTTATTTGGGTGGTCCTATTGTGACGGACTTGATGGAGGTATGATATTTGAAGTAAGCCATAGTTTGCTTTGGGTAGTCCTGTTGAGACGGACATGATATTTGTGTTATTTTGTTTGTGAGGATGAGCAAATGGTTATTAATGATTCATTCTATGTGCTATTGAGACGCACTTTAATGTTGTTGTTTGTTTTATTAAGACGCACAAATATGGAATCACCTAAGTAAGTGTGAAGAATTGGCCCTCTCCTATGAAAGACACTGTCTTGCTGAAATACTTATGAGAATCCAAGGTTTGGATGGCCATGGTATATTATCACGAAGTTCACTCGATTGAAAAGGTTAGATGCGTGTTGTGGGGGTGCATCACTTGAATCTTTTAAGTTCAAGTATCTGACACACTTTCTGGATTTATGTGTCATCTCTCATTTCAATAGGTATCAATTCAAAATCAAAAGATTATTGATACTTATGCATATATCCTTATTATGCTCAGATTTCTTTCTCTTTTAGTTGCATGCCATTTGTGGGGGACCGTTGGAATTAGCTTACAACTTCTCTTCCTTATCTCTATTGGTTTGGCTTGTTCTATATCCCACATTGAAAATTTATTGGTGTATGGAATTGTTCTTATTTCCTTTTCTTCTTTGATCAATAATGTTGTCAATGGATTTTTGTGAGTTGGGTTGTGACGGTAGAGCTATCGGGCCTCTCATTTTGTTCCCAATTTAATTGGTTTTACCCTAATTCCTTCTTGACTAAATGGTCATTTTGTTCCCAATTTAATTGGTTTTAGCCTAATTCCTTCTTGACTAAATGTAAGTCGTTTGGTGGAGAACTGACGTGACTCGGTCGTGGGTAGTGGGAGAAGTAACGTATTCCTTTTTTTTTATTTCTATTTATTTGGTTTCTCTCTAAGTGAAAGGGAAAAAAACATAGAAATATTTTTGCCGATTGTTTTTCTTCTCTTCTTTTTCTGAGCATATGATTGAGTTCTCCAACTCGATCTCTCGTGAGTGTGCATGAAAGATTGAGTGCTGTGTTAACCTTAGGAACGATCGGCATGTAAGCCTTACACCTCGGGCTAGCCATAATCATTTTTAAGGCAGTGGATCCATCACCGCGTCGCAGTGATTTTCTTATTCAAATTTTATTTCAATTGTTCCAATTTCGAAACTATAGCGAGTTGCCGGATTGGTGACGCAACAGCTAGGATGCAGCCATGCCACAAACCCCACCACCGCAGCCCACCAAGCCGATGCCGTTTGTTGCCTTCGTCGTCGTCGTATCGGTCCATTTCTTATCATTTTTCTCCCAAATTGTAATATGTCATGTATTTATGTGTTATGCGCTTTATCTTTTGATGTCGTTGTCATCCGATGGTCGGAAAATCAGCCAAATTACCGGAGAACAGAAACTATTACCTATAGCGATCGGATTCAGTATTCAGCTATTTCAGGGCATTTAGAGGTCCCGAATCAAAAAATTTCAACGGCAAAATCATCCAGAATATTATTTTACATTGGAATAGCATGCCATTGGAATTTTATTTTTGAGTATTCCGTCATTTGAATTTTTGCCTAAATCGTTAAAGTTGTTCGGATTTTATTTTGAAATCAAAGGTTGTCAGAAAAATCCCAAATTTATATGTTTGATTTCTTTTATGATAAGAGTCGTCCTTGATTTATTTCATAATTGTTTGATGGATTCAAAATGTGCTTATGATTGACAAAGCGTGAAATGTGTGTAGTGTTCTTCATTTATTTTGGAAGGTGAGAATGAGTTGAAGTCATTTTGAATAAAATCAGTTTGATTTCAATTTCCCCTTGAATTTTGTTGCAAGGAGGTTTCTAGAAGTTGTTTTCTACAAGCTCTTTTGATGTTAAGATGATATAAAAACAAATGGAGGGCTCAAGTTTGATTTTGGGAGAGTTTTGATTATAATTTGGATTTAACCGTGTGTTTATGTATTTGAAATCACATTTTAGTTTAAGTACTCTCTAGTTAGTTACTTGGTTGTGAATGAATTACTGAAGGTTTTTGAAAATGGTGGTCATTAATGTGTTTTAATATTTTGTTAAAAGGGTGGAGGGGCTGTTTTATAACTTAAATAAAATAGGTGGATTTCTTTTTTAGAATTTGACATAAGTTTGAACTAAATTGCAAATATTTAAAATAAGATTTTTATTTTTGTCAGATATTTAGAAAATGGATTTTTATGAATCGACTTTTAATCCAATCATTGGATCCAAAAATAAATTGCATTGCTAGATTTCTCATTTTCTGCTCATACGAAAAATGTACTTTTTTCTAAAAATCCGACAAGATTTGAGTCCGATTGAGATGAAAACACGTTTGAGTTTGGTGCCCTTTTCACACTCGGTTAGAAGAACATTCCCCTCTATTTTTCCACTAGTTCTTGTTGAATTTGGTCTTCAGGGTCTTCTAATCGATTGTAAGCTGATTTGAGGTGAACACGTGTCTTTTGACCGTTTCTCAAATTTGAGTTAAAATGAATTTTATATGATTTTTCAAAGTTTATACAAAACCGTAAAATATCTTCTATCGTTCAAAAATATTTGTGCATTGTTATAGACCATGCTAGGGAGTTATGGAATAGGATTATGACCCTATAGGAGTTGATTGGTGTTTTGATGGTGAGTCTTGGTCTGTGCGTCGTTTGCTTGCTTTATGTGACCATTATGCGTTATCTGATGAGTTGATTGATTCGTTGAGCCGGACTCCTGTGCTATGGGGGGAGAGGGATAGCATGCGGTGGAATTTGACTTCTACTGGTGAGTTCTCTTTGACCTCTGCATGGGATCATGTCAGGTACCGGCGGCCCGATCGGCCTCTTTTCGGGTCCATTTGGCATGATTGCCTTACTCCCACCATGTCCGTCTTCCTCTGGCGTCTGTTACATGATCGAGTCCCTGTTGATGTGTGTCTCCAGTCTCGTCATTTTCACCTTGCTTCCCGTTGTCAGTGTTGTCGTGATCCGCAGGTCGAGTCCTTAGAGCATGTCTTTCTTTGGTCTGAGTCTGCGAAATCGGTTTGGGCTTTTGTTGCGTCTTGGTTTCACATCACTGCACCACTTGCACATACAGCCACACAGGCACTTGGGTTTTGGAGGGGGCTGTTCCCACGATCCTCTCCGAAGCACATCAGTTTTTTGATTCCCTGCCTTGCTCTTTGGTTTATTTGGACGGAGAGCAACAGCCGCAAGCATCGCAGTGTTTCTTTCCTTGTGTCTCACATTGTTTGGCAGGTTCAGCGCCACCTCCACCTTTTGGTTTCGGCCGGGAAGCTCCTTCCACAGCATTGGTTAGGCTGTTATCCGCAGGTGCCTTTTATGCCCGTCGCAGACCCTGTTCCGAGATCTCTCCGGTCTCGAATGGTGTCGTGGCGACCTCCTGAGGTACCGTGGGTAAAGCTCAACACGGATGGGTCCTACTCGACTGATCTCCAGATGGCGGCAGGCGGTGGCGGATTAGTTCGTGACTACACTGGCTCTTTTTTGGCAGGTTTCTGCGCGCCCCTGCGGGCCGTATCGAGTTTTGATGCTGAGTTCCAGGCACTGCTTCATGGGCTGAGACTCGCTGTGCAGTATTCAGATCACATCTGGATTGAGATGGATGCTGCTTCAGTGGTGTCGGTGTTGCAGTCGGGCCAGCCCGGCTCGGCTGTGACTCGGCACACGTTGACGTCCATTCGTATGTTGTGCCGCGGACGACATGTTCGGTTCTCACACATCCAACGTGAGGGGAACCGGGCAACTGATTTTCTGCATAAAAAAATATAGAAATTGCCGCGGACGACATGTTCGGTTCTCACACATCCGGGATCTGCCCCTCGATATTTGCTTTCCCTGGTGAGGATGGATCAGAGTTGGGATATCCCAACTTTCATTTTCGATATAGTTAGATGGTGATGTTCCACTTTTGTGTCTTGTATTTGTTTCTTATTAGTCCCAGTTTGGAGTTGCAGTCAGTCTTGGGCTGTGCTCCACCTTCTGTTTTTCATTTGGCTTTTGGGGATAGCATCCGGTCTGTGGTTGCATCCTCACTTATTTGCTGCTTTATTTCCATTTCGAGTACTTGGATAGGGGTGTGTTCACTTTTGGGACACATTCCACCTATGACTTTGTACGAGACGATTTGTGATTTATATACAGGCTGGGCATGGTGCCGAATGCCCCACCCCTACTAGGGGTGTTCTCTTTAAAAAAAAAAAAAGTAGATGTGGCAACGGTTCCCGAACCACCGGTTCCCAGTTCCAAATATGTGGAACCGGAATCGGAACCGAATGGTCAAAGCACGGCTACGGGACGGTTCCGAAACTGACAGTTTCGGAACCGACGGTTCCACAGTTACAGACGGTTCTAACCGGTTCAAAATTTTTATTTTTTTAAAAATAATATTTAAATTTCATTTATAAAATAATTAAAAATTTGAGTAGAAATACCCACAAATTAAAAAACATCCAAAATTATGGGATTATGAGAATTCTCTAAGAAAAAATAGTGTAATGATAACTAAAGGTTCACTATCCTTTTATATGATAAACCAAATTATTACATTTCATAAAAAAATCGATGCTGGACATTTGGTTTGAGAGTTGGGACATTTTTTTTTTGTCCCACATTAGTTTGTATCAAAGACAATTGATTAAATTTTCTTATAAATTTATATTAAATCTTTGTTTATAGTTACACTAATAACCAAAGGTTAATCTCAAGAGAATATGGTCACATAAATTATTAAAATGACACTACGACTTCTAATTTTGAGGGAAGTGTTGAATTTTTTTTTCTTCCCATTATAATATGATATAATAAAACTTTAAATGATATAATTGTTATTATAATTATTTAAATAAAACTTTAAAAATAACAAAGTAAATAAATAAAAATAGTATTAAAACAACTTGAAATTAGAGTTTAATTTAATTTCAAATAATAATTGCACATTTGTATTCAATTGATTTTGTTTATCATATGATTCATAAGAAGTTAGGAGGTTATTTTCCCCTTTTAAAATTAAGGTATATGTATAAATTGACAAGTAATAAAATTTTTTATATTGATTAATTTAAATAAATTATAATATAGAGTTGATGTACCAACAAATAAGTAATTAGAAATCTTAATAAATAATGAAATTTCTAATACGATAAATTGGTATAATGATAACCAATAACCTAATATCATTTTTTAGGATAAACCAAACTATTACTTTTGATAAAAAAAAAAATTGATGTGGGACATTTGGTTTGAGAGTTGAGAGTTGGAACATATCTTTTTTATCCCACATCAGTTTCATATCAAAGACAATGGATTAGACTTTCCTTATAAAAGAATATTAATTTTTAGTTCATTTGACAAAGTTTTTTTTTTCTAATAATATCTGCTTATGAAAATCTCATATTATTTTTTGGATTTGAAATTTATGGGTATTTTTATTTAAGTTTGTACAACTTTAACATTAAGAAATAAAAAAAAAATATTGGCAGTTTGCGGCTAGAACTCCCGATTCTCTTGGAAACGAAACTGAACCGCCAAATGACGGTTCCGGTTACAATTCGGAACCGTCGGCCACGGCTCCGGAACCGTTTGCCACCTCTACCTATAAGTCTTATGCTATGTACTATTATTTTAATTTGGGAGATTTGATTATTTATTTACGAAATCAAGGATCTCGTTATAACTTATAAGCTAGGATTATAGTTTGACCGTCAATCGCTATCGTATTATTTTCGGATTCGATCTCTTGCCTCTTTCTTACATTGTAGTGTATGTTTAAAACATTATATGCGGCTAAGATATGATCTTTATAAATAGGAATTTACCTGAGGGGACAACTAGGATGAGCAGTTGGTGATAAAGCTACAACTCTATTTAGCTGCAATTAAGTTCCTAACCTGAGACGGCAGGCTTAAGACGAGCATGGTATGATTAGAGCTTCAGCTATTATAGCTATAAGGTGGGTGATATCTATCTAACACGTGACTTATGCTTCAAAGACATGTTCTATTTATGATAATATATGTTTATGTTAAAGCATGCTTCAAATTATTATTATAGGTTAATGATTTCTAATCAACACATGTTTTATATTTTAAAATCGTGTTATGTTTATGATAAAACATGTTTGTGTTAAAGCGTGCTTCAAAGTTCAAAATATTCTTTTTATAGCTCATCGGAAGATACTAAACTCTATGGTTCCAATTATGGCTCTTCGATGCGATTTTGGTACTACGGTACAAATATGTCATTTCGGTGAAATTTATATGATAGGGAATCATATTGAGTTAACTTTTCGTATGTTAATGAGAAGAGACTTGTTATAGGCATCATAGTAAATATGTTTAATATGCAAGCTATTTATTGAATGGTCAAGTATATTTCAGAAATTGAACTTCCAATAAGTGTTTTCTGGCACTCAGCCCATCTATTTTTCAAAATTATTTTCAGGTACATGATAACGGCTGACGACTGACGTGAACCAATGGGAACTTCTTATTTCATTGACCACTTTTATGATTTCTAATTATTGATTATGTGTAGTTTGTGGTCAATAAATATGAATTTTATACTCCCGCTTTATAATTATGAAATATTTAATTATTCTATGGCCAGTTGTGAGTGTTGTGGTCTTTTTGGACATATTTTAAATGTTGATTGTTGAATTTTGACTGGTCGTGGTCGAACAAGTTTAGACTTGTTGAATGGTAAATGCTTGTGAACGTGGATATTTTGAATAATTTTAAATGAAATGTTGCCCAAATTTTTATAATCCAAGAAAATTATTATTTTTGAATTGCAAAAATATTATTGTCATTTCTTTTGGTTGTGTGTTTTCGTTAACATCTAGGCCTTCAGATTCGGGTCGCTATAGTTAGAAATCTCAAATTTTCAAGTAAAAAAAGCAATAAATAAGAGTGCAAAATTTGTTAAAATACAACGGTTGTAATCTAAACCATCGTGAAAAATACAAAAAAAAAAAAAATTACAACAATGAATATCACTACTGTTGTCTATTATATAAAAATTATTATCTAAAATATAATTGTTAAATGATAGATAGATAGATAGATTATGATAAGTTTGAACCACTGCAATTATGGTAAATCCATGATAAGGGCTCATCTATCTATGTATCTAATCGTTAATGGAGTCGTGAGCTAGCAAATTTCCGTTACGAATTCAAAAAAGGCTGCATGAATTCAGCAGTTCTTCTAATATATCATATAGAAAACAAACTTTTTTTGATAGAACAAATAGCAAAAACAGAAAACCACATGTGTGTTTATATATATACCCATAGCACTTCTTCAAACATGACACATGCTCAAGGCCGACTAATCTGAATAATCTTTTTTGCTCATGTGATACTGAATTCATAACTGAATAATATTCAGTTAATTATAAAATTGGTGCGTGAATATGTGTAATTACAGTGAAATGCATAAAAAAATATAGAAAATTACGCACCGTTGGTTTTTGATACTTCAATCATCAACCGGGTTTACTTAATAAAAGGTAAATTATTGTGGAATCCTACATAGGAAGAATTCTGTGGAGTTGTAATCAGTATTTTTGGGCTTTGTTTTATTTTTATTTTTATTTTACTTGGGCCATCCTAAAGTGGAGTCCAGAGTAGCCATTTAAGAAAATGGCGTGATTTATTTTTCTCGTTATGAAGCCCCTAAACAAAAATAAGATGATGCTATTTCCACTACAAAATTTACTATTTGCATCATAAATGAAAAAAATTAAAAATGGAATACTTTTAAATGTGCTTAAATGTTCTTGAAGTTACTTTTCTACACCATGTAAAATACTCTTTGCACTACAAATTCAAAAATGAAAAGGTACTACAAAATTTAAAAAACAAAAAAAAGCATTAAGAAAACAGCCGAGCAGCGGCTTGCCGGATCCCTAATCTGCTTCTTCTCCAGTGAGACATACATTTTTGCTAGCCATCGGCACCAACAAGCTGCCCCCCAGGTACATCGTCCGCCTCATCAACCCGGCAATGACGCCCCGAAGAAAAAATCTCGAAAAAATTATTCAAGTTGGTTTCGAAAACATATTTCTAAAAACAACTTATGCGTTCAAACATATGTTTTCGAACATGTCTTTTGTATTTGAGAAATATTTTTCGAACTTATTTGATGAGATCGAACTGAATTGTTCGAACTATTTTCTGGATTTGAATCTTCATCTTCTTTATCTTTTCAATGGTAGAAATGTTATCTCGAAGACTTTCGCATCTCACAAATAGAGAGAAGGCGATTTTAAGTGGGAGGGGAAAAGAAATAGAGAGAGGTGGTTACCGGCGTGATGGCTAGATTCGCCAGAGAAGAAAGAGAAATGACATAAGTGTTCTGTTCTTTTTTTTTTCATGAAAGAAAAATGTGTTTTTTCTTTGGTTTTCTTATTTGTTTCATGTTTTTTTATTAAATTAAATTATTATTTTTTAGCTAGGAGTAAATAAGTAATAGATTGTGGCGCAAAAGTAAAATTTGAAGTGCAAAATAAGAATGAAGTGGAAAGAGTAACTCCCTAAAAATATTATTAAACATCATATTTTTCCCTTATAATTCATTATTTTAAATTTTCGAGATCTCTTATTTTCTTTCTATACAGCACTGCATTGCCCCCAACAATTTTATCGAAGTTTGTACATTTACTCTATAGTTTCTCCCTTAAAAAAACCAAATGGAATGAATATCAACCCGGTTTTAGTTTTACTCGCCGGAGACCTGTCCTATCATTTGATAAATTAAATCACTCAAAATGTCGTTCATTTTTCAAATATTTCTTCATGTTTTATTCCAGAAGTAGATTATTGATTCCTATCAGAAATGACAACTGAGTTTAATTGCGTTGATTTACAAGCGTTTTAATGGTTTGCATGCACCGTAAAAGCAAAAACTATGTGCTCGATTAAATCTTTTAGTCCTTTTATATGACCATAGTCATGGCTACAGGAATTAAATTTGTTGAAGCTATAACCAAAATGACATTTGCAAAGAATTCATAAAACTATGTTGTGAATTGCAATCGAAAATATTTATTTAAAGAAATTTGTTAGAAAAAAATCATCAATGGACTCTGATCTGCATTTTAACTTTTCATAAAAAGTTGGAGGTATGTGTTGTTATATAGATGAAAAATATGAGATCCATAAAATTAAAATTGAAGAGGGTTATAAGGGAAAAATATGATGTTTAATAACATTTTTATTTAGGGGCTAAGGAGTAAAATGAGAATGAGAATTATGTTTAGAATTACCCTTAAAAAAATGGTGATAAGAGGGCTAGAAAAAATAGTTTCCAAGGTCCAAAAATATTAGGCCATATTATACATTGAGAAATTAACTGCACTGTTTAGTTCACATTTTTCAAATTCTGTAGAAGAGCTAATCCAACCAATCTGAGAAAGTGAAGTTGATACTTGATAGCACTCTCCATGGCAACAAGTTTTCACTACGCCCCCTCTTTTGTCTTGTTTCATGTCATTGTAAGTGTTTTTTGGTTTCATTGTAATAATGTTGGACCTATAAAATGATAGCTCTTTGGGCTTTTGACATTTTTCTTTTTGGCCCAAACATTCTGCTTTAGTCCTATATCTAATTGGTGTTGGACTTGAACCCATTTTTTTCTCACTCCAGTGCTCTATTTTTATTTTGTATTTTTTTAAAAAAAAAAGAAGATTAATTAATGTACCATTTTACCGTTATAACTCCTAATATAATTTAATTGATGAACAAAATTTAATCACACTACACACTATAGGGCGACATACTCTGTAAGAGCCTGTCTCATTCATTATATACATATATATGTGTGTGTGTGTGTGAAAGTTCAATTAATAAGGAAAGCCCGAATTCATAACAAACCTCAACTCTTGAAAGCTGAAACTTTAGCTGAACAGCAACATTTCAAAGAAACTATCATTTTAAATCCAAAATAATGGCCATGGGTACCTCAATCAATTGAGATCGATATATTATTGATTATAAAATGAGAAAACGATGTGACACTGTTTCTATATTAACTACCACCGTTGTAGTTGGCAATGCCTGGTGCAGCCAGATGCTGCTAATCCTATTATATACATATTCCTTATCTTTATCACAAAATGGACCATACATTTGTTCTCATCTAACTATATTACATCAAAAGGTAGGTGCAATTCATCTTTTGATTTCGTGATGTTTTATTGTAAGTTGGTGGCATTTTAGACACACGTAATATATATTGATTGATGAGACCCCACTTTATCTTCTTAAACTCTTACTATAAAGGATCGGAGGAAGTTTTGTATTACGTCGTCCCACGGATTAAAATTCGTGTGATGGGTCAATATCCAAATTCAAATACAACCAAACATAATGAAAATATATCATTGAATATTAGTTTTAATTCAGAATTTAACTCGTCTTATAAATTTTGACCTATAAAACAATGTCACACAAATTTTTGTCTAAGAAAAAAAGTAAGAGGAAGAAATATATGCCCTTCATGAAAAATCTATATTTCATTTCCCCATATAAATTTTATGACTCTATCCTCGACGCATCTTATCACTTCCTGATTTTAAGAATTAGTAAAAAAATCAAAAAATAAAATTGAATTTAAAGTAATTACATTTTGCTACCTGAATTTTGAAAACTATAACAAATGTAAGGTGAGAGTCAAAATCTAGTTACCAAAAGTGACGTGTCTCACATGTATTCATAGTGAAAATTTAACACAAATTAGATAAATGATATGGAAGAATTTATACTCAGGATACTGGTGAAACACATCACTACTTTGTCGCTCGAAATTTAGCTATAAAGTTCAGGTTAGGCAATGTAATTAAGCCTTTAACATTATCAGAAAGGATGTATTAAATTTTGAATGAAGCCAAGTGGGTATTAATTTATCATGATTTGGATGGCAACCCTACATAAAATTGATGGTTATGGTATGCACAATTGAAGTGGTGTGCACTGTTGTGATTTCCCAGCACATAAGCAGCTTTTGCTGGGGACATTAAACCTATATTTTGGGGCAAACAATGTATGAATGAATGTCTCTGACCTGTTATGCCCATCATCTTTGCTATGATCTGTAAAACATGTAATAATATCACTAAAAAGGGTAATTAATGAGATATGAGTTGGAGGTGGGTACAATATCTGCAAAAGGCTGTGTTGGCTGGCATTTTGCAACTGCCCTGTTTTTGCTTCTTGGAAGCTTTAGATTCTCTTCTTTATAAAGGTATCTTATCCATGCTTATATTTGTTTTTGTCAAGCCATGTGGGAGAATTGATACTTTTAGCCAAGAAATGGGACATGCTAAGCTTTGTTCATTATTTGATGGGATGTTTGGTGTAACAATTTTTTAATCTTTGATCATCTGTAATAGCTAAAACAACTAAGCAAGACAAAGAAAATATCTTCATTAGAGTTGTGGATGTGGATTTTATAAATTAATTTGATAGTTTTAGGGCATATGTTTGTGCATAGGTAATAAAAAGTAACTTATAAATTCACATTTACTAGAGTATCTCTCGTGCGATGCACGAATTAGAGATATGTACAATTTTATCTGTTAAAATTATAATTATGAAAAACGTAACAAAATTATCATAACAAAAAAAAAATCATTTACAACTTTGAGAATTATAGAAAATTTTACATTTAGTATTATGGTCATTGAGATTAAGTCCAACAAAAAAAATGACAAAATGATTATTTAAATATAATTTTGAAATTCAAATTAGATTCGAATTACGAAAAATGTATGAATTGCTACATCATGCAATATTATTTTTTATTTGCAAAATATACATGTGAAATTTGTATTAAAGTGGTTCATAATTAATAATAAAATATTATTTAGTTGATTGAAATTAATAATAAAAAAATAATTTCTAAAATTAGCAATAACTTTGTGGGGGGGGGGGGGGGAGGGATTTTTTTTAGCAACGATTAAATTGATAAAGATTACAAACTATGTAAATATTGAAGCCGTATAAACATTTCACTAGACACTAGGTGCCGCATTTCAATGTTCTAAAATTTATGACGGGCCCGCTCGGCCCGAATTCAACTCGAAACCTGGCTTAAATCCCCCAGCCCCAAAAAAGACAGTGTTGACGTTATCAATTTTTTCCGAAACTTCAAGCGGCCAAAATTTTGTCATTTTAATCAGATTTAAGGAAGAATATACTAAATTAAAGGTCCTTTCATTATTTTTTTATTAACGATCACATAAATATGTTTGAACGAAAAATACAAAATATTAATTTTTCATGCACATACAAACTCTAAATGAAATTAAATTCTAAAAAAGTAATTATAAACCCTAATTGGGATTGAATAAATCCATATAAATTGAGTATCAACAAATATTTTGTAATTTTAGAAGTGATATTTTTCAGTATTATGAGTGGTTTATTTTTTATTCAGTTTGTAAAACGGGCTGACCGGCCCACCTGTCTGACTAGAGTGTTTGCCTTGTGCAAAATTCTTGTGTATAATATGTTAAATGAGAACATAAATAATTTTACAATTATAGAATATTCAATCATCTTCGAAGTCTGTTTTAATGTGATATTGTTTCAAGATGACGAGTACTGTACAATTTTTTTGTTATTATGTCACACAAGGCAAATCATGACTGGATGTTGAGCGCTCAAATTTGCTACATAACATAATAATGCAAAACCAAAATGATAAGCGGACTAACCAAATCTCCTATGACATTCCAATATCATTAATACACGCTATGTGTACATTTATGATGTCAGTAAGTACATGAGTGTAGAAATTACTACACGTGTCATCCATAATGATAGTGGCACATATATGTAACACGAAATGTAATAGTAGATCTGATTTCACGTACAAGAGTGAAACTGTTGACAGTTACATGTTTAGTTTTCTTTCTAAGTGAAGAACAGAAGCAGAATTTAGGAGCAACTTTGTTTTCTATTTTGAAACAAAGATACCAAAATAAATTTAAAATTGTGACATAAATGAACTCTGGGGCAGCATAATCTCACAATAAATTACATGAGAAACACCGGCAGCAGTTCATCCTCGAACCGACATATAAAATCTATGTATTTACATGTGAAGAACACTCACTCTGTTCACTCACAAGCACAACCAGCAACACACTTTGCATTACATACAGATACACACTATACACGTGTGCATATACGCGTTATACAAAAATGTCGTATGTATATACTCCTACTCTATCGCACCCGTGTAACTCGTTCAAGTTCTTCGATCAGACTGCAGATCTCCTTCGGATGAACCTGAGAGAAAAAGGCCAGAATTAGTCAAGTTTCAGACAAATAATTAAACTAGTTTGGTACTAGAAAAGGCAGGCACATGGAGAGTGATTAAACAAACTAACTAACAGAAAATGTATTTGATAATTTAAGATTCTTGTTAGTAAATATTTACCTGAAAACTGATCGGGAAGAAATGGCCTCGGTCAAGATGAATAAATTAATTTGTTTTCTTCACTTCGTTCTTGCTTCTTCAAGTATTTTTTGATATCTAGGAAACCCATTCTTGCATGCGGAAACCTGCAAAATAAGTCACAAGGTTCATCATTTCTTCGTCTCCATTTAAATTATTTTAAGTAACGACTGCATAATGTTAAATGCTTACTTTGGACGAATTGTGTAAACAAAATTACGAGATTGTGACTAAACTAAACTTCAAGGACTAAACTATAAATAAATCCGTTTAAAAATAACAAGATTTCATAGTATTTTCGGTCTTTACGTTTTCATAATTCTATGGAAAAATTCCAGCTCCCAGCCACTGCCTTTACAGAGCAAAGTTACATTTCTAAGCCTAGAAAGCAATAGCGCTCAGAATACACAAAGGGGCAAAAAAATTAAAAAATTAAAAAATTAAAAATGCAAATAAAGCTATGCTTCTTCATTCAAAATTCCAAACTCGCAAATGGGCGATCACATGAAAAAAAAAATAAAAATTGTCCTGTTTTTTTCCATTTTAGGTTCCGTGTGACAAATATATAAGTTCTTAAATGGAATTTTCACATATTTATCTCACTTACTGCAGAGGTCCTCTGTAGAATGCTTGTCACAGTACTGATCTCTTTTGTTTCTTTCCCCCCAACCGGACAATTTTCCGTTTACATTTCAATCTCTCGTGTTTCATTATACTGTTCATTATGACTACATAGTACTTTATTCGGTAAACCTCAAATAACTAAGGGTGTAATAGAGCCTAGTCGAGTCAAGTAATAGCATGTTCAAGTTCGAGCTCCATTAGGAAAACTTGAAGTTCAAGCTCAATTTGAACTTGGTTGAACCCTAATTTTTCAAACTTGAGCTTGACTCAATAGCAAACTCAACAAGTTTGGGCTCGACTCGACTTGGCTCAAATGTTAATTAATATTAAAAATTATAAATTATATCACTTCTATTTATTTATTTATTTTTTAAAAAAATCAATCCAATTATGGTATTCTTGTAAATAATTAAATTATTTTGGGTAAAAGCATAAGTATATTGAAACTCGATAAGGCTAGCGAGCCTAATCGAGCTTGACATTGTTGAGCACGAGCTCGAAAGTTACTCGAGAAGCTCGAGCCCGACTTAATCAATCTCGAGATTTTTCTCAAATCAATCACGAGTTGCCTCAACTCATTATGACCCTACAAATAACATCATATACATATGTCAATGTCAATATCATATGAACTATTCCTTATTACGTTATGTGCAAGTGAAAAGCCACACATGTATGATGTATAATTTTATATAAACAAAAATAAAAGAGATGTTAGAAAAAATGCAGGTGATGAAATGACGAGAAAGCCCCTAGGAAAAGTTATGGGTTTTTAGGTGAGAGAAAGGGAGGAGAGATTTGACTTACAGCCTCAATATCAATCTTGTAAACAAGAAGCTTTCTTCTCTCTCTACAACTAGTCCTGTAGGCCACCACGACATGCCCAATTGCAAACAACCACGATGAGACGAACAGCGCCACCTCCATAGCTCTCGCGTATCCGCCGCCGCCTCTCGAGTAGCTGCTGCCGCCGCTAATCATGAATACGTACGAAGCCTTCAACGACACGAACACCACCGACGCCGCCGAGCACACGGTGGCGATCGTCAGATACGGCCCCCTCGACAGCCGCGGCCCGTCGCAGAAGCTATAAACACCTGAAAATTAAACCAACCCCCCAAATTAAATCATAAAGTTAGTATTTTGCGGGAAAATTAATCAGGAATTGATGAATTAGATTTGATTGAGCTACTGATTGTGGAGTCTTACATAATATGATGGCGGAGCGGACGATGGAGACGAGAGGGATGTCGATGAGCGAGTAGCGGAAGTCGTAGTTGGTGAGGTGGGAGGAAAGGGTTTGGAGATTGAGCGAAGACGGCGACATGGCGGCGGAGAGGAAGGCGGAGGGGAGGAGGGCGTCGGCGACGATGAGGAGAATTGGGGCGGAGAATAGGAGCAGAGATATGAGCATCGTGATCAAGAAAAATAAGGTCTTGATCCATCTCGGCATCGCGAGTGTTGCCCTGTTCAATGATTTCTCTTCTTTGGATAATCCCATCTCCGGCGGAGTCGTTCCTGCTCTCAGTGTGTATTGTGTGTGGTAGAGAGAAAAAAAAAGGGGGAGGGGGGGCGTGGGAGAGAGAGAGAAGAGGAGTGGAAAGAGAGGATTGAAAAACGTTGGGAAGATTTGACTCAAATATAATGTTTAATGGAAGTTAGAAATGTATACGCGAAAGGTAGTGGTCAAATAGGGGAGGCGAGTTGGTCGTCTTCTCTCTCTAGGATTCTCTCTCTCTCTCTCTCTCTAGGATTCTCCTATTCTGTTTGTAACTTTTTTAACTGCAATACCTAAAAACTTCTCGGCCGTAATCGAGTGTGGTGTGGTGGTGGGTTTAATTTATGTACGGCGGGAGGGTGTGAGTGATTGCTCCAATATAATACAATAATACTATTTATTCGAAATTATGCGTTCATAATAATCAAATCAAAGAATTATGCAGCCAGTGGGGTTTTTTTTTCCTAATAATATTCTGGTAGTGGGAATTAGAGGTATTTGTGAATCTTGAGTTGATTTGTATTAACTATTACCAGAGTGGTTCAAATCAAATAAGGTTGTTCCCTTCTAAAATAAGTTTTTGTATTGCTTTTTGGAATATTGTCAATAGAAATATGGAAAAGTATTTGTTGGATTCCTTATTTCCGAAGATTACATATCAAATTTACACCACCGCCATTAAAAACATTAAAGTGTCAAATTAGGAGTATTATTCTTTTATATACTATCTATGTTCATGAACGTGTTGTTCCAATTTTTTATTATGTCGAATTAGAAAATTCATCTTACCAATTAGACCTTTCATCGAGTTATAGAGAGAGTTTATTAATAATTATATAGTTTTATTTGAGATTGAAACTTAATATCAAATAAAGGATCTATGGCTTATACATGAGATAATTGCCCGACTTTAGGGTTCCTAAAAAATAGAGTTCAAACAATGATGTTTCAAAAATTCGAACGATTTATCAAGTATTTCGCCCCAATTCCTTAGCCACATTTGTGTAAGCAACATAGGATATTTTTAGTTGTGTTGTATATTGAAATTTGCTTTACTTGTGTTCAATTGTTGTGTCGAGTAATGTAATGGTATGGCATAATAGTCCAAATACGAGTAAATAATTAAGAGAAACACGATATTACTTATTTTCTTGGTCATCATGTTTGTTAATTTCCTTGTTTATGAAAACTATCCCATCGATGTGTACTGCAATCATCTCACAATCTAATTAATAAAATTTAATAAAGAAGTTGGATTTGACCCAGTGCTGACCTATTCATACGATGTGTTACATCGATATTTATACGATATTATGCCTCATCATTTAGAGGTTAATTTAATGAAATCTAATGTATTTTTTCTAATTTAGTTAGTTTTTGGCTTAAAATTTGAGCACCTAATTCAAACACACACATACACGGGTAACAGGCCGTTCCAGTATATATAGAATATCAACAATTGTCTCATTTATAGGCATCGCTAATATATCTCATATTACACTAAATGTAATTATTAGATATCTACCAATTCAAAATACTTGTAGCATCAAATTATTATACAAAAATCGCCTGATTCTACCATGATTAGTGCATGTTTATTTAATTTGTTATGAAGACTCGATATATATAATTGAAGATAATGAAATACGGTTCATGGATTTGATTAGTAATTTTGTTTTTATTAGACTACTAATATATTAATGGAAGATTCTAATTAGTAAAGCGGGTAAGGTGGAACCGACCCGAGGCAACCATGTGTTGGCACATGCTTCATTTTGTCGCACCAAATCCTTCAAATCTCTCATATTTTAACATAATAATTAATTGATGAATGATGAGGTTAGTTTTTTTCAATTAATTTGAAAGTTTAATTCTTGACCAAATTATTAGGAGCTTAATAATCCTCAGCCAATTCGTTTTTACTGTTGCATTTCTTATAGCACATATCTCTTCTTCCAAAAGTCATCTTTATATACGTATCTATATATATATAATTAACATGAGCAGTGTTGTATTCATTATTCAAAACAATAAAAATGTATTGACGACTGTATATAAGGAATTTAAACATAGTGGTGTATATGTATATATATATATAAATATATAACAGAAAAAAGTAATATAGCGCCAGGTATGCTTGAACTTGAACATTAGTATTTTGGTGTTTGCAATCAATCAGATGCTTTAAAGTTAAAAATATTCTTCTCGTTGTACCCTAATAAATTTAAATACCTAAAATATAGAGTATTTTTTTGGACGTTATTTCTCCCAAGCTCGTTTAGGTGAGGATTCTGGTATCCTCTTACTAGACATGAAATAAATGCGGCACGAGATTTCAACTTCCTCCTAATCTTTTTAATATACGTACGCGTGTATATATGCATGTACATATACACAACTTCTAGAATTCAACAATTATAATCTTTATAGCTTCTAGAAGTTAACAATACTTGTTGGTCCATTAATTCGTAGCTTTCAATTCTTAATGAATATAAATGTGTGTGAGTGTGTGTGTATATATATATATATATATTCCATTTTTTTTTGAGGAAATATATATATATTCAATTAAAATCAAAATGATTTGAGTTTTGATTATTTTAAATTATATATATATATATATATATATATATATATATATGGGACAGAATAAACATGATATCTCTTGTGTTTCTGGCATTAGCAGTCACAAGATTGGAGAATCTGAATAAAGGGTATCATGCCTCACCTTCTTGACTTGGATGTATTACTTTCTATTGGGATCCAACTTATATGTTGACTCAAAATAATTTAACACCTACACAATTCAATATATATATATATATAGGTGGGTTCAAATAGGAATCAATCCCCATTTGAGAACCTAGGAAATAATTAAATTAAAGTATTTTGATGACATGGAGGATAAAATTAAAAGGCGGTGGCATAGTTGTAAATATGAGAAAATCGAAATATAAAGAGTATTTTCAGATTTTTTTTTTATAAAGTGATGTCATCATCTTTTAAAAAATTCTTAAAAACTTTAACTAACCATAACTTCCTCGTTTTTTTTATCAAATTTACGCAAAAAAATATATCAAATTAAAGATTTTTCCATGCTCTTTCATTTAAGATTCATAATGCATATGTTTATTTGAGCAAAAATTGATGAGAAATACAAAAAACTATTTTTCACGTATATACAACTTGTAAGTGTCAGATATTGCTAATATGATATCACAATATTGCTCATATTTTGTATTTATGTTGCTAATATGAAATTTTTTATGCACGACTTTGAAAGTCAAGTTGCTTTCATGATAAAATAGTTAAAATATGAGCTATATATAGTTAAGTTCATTAAACAATTATAACTTTATCAATGCTTAATATTGGTTTGAAAACTTGTAATATTTGAGAATTTAAGTCATACTAGCAAATCATTATTCACATATTAGCAACATGTTACTAACATATGTTGGAAAATTAGATGTAATAAATTGAGTCATGACTCATTTTATCCAATTTTTTGTGACCAAGTTATTTAATTTTGGAGGAATTAAATAGCGTACAATTGATCTATATTTGTAGTAGATAATCATAGTATTTTTTATTTTCTCAAATCTGATTTTCGGTAAGTGAGAAATAAATGGTTGAAATCGGTCACACGATTGGGTATTTATAATGTGTGGGAAAATGTGTTTAAAGCATATTTAATTATCCCATATTGATTTTTTAACTTAGTTAAGAGGTGTATTTAAGTGTATTAACACTTAAGTGTAATATCTAAAGTGCACAAGGATATGGGCCATGAGCCCACACGTGCACACACGCGCGTGCCCGCCCGTGCCGGTGCTAGTCCTCGTCCTCGGACTTGGATCTTGAAAATTGGACTTTGGGTGGACTTTGGGCGTACGTGGGCTTCCGGGACCTAGCCATTACCGTTTTACGGTTCAGAAATGGACGGGTTGTGGAGCGGGTCGGCAATGATAAGATGGGTCAGACGCTCGGTCCGCGGGTCGCGGGTGCACTTGATGGTTCACGTCCAGCTTTGAATTGTGTAACTCCCACCTGGAGCTGATGGAGTTAAGAGGTTTGAAGTGTGTAACTACCACCTGGAGCTGGTGGAGTTAGTGGGCTGGAGTGTAACTGAATGTAACTCCTGAGGGAGTCAATGATTTGTAGCTGCTCACGTGTTGGGTGCACTTGATGGTTCACGCCCAGCTTTGAATTGTGTAACTCCCACCTGGAGCTGATGGAGTTAAGAGGTTTGAAGTGTGTAACTACCACCTGGAGCTGGTGGAGTTAGTGGGCTGGAGTGTAACCGAATGTAACTTCTGAGGGAGTCAATGATTTGTAGCTGCTCCTGGACACGTATTGGAATCCGTTGGGACACAAGACACCTGTCGGGATTAAAGTGTGTAACTCCCACTTGGAGCTGGTTTGCCGGAACCTTGCCGGAATTGTGGTGCTACTGCCGGAAGGACGAAGTCGTTTCATCTTTGAAAGACAACACGTCTAACCGTGAGCATTAGTCGAGGCGTATTTGTCTTGCGGAGAGAGGTCCCCTCGACTCGGCTTGCCGAAACATGCGTTCCAGTTTGTTTAGTTTAATTTTTTGTATCGTGTTCTACTCTCTTCTTCTCGTTTCTTGTACTTCAGATTGTACGAATTCCAGAAGCACTGTAATTGTGTTCAACAACATATTAGCAAATTATTAGTCACATATTAGCAATATATATATTTCTAACATATTAGCAATATGTTGTATATATGAATGATGTTACACATGTTACACAATATTATTTTAAATGTTGTTCAATGGTATATATGCGGTGTTTAATACGTGTCAATTTAGCATTATGATCTCATCAAGTTAGCAATATGAGTCTACGTCATGTTAGCAACAAAATCTCTTGATGTTAGCATATTAATATAATGCCAGAAAAGACAATGGTTTTGAAGTGTTGTCTATTTAATTCCGGGAATCGGGCTCAAAATCCGAAAAACATAATATAATTTATAAATTACGAAAAAAACCCCGTCTTTATTAAGTTCTCAAATATTACAAGTTTGTCACCTTACTTTAATTAAAACATTAACTAAATTGTGGCCATTAGATCTAATCAAATTTAAAGTTATGATTGGTTCCTAGGTTCTCATGGGAGAATTGAGTTCCTATTTGATCCCCTCTCTCTCTCTCTCTCTCTCTCTCTATAATATATATATATATATATATATATATATATATATATCACTTCTCTAAAAAATATTAGTACTCAATTAAAATAATAAATACTCAAATCCCTTTAAGATTTTGATAATAACTAACCCAAAAACTTAAGTTTGATATAATCCGTATTCTTAAATTAAGGGAAAAAAAATCAGTTAATTAATACTATCATGTAATTGATTTCTATTTGAAAATTAGACTTTGATGAGCTAGTTTTTTCCGTGGCCACATTGATGTTAAAGTCAACAGTCTTAGAAATCGATGACAACAAGAGAGAGTCTTGTGAGATTATTTTATACCGTTAAATTAAATTCGTAAGACGGGTTAAAATTTAAATTCAAATATAATCAAATATTAACAAATTAAATTACAAATAAATGTTCCCCTAAGTATGAGTTTAATTTAAATTTTAATCCATTCTACAAATTTTGACATGAGTCTTTGTCTGACAAATGTCACTATTCTTCTCCACATTCCCTAAACGGCCAGATAGTTTATTGAACTGAAATTATTAATTCCGCGAGTGAAAGTTCATTAACATTATTTCCGTCTCCAAAGAAGGCTTCCGAAAATTCACGATATTTAGGTAACAAAATTGAAGTCAAAATCGTAAGTCATTTCAAATATTGTGTCTGAATTAAATCTATGCACATTGGTCAAACTTCTACAGGTGAATAGGTGATGGTGGCCGCCATTCATATTTTGTTTTTTAAAACATGCTTAATACTTGCATGTACACTTGCATGTACAGGACTATTGGTCGCACACGTACTCAAGAAATTTTATTCATTTATTTCCTTTGAGGGAAACGATGAAATACAGATTAAAGGAAACTCGCTCTAAATGTGGAATATTAGGCAAAATAACACTCACAATTCTAATAAATTGTCCTTAATATCTCAATTTTTACAATTTATAATAATAAATTAATTATATATCAATTTATATTTAATAGCAATTTTACCCGTAAAATATTTCATTTTTGTCACAATTCTACTCTTCGCAAGTTTTTCCCGCAACTAAAATTGTGTTATCACGTCGAAGAATATGTGAACAAGAAATTTTGCTCATTTTCACACATAAGATGTTAAGTTGAAATTATCGTTGTTTTGTAAAATTTAGGATTTTCGAGACCCGCGTCATTTTTTATTACGTGGAATATTTTTTTCTTGTCCACGTGTTCTCCTACCTGATGACTCGACTTTCACTTGTTGGAAAAACTTACAGATGGTAGAATTGTGACAAATAAAGCGTTGGGGGTAGATTTGATATTAAATATAAGTTGGGGTATTATTATTATAAGTTGTAACCGTTGGGGTATTAAATATAATCTACCTTAAATATGAATGAAGAATATTTAATTTTTTTTTTTTGAACTGCATATAAGGATGAAAATATCGTTATCGCACCAAATATCGCAATTTCAATTTTACGGATATATTGCAGAAAATTGAAAAAATGATGGAAACTATATTAAAATCTTGGAAATTTAACAAGAAATTTTAGGAATTATTATAACATATTATTATGCACATATTCTACTCAAAAATTTGATAGAATTGTATTTTGAAAGCAAATATATGAATAATAGATTATATAAATATTATTCGAGACAATACATTTGACAAAAAATACATAATACGATATAAAATAACTAAATAAACATTATGAAGTACAATCAATACCAAAATGAGGGTATATGAGGTTCAAATATAGGAGATTGAATGTCATCTTGTTCCCAACAATATTGATATCAACTCATCTGTTAGGAAAAACTATCAAACCCTATATATATGGTTTTGATGAGATGTCAAAACATGTCGAATTGTTTTATGAAAAATTGCAGGAGTTCCAAGCTGTGAGCTTAAAAGTTGACCAGAAGACAGCTCCTTAAGGATTCAGCTAAGGTTTCAGTTGTAACAAAAAGTCAATCAAGTGGAGCTTAGTCAACCCAGCTGAAAGGATGCATTGACCAGTTTCAAAATTAACCCAACTGGGGGTTAAAACACAAAAATCAAGACAGCTTCAAATCAAATTGACGGCCGAGTCAGCTGAGCCAAAGGAGAAGATAAACTGATTGAAGAAACTGACAGTAAGTCAGTTGAACTGAAGACTGGAAACATCCAACTGATGACCAAAAATAAAATATTAGTCGAACTGAAGCTTAGAGACAAACCAATTGCTGATGGCCAGAACTGAAGTCAGTCAACTGAAAGCTCAAGCTCAAAACCGAATACTGACTAAGTTCAAAATAAGACCAGTCAAACTGACAAACTTTCCAACAGTTTGTAATCAGTTGAACTGGCAAGCAAGCTCAGAATAAGACCAGCTGAACTGACTGACTGACTAACAGTTGTGATCAGTTAAACTGGCAGAAGAGCTTAGAGGAACAAGCAATTGAAGCAATAGCCGAACTGAACTGTCAACTGGATCTCAGAGCTAATGCTCCAACTGAAGACCGGAACTGACAACTGAAGTTTAGTACAACCACTTTGAAGCATAGAACTGCCAGCTGAAGAATCCCGCAGTTAATGCTCAACCCAAAGATCTCGACATTAATGATCAAAAGAAGACCCTAAAGTAAATGCTCAACAGAGATCGATTAACTTAGCAACGGCTATCTCTTTCAAAGCTTTAACGACTATAACTATCAACTACCATTGATGAACCATAAGAATCAACGATCAATGGAGTTCAACGGTCACAAGATCACTCCTCTATATAAGAAGAGTGAATCTCACTTTCAAATAACTTTCGGTGATCAAACTTTCTCCTATCTAATCTTTGCTATATTACAATTGAGCTTTTCTTTCCCCCTCCCACAACTCAAAGTTCAAGCACCGTCAAAAGCAGCGAAAGTTCACCACTTGAAAAGAAGATTCTAAAGATTCAAATCAGCTAGTTGCAGAAAGTCCAGCCTGAGCTATCTTCTCAAGTTCAAGATATTCAACGATCAACTATTCAGCTCAACTCTAAGGTGCACATCAGTTGATACCAGTTTCAAGACTAAATTCTTGAAGATCGAAAGACATCTAAAACCTTGTAAAGACAGAAAATATCACTTAACTCCCCAGCGAGCAATTGGGGACTGCAAGTGTGAGCTGTCGAAACCAACTAAGGGACTGTGGCTCTACGAGAACTGCCGTTTTCGGGATAGCACCAGTTGAAAAGGCGACCGTGACTCTGCGATAGTTGCCTTTTCCAGGTTAAACCTGTCTTCACTTTGTAATTGTAATAAAGAAACTTTACCATTGCATAAGTGAATTGCCCTTTTCAGTAAGGAAGAGAGGACATAGAAGTTTCATATTCGAACCTCTATAAATTGCTTGTGTGTTGTACTTATTGCTTTACTCGCCTACATTTCCAACTGTACACAAAGTTCAGTTTAAAAGTTTTTGTAATCAGTTTATTCACCCCCCTCTAAACTGATATCGACTCGCCCGAGATCAACATCATCACATTAGAGTAATTATGGATATAATTATGCACATACGATTGATATGTTTCTTGATTTCTTTCAACTGCTTTACCATGATTGGATAATGTCAACTGCCCCAATTATGTTGTTAATGCACATTTTGACCTCCATACACATTTTAAGTAGTTCAATCAAATTGTGAACTCCCATATGTGTAATTAATCTAGAGAAAGACATCACAAAGAAAGAAAGCAGCAAGTTCTCTAATAATATATTTTACATGCATAGGAATGAATGATTACTAGAAAATGCTGATTAATTAGTAAAAATATTAGGATTATCATATGCTATTATATTTCTTTTTTCCATTATTTTAGGATTTTAATTTGTTGTTGAATAAATATAGACGGTAAGAATTTTTCTATGTTTTGTATTATTATTATTATTATTATTATTATTATTATTATTATTATTATTATTATTATTATTATTTGTTAGGAAAAACTATCAAGGAACCCCTAGATTAGGTTTTGATAAGATGTCAAAATTATTTATGAAAAACTGACTAAAATTCAAGTTGTAGATCGGAGCTGATCAATCCAGGGCATCATCAGAAAGGAACTCAAGCAAAGTCAAAGTCAACCAATCAAGAGTATGGTCTGCAAGCTGAAGGATACGTCATTCAGTCAGAAGTCAACTCAACTGAGAAGTCAAGAAGTTGATTCAGTCGAAACAAACTGACAACTAAGTCAGCTGAGCTGAGGGAGAAAATAGTCAACTAAAGGAACTGATAAGAGATCAGTTTAGACTGAAGACTGGAAGTATCCAACTGATGATCAAACTGAAGTAAACAAGACAGATCAGCTGAAGGCCAGAACTGTAGTCAGGCAACTTGCGATTAGTTAAGCTGACAAGAAAGCTCAATAGAAATCAATCAAGCTGGAGCAATAGCCAAACTCAGCTGACGAGCTCAAAACTGTCAAGTTGGAGCAATAGCCAAACTCAGCTGACGAGCTCAAAACTGCCAACTGGAGCAATAGTCAAACTCAACTGACAAGCTCAGCTGACGAGCTCAAAACTGCCAACTGGAGCAATAGTCAAACTCAGCTGACAAGCTCAGCTGACGAGCTCAAAACTGCCAACTGGAGCAATAGTCAAACTCAACTGACAAGCTCAGCTGACAAGTCCAGAACTGCCAACTGGAACTCAAAACTGCCAAGAAAGCTGAAGCTGAAAAACCTTGGAGTTTATTGCTCAAACCTCCGAATCTTGGAATAAATGCTTCAACAAAGATCCTGGAATTAAATATCCAATGAAGTTTGATTGGCAGAGTAACGGCTACTTCAACCAAAAGCTCCAAGCGATCATTAAAGACCATCTTCCATTGATGAGCCAACAGAGCCACCGATCAATGGACAATGGAACTCAACGGTCATAAAATCACTCCTCTATAAAAGACGAGTGAATCAGAGTTTAAAATAACTTTGAGAAGAGCCAAAAAGAATCCTTAGCCTACACAACTTTCGCATATACAAACAAGAGCTTTTCTTTCTCCCCCCAAGCTCAAGTTCAGTATTTGATAGAAACTGCGAGAGTCCAACTGAGAAGAAGAAATTCACAGAGTCAAGATAATCAGCCAGTTGTTGACAATCCAGCCAGGGCAGTCTTCTCAGTTTCAGCTACACAACGATCAACTACTCAACTCAATTGAAGGAGCACATCAGTTGATAACCCCTGTTCAAGACTAATCTCTTGAAGATCGAAAGAGATCTAAAACATTGTAAAGACGATAATAGCACCTACCTTCCTAGCGAGCAGTTAGGGACTTCAAGTGTGAGCCGTCGACCCGCTGAGGTAGCGAGCAGTTACCAGGTTCAGCCAACTGTCCTTCATTGTATAATTTGTAAAGAAACTCAAGTTATATAGTGAAGTTGCCCTTCTGCGGAAGGAAGAGAGGACATAGAAGTTTGAGACTTCGAAACTCTATAAATCGCTTGTGTGCTGTACTATTTTGGTCATTGCATATCTTTGAACTGCACACAATATCACACAAGCTGCACTCAAATTGTCTTAACTGTTCAATAAGTTTGTGCATAGATAAGTTTCACTAAGCGAGTCAAGGGTCCTGTTATTCCGCATTTGAAGCAAAAGTTTTAATCAGTTTATTCGCCCCCTCTAAACTGATATCGACTCGCCCGGGACCAACATTATTATTATTATTATTATTATTATTATTATTAATATTATTATGTTATTTTTTCAAGTCCAACCATGAATATCATTAATCAAAATAATTGAAAACCATAAGAAAAATACAATAAATTTGCAACTAAATTTCAAGTTTACAGCTACAATTAAAATATTTCATAAGATATAATTACACATTAACTCATACAACATATGTACCAATTTATAAATAAAAGAAAATTACAAATCTGCATACCCAATGTATTATAGAAATATAAATAAAAACTGCGATATACTGCGATATTTCACGATATTTTACCAATACTCGGAAAAAAATACATTACTCCTCATATTCGTATCGCAATGTCAAAACTTACGATATATCACGATATTTTCATCCTTGACTGCATGCGATCACACGCCTTATTTTGCTGATATTCTATTGCATTTTTGCAAACATGGAAATATATCCAATAAATCGGCTTGATTCATTAATAAATAGCCAATGAATTATTCTACAAGGAGACTTCATTCCATTTGGCAAAACGTTTTGGCATTTTATATTTAAAACGATATAATATCCCAACAAGTTTAATTACTTTTTCTTCAGATTTGATGCTTACGTTGGAAATTCAAGGAGAATTATATATTTAAGTACCTAGGCGTATATAGTTTTAATTCTCGTTAGTTTCTGGTTTTAACATATTTGAGAGTTTTTATCCCATATTTCCATTAATATTATTAATATTTTGGTAAAAAAGAATAAAAAAAATTGTCCAGTATTTAACTGAGTGAATGGGACACTCAATAGTACCAATTGGAAATGGAGGTAAACAAAGCAAACACTTCCTTCCATATTTAAATGAAATTAAATATATTAGTTCGATTTATATATAGCCACCTCTATATAAAATGCAAGGCGACTTTTTTTTCTTTTGACGTGACTTTAAACGTGAGAATAGTGTGTGTCGCTACGTGTGTGTACATTTAATAAAATTAATTTGGGGCAGACTTGGGTGAGACCCTCTAACAGGTCGCTTATGTTAGACGGATCTCCCCTAATCCGACCCAGTCCATACCCGACCCGTTATATATATATGTATATATTAAAAAAAATCTGATTTTACTCCCTCACTTCTTTCTCCAGCTCTTCTACGTACGTTTTCTACCCTAGCTCGCCGCGCCGATAGCTTTTTCCCCGTCCAGATCGCCGCGCCGTCTAGGTGTTGCCATCGAGCTCGTGGCGGCGCATAGATTTTCTCCCTCCAACTCGCGGCGGCGGCGCCGCGCACATTTCTCGTAGCTTGCAATTTGTTCAACTATTAAATGGATGATTTGGGAAACGTAACTACGGTTCCTTCTGATGGAATTTCCGTCAATTCTGGCAAAGAAACGACAGGTATGTGTTCTTATTTTATAAAATTTGTAATTTTGATTCAATTTTTCATCAATTATTAGGTATATCAATTTTTGCATTCAAACTGTTTGATAATATGCTAGTATGAAGTGATTCATTGAACTTTTAGTTTAGTAATCTATTAGTGTTACTATAATCCTAAAAGTGATTTAAATTTTGTAAATTTCAGATATTGTTATACTTGATAATGAAGACAATATTGAAGATGTAGAGACAACATCTATCAACGAGAATGAATCTGTTATGTTGCAAATTGAGAGTAAGTAGTACTTTACTTCTGTTCTTTTATTTTGTAACATATCAACTACAAAATGTACTTTGTAAATTAGTGATACTTCTATGATATATAATGATACTTTCTAGCGTGATAGTAATCCTTCACTTAAAACGTAATTATGATTATGCCTGAATACATCAACAAAAGTGTAAATCGCATTCATATATTGTATACAGTAGTAATACTTCTATAGTATTCAGTAATACTTGCTATGATGATAGTAATCCTTCACTAGCTATTATTCATATTTTGCAGCTATTTCACTTGAAAACATAATTATAACTCACTCAATAGTAATTATACTTCTATTATATATAGTGATACTTTTTAGTGTGATAGTAATCCTTCCCTTAAGACTTAATTAAGATTCTACCTGAATAGATCAACAAAAGTGTAAATCGAATGCATATATTGAATTTTGTACACTAGTGATACTTCTATGGTAATTAATGATACATTCCACACATTTATTGACAATATTTTTTTTATGCCTCATGAAATCAACATTTTTGTACACTACTGTATATTATATTTATATACAGTAGTAATACTTCTATGGTATTTAGCAATACTTGCTAAGATAATAGTAATCCTTCTCTAGCTATTATTCATATTTTACAACTGTTTCACTTGAAAACATAATTATAACTCACTCGATAGTAATAATACTTCTATGATATATAGTGATACTTTCTAGCGTAATTGTAATCATTCCCTTAAAACGTAACTATGATTCAATAGATACTTATTTCTGAGTGAATAGATCAACAAAAGTACATATCACATGCATATATTGAATTTTGTACAATAGTGATACTTCTATGGTATTATTTTATATTTATATACAGTAGTGATACTTCTGTGGTATTTAGTAATATTTCAATAGTATTTTGTGATACTACACCAGCACTTACTGAAATTATTTTATTACTTAGTGATATCTTGCACATTATTTCAATTATTAACAATTATGAATCACTTTTGCTTCTGATGCAATAAATCAATAAAATGTAATTTTTGATATAAACTAAAAATTGTTGTAGGTGATTCTTTTGATGTAAGAGGTTGCCTTCTTGGTTTGAAAAGGAAGAAAATTGATGATATATATGACTTATATTGTAGTCATGCTCTTGAAAATGGGTTTAGTGTTAGGAAATCGACAACAAGAACTGAAAATTGATATGTAGTTGAAACGTACTTCTAGCTCAAGAAAGGTGAAAGTCACGCGCACAGGTTGTAAGGCGTATTTAAGAGCAAAGATAAATGGTGATGGTTTATATGAAATTATTGAGCATAATCTCATGCACAATCACACACTCACAAGAAGAAAATGGAGCCATATGCACCGTTCGCATAGATCGATAAACTGTGAGAAGGGTGTTGTGATTGAGGGCATGCTCACATCAGGGATAAGAGCTACAGACTCTTTCCGATACATGGCGCATGACGTAGGAGGGGAGGATTGTGTTGGTCACACATTAAAAGATCACTTAAACTATGTCAACCGATTGAAGATGGGCATTATTGATGGAGGAGATGCACAAACACTCATAGATGAAATGCATGCACAGAGTGTTGAAAATAAAGATTTTTTCTTTAGAGTAAAGTTAGATGATGAAGGAAGATTGTCAAATGTTTTTTGGAGGGATGCCATGATGAAAGAGGATTATATGATATACGGTGATGTTGTTGTCTTCGACACAACATACCGTACTAACAAGTATAACCTCATTTGTGCACCATTTATAGGGATCAATAATCATTGGAAAAATGTGATGTTTGGATGTGCATTCATATCAGATGAGAGGATTGAATCATTTATTTGGCTCTTTGAAGTTTTTAAGAAATCAATGGAGGGGAAATCTCATGTATCAATATTTACCGATCAAGACCTAGCTATTGGCACTGCAATAGAACATGTATATTTCTCTATTTTATCATAATTCACTTAAATGAATATTTTATTTGAGATGTCATCTGCTGGTACAGGTTTATATGATAATGATACTTCGTCAATAGTTAATAGTACTTACATCACATCTAGTGATCCTTTACTGTATATAAATTTTTCAGTTAATTTTTTTTATTCAATGCAGAGTTTTCCTGATACAAGACACCGGTTATGCTTGTGGCATTTGTACCAAAATGCAATAAGCCGGTTTGGGAATTTGAAAGCGAACAAGTCCTTCATTAATGAATTTCAAAAATGCTTGTCCGGATGCACAAATAGAGATGAATTCGAACATTGATGTAGCTCTATGATATCAACATATCATTTGGAGGACAACTCGTGGTTTTCCATACTCTATTTGCTCAAGGAGAAGTGGTGCACTGGCTTGAACAATGACTTTTTCTCTGCTGGAATTTTATCATCCCAAAGAAGTGAAAGCACAAATAGTGCCATTGGATTCAATGCAAGGAAGTCAACAAGCTTGACAGAATTTTATGACATTTTCAAAAGAACAGTCCAATCTTGGAGGAGAAATGAAGCATCTGACGAATTCCAATGCTCAAGAGCACAACCTACATCATTTATGTCGTTGACTGGACTTCTCAAGCATGCTTCAGAGGTATATACATTGACTCTTTTTACTGATTTTGAAGCTAAATTCTTGAGATGTATATCCTTGAATTGTGAACTCATTCACTCTGATGAAAGACTGCGATTCTATAATGTTAAGGATGACGGGGGCGTTACAGTTCATAATGTCAATTTTAGTGATGTTGATAAATTCATAGTCTGCTCGTGTAAAAGATTTGAAGCTTGTGGGTTGTTATGTTGTCATATCCTCAGAATACTTCATATGCATTCAATAGTTGAGATACCTGAGCTTTATATTAATAAAAGATGGACAAAAATGGTGAAAGCTCATTTGTGGGATAAATTTGGAAGTGGAAGTGAGCAACCTGACCAGAATATAGATTCTATTTCTTGGAGAAATCATATGATGAGAAAGTACTATGCTACTGTTATGAAAGTCAAAGATAATGAAGAGGGAAGAAAGATACTTGAAGAAGAGGATAACAAGGTTGTAGCATATGTTGAAGACCTGCTGAGTACAGTACCTTCCGTGGTGGATACGGATGTTTCAAGCTCTTCTATAGCAATATTGGATCCTGCACGTTCAACCACAAAGGGTAGGAGAAAAAGAATCAAAGGGCACCTTCAAAAAAAGAAGAAGAATACAGGTGGCACTTCAATTTCAAAAGAGTTTGGATCCAAAACCCCTAATCCCAGATTTTTTTGAGAATGCATTCAGATTGTTTTGAGAAATGTATCCCAGATTATATTATTGAAACTGTGATTTTCGAATAGTGTTACTTCACGGATTCTTAGTGATACTTTATTCATAAGTATTGATACTGTGATTTTCTTCATCATATAATTTGTGATTTTGGGTCCAAAACCCCTAATCCCAGATTGTTTTGAGAATGCATTTAGATTGTTTTGAGAAATGTATCCCAGATTATATTATTGAAACTGTGATTATCAAATACTGTTACTTCACGGATGCTTAGTGATACTTTACTCATCATTATTGATACTGTAATTTTCTTCATCATATAACTTGTGATTTTCTTATTATATTATTGTTAAAACATAAAACATGTTATATTATTTCTTGATAAATTAATTTAACAAAATTATTTGCATTAAATTATTCATGCAATAAACAGTATTACTGTACAGCATCTAAAGTGACACTTTATTCATCAATATTGATACTGTGATTTTATTAATCATTTTTACTTAATGGTATTCATAGTGATACTTTCTTCAATCACTAATGATACATCACATATAATTTATCAATTTCTTATTTTTTATAATTGAATAATATAATTGAAGGAGAAATCATTGAAATAATAAAATGTAGTGTTCTCTGCCAGTGCCACAATCAGCTTTGGTAAATTGCACACAAAAAATATTCATTCCTCAAAACAAAAACATACTTCATGGGAAAAGAAATTATAGCTGCAAACAATGTGAAGAATAATTAGTCATGCAAAGGGAAATAACAAACATCGAACCACTTTCGAGGGTAAATATTAAAAACTAACCAAACACTAAATTGTTCATACTAGCTGTTCAAACTAACACATGTTAAATTCCCACCCCCCAACATTTCAATATTTCACATCCAAAAACCAACACATATTCATTACAAAAACTAACCAAACACCCAAAAGATTAACCTTTAACCTAACATGTTAGACTATCCACACATCCTATCTCCAGCAATCAGCTACATTTATACGCCAACACCAGCAGCAGCTTTTAATTGTTTATATTTCTTGTTATTCTTAATGATTTCAAGAGCATCATGTTGAATCTTTTTTCTCAAACCATTAAATGGTGAAAGTAAAATCCTTGCAGCATATTGGGCTCTCAATCTCCTTCTTCCATCAAGTTGCAATAGAAAAAAATGTGTCACATTACCACAAAAAATATTAAAAGTGCATTAAAATTTCAATTACATCATTCCATACCTTAGACAACTCTAAACTCTCATAAGGAGCACCAAGGAAGTTTTTCATTTGGTGCATGATATAAATTGCACAATCGATGTTTCGCCCAGTTCTGTTCCAATTGAAAGTCGGGAATTCAACACCATATGACTCGAAATCTGCACATTTTGGATGATTGATCTGATTCAGGAAAACCCCCATCTGTTCACACTGCACAAGATAAATATTTCAGCAATTTATGCAGTCAAGTATCACTAAGCAAAACTAAGAGTACCACTAACTAAAACCAAAGTATCACTATGTGCAAAATAAGGAATCACTAAGATAAACCCACTGAATGTAAAAGTATCACTAAATAAATATAAAGTATAACTAAATAAATATATAGTATCAATAATAACTATCACCACATAATGTAAGAAACATAAAAGTATCACTAAAAATAAAGTATCACTCAGTAAAAATAAAGTATCACTCAGTAACAGATAGAGTACCACTACATAAGTGTCAGGTATCACCATTTCAGAAAAATGTACTACTAAAGAATTGATACTTACAGCTATCTCAGCAAGCTTGAACATCACATCATCTCGATCGATCTGGGTAATTTGATTATCCAGATATTGAATTTTTTTATCAAGAAAGTTTATCACAACAACAACAAAATGATAAGAATGGCAGATTGGGATAAAAATCTGTAAATATAAACACAAGAAGTTAGAATTCCAAAATAACTATATTAATTTTTTTAATATACAAATATATTACCCTATCCACATTTTACAAATCTGACAACTGAAATTCAGTTCTTGACACCCAGTAATCCCAAACTTCTCGAATCTTTTCTTCATGCTCCTTGCCTTCAAGAACACCTACAAGGTATACCTACAAAAAATAAAAAAAAAATCAGTAATATGCATATGTGACTATAAGAAATAAATGAACACTTATGCATCTACACAAAAGAGTTATAATTACTTACAGAATGTTGGGCACTGAAACAGAAGCTTTTATTCATCTTAAAAACCCTTTCTGACTTAATCATCAACAAAGCCCACGCATCAACAATAGTAATATTTATCATCTTTGTATCGTTCATCGTTCTGATCGCATCAAAGTTTACAAAAACTTCTCCACGATACTCAAAAACTTGTCCACTTTTACTGTATACATCCAAAAATGTATTATTTACAATAACTGAAGCATCACTAATATAATATTAACAAAAAATTAAAATATCACTTACCGATTACCAACCGCATCAATTAGGCAGTAGTCGACAATATCCTTCTCCTCCCTCATCATACCATACAGTAGCTATTATTCGATTTTATTTTATATTGTTAATTTAGACATTGTTTTTTTTATTTGTTTGTTTTGAGTTTTCTTGTTTTCTGTAACTTCGTAGGTGGTGTATGAGCACACGATCGAAAGGAGAAACACTTCTTCCTTTTAATCCTGAGATCGAAGCCACTGCTCGTCGTCAGAACGCAAGAAAGAAAAAAGGAAAGATAGCGGATCAACAAGCAGCCCCTGTCACGGCTGAGCAGATGCATTAGATGCAACAACAACTCGCAGAAATGCAACAGAGATTCCGAGAGCAAGAGGAAGCTAGGGCAGCTGTTCCTGCACCTATTAATCAGTTGTTCACACCAGTGCTGAACCATGGTCAAGTTCCAGGTCCCGGGATTAATGCAAATAATTTTGAACTGAAGTCGGGCTTGATAGGAATGGTCTAACAGCACCAGTATGGGGGGCACAAGACGGAAAACCCGAATGCGCACCTTCAACAATTTCTGGAAATTTGCAGCACCATAAAGATGAATGGGGTGTCGGATGACTCTATCCGACTTCGCCTGTTCTCGTTCTCGTTAAGAGATGCTGCCAAGGATTGGTATCATTCACTGGATCTTAGCACAGTCGACACTTGGGAGGCTCTAGCACACAAATTTCTTCATAAGTTTTTCCCTCCCGGTTTGACTTTGAAATTGAAAGGCGAGATCACCCAGTTTCGCCAATATAATGAGGATAATCTGTATGAAGCTTGGGAACGATTTCGAGAGCTGCTTAGGAAGTGTCCCAATCATGGGTTTGGGATAGATCATCAAGTGTGCATCTTCTACAACGGATGCGACACAGAAGTAAAGAGGCTTCTGGATGCCTCGGCCGGTAGATCCTTACTTAACAAGGGACATGATCAAGCTGTATCGATCATTGAGGACATGGCCACAAACAGTTATCAGTGGACAAATGATCGCCAAGTGAAGATCATGAAGAGAATGGCAGCTGTGGAAGACACTAATCCTATTGCCAAGCTGGCCGCCCAGCTATCGACGTTGAACGCTACCATCAACAGTCGATTTGACTCCTTGACTCGCACGAATGCCGAGCCTCCTGTGGGAAATGCTATAGAAGATGTGAATTACGTGGATCGGCGTGGCTATGGGAACAACAATTACCGAGGTGGAAATCAATTCTACCAAGGTAATCGTTCCAACCTTTCTTATGGAAATCCCAATGCCGCACTGCAGCCGCCACCCAGATTTTCGGTAACTAATGGAGTAATAGATAAAGAAAAGAAGCCAAAGCTAGATGAGCTTTTGATGGCTTTCATGGGCAAGACAGAAAAGTACATGGGCAAATCCCAGAACAGAGTGGAAAAGCTAGAGAATGCCATTGGAGCCATGGGTACACAAATGAAGATGTTCGAGAAGCAGTTGGGATAGTTGGCTACAGTGGTGGGAAATCAGCACCAACCGGGTCAGTTTCCTAGCAATACTACTGTGAATCCAAAAGAGCAGTGCAAGACCATTCAGCTACGGAGTGGGACTTCGTATGAAGGACCGAAAAATCCAAGGCTTGCACCTACTCATGATGATGAAAATGGACAGATAGAGGATAGCCTGGATTCGAGCACTGATGGGTCCACAGAGACGCCGAAATCGGCGCCACCTGCGCCGCAGCCGGTACCCGCTCCTGCGTCATCTACAGTTCCTATTCCATTTCCACAGCGGTTCCAAAAGAAAAAGCTTGATGAACAATTCTCCAAGTTCTTGGAGATTTTCTGAAAGGTACACATTAACATACCTTTGGTAGAAGCTTTACAGTAGATGCCGAGTTATGCTAAGTTCCTCAAGGATGTCATCTCGAAGAAGAGGAAGTTTGGAGATTATGCCACTGTGAATTTATCTGAGAATTGCACTGCTCTTATTCAGAAGAAGCTTCCAGCCAAGCTTAAAGATCCGGGGAGCTTCACTATCTCTGTCACCGTTGGAGGTGATCATACTGGGAAGGCTCTCTGTGATTTGGGAGCAAGTATTAACCTCATGCCCTTGTCATTCTTCCAAAAGCTCAACATTGGGAAGATCAAGCCCACCACCATATGTCTTCAGATGGCCGATAGATCTGTGACACATCCGTGGGGGATTGTTGAGGATGTGTTGGTGAAAGTCAACGAGTTCATTTTTCCCGTTGACTTCGTGGTGTTAGATATGGAGGCCAACTACGAGGTCCCACTTATTTTGGGGTGCCCGTTTCTGAACACAGGTAAGACGTTGATTGATGTGGCAAAAGGGGAATCAACACTTCGCGTCAATGACGAAAGTGTTACTTTTTCTCTTTTCAAAGCTATGCAATTCCATGACAATGAAGATGCCCAACAAATTGAAGATTGCAAAGTACTTCGAGTGGTAGATTCATGCTTTGACATGGATAGTTTCATGGAGCCGAGGGAGCCATTGGAACATGCCTTGTTCCATTCTTATTTTGATTCCAATGAATTTATACTTGATGATTTGGATTTATCTGATGTTATTGCCGAGTTGAATTCATTGCAGGAAATTCCAAGGCGAGGCACCAAGTTCCTTCCCTTAAGGGATGAAAAAGAGCACGCTAAAGATGGAGAGGCGGCTGTACCAAAGAAGTTGGAATTGAAGCCGTTGCCTGCCCATCTCAAATATGCTTTTCTAGGCGAAAACGAGACTAAACCGGTAATCGTTTCTGTTTTTCTTTCTGATTCTCAGTTAGATAGCCTCTTGCGTGTGTTGAGAAAGTATCAAAGTGCTATAGGTTGGTCTATTTCTGATTTGAAAGGGATTAGCCCGTCTATATGCATGCATAGGATTTTACTTGAGAGTGATTATAAGCCCCGTGTGCAAAATCAACGTAGGTTGAATCCGATTATGCAAGAGATAGTTAGAAAAGAAGTGCTTAAATTGCTTGATGCCGGTATTATTTTTGCGATTTCTGATAGTGAGTGGGTTAGTCCCACTCAAGTTGTGGCTAAGAAGGGGGGCATGACTGTAGTTGAGGGTGAAGGGAAAGAGATGATTGCGACTCGTGTGGTTACTGGTTGGCGTGTGTGCATTGATTATCGTATGTTGAATGTTGCCACTAGGAAGGACCATTTTCCTCTTCCCTTCATTGATCAGATGTTAGATAGATTAGCCGGATATGAGTATTATTATTTTCTTGATGGCTATTCTGGATATAACCAAATCATGATTGCTCCTGAGGATCAAGAAAAGACTGCCTTTACATGTCCATATGGTATTTTTGCGTATCGCTATATGTCTTTTGGATTGTGTAATGCGCCTGCTACTTTTCAGAGATGCATGATGGCTATTTTCCATGGGTTGATTGAGAATATTATGGAAGTCTTTATAGACGATTTTTCTATTTATGGAAATTCATTTGATAACTGTTTATCCAATTTAACCCAAGTGTTGCAACGATGTGAGGATACCAACCTAGTTTTAAACTGGGAAAAGTGCCATTTTATGGTACGAGATGGTATAGTGTTGGGACACAAAGTGTCTGCTGCAGGTTTGGAGGTCGATCGTGCCAAGATCGTTGCGATTGAAAAGCTGTCACCTCCAACCAATGAGAAGTCTGTGAGAAGTTTCCTTGGGCATGCCGGTTTTTACCGGCGTTTTATCCGGGATTTTTCTAAAATAGCTAAGCCACTTAGCCATTTATTAGAAAAATCAGTTGCATTTGACTTCTCTGCTGAGTGTTTACAGGCCTTCGAGACTTTAAAGAAGGCGTTGGTGAGTGCACCCATTTTGATCACTCCGGATTGGTCGCAGCCGTTCGAGATCATGTGCGATGCGAGTGATGTGGCTGTAGGCGCAGCTTTGGGCCAGAAACGAGACAAATTGTTTCGTGTGATCTACTATGCCAGTCGTACTTTAGACTCGGCATAAGTCAATTACACGACCACCGAGAAAGAGCTTTTAGCCGTTGTTTATTCTTTCGATAAATTTCGTGCTTATTTAATTGGTGCTAAAACAATTGTCTATACAGATCATGCTGCGCTGAGGTATTTATTTGATAAAAAGGATGTCAAACCTCGCCTAATCCGTTGGATTTTGTTACTGCAGGAATTTGATCTCGAGATTCGAGACCGAAAGGGTTGCGAGATTGTGGTTGCGGACCACCTATCTCGTCTAGAGCATCCTGTGGATGGCGAAGAGGCTCACGTGCCAATAAATGATAAATTTCCTGATGAGCAGCTGTTAGTGGTAAAATCTCAAACTCCTTGGTTTGCCGATTTTGTTAACTTTCTTGCTGCAGGTATGCTGCCACCGGATTTGTCTTCACATCAGAAAAAGAAATTTTTCCATGATGTGAAGTTTTATATGTGGGATGATCCATACCTATATCGGAGATGCTCAGATACAGTCATTCACCGTTGCGTGCCTCAAGAGGAATGGAGGCCCATTTATTTGCAGTGCCATGATTCACCAAGCAGTGGCCATTTCTCAGCCAACCGCACCGCCTTCAAGATCCTGCAATGTGGCTTTTATTGGCCATCTCTGTTCAAAGATTACCATGAGTTCACCCGGGAGTGTGACAAATGCCAAAGAATGGGGGGGCTTTCCAAGAGGAATGAGATGCCTCTCATGAACATCATTGAGGTGGAGCTTTTTGATGTGTGGGGCATTGACTTCATGGGCCCATTCCCCATTTCTTCTAGCGGTTTTCAGTATATCCTACTAGCCGTGGATTATGTCTCGAGGTGGGTCAAAGCCATTCCAACAGTTACGAATGATTCTCGAGTTGTCATAAGCTTTTTGAAGAAATTGTTCTCTCATTTTGGGACACCAAGAGCTTTACTAAGTGATGGGGGGACACAGTTTTGCAACAAGCCATTGGAATCCTTGTTGGTGAAATACGGGATCAAGCACAAGGTCACCACGCCGTACCACCCACAAGTAAATGGACAAGCTGAATTGGCCAACCGGGAGATAAGGCAAATCCTTGACAAAACAGTGAACACCAATAGGAAGGATTGGGCTTTATTGCTGGATGATGCATTATGGGCATATCAGACTGCTTACAAGACGCCTCTCGGAATGTCCCCATATCAGTTGCTCTTCGGGAAGTCATGTCACTTGCCGGTGGAGTTGGAGCATAAATCCTATTGGGCAGTCAAGCAGTTGAACCTCGATTTCAAGGCTACGGGGGATAAACGAGTGCTCCAGCTTAATGAACTTGATGAATTTCAGACGGAAGCCTTCGAGAATTCGATGCTCTACAAATTGCGCACCAAGGCATTCCACGACCGAATGATTATTCAAAGGGAGTTATTACCTGGTGATAATGTTCTGTTGTTTAACTCTCGTTTGAAGTTGTTTCCAGGTAAGCTGCGGTCAAAGTGGTCGGGTCCGTTTGTGATAAAAAAGGTTCTTCCCAGCGGAGTAGTTCAACTGTTGTTAAGAACGGGGGAGCTTTTCACTGTGAATGCTCATTGAGTGAAGAAATATTACAGTCCGGAGCAGCGCCATGAGATCTCCAGCATTCAATTGTTGGAGCCTTGAGCTTGAAAAGGTCGTCTGGTTGTCGATGTTAAATGCAGCGCTAGTTGGGAGGCAACCCAACAGTTTTCTTTTGTTTTTATTTTTCTTTGTTTTTGTTGTGTCTTTGTCTTTTTGCTGAGTTATGCAGGTAAGAACCATGAAGTGGGTATACAAAGAATAGAGCTACCCAAATAACCTTTAATGTGTGAATTTCTTCACACGTTAGACATACGTAAAGAAAGTTGCGATTGGGGTTTGTTAACCTTTATTTGGGTGCTTTATTACTAGTATATCATGTCCGTGGTCCGAGTTCAAAAATTCGTTGGTGAACGTAAAACATGACTCGTGACCCGATTCGCGAGTGGGAACTCGCGAGTGAGCTCGCGAATCACCCCCAGCCGAGATCCTGTCAAGTCGCGACTGAGGAGGGGTTGATCAGTGAAAAATCCGCGACCTGGTCGCGAATCTTCAACCGGTCGCGACTCCACGTGGACGCCCAGTGCTGACTCGATGCTGACTGGATCGCGAATTTTCCACAGGCGACTGAAGAAAATTCGCGACCCCAGTAGCGGTCGCGAGCGAAGTCGTGAAGTTCGTGCTGACGTGGCGATGCGGATTTTGGTTTTTAATTCCTCTTTTCTCTCTTTTCCTCACTCTCCTCACACACTCTTCACACATACACACACACACACACTCGATTTTTTTCTTCAAATCCGGGATCTAAGGTACGATTTCTTCACTTCAAACCCGAGTTTTTCATTTACCCATCATATGTATGTTTGAATTTCACTTAATTTGTGCAAAATCCATGGTTCAATTGTCAAATCCATGTTTAGGGTTTATGGGGTAAAATTTTGGGGGTTTTGATGAATTCTTTGATTTAATTCGAAATTGATGATGTATGTTTCCCACATTGTTGCAATTTTATGAGTTCATGAAGTTAAATACATATTTAGCTTCAATCTTTTTGAGTTGTGATGTTTATTTGGGGATATACCTATGTTTTGGAATTCATCCAACAAGCATGCACCTATTGTTCGTTCACTTTTGATCATAAGTGGTGATTGAACTTGTTAACTTGATGTTGGTATGTGTGTGGAATTATGGATAATGAGAGAATTGATTCACTTGCTTTCAACAAGCCTTCATTGTCCATGAGATGGGTTGCATGGTGTTATGATGTTGTTGTGTGTTGGAGGAGAATATGCTTTGGTGTGGTGGTGGTCTACACTTTTAAGTTGAATCTGGGGGATAATGTAGTCCAAACTTGCCTCTAAGCAAGTTTGGGGGAGCCATGCTCATCTTGTGGTGTTTGTTTGCATAGTATGGTTTTGATTGAAAATTCTTTTGCAGATATCCTAATGGTTCACGAACGTCGCCAGCAGGTCATTAGTTCCTCTTCGTCCTCTGAAGATGAAGGACGTGATTATGAAGAAAATCTAGAGGATGAGGAGTACCACTCAGAAGAGGAGGCATCTGAGGCCGGGTCCCAGTCTGAGGAGGACGGCCAGTCGAATGAGCAAGAGGACGACTATAACAGTGCCGAGGACGAGGACTATGAACCCGGGTCTGAGAAGGATGATGTTGTGGAGGAGTTAGAGCCCGAATTAGCTGATGATGATGAGGAATGGATGGAACCCCTATACCATCCACATAGGTATGGGATCCGCCTACGAACGGATGAGCAGCAGCGAGCCTGGGCCCGTCTTGCCACGATGAATATTTACCCTACCCGATATCCTTATACCGCGACCACTATGGCTCTGGGCATCCATGACGATGTCTGGGGCCTAATCAATCGAATCGGGTGAAATCACGCCTTGGCCGGTGGATGGTCGACATATCCCATCCTTGTGTATGAGTTCTTGAGTACCTTGGAGGTACAAGCATCCACAATGCGCGGCCCACACACGATGACATTTCAGTTAGGCGGGGTCTCGCGCCTCCTTACAGCTGCAGAAGTCAACAACATTTTCAATGTGCCGCAAGGTGGCATTTTCAATAACTTCCCGGTGACAGCTGAGGCGTTTTGGCGACAGCTCCAGACGGAGATGACTCGCTTTGATCACCAGAGAGTCAAAGCGTCCATGATGCCAAACCCAGTCTTCAGGTATCTTCAGAAGATCTTCTCATCGACCGTCTTGGCATGCCATGAGACATCCGGCATGCACTCACCTGAAGTACTGTTTCTCTACTGCATGTTAAGTGCCCACAACCTCAACTTTGCCGCATTCTTGATGCAACAGCTCAAGAGGCAATCCACTCAGGCTACCGACGCCATTGAGATTGGTGGGATGATTACGCCTATTGCCGCACATTTTGGCATCCCGCTGAACCGCTACAGGCCCCTCCCTGAGACTCGCCTCATTGATTTGACCGCCTTGAGAAATTCTCGGATGCTGGCTACTCGCACGGATCGGCTCCTGTTGCACTTACGCGGTTCTCAATGTTTTCCGTTGCCCAATAGGCCACTCACTACAGTGTCAGATCTTACTGACACTCGAAACTGGTTGATGGATTCACCGGCCCAGAGGCAAGTGATTGCTGGAGTTGCAAATGAGGGCCGAACTAACTTTGAAGTCTTTGAGGCTCAAGGGCATGTTCAGAGGGGAGAGTCGTCTGCTCAAGCTGAACGTCGGGGCCACACACGGACAAGGGATGAGAAGAGCGAAGATCAATGGGACTCCCTCACCCAAATGATGGCCAACATGAACACGGCCATTGGTTCCATGAACAACGCCGTTGGCACCTTGACCACAAACTACGGTGCTATGAATGTTGCCTTCTAGACGTTGCAGACAGATGTGCATGCTATGAGAGGGGAGGTACATGAGATTAGAGATGCGGTTAGGGGCCTGCAATCGGCACCCGGCTACTACCCTAACCCATTCTTTGGTGCTGGCCCATCTGGGCCATCCCAGCCCCATGAGCCCGCATCTTCCGGCCGTTCCCAGTCTCAGTCTCAGCAGAGGCAGATGCCACCACACATGTATCCGTACATGCCCTACGGATACCCGCCATACCGACCACCTCCATCTTGATTTGCTGTGAGTGGTTAAGCCACCTTTTCGTCTTTCGTCAAACTTATTTTCACTTCTAGTGTTAAATAAGTTTGGGGGGATGTGCGCTTAAGGTGTCTTAACCTGTTTTAATTCTTACTTGCTTTCTTAGTTTCTTCTTTTTTTTAGTTGTTTAGTTGTTTAGTTTGTTTGAGTCTTTAAAACCTGGGAAATTTTGTTTTTTTTTGTGTTCTACCCTAGTCTTGTTTGGAGTAAGGAACTTGATTGATCTATGCTTATGTTATGTGATTTGCTGATGATGATTAAGAGAGATGGGGATATGTGTGTTTTAATGTGCTCAAGTTTGGATATGATCACACGTGTATTGTTGAACTTGATGAGCATGCTTGAGACCAATGTTTAGCCGTGAGCTTTTGAGCTAAGGGTGTTATACCTATTGTTTTATTGATGTGTGTTGGTCGGCATGTGTTGATGTCACTAGAACTTGCATGATTCTCTACTTGTGTTTTGAATATGTTTGGAAATGAAGAAATGATTTTAGGCCATCTTTTCTCGAGCCATTTACCCAAACACGGTCCCTAATATACATATTCCTTTTGTGAGCCCCGTTGAGCCTAATGGCCTTTTTGTTGAAATCCCGGTTGTTATGGTTGAACATTTCTATGAGAGGATTGGAAAGGGGAGAAATGGGGTGTGTATTGATTGACTTTGCAGTTGGTGGAATGGGTTTGAGTGTGATTAATGATTTGATATCCCGAAAGAAAAAGGAAAAATATATATATATATATTAAAAAAAAAAAGAAAAATACGGGATGTCAATGATATAAAAATGAGAAGACTCAAAGAGTCGAGAAAAAAAATTATGTGGTTATGTGGGGAATTTTGAATTAGACAAAGTCTAATTGTTGTTTTGTGTTGAAGAATGGTGTTTAGATTGAATGGTGGAGTTGAGTTGGGAAGCTGTGAATCTCGGTGATTTTCACAAGAGTTTTGAGTCACTTTAGCCATATATTTCCGACCCTAACTCGAAGCCTACATTACAACCTAGTTAAAGACCTATTTGATCTTTGATTCCGGCATAGTTTTGATTGATAAGTTGGGAAGAAATGCAAGCTTATGGTTGATGTTTTCACGTGTTCGATGTTCGATGAGTGCTTACCTTTATATACATTTTGTGAGATTTGAGCGAAATACACACGCTTGAGAAGAACATTGGTTTTATGTGTGTTTGTGGAGTTTCAGTAATGTATGTGGGTGATTTGAAGGACTTGTGTGAGTTGAGCATACTAATCCGTTATTTCTTGATGTTGTTGTTGCTAAATTGTGAAGTTTATGCATGAGATGTCTTGTTCCTTGGTTTTGAGTTTTGTTCTTTGTTTGATGACAAACAAACTTCTAAGTTTGGGGGAGTTGATAAACTGAGATTTTACACTTATTTTCATACACTTTAGTGTTGAGTTTGTGTTGATTTGGACGTGTTTTATCTCAGTTTATTTGTGTTTTCGTGTATTTGGAAGTTTGGTATTACTCATTGGTATTTTGCAGAAATTGTCCTTAAAAGGTGGTATTTGGAAATAAAGCTCAAAGTCCTGGAATTATATGGAGAATAGACGAGGAAACAGGATGAAATAAAGCTGGAGAAAAGGAGCTAAACTCGCGAGCTGACGTGGCAGTCGCGAGTCAGCCTAGTGAGCAAAACAACTGTCGAGTCGCGACAGAGGCCGGAGTCTTCAGAAGGAAATTCGCGACTCAGTCGCGAATCCACGTGGCGGTCGCGAATCGATAGAGGCCGAGACACTGTTTGATCGCTACAGAGAAGGGGGTGAGAAGAAAGAAATTCGCGACTCGGTCACGAATATATGGAGAAGTCGCGAATTCTGCGCCACGTGGTGCCACGTGGAGTAGCGACCGACAAGCTCGGTTCAGCTTTTTGTTTCCTACTTTGGATCAAATTCGTTCTCAGTATTTAAGGGTGAAAACACACGATTTTTAGAGAGACTAAAAAAAACCTATCATAAGCTTTGAGAGCACGAAAAAGAGACGCTTGAAGACCATCGTGAAGAACGAGCTCTGAGGATTCGAGTTTTACGAGATTAGAGGCAGAATTGACTTCCGGGTTTTATTAGATTTTTTTTTATTCTCGTTTTACTATGGATTTTCAGATTAGTTTTTGTGTTGTTTATTTGACTATGGGCAACTAAACCCTAGTATTCTAGGGTTGGTTATGATTCAGTTATGAACCCTTTTATTTAATTCAATCCTTGTGTCTATGGTTTTTATCATGCTTTGATTATTCTTGCTTTTATTATGTGTTGATTAACTGGCCATTAATCGATGCAATTAAATGTGTTAATCCATAATTCGAGAGATGAGTTTTAACACGAGATTTGGAATAATTAACTCGGTAATTAATAACACTCCAGAGAGTTGAGATTGTTTGAGAGAGCTTTTAACCTTGTGATCATTTAGGAGTTGCATGTTAGGTAATGAACGGAGACGTTATTAGTTAATGTGTAATCAACGTTTGCATTGCTCTGAGAAGAGATTGTGGATATATTTGTGGTTGCTCTAGCATGATTTGAATTGGAATTTTGGCATGAGATTGAGTTAGATAACTGGTGGATTAATTGTTGATTAATCAATCCTAGGATACGTTTGTTCTTCTGATTTATTCATTTGTTAATTTACTTGTTTCATTTCTTGTGGTGGTTTATTTAATTTTATTGTTTAATTTAGTAAATTTCACACTCATTAAGTTATTTAGTCTAGATAACAGCCGTAGGATAAATAGAATAATTAGTGGTTGATATTGAGTCTCCGTGGATCGACCTTGTTCACTGCTATATTATTAGCTTTCATGTACACTTGCAGTTAGGTTAAGAATTTACCGAACAAGCTTGAACCTTGAACAGGCATATCACCTTTATCAACTACCCTATCATCTACCCCACCTAAATCCCCCTCCAACCTTGGAGCACCCTTGGTAATAGGGTAGACTCCTTCTACCCATTCACCACGACCAAAACCCCCTGCATTCAACTCAGCACGCAATCTAGATCTAATGGACTCTTTGTCCCAGTCCTGGATCAGAGGAAGTGTCGTAGGTGACACACGAATCACATAGCACATTTTTTCCAACACATACCCACACCAGTCAAATGAAGAGATCCTCTCGACAGACATTAGGGATCTCATCACATTCAAGTCAACTAATTGATTGGCAGTAGGAGTAAGAAAAGTTGACAAACAGTACAAAACAAACAACCTCTTAAAATCATCCCCCCACTCTCATCTCAAGTAACATCTTCTGCACAGAAGACACATGCAAGTTATTCCCGATTCTATTTCTGTTCTTAAAATCAGTAAGAAAATCCTTAGTCCCATCATCGTTCCTCAATACAGAAACCCCTTCATTTCTAGGCAACATAAATAAATCGTGAATGTCATCTGAGGTAATAACTAAGTTTCTATTACCTTCAAATGACAAAACACGACTTGCTCCATTGAAGTTCTCCATAAACCACGATATCCTCTGCCAAGACATCCTCCCAAAACCTCTCAATTGTAGCATACCAGAAAATCCAATCTCCTCCACAGCCCTTCTTTGATAATTATTCAGTTTTGGAGCAAGTAAAGATAGCCCGGCAGGCCTACACTTGGTCAAAAAAGTCCTACCACTGCAATGAAAAATACAAGACATTAGTAATTACAAATTTTCTGGCTGTAGCATATCAATACTAATAAAAATGAATTACCTGCCATCACACTCTTCATTTTCCTCATCAGTCTTTTTTATTAGTTTCTTCTGAATAGTAATGACTAATTTTTTTTTTTTGCACTTCACCAGATCTTTTTGTCCTCTTTGTTCTCTTAGATTCATGTTTGACTTGATGTTCAGAGGAAGAATCTTCAACATTGTTATCATCACTCTCATCACATTCCTCATCATCATATTCACTGCAATATGAAAAATAAATTAAAACATTGAAGTATAACGAATAAATTATCCAGTAAGTACCATTAATTAGAAACAACACTAAGTAAAACAACCACTAAGAAAAGATAAAGTATTACTAATTAACATAAAAGTATCACTATTTAAAAAATAAGCATCCCTACTTACAAAAGTCAGGAATCACTAAGTCAAAACTAAAAAATGACCAAGTAAATGTAAAAGTATCACTACGTAAAAATAAGTAACAATAAGTAAAATAGTATCACTATGTAACGGAAAAGTATTACTAATTAACATAAAAGTATCACTATTTAAAAAACAAAGCATCACTACTTATAAAAAAGTCAAGAATCAGTAAGAATGTTGACTGCATACATATACTTGTAAAAAAGCATCTTCAAAAAATGCACAAACAAATCAATAAGTGACCACAAAAAAAAAGAGTTTAAGAATGTTGAGTACATATATATACTACCTCACTAACACAGCTTTATCCTTATGTTCTTTAGAAGATGGTTTATGCCTCTTATATGTCCGTACATCATGAACATCTGCTTCTGCATGCTCACTGCAATAAAAAAGAGATGATTTTGAAAAATTAACATAATAATTTGAAACAACAAAATATGGAACAAACTGATTAAAGTACTAAAAAGATAATAATTCGAAACACCAAAATTCATACCTTGTAGCATCATCTTTATTCTCCTCAGGTAATGATTTACCAGGTCGCTGCAACCTCTTTTTTATTCTTTCCATTAGTATACTATTTGTTCAAAAATCCAACTGCATCATTTAAATGAAACACAACGTTTAATTACCACATCATTACCAAAAAAAAAAGTATCACTATGTAGAACTTTCAGTAACAATAACTAAACACAAAGTATCACTACCTAAAAAGCAAAGAACCAATATGTAGAAACTGCTATATGCCAATTTACACCAACAAATCCAATCCAAACCAGAAAATTGTTGTATTTGAAATCCTCAAAAGCAAAATACAAACAAATGGTCGCACGTATTAAAATACCATGTAGAATTCAAAGCATATAATGAAGATAAATAATTACCACAACTAAGTTAAAAGTATACAATCTGAACAAACACATCATTACCTAAAAAAATAAAGTATCACTATGTAGAACTTTCAGTACCAATAACTAAAAACAAAGTATCACTACCTAAAAAGCAAAGAACCACTATGTAGAAACTGCTATATGCCAATTTACACCAACAAATCCAATCCAAACCAGAAAATTATTGTATTTGAAATCCTCAAAAGCAAAATACAAACAAATGGTTGCACGTATCAATAACAATTAACTTAAGAATCACTAACAATCAAATTAAGTATCACTACCAATACGCACAAATGAACCATAGCCGCACAATATTAGACTCAAATCAAGGTAGGATTGAAAGTTATTCGAACTTAAAATGCCCTAAAACTCTAAAATCATAAACCCTAAATTACACTGCCCTAATTTGACAAGCATAGATAAACTTACAATCGAAACTTCAACTCTGTGCACAGAAGCAATTTCGGATATCCAATACGACAGCGGTGCTCTGAAATTTGGTGATAATGGTGGTGGTGCTCGCAAATACTCCAGTGACTGATGTTTTCAAAAAAAATTTCGATTCGGATGTGGGGGAAAAAATGAAAAGCATATAAACTGAATGAGAAGATGGAGGATGTTGCAGTTTTGAAGAGAAGGTGCGGTTGTGGGGGACGAATCGCCGGCGGTTGTGGGAAGAGTCAATGGAGAGAATCGCGGGAGAGAGGGCTACAGAGAGCAGTTTCAAAATTTGGATTTTTTTTTAATATATATATGACCGGGTCGGGTCGGACCCGGTTCGGGTCGGCGAGATCCGTCTAACGGAAGAGACCCGTTAGACAGTCTCATACAAGTTTTTGTCAATTAATTTTATTTTATTTTTTGAAGGGAAGTTTAAAATTCCCCTTGTTTCAATATTTTAATTCATGTTTTAAAAAATTTAACTTGTTTTCAAAATATTTGATGTTTACAATACTTTCATACACACTCTCTCAATTTTATCCATATCTAGATAGAAAGTCTGCATTTGTTAGGAAAATATATCTTAATATGATTTGATATGTGTGGAGAAAGAGTGGCAAAGATCTCTAGACTCAACTTATGTGTAATCGTGTACCGACATTAAAAATGTAAATTGTTAATAATGTTTTTTATAAAAACAAAATTTATTATATTATAACTAATCATAATTAATATTTATTGCTAGAAATTAAAATTTTAAAAAAAATTTATACCTTAAGTTTGGAATAATCAACCCCAAAAATCAATTATATTAACTAAAAAATAAAAATTAAATCTTAAAAAATAAGTATAAACCATAATTGGGTGGAATAAATCCTAAATAATAATATAAAATTATACTAAACCAAAAGAAATTAAAATTGAAGAAAAAAATGGAAGAAAAAATAATAATTTTGAAATTTGACACATATAAGTTGAGACTAGAAGATCTCAAGCGTGAAAAAGAGATGACATATTTGTCACAGTAATTTGTATCTTAATTTTGTGAAAATTTTTAAAATATCAATTAAAATTAAACGGGCGGATTTTTTTTTTTTTTCTGATACGAAGTTTGAATATTTTATATAAATATATGATTTAAGAAAATAGTAGTATCAAATTTAACTTGGAAAATGAAAAATTTGAACATAAATACCTGAAAAAACAAATCAAGAGATTGGTTGATAAAATTTAGTCAACCCAAACGACTAGATCATCAAAAATTTGACTATTACAGTATTTGAACTAAAAAAAGGTTTCTCTATTATATTGAATAAGGTGCTAAATGCTAATGAAGGCTTCTTCCGAAGTATTTTCATTTATCAATTCTCTCATTCAAAAATAAATGGTACATATTCTAGAATTTGCAATGATTATTGATTAGTTAGCGGCTACTTAAAGGGTATTTGTTATTAGCCTATGATGCTTTCTAGATTCAAAACTCGATTAATTACTTATAATTACTTATAATTACTTTTAATAATAGCGATATAAGTAGTTCGACTTAAATACAATAAAAAAAATAAATATCTAACAACCCTAATCGAGTGCTCGTGCTTATTTTGTGTCCAATGATTTCATGATGGTAATTAAGATGAGGGGTAAGTCTCATGTACATCGGTTGTATATAAGTCTTTCTATCAGATGGAAAAATGTATCATTTATAATAGTGAAAAATATCACTTTTAATAATAAAAGTATCTCGTTTATTTTACTGAAAAGTGCTGCTAAAAATAAATAGGTTGTGGCATATTTGTAATTATTATTATTTTTTGAATTAAAAAAAGTATCACTTCTAAAAAATATCACTCATAACACTGACAATTATCATAATTTTTTTTCATCTGAAGGTCTGACGGTATTTAACAAAGTCTCAAATTAAGTATTCTCGCATAAACTTTTCCATCTCAAATAAAAACAGTGTATGGACCATTAGAAATAATTTGCTTTTTTAAGGGAAAAAAGATTAATGTAAATTAAATAATTAAGAACAGGAACAATGATAGTTGAGGAGGTCTTCCACATAATCTAGAGACTCAATTCAATCATGAGGGTTAGGATAATCCTAGCAATCCTAGTTAAATGTTGCGCCACACCATTAATGGTGACTTGACGAACATGTTTTACTCTATATAAAAGATTCGACTTCAAAATTTTCTTACTATTTGACGCTATATATAGTTCTAAATTCTGACAAATCCTACAATCTTATCAGCAACCACTCAACGTGTTACAGGTGTATATATACACTCATCATTGTACACTTGTCATTTGAGAGAGTATTGGATATTGGATTTGTCACCATGATCGTCACATATAAAACTTTTGAAAAAGCAAGGTGAAATTAATTAATCCAAATTTGCCAGACAACTATCAAAAGTTCTAGGCTCTCTCTCTCTCTCTCTCTCTCTCTCTCTCTAAAGGGGACAATGAAAATTCTTAAATGGATTTATAGCTAGTAAATAGGCATCAATGCATCATCAATCAAATCCTTATCTTCAATTACAGGGGGCCACGGGGCCTTTCCGCGGTTGCAAGTTGCAACTAATAAAATTACGGTTTTTCTTTCTTAATTAGTACAAATTTTCCACGTGTTATAACTAATTGTCTCGATTTATATTGTTTAATAAATGTTAATTACCATATTATATATTTTTATTGTCTTAGGTTTATTCGTTAAGAATAATGCTAGCCAGTCAGATTCTGGCTAGTTAGAATCTAATTTTTTAATGATTAATAAAATTATATTATTAATAAATTAATTATGTTAATTATTAAATGTTATATTTTTACTATATTATCCTTCTGTCATGAAATTAGTGATTTGTAATTAATTATTAAAATCACTTCAGAAGCGGATCGGAAGAAAGGGGCGCAGCTTCATCTTCTTTCTTTTCTTCACTTCTTTATTTTTTTTCCATCTTCGATTTCTTCTGAATTGAAGCGCATATAGAGTTGCCCTAATTATTATAGAGGGCATCAATGTAAATTTATTGAATAATTAGTGTTTTATTAATTAAACTAATTAATTATTAAAAATAATAAAAGATTCTGGCTAGCCAGAATCTGGCTGAAAATCACTACTCGTTTTTTAAATGTTATACTTATACCCATAAAAAGTTCATTAATCTTATCTATTTATATAGATATTTAACTAATCTACAGTCTACACTCTCATATGAGAGATCAACCAAAAAAATGAACCTCATATATGTCAAGAGATCACTAAAAAAAATAAAATAATGAACGACTATCGAAAATTCGAAACCCATTCTAATAATTAAGTTGTTTACAGGGATGTATCATGTATGTATAGTATTAGGGAAATAATTAGTCATCATATCATCTACAAAATATAACTTTATAGAATTTTATAGGAAGGGATATATTTATCAAAATATTTATATCTTATTTCAGTTGAAAATTATAAAACGAAAAATAAAAGTTTACATAGGGAGCATAACATCAATGATCTTTCAAATTAGAGATAATTACTGGATACAATAAGCATAAGTATGATAAAAAGAATTTTTATCAATTTAAGATTCAAAAGATAAAAACTACTCCTTCTGATCTGAATAAGTGTCAATCTGGATGAATACACACATTTAAATGAGGGCAAATATGAGAAAAATGTGAAATTTTTACCTCGATTGTGTAGAATGACACTTTTTGTGAAACAAATTAAAGTGCAAGTATGACACTTATTGTGAAACGGAGGGAGTATCAATTTATAATTAAAAATATGAAAATATCGATAAAAAATGTGTTTTGATTTAAAAAAATTATTTTATATCAATTTTCAATGAAAATTTGTTTATTAATTATATATTAACTTTAATAAATAATTTATTAAAATATATAAAACGTTCAAAGAATCAAAATACATGATTTTCAGAGTCACATGTAGTTTTCATCTTTTTTTTAACTACTGAATTAACAAAATATAAAGTCGAAACGTATATGATAAGGAAATAAATAATTCCATATTGACAATCGTTGTCTATGCCATGGACATATTTATTATATAATATATGGAAAGAAGATTGTGTCGACACTTGAAAATACCCAGAAATTAAATGGAAGATGATTAGTATGTGATATAGTTTATTTATTTCGAGGCAAAGATGAGATGAGGTATGATACTTTTCTTGTTAAAGAAGGGTCAATCAATCCTTAAACAAAAAAAAAAAAAAAAACGTACACGGTTTGGACACGAAGATTACACATAATAACACGAAAACATGTAGGTCCGATTTTGTACACTTCCTGAATTTCTAGAAAATTTAAACGTCACCTTTAATTTCCTTTGCTTTTTGTCTCTATATATCAATCAGAAATGTTATGTCTTTTTCTCAGAATTTCGCACTACGTCGACGTGATTATGATGGCAGAGATATTTACTTTAGTTTATTAATTATTAAAAAATATATATCTAATTTAATATGTGATGGAGATAAATATAGTTATAATATTTATTTATATTTTATTTGATTTAGTTGTGTTAATAAATTATTATTATTATTATTATTATTATTATTATTATTATTATTATTATTATTATTATTATTATTATTATTATTGCGTGCGTAAGAGTATTAGTTTACGGTTTAGTTTTAGTTAATAGTTATAAAAAAATATACTTGTATTAGCTATATTAGGATTATGATTCTCTCTCTGGGTTGTAATTATTTTCAAGGCCTACATAAGGCTTATCATGTATTTCATTAATGGGGGTAGTTGAATTTTGGATTAAAATTTAAGGGTTTCTCCTTATTATTCAATACAAGTTTGAGTTATTCGAGTTTTTAAATTGTATTTGTGTGTTCATGTTCGAGTTATAGTTTCTATCTGCATCAATATGTTTATTGCTTCAAAAGATATCGATACATATATTAAGGCAAAATCATGTGATAGACAACAGTTCTGGTATAAATTGTTGTCTATCATACGATTTAATATTTATATTTTAGACAACAGTTTTAAGTTAATAGACAACAGTGGTGACATTTATTATTTCAAATTTTCTTCTTCTTTTTTTTGCATTTTCCATGACGGTTTAGAGTACAACTGTTGTATTTTAAGAAATTTTTGCTATCTTTTTTATTATTTTTCACTTAAAAATTTGAGATTTGTAACATTTTTTATTTTATTTTTTATGCATAGGTGAAGGATTTGTGGTACTCTACATTTGTCTCCTAAAAAAATAGTTTTCATTTGTGTTGCACTATAATAATAATAATTTGCAATAAGTTATTATTTTTCTATTTCAATTTCATCATTTAAAATAATTTAATAATTATATTTTTTATGCATGTTATATAAGAAATCAAATGTTCTTTAATCGTGGACAAATTATACATTTTTTATTTATAAAATCGTGTAGTTTAAAATATTCCAATTTGATCTTTTTAATATGGATTTTCATTTAATTCCTAAAATTTAATTTAATTTTTGTTTGTCGTAACTATACAAAATTAATCTTCTTATCTAATTAATTAGCACATGTGCATATCATTTTATTATTTTTTAAAAATTAAACACAACATATATAATTCTCAAATAATCACAATATTATAAATCTCAAAAAATAATAATTATATGTGCATCACACCGGAAAAATATTAATTGTAAATTAAAATATGATCAATGTATAATAGAATCATATATAATCTCCATTAAATTACTGTTAATATAGTCCTTTGATTGGGGTTATATATGTGTGTTTCTCATTGAGTTAATTACTGACCTTTATTCGAGATTTAGCCTCTTTCAATTATATACTCACTAGTCACTTCCCTCAACAAAAAATAAAAAATTATATGCTATTTTTAAGGTGGTCATAGTTGAAAAACTATTTTCCATATATGGCGATGATTTACACCTTAAATAATGATTTATATTTCTTTTTCTTTTTTTTTTTGAGTGAAAGAGGATTTATATTTCAATCTCGCTATATTTGTTTTTCTTTTCAATCAAGGTAGATAATGTACACAGTTACACAAGTATTGAAAATCATTTCGACCTTATTAATTAGGGTTATACTATTCGGTCATAGTATGATCGGCTATAATATTTTAGTTATGATATATTTCTATTATATGGTAAGCTCTCAATTAAAATTTTAAGTAGTGATAAATAGTGTTTTACAATTATATCCTTACAATCCATTATAGGAAGTGATTAATATGACACACAAATCCCTTGTTTAAAATAGAGAAGCCTAAAATATGCACATGCCATAAAAAATTAACTAATGAGTCCATGCAAAATAATCATACCTTTTTTTTTTTTTTGAGGAAATAATTGTACCATTAAAAATTTCCTAAATGAGGAAGAAATTATGTTTCCTTTAGAAAAATTGTTGAAATTGATTTATATTATATTGCATATTCTATATATATATATGTATATATATTGTTTTTTAAATAATATAATTCAAATAGAAAATCAAAAAATTATTATAAATTATGAAGTATTTATAAATTATACTTAAAATCATGTTGGACAATACAACAACAACAACAACAAAATGAAAACAACATGTTGACAACCATATGGGCATATGGCATATGGCATATGAGTCACTACCGTACATATTAATACAATATAGTTGAAAAAATATTAGATAATACACTTTGAATTAGAAAGATTAATATTGATATAGTCTAAAAATTATCTCATGAATTTGTAGGATTAATATTGATATAGTCTAAAAATTATTAGATTATATTGTGAATTATTAAGGTTGATATGCTATAGTTTATAAATTAAATTAATGGATTATCATGTCAATTAGTACATTAATACATCATATTATTAAAGTGTGACACTAAACTATGTTTCATGATTCAATATAATCTAACATGTGATATAATTAACCATTCAATATTATCTTATGTATAGGTGCCCCCTGGCCCTTGCCATGTAGAAAGGGTTGTAATTGGCACATTAATAAGTATATTGAGTTCTAATTAAATTTATTCATTTACAAGAAAAGAATGAATTTTAATAAATATAGTATTGTTTGTGAATAAAATAATATATTCTTATAAAGAAATAACGAATATTTAAATTTAAATCTAAATTTAGAAAGTTCGTTTAGGCTTGATTAAACTCAAATAAAATTGTGAGCCTCGAAATATTCGATAAATAAAGATCGAAACTCGCTCGATAATAAACGGGTCAAACTTGAGTTTAGCACTACTCAGTTTGTCAGCTAGCTTGTTAAGTAAATTAACTTGAAAATATAAAATTATTGACATGATAAAACTTATATTAATTTTATATTATAATTATTAATAATCACACAGATTTCTAATTAGACTCATTCATTATAAGAAAATAATGAATTTTAATAAATATAGTGTTACGTTGTTGTGAGTAAAATTGTAATAGCCCGATCCCGAGATTTAGGACGGGAACATTACAGGGAAAAATGGGAGGAAAAGGGTAGTTTAATTGGAAATTCAGGGGGGTGTTTCGAGAATTGAACTAAATTAGTACCTCAAAAATTTAGGCAGCATAACCTTATAATTGGAAGGGATCTACATTTTTTAACGTATCAAATGAGTCAAATGATTCAATCAAGTCAAATGAATGCCTATTCATAGGCCAATCAAAACTTAAATATAATCCAATATTTATTAAATAGGATTTTGACTCTTCAAATAAATAAGACTCATTAATAGGCCAGAGACAAATAAATTATATTGTGACCCATTCATATGACCAAAGCAAGAAGACAACTTAAGAATCGCTATAGGTCAATTGAAAGTAAGAAAAATCAACATGCTTAACAAGTAAAGCCTTTTCATAGGCGAAAGATAAATAAACATATATGCATATCAAAAGATGGGACTTTCCCTTGGATTAATTATATAGTTAAAGCATATGAGACATGTTAACTATGAAGTTAACAAATGTTCATGATCAGAGCAGTGGAATCATAGGTATAATCATAGCAACAAAATACCATAAGTTATCAGAGTAACAAGAAACATAGTGAGAATAATGGTGCAGTAGTAAAACACGATCTTAGCAGCCAACCCACTTTCATAGACACCATCGACCTCTCCATCTCAACCTGAAAAATATTTGAAAAAGAGGGCGTGGAGACAAATTGCACTTAGTAGGGTTTTATAAGAAAGCTCTGAAAAACTTTAGAAATATTCAACATCAATTGGTAGCATTTAAGAAGCAAAACGCAAAAGCCCTTCCATATCTGCAAAATATTTTTCTTCCTCTAGGCCCATCCTAACTCAAACCTGATGTCTAACGCACCCCATAGAGGCATGCCTCAGGATAAGAGAATGGTCACTTCAAGTATTCCACTAAGTATGCGAGAGGGTTACCCAGCAGTGACTCCGAGTATGCGAGGGGTTACCCAGTTGTGACTCCTTAGTAATCAAAAGACCATAATCTGGTAACCCGGAGGTCACAACCCATAGATATGACATATCTTTAGTGACTCGAAGGCCAAAACATGATAATGTAATACCACCATTCCTTGAGCTCAATATTCAATTTAACAATCATTCAATCCTCAACATTCAATCCTACTAGCCTGGATCATAGCCTAGAATGAATCATCTAGGTCTAATTCATCAATCAATATCATAGTCTTAATGCATATAAGGGATACTATAATCAATCTGTAAAGCGTCATTTATCTAAACAACATTTCCTCATTAACCATATCAATACTAAAGTTAACTTATGATTACGATCATCTATATCTCATATCAATCAGCTATATGATATCACATCATGCTAGCATTTATTACATGACATGCTCAAGAGCTTAAAGAACAATTCACATTATCATATCCCATAGCATAATAATTTTCTTGTACGAAGACTAATCACGCAGAGCATAAAAATATTTAATTGGATATTTCATATTGCCCTAACATGCTTCTAGAGCTCACTAGCTCAAACAATAGATAGGTATAGTATCACCCACCTCGATCACGGTCCTAGAGGTAAAGTAACGATCCAGAGTTCCTTCCTGGGTTCCTCTAGGGCCCGACTTGTCTTACAAAATCCGATTAACGACTTAGCAATCTATATCGAATATCCTAGAGCCCAAAATAATTTAAACGGGACTCCTACCTTCATTGACTACAACCCGACTATAGAATGCACGGCACTAAAGACATATACTTAACTCAAAGCATGAAGAGAATTTTGATAAATTATTAATTCGAGATTGACTGAGTCGAGAGATTGGTAAAAGATGATACTCCGTCGTCTCCATCTTTTCTCGACATTTACCCAAAAATTCGATAAAGCTTAATGCTCTTCAAAAAATTATGAAATTAATGGAGAATGATCCCGGACATGCAAAAACTATACCACATTAATTTGAGAATTTTCCGAGATCAAAAACTTCTGATTAAAATTTAAATCAACCAGATAATCGATAATAAAATTCAATGGGGCTCTATACTTATCCAAAAATTACGAAATAAATAGAAAGATAATCCTTAGCATATAAAAATCAAAGTATATAAGTTTAGAAATTTTTTGATAACTCATACTTTCAAAATAAAATTTAAACACTTTAATCGATTTAGGCAAAATTATAAATGACAGGATATTCAAAAATAAAATTCAAAAATATGTTATTTCAATGTAAAATAGTATTCTCGACAACTCTTCAAAACAAAGTTTTTCAATTCGGAGCTCTGAAAAGACCTAAAACTGCAAAAAACTGAAACTAATCGGTAACAGCTTCAATGATGGTTTTTTGGTCGTTTGGCCTATTTGCAATCCCCGAATGATAAGGACTTCAAAACATGAAATGACATACATAATTAAATACACAACATATCAAAAATAGGCTCAAATAGATAGAAAATGAACAAAGACGAGTGTGTCGGAAAAAGGTTGAAGTTACATAAATTGGGCAGATATAAACATGTTCATTATCATGTGCATGTACATTGTGATGAATATGTAAGGTCAGAAAGATAAATTGAAAGTAAATAAATGGCACGAGGTTGATAACCCTGTTCGATCAACTGATCTACTTTAGGGGGACTTCACAAGTCCATGAGAAACAATCCACTACTCCGTTGCAAGGTTACAAAGGCTATTACACAATGACCTCCCGTCACTCGACCCCTTTCCTACGCAATACAACCTCTTTCGATGAACTAAATTGTGAGATCCCCTCACAACCTAGATTCTCTCTAGTTTCCACATGAAATCTCTCCCGATACTCCTTTAAGTGTATGAAAGAATTTCAAACACGGACTAGACACACAATGGTCACAAGGATCAAACCTAGTCTACCCAAATACTATATGCTTCAAACTTGAAGTCTTTTAAACTCTCTAGCTCTTGTGTATTCGGAAACCTCAACTCGCACTCTAACTAGTCTGATTCTCAGGTTATTTATAAACACAAGACATAGCCTAAACAAGGTAATCAGATTGTCCTAATTTGAATCAAACTCTATAAGGAAACTTTCCTAGTTTAATTCGGACTCCAACTAGTTAAAAGCCTTCCTTGAATAGAACTCGCCTTCTTCCATCTTGATCTGGACTTGAACAAGGCATCTTCTATTCTGAAACGTCCATCTTGGAAAGGCAGCTTCAACTCCTCGAAATCAGCTTGGCACATCTCTTGAAAACTCTCTAGACAACCATGTACATGATCATGTTTACGAACATGCTCAAGTATATTCTCCGATCTTCAATCAGATTGGCAGCGGAATGTTCATATCATAATATCCAGAACATGATCTTCAACTTGAAAAATCAAAAAATTTGTGTTCTTTGAATTGCCATAAAGATCATGACAATCTAAAACACTTAGTGCATAAAGATGTCACTAACAATCTCCTTCTTTGTCTTTATCTGTTGGCAAATCAACTCCATGTTTTTTAAAGAACACAATCTTCATCTGAATGATCATGTACCTTAAAACATTCTTAAATGTCCCTATGAACATCATATGATCATGCTGTTTTTCACTCTTTTATCAATTTGTATCTGCTCTGCTATATTGCATTTTTTTATCATATTCTTTTTCTCTATCAACAGTTTTAATTTTTTAGCAGATAAAGATCATAGTCTTGCAGATAAAAACATATGTTCAAATACAATATCAAGGATTTGATATTACAGAAATTAAACACGAAAATATCTTGCAAAAATATGGATGCAAGATAATAATCTGAACATGAGAAATTTAAAAATGTTCTATCTAGCATTTACTCTCCTTATTTGCCACCGAGAAAGGCAAAAGAGTAAAAAGAGAACTACTAGGATTTGTCAGTTACTGCATCTTCTTCTTCAGCTTCAGATCCTCCTTCTGCATCATCATTTTCTTCTTCTGTCTCTGCAGCCTCTTCTTCTTCTTCTTCTTCTTCTTCAGTGTCTAGCTCCTCTTCTGCAGCTTCTTCTTGATCATCATGTCCTTTACCTTTGGATGCAATTTGTGAAAATCCCTTCTAAGTGGCAGCTACAGAAGTACTTGCAAGTTTATGCAGGTTGTGAACATGTTCAGGTGCATCGACTGCTGGGGAGACAAATTCTTCTCCAGATGAAAGTTCAGCTATCAATGCCTGAATCTTCATCTTCTCAGAGGTATGCTCAGATATCAAGCGAGCATGGAACTCCAGACTGTTCTCTAGAAACTTCAGCACAAAACTTTTTGGTGAAAACTTTTCTGCAGATGCATCAACACCTTTCTTTGATGCGATGACATTCTTGAATTGTATGCGCAGATGATGATCACCAAATTCAGGAGCAACTTTGATGACCAAAAGCTTCTTGTGAGGCATGACTCTATCTATTTTTCTAGAGACATTTTTCTTTTTCTTCTTGATAATGCCATTGATGAGAGATAGGTAGCACAGAGGACCTTTCACAACAGTGGACTCAGCACTGCTTACTAGCTTCCCGAACACAAATTCCCCATAGTTGAACTTTTTTTTTGTTCCCAGGTGGAACAAAAATCTCCCTTGAGCTTGTGTGACTGCAGCTCTGTGCTTGGTTGGAATCCAGTTGTATATCATGATGCAAAATAATGCACCATATTTCTGAGACAACTTTGATGATAGAATCGTATGAGGATTAGAGGGCCATTTGGTATAGATGTCCTAGATCAGTTCTTCAACGACCACCCCCCAGTCATCTATCTCTTCCAACTCCCGCTCAACTGAGCAATCTAGAAACTCATTGATGAGTTCTGATGAGAAATCAAGCATTTCTCCTCTTACAAAGACTTTATGAAAGTCTTCAAATTCAGGATCATCAATATCCTTGGTAAGGTTGCAATAAAACTCTAACACAACCAAAGGAACAAACTCGTGCACCCTCTGCACAGTTTCTAACAAAACCAGCGTCTTCCAATAAAGAATAAACCCCAGTAGCTAGGAGTGTATCCTTATCCACCTTCTTTTCAGAGATCAAAGACGTTCTTCACCTTATACCATAACTCAACATGCTTTCTCGAATGAAAAATAGCATGTTTAGAGATACCTAACAAATGGATAATCTGTTTGTGATGATCAGCATCATGTCCAATTGACTCAGAGTGAAGATCTTCAGGTACATGCTTGGGATGGATAGACTTCTTGGCCTTCTTGGATGGTCCAGCACTTGTGGTGACTTTCCTCTTCCTTTGAGTTGGTGTTGTGGATCGTGGAGTGGCTGAGGCTCTTCTTCTTGTCATTGGTGTTCTCTGAACAATCTTGACAATCTCAGTGGAAGACTTCTTCTTCACAAGTGATCTAGAAAACAGATCATACTAAGCAGATGCCAGAAGTTTTTCGTGTTGTGGAACAAGAGTCTTCTCAGCAGACTCAGAGGATGAACTTTGAACATCTTCTTCCTCTTCTAGATCAGCAATTAAAGGTCATTTTGATGACCTTTTTCTTTTCATTGACAGCTGATATGGCCTTCATCTTGGTGCTCAGAGGAATATCATCCTCTTCTGAAATATCTCCACCTTCAGGTTGTCCTGGTGTCAACTTTTCAAGTACAGATTTTTCTGAAATATCCTTCTCATATGCAGGCTCTTCTGGTATTGTCTTTTCAGCAACACTCTATTCTCCAACATGTTCCTCTATATGTACAAGAACATATTCAGGCACAATTCTCTCATCAGCAACAGATCCTTTCTCTTTCTGAAGAGCTTGAGCAGCAGGTGCTGTGATGGTCTTCTTTGATGCAAGAGTAGCAGTCTTCTTTAATTTCTTGACTACAGATCTTTTTTTTCTTGTCTTCTTTGTTGCAGTTCTCTTGTTTACGTTGTATGAACTTGTTGCTTGCTTTAACAAATCATGGATCGAAAGATTCTGAGTCTTTGTCTTCTTTGTAGAAGATATAGCTTCAGGTTCTTCTTCATCCATTTATTCTTCTTCATCATGGAACTCTTCTATCATCTCTCCAGTATCCTTGCTAGAGGACTCATCTTGCAGAGCCCACTGAACAGGTTTCTTGTATGAAGATTCCCCACGAACTTGTTTATCAAACTCATCATCTTCATAGAATTGATCCTGAGGTTTGGAATAAGTAACTTTTCCATACCTTATTCTGGGTTTCACAACTTTCTTAGGAAAAATAAGTTTTTTTTGTGCCATTGAATAGAATAGAATGAACTTCTTGAGTGATCAAAGGAAATGGCAGAAAGAAGAAGAAAAGAGATATCAGAAAGTTTGAAGATTAAACTTTGAATTAAGAGAATTTGGAGCGTATGATGATATCTCAACAACGGTTGTACGTATATATAAGAAATAACACCGTTCAATATGTATTCTCAGGTGTCCGTTAGATAGAAAAAGTGGAGGAAAATCCTGAAAAACCAGTGATGACATTTACGAGTCAGAACTAGTCGTTGACAAAGATATACATGAAAATTTGAAAATTATTCATGTACATGATGATGAACATTTATGGGAATGTTCAGACCCTTGATGCAGGAATGGTTCTTTCCTGCTGAGTGTGAAATAAACATACTCATACCCCTCCTCTTGGTTTACTGAACCAAGCAAACACCAAGATATGCTCTTAATTTCTCAAATCAGGCAGCATCTAACCCCTTGGTGAATAGATCAACTAGTTGATCTTCTGTCTTCACATATTCAATCTTTAGAACTTCTTCCTCAACTAACTCTCTGATGAAGTGATGTCTGATATCAATATGTTTTGTTCTTGAATGTTGAACTGGATTCTTGGATATATTAATAGCACTCATGTTGTCACAATACAGAATATGTGTATAATGAGCAACTTTATAATCCTTCATCATCTGCATGATCCATATGACCTGTGTTGAGCTAATTTCAGCTGCAATGTATTCAGCTTCTGTGGTTGATAATAATGTGTTGTTCTGCTTCTTACTGAATCAGGAAACAACATTGTTTCCTAAAAAGAAACAAGCACCTGATGTACTTTTTCTATCATCTGAAGATCCTGCCCAATCAGCATCACAGTAGGTAGTGAGACTTGATGTTTTCTAAAAAGAAACAAGCACCTGATGTGCTTTTTCTATCATCTGGAGATCTTGCCCAATCAGCATCACAGTAGGCAGTGAGACTTGAATTTGTATATGAAGTATACCATAGTCTATAGTCTGCAGTCCCACTGACATATTCGATGATGTTCTTGACTGCCTTGAAGTGACTTTCTTTAGGACATGACTAATATCTGGCACAAACACCCACACTGTAGGATATATGAGGTCTGCTTGTTGTAAGGTAGAGAAGACTTAAAATCATGTTTCTGTATAGTTTGTGATCTACTTCTTCTCATATATCATCATTTCCAATCTTGATAGTGGTACAAATATGAATTCTTTTGTGCTTAGAATTATCTAACTCGAACTTCTTGACTAAGTTCTTTGCATATTTAGACTGAGAAATGAAGATACCTTCTTCTGATTACTTTATGTGAAGTCTAAGAAAATATTTCAGGTCTCCAGTCAGGCTCATCTCAAACTCAATTTCCATGTCCCTGATAAAGTCCTTTATTATCTTATGAGACACTGAGTCAAACACTATATCATCTACATATACTTGAACCACAGTTACTTGTGATTTGTCCTTTGTGATGAATAGTGCCATGTCCTCTCCTCATCTGTTGTATCATTTGCTCACCAAGTATGAAGCTAGTCTTTCATACCATGCTCGAGGAGCCTGTTTCAAACCATATAATGTCTTTTTGAGTTTGAAAAAATAGTCTGGATAATGTGGATCTTCAAATTCTTTAGACTGTGCAACATACACGTCATTCTTCAAAAATCCATTCAAGAATGCACTCTTGACATCCATCTGATATAGCTTGAATTTCATCATGCAGACCATAGCTAGAAGAAGTCTGACTGATTATCTGCTTGTGACTGGAATAATGGTTTCATTAAAATCTATTCCTTCAATCTGTGAATACCCTTGTTGATACAGGTTTTTCTCTCCACTATGATTTCAATATTTATAAACTCGAGTCATGCTTACAAGTATACAAGTATATAATTGTAGATATGATGAAACAAGATCGATCCACGGGGAAAAGGAATTAAACTTGAAAATGTAAGTACCACGACGATAGACAAGCGGAATATCTAGACTTTGATAAGGAGGGGGTTGTTTATCATAACATAAAACCAACACATAAGAAATAAACAAGTAAATACCAAACAACAACAATAATCAATTAAATTAAGATGCAAGAAACAATATCAACAAGAGAGAGAGAGAGATTTGAAGATGATAAATAAAGGCAAGACTCTAGGATATGGATACACAATGCTCCTATTGATCAAACAACAAGGATTCAAATACACAATCATGCTAAGTTCATAGATAGGAAGACCACGAATATAGAAGGAGCATCTCTCGAATATCTCCTAAATTGTGAATACGACAAGGATGGCTATCTCTAACGCATTCAAAGGTTGCACCTACCAATGGCTCTAAGGGGTCACATTTCCTTCCACATAATCGACATTCGACTAAGAAGACAACTATGTAGATTTAATCCAAGCATACTTATGATCACGGGATTGACTAGATGCAAGTGATTCATACATGTGATGCTAGTAAGAAGGCCACTCAAACCACATCATTCAAGCTCAAGCATGGATTAAAACCTTGACAAAGCATAATCATATATATAAAACCCAAATCAAGATCAATATTCACATTGTTTCACCCCATCCTAGAGCCCTAAGGCTCTTAGCCAACCATATTCACAATAACATCAAGAATACAAAAGGAGGAACAAAAATCCATTCTAAATACAAGATTGAAAAGAGGGGAAGAGATGATAAAACCCAATGTAGAACACTCTTCTTCAATCTAATGGCTTGAATCTTCAAATGGATGGATGGATCTTCTTTCTTCTTCTTAATCTTCAAAAATCCCCAAATGTGATGTTCTTCTTGTGTATTTTTTTCTGACTCTAAGGGGTGTTGAATGTGGCTTTTGAAATCCCCAATAGATATATAAAGGAGTGGACCAATAATTGGATGCCAAAAGTCAATTTTAATTTTCATCTGTGTGGAACTCGACCCCAGAAACTCGCGTTTGAGGGTCGAGTTTGGAATAAAGAAAATCAGGTCTCTAAAGGCTCTGCAACATGGGCTTTCGGTCGCGTTTTGGCTGAAGGCCGAAACTCGACCCAAGAAGGTCGCATTTGACACCCGCGTTTCGGCCAAAGGAATTCAGATCTTTGAAACCTCTGCAAAATGAACTTTTGGTCGCGCCTCGGGGTCGAGTTTCGACTGAAGGCCGAGGCGCGACCCTCCTTTGTCGCGTTTGTGCCTCGCGTTTCCTAGTATCGTGAAGCGCGACCCCATAAGGTCACGTTTCCAACACTTAGGTGTTTTCTTGCTCGTTTCTTTGTCATTTCATGTCTTGTGCACTCTTTGTCGATCCCATAATCTATTTGACTTTGTTTTGCACTGTTCTAACCCAAAAATTCCCTATATTGGCCACATTAAATAGAACTTAAGATTAAAACAATATTAACAATATTTACAACATATATACATGATAACCAAGTGCAAATGCACTCAAAATGAGTGCAAAAGAGTGCAAATTATGCACTCATCACTTGTGCAACCAGTCTGGCCTTATTCCTTGTAATATTTCCAGACTCATCAGTCTTGTTCTTGAATATCCAATTTGTCCCTAAAATATTTACTCCTTCTGGTTTCTGCACTAGATCCCAGATATCATTCTTCTTGAATTGTAGAAGCTCTTCTTGCATTGCTTCAATCCAGTAGACATCTTTAAGAGCTTCTTGAATATTTTTGGGCTCTATCTTAGATGTGAAGTAAAAATTGGATATCTCTTCATATAATCTCTTTCTGAGTCTGCTTCTGGTCATTCTCCCTTCATGGATATCTCCTATGACTTCAGTAGTAGGATGATCTTTAATAATCTATCATGATGGCTTCTTTTGCTTGACTCTCTAATCTTCAGATTCACTTTCTGTATCATCATGTACATCGGATTTTACAAATACATCTGAATGTACACCATCTTCTATGGAGTTGACAACATCATTCTGATCATCAAATCTGACATTGACTGATTCTACTACAGCTTTGGTCTCTTTGTTGTAAATCCTATATGATTTACTATTTCTGGAGTATCCAACAAACATCATTTCTACTCCTCTGTTATTCATTTTACTGAGATACTCTCTATCATTGAGAATATAGCAAGTAGTACCAAACACATAGAAGTACTTCACAGTAGATTTATTTTCATACCAAATCTCATATGGTGTAGTGAAGATACCTGGTTTGAGATGAACTCTATGTTGATGTGGCATGTTGTGTTGATAGCTTCTGCCCAGAACATAAAAGCAACTCCTTTTGCAGCAATCATAGTTCTAGTAATCTCCTGGAAAGTTATGTTCTTCCTTTCAACTACTCCATTTTGCTGAGGAGTCTTAGGGGTTAAGTACTCATGGCAGAAATTATCAAAGTACTGATTTTCAAATTCATTGTCATGATCACTTTTGATTCTGATGATTTTTTGATCCTTTTCAACTGTGATCTTGCAGGCCAGTTTCTTGAATGCCATAAATACCTCACTCTTATCTCTGAGAAAGTCTACCCATGTGAATCTTGAGAAGTCATCTATGCAGATAAGAACATACTTCTTTTCTTCATAGCTTTCTACAGCTATTGGTCTCATTAGATCCATATGAAGAAGATCTAAAACTCTTTTAGAAGTTCTGTCCTGAATGCCGGGATCTTGTCTATTTTCTAATCTGGCATGGACCACACACCTTGTCTCTTTCAACCTTGATCTAAGGGATTCCTCTGACTATCTCCTTGCTGATGATCTTCTGGAGATTCCTGAAGTGAATATGTCCAAGCTTCTGATGTCAAATCTCTGACTATTCTACATATGTTCTTTGACATGTTAAAGAACATTGTGCAGGTACATGTAGCTGATAACAGTTGTCAGCTGATCTTCTTCCTTCCATGAATAAGTCATTGTTCTTATTCATTATCCTACAATTCTCTTTGGTGAAGACCACTGTCATGTCATCATCACATAGCTGACTGATGCTAACAAGATTGGCTTTGAGTCCATAAACTAGCATTACTCTTTTCAGCTTAGGCATTCCTTCAATAACCAGCTCTCATTTTCCATGACTTTTCCCTTTTTACCATCTCCAAAGGTGACAAAGTCAGATGAGCAAGCCTTTAAGTTCTGTATAACTGAGCAACCCCAGTCATATGTCTTGAACAGCCACTGTCAAAATACCAATTGCTCTTATCTTCTACTCTTAAAGATATGTGAGCAATCAGACTGATCTGTTTGACAACCCATTGCTTCTTCTGAGCAGGCTTCTTCTTTTTTTGTATAGCTAGCCTTTTGTTCCTGTTACTAGGATGCTGAAGCACAAATCTTTTTCTCATCATTTTGAGATCATTGAGGTATTTCTCACAATGTGGTCATATGTGGCATTTCTCCTTACAATAATGGCAGGTGATTCCTTTTCTTGTAGCCATTATGAACAGTCATCTTCATGTCAATAATATTCTTCTGGATGTGTTGAACATTATTATGTACATGTACTGGCTGACTTATACTTTCTTTGACAAACACTGTCTTTGATTGTCCTTCATTATATCGAAGACCTGGATGACTCTTTCCTGAATGTCTTGTAGTAGTAAGAATCTGGTCAAGATTCTTTGTTGCATTGTTCAGCATAATGACATTCATTTTGATGGATTTGAGCTCCATAGATAACTTAGCAATCTTCTTCTCTTGCTGTTAAATTGTATACTTCTGATCTGAATCAGACTTAATCAGCTTCTCTTTCTCTTTCAATAGACTCTTGTTTTGAGACTGAAGGGTCTTGTTGATCTCCACAACTTCCAGCCACTTTGCATACATTTCCTTGTATGTTTTCACAAATTTTTCTTAGTTGAAATCTTCATTGTCTGATTCATCTTCTTCTACATAGTCGAAGGGATCCTAGAATTCAGAGACTTTTGATGTAAATGTAATAGTTTTTTCATCTAAATCAATACTACTTTCTTCTGAATCATTGTCACTAAGAGATGCATTGCAATTTTTCTCGTTCCTCTTCAGTGCACTAGCACATTCAACTTGAATGTGCCCAAATTTATCACATTTTCTGCATTGTATTCCTCTTCTTGGATTGGACTATTGAACTCCTTCTGATCATTGCTTGAGTTTATTTCTTGCAGAGAGTTACCGGTTGGTTGTCTTTTGTTGTTAGTCTTTCTTGAAGATTTCTTATTGGCTCTTTCAATATTCAACTGAAGTTCTTGGTAATCAAGACCATAGTGTTCATTGTATCTGAATCAAGTACAGTTTTTTGTTTCTGTACATGTTCAGGTTGAAGCCTAGATAACCTTACTGAACTAGTCCATTCAAAGGTGGTTTTCAGAATGTCCCATGCTGCTTTAGTAGTCTCACAAGTTGAGATTAGACTGAATGTTTCAAGATCAACTGCAGAGAATATAACATTGAGAGTTTTAGAATTGACATTGTACCAGTTCTTTTGTGACACAGTCCATTCTCATTCTTCAATTTCCACATACTTTTCTTCCTTGTTAATAGTTGGCTTTTCCCATCCTTTTGTGATGCTTTTACATGCAAGCTCATCTATTGATCTCAAAAACGTCCTCATTCATGCTTTCTAGTAAGGATAATTGTTGCCTTCAAGTAATAGTGGTCTGACCGTAGATCCTCCTTCCTTGATTGAACTCATAACTGGAACTCAACCAAAATCTTCACGCAGTTAAGCACTTTTCAAGGCTCTTTTCACTTTTAACCAAAGGCGACCCGCTCTAGTACCAATTGAAATTACATAAACTGGGCAGATATAAACATGTTCATTATCATGTGCATATATATTGTGATATACATATAAGGTCAGAAAGATAAATTGAAAGCAAGTAAATGGCATGAGGTTGATAACCCTGTTCGATCAACTGATCTACGTCAGGGGGACTTCAAAGTCCATGAGAAATGATCCACTACTCCGTTACAAAGTTACAAAGGCTATTACAAGATGACCTCCTGTCACTCAACCCCTTTCCTACGCACTACAACCTTTTTTGATTGACTGAATTGTGAGATTCCCTCACAACCTAGACTCCCTTTAGTTCCTACAGGAAATCTCTCCCGGGACTCCTTTAAGTGTGTGTGAAAGAATTGCAAATACAGACTAGACACACAATGATCACAAGGACCAAACCTAGTCTACCTGAATACTGTATGCTTCAAACTTGAAGTCTTTTAGACTCTCTAGCTCTTGTGTATTCGTAAATCTCAACTCGCACTCTAACTAGTCTGATTCTCAGGCTATTTATAAACACAAGACATAGCCTAAACAAGGGGATCAGATTGTCCTAATTTGAATCAAACTCTATAAGGAAACTTTCCCAGTTTAATTTGAACTCCAACTAGTTAGAAGCCTTCCTTGAATAGAACTCACCTTATTTCATCTTGATCTTTATCTTGAACACGACATCTTCTATTATGAAACATCCATCTTGAAAAGGCAGCTTCAACTCCTTGAAATCAGCTTGGGTCGACCCAGCACGTCCCCATTCGGCCCAAATTGATCCAACATGAGATTTTTTAGTCTTTTCACATCTTTGGGCTTGTTTTAACCTTAGAGTTCCCTCCAAAACTATAAATACCACATATACTCATTAGAAAAGAGACATACAAAAGATTATACAATAAAGAAGATAAGACATCCAAGGTCAACATAATTATGGAGGCACAACGGAGACTCTGGAGGCTACGTGAAGATTAAAGACTCCGGGTTCTTTATAGTGTTGAACATTATTGTATTTACCGTGTTCATGTTTTATTTTTTTATTTAATTATGTATAGATGATTGTTTTATTGGATTTTTTGGTTTGTAAGTACATTTGATTTCATGGTTAGCTTTATTGATATATATTTTCCGGTTATCATTAGGTATTTAGTTTCCTAGTTTGGATTTCTCATGTGTATATTGACTGCAGCAACATATGTATGGAAGTTAATTAATTGGAAGATTCTAGTCGTGGCTGATTAATTAATGAGATAAAATAGATTAATCATTTTATGTGATGCTTGGAAGGACCGACCAAGTGAACAAGTGTTGCATAAGAATTTAAGTCCAAGGTAATTGATTGTGAGTAATGACGTGTGTGAAGAACCGACCGCAATGAAGTACGTGTTCATTATTTCTAAGTTATGATATATGCTCATGAGAATAGTCTGATAGCAGTTAAGTGATTTTCCACCATTGATAAATTAAATAAGGTTAAATAATCAATAAATCTGTCCTAAAAGCCATTGTATGAATTCTCCTCTAGAATCTATTATTTTCATTAATTGTTTTATTTAAGTTAATTGTGTTCTTTCTTTTAAAGTATTTATTTATATGTTCTCTCTTTTATTATTCGAGTGTCTAGATATTAATAAGGTGCATATGTTTTAGTTTCACATTGTTATTTGCATTACAATCCCTGTGGATATGATACTCTTGCTCACTACATATTACAATTACACCGTATACTTGCGGTTGTTTTTACTGCTAATAAAATAGTGGTCACAAGGCAAGCCTCGGATCAACGGGGAAGATTTCGTAAAATATTTAAAACGCAAAAGCTTAAAATTTACTATTCACAAGTTTTTACTTTATACATTTTTAACACCGAGATCTCAAATGATCTCGGATTCTAATTCCAAGAGTAGTAACACGCTCCTCGGGTCAATATCTTTCAAACAAGACCAAAATTGACTATCTTCCAATAAAAATTGAAGAATCCCAAAAAGACAATTTTCATAAAAAAGACTCCTAAAGTCGTGACTTACATCTGAATCATCTTAATTATGCTCAAATTTTCTCATAATAATTCCTAATCTTAATTAAGAATTTCTTAATCATATTCTGAAAATACGGATTGTTACAAAAATAGTATATTCTTAACAAGAAATAATGAATATTTAAATTTAAATATAAATTTAGAAAATTCGTTCAGGCTCGAGTAAAATTGTGAGTTTCAAAGTATTCGATAAATAAAGATCAAAGTTCTCTTGATAATAAACGAGCTAAGCTTGAGCTTAGCGCTACTCAGCTTATCAGCAAACTTGTTAAATAAATTACCTTTAAAAATATAAAATTATTGACATGTTATATTTTTATACTAAAATTATTAATAATTATAATGAGCTTATATTCTATATCGTATATATTATTTATGAAATTTTACTTATAATTGAAATCTCAATGTATAGAATTTTGAAATCATATTTGAGACGAACTTTTAGGAATACTCTATTTGAGACAACATGATGTCGTAACAGACAATATTTTTAAGTCATAAAATGTTATTAGAGATTACATGTGGTAATTCTAAATGAAATATCGTAACTTAAGTCTATTATAAGTGATGACATTTGTCGTTACAAATAATATTGTTTCTAAAAATATTTTTTGGGAGTTTCTATTTGCACCACCATTTTTACTCTTTGCACCATAAATTATTTTTTATTTTTTTATTAGTTATAAATTTACCTAAAAACCCTTACTGATAAAATAAATAAATTCACGTTCCGTTCGAAGTCATGTGTTCGAACTTTCTAAATATGTTCGAAGTCTTGTGTTCGAATATGATAGATATGTACGAAGTCATGCATTCGAACGGTACTTAAAAAAATCATGGAGTTCGTTTGAAAATCAAATGAGACTTATTTTAAAATTCATTTTTGTTCGAAAATGGAATTTCGAACAAACATGGTGAGTTCGAAATTTCATTTTCGAACCACACTAGATTTTTTTCTTTTTAAATAAAGGGCATTTCAATAATTTCAAAGTTTTTTTTTTCTTTTATTTTTTTCTATGGTGCAAAAAATAATTTTAGTGATGAAAATAAAAACTCCCTATATTTTGTAGTGTATATACATAATACTATGAAATTATTTGGGGCCTCTACAGTTTGTCGTTATTTTTTGGGCCCGAAGGAGTGTCTTGCTACTAAAAATTAAAATTGATATTATTATTTTTTTTGAAACAAAAATTGATAATTTTCTTGAAAATTTATATGAAACATGCTATAAAATTATTATTTGGAATAACAACCACTCATATAAATGATTTACTATGGTTTTGCTTTTCTAGGTTATATGTGTAATTCTGGGGATTTTGAGGGATTCTAAGATCCCATCACATTTGGGATATTAAATACAACTAACATATATTAATGTCTCCATTTATGTTCCCAAAATATAATTTGTAAAACAATTTTAAAAAATAAAATGCCCAAATAAGGCAGCATCGACAATTCCTTCTCTTAGGCCTAAAGATTTAACTTGCTTTGAGTCCGAGTTTTTTTTTAATAGATCCCGAAATCATCGGTTAGGCCCAATACTCATCAACTTTTTAATACTTTGACGGTCCATAATTTAATTAGAGCCCAAACACATGAGTGCCCACAAGAATGAATAACTCCATTCATGATGTTCAAATAATTCAAATATTAGATTAGAGTTGTTTCAAGTGACGTTTTAATTTTGCATTAATCCATATCTTATGTTCTATATGCAGTTTTTATGTAAAACTAGCATTGTTCCTTTACGATGCACAGATAAAGTGTTGGTCTCGGACGAGTCTAATAGAATTTAGAAATGGGGGTTGAATAAATTCTTTTCAAAACTTCTTAACGATGCGGAATAAGTAATGGCCCTGACTCGTGTTTGAAATGATTGCACTGTGGCAGTTGTCGTAGTAAAAGGCAGTTGTGCACAATGCCGTGGTGTGTTGCAAGAAAATATAAGTAAGGCAATTTAAAGCAAGGTACAACACACAAGGATTTTATAGAGGTTCGAAGCTAAAACTTTGACGTCTTCTCTTCCTTCTTCTAATTCACTATATAACTTGAGGTACAAATTATATAGAAAAACAAGGGTTGAACCAGGTAATAATGACTTACTCGGCACTATTACCTCAGATGGGTCGACTTCTCACACTTAGTCTCCGGCGGGTAGCTATTGCAGTGGCAGTTTCTTTAGCGGCAGCTCACACTTAGACAGAGAGTTAGGTGCTTAATACAGAGTCTAGAGTCTAGAGTCTAGTTTCGGACAAAGTGTAACAGGGGAGAGAAGAAGTATGTTTGGACTCATTATGGGCTTAACTAAGTGCCAACTTAATTGAGGGCATAAAAAGGATCAATCGTTGAAGTTTTGACAGTCTGTTGTGGATTTTGCAAGGAAGTTCAGCAGCGAATCCTTCTCAACTGACGTGGGCCCTCATGCACAGCAGTTCCGTAGCTTGGGGAAGTCAGCTAGAGGAGAGAGAAAATATGGAGGAGAAAGAAGAGAAGAGATAAAGGAGAGAGAAGAGATGGAGTAGCTCATCTAATTTAGGGAACATGGTTGAAGTAGATCTTCTCCAACTAACTTCATGCCCCTACGTGGGTTGGGCTGGGCCGAATTGTGGATTTTCAAACAACTATAAATATCAGTTAGCTTTTATTTTCATAGGACAACTAGAAACACACCCTTTAGAACCGTAAAATATTGTTTATTTTCTGCAATTACATTTTATGGATATTCTGCACAATCGGTGGCGATTTGCCCTCGGCTAATGTATGTATCTGTTTTTGCCCAAATCTGGAGTTGGTTTCAAATTTTAATCTAGTTTATTATCCTTTCATTATCCGTTGTTTATTTATTTTTACTTTATTTATTAATATGTTTTATGACTAAGTATCTAGAATTCAAGTTGATGTGAATAGGTCGAGGTAGAAATTATTCATGAGGCTTATTAATCTGAATTTACCTAGAATTGATTCCCAACTTCATTCTGGAAAGAACGATGACATGGCAATAGCAAGATTAGGTTGGTTTCTACTCTTAATTGAACTATTGTTTATGTAAATTAGGGTGGAAGTAAGGGCGACCGAGCCCTGATGAGCCACTAAGTGATAAAGAAGGCATCGAAGCTTGGAGATTGAAGTATAGGTGGATATGGGCACACCGACGAAGGGGTCCCATATGCCAGCATTGGGTTCCTCCATTTCAATACTGCTATCCTTGAAAACCCTCTGCATGACTCTATTCATTGGGTCTTGGATAGTTAGGCACTAAGAGTCACCGACCGTATCGCTCTTAGCATACACAGTAAGAAGAAATTGGGGGGTATAAGGCGACTGTACCTGCTCCCTATAACCAAACGGTCTTATTGAGGTATCTATGTGTTTGTACCCGGGATTGCATGATTCTACCACAAACTGAATTCATATTTAACTTGAACATTTATTTTATATTTATTTCCGTCTTTATTATTTAATCGTTTATTTAGTTCGAGTTGTGCAGGGAAGGATTAGTGACAGTAATCCATACAAATTCCCGAAAGGTTATTAAAAAGATAGAAAGGTTAATCACTCCTCGTGGGATGATATCTGCCTTCGGGCGCTATACTAGTCTCTGAGGGAAAATTAAAGCATCTGTCGGGTTTTGCCCACAGGTGTGATTCTGCACGCAAAATGACGGCGTGTCAGTGCTATTGAAATATTTACAAGATTTTAGATCTCTTTCAAACTTCAAGATGGATTCTTGAACTTTATCAACAGATTGTGCTTCTAGGATAAGCGGGTGTTGATGATTTGAGATTGAATGAAAGCATTTACAAGAACTAAGTTTTCTATTCTATTCAGAGAAAAAGATAGGTTGCAATTTCTTTATGAAGTTCTAATGCTTTCAACGTGTATTTGTTTGTTACATAATATTCTTGTACACTCGTACATTTTCTCAACCTCTTTTCCACACACTTGTTTTTTTTTTTGAATGAATAACTTCTTTTATTTATAAAGGAGTGAGTCCTGACCGTTGGTCGGTTGGTTGAAGATGCCCATTAGAGGTTGAGTGTGGATATCCATCAATTGAGTGAAGATGACCGTTGGCATTTTTCTTCTAACTGAGTAGTCATTGCTTCAACTATTGGAGGTGTCAGTTTCTTTCAACATTAAGTGTTGGTCGGACTAATCAATTGCAAGGATGGGGCAACTGATGCTTTCTTCCAGTTATCAAGAATCTGATGTGCTTCAGTTGGCATTGGGTCGGACTAATCAGTTGCAAGGATGTGGCAACTAATGATTTCTTCCAGTTGTTAAGGATCTGATGTGCTTCAATTAACATTCCTCAATTGGTCATATTTCAGTTTTCACATTGACCAATTGTTTCTTCAGTTTAACTGACTTGGTGTTCTCATTTGATGACTTCAGTTGATGTCTATAAACTGATACTTTTGGTGAACTTACTCAACTGGTGTTCTATGAACTGATGCATTCAGTTTAGTTGTCTCAACTGATGCTTTGAGTTTTGACTTCAAGTTTTGAGTTTTCAGTTGTGTATTTTTCAAAGGATTCTGCCTCAAAATGAGATCACCTGTTACAAATCCTATTGCATTCCATGTTGCAACTCTTCAATATTTTTTCAAAAAATATTTTTTTTTTAATTTTTTAATTTATTGTGATTTATTTTAATTTTAATTTTTTATTTGGGGTTCATCCATTCCCAATTAGGATATATTAAAAAAAATTAAAAAAATAGTTATGCAACATCGAATGTAACACCAAATGCAATAGAGAATCTGCTAAGTTCTGCCTCTTTCGATCCTTTAAGTTTTCGACATTTTATCAAAACTTATGATATTTTTCTAACATAAAGTACGTAGCATATTTATAATTATTTATCAAATTTTAAAAATAATTATTTTTGAAGGTAAACATATAGAAAACAACATGAAATAAAAAATGGTGTTAATAGTATATTATCAAGTATATTATTGTATCTAAAAAGATTATTCAATAAAAAACTTATTTTCTTCACAAATTTTTGAAACACATCAATAATAAATTTATCAAATGTTTCGCGGTCCAAATTTACTATTTATATTTTCCGGTTTATGCTCACTAGACACTACTTAAGACCACACCCGCAATTGGACGGGGTCAATTGTAGAAGCAATAAGCTTAACCCGAGTCGATCTCTCAAGGAAGACTTTATGTGAAAGAACTATCTAAAGACTACACATGCTTTCAACAAAACAACTAAAATAAAATCTAAACATCCTAACAAGAGGGTTTGATGATGATTTAAGCTAGGAATTTAAAATAGACAATCAAATAAGACAAATGAACGCAAATGTACAAATTGAATTAAGATTAGAGGAAATAAGTTGGATTAAGGTATTAGGGTGTGGATTCTCTCAATGGTTTTATCACTATGCTTAATTCAAGTTGATAATGCTATTCTCACAAATACGATAGACCCTTCCGATTAGTTCAACTTCAATTACTGTCACCGTCTATCCGTTAAACCTCTCTTAGCTATATCGTACAAGCAAGATTAACATGTTAGGCTTAGGAACCCCATCTACCTAACGTCGAAGGAACCAATTTCCGGATTTAGATTCACAATCAAGACTCCTCTAAATCCTATCAATGTTCAAGTAGTGATCAAGTACCTAAACATGAAAAAGCACGACTCCAACAACAACAATCAACAAGAACAAGCATAGATCAAAACCATATCGATCCTCTACTCCCTAATAGAGAGATTAGCCACTAAACATGCTCAAAACAACACAAATACCATAGAAGAAAGTCATCTCATAAATCAAATGTAAATAACTCCAACTTCTACAATATTAAGTATTCTTCAAGAGTTTTGGGACAAATCCCCACAAACATCTAAGAAATACAAAGAAAATACAAGAGAAACCTCCTCCGAGCTTAGCTTCCGTGGATGGCTCGTTATCGGGCCTTTCTCGTCTTCTCTTCTCCTAGCTTGGCTTGGTTCCCTTCTTCTTCCTTTGCTCCTCTTCCCTCTTGTGGAGGTGATGATGGTGGGAATGGTGAAGAAAAATGGTGTAGAGATTAGTGTGTGTAGTATGTGTGAAAAGAGAGAGAGAGAATGGAGTGGTGAGAGAGTGGAATGAAGTGAATGGTAGTGATGGTATGAGAGTTGATATATTCATGAATCCCCAAAATCTAATATTAGATATGAGAGGGAGAGAGAGATCCGTGAGATGAAGGAAGAGAGAGAAAGAGAGAGAAGGTGATGTGAGATTGATGGTAAGAGATCAATTAATGAAGGGGATTTTTGTGGAAGATTTGTGCCCAAAAGTCCACTCTAAAAGTTTAGGTAATAATAAGCTATAAATTCTAGGAATTAAAAATGCAGCTCAAAAGAGTCCTTAACTGATTAGAATCAGTTGGAACTGGAGTGAAAAGGGAACATGGGGGAGAACTGGACCCGAGAGGGAGAGGGAGCAGCCCGCGCACCGACGGGTGCTCCTTAGCCCGCCCGTGCGGGTGCTTTTTCCTCAAATTCTTTTAGCAACCTTGATCTTCTTACTAAAATTATCCAGCTCAATTACTCGATTTGCACTTGCCACCTTATTGCCGTAAAATACCTGCTTTTATGATTAAAAGTTCAAGCTTTTGTAATACTTGGTATAATCCACCATTAGAGCAATAAGCACAAATAAACACATAAAAGCAACACATAATAATATAAATTTAAACAAAATAAATACTAAACACAATAAAATAAATAAATTACAATAACACAATTAGACACTAAACATAAAATATATGAAATTTATTATATACAATATTTTTTTTATAATTTTTATCTATAAAAAATCAAAGTAAAATTTAAAGCTAAAAGAAGTATTATAGATAATTAATTTAGGATTATTCGTACTTGACATCATGCCTATAATAACTAACTTTTTAATTAATTGATTTTAAGTAATGAATAATAAATCGGTCAATAATTAAAAGAGTGTTTCTAAATACACCACAATTTTTTTTTTCTTTTACTCACACACTCGACCTGTGGTATTAAGGAGATTCGAACCCGTGATCTTTGATCATCAAGCAACCTCACTCTACCTCTAGGCCATCCCCACCGGAACACACCACAATTTCTTCTTATACACCACTAATTAAAATAATTCCAAAATATTATTTTTTGATATTATTAAAATATCCTTACTAAATAAATAATCAAAAAATGAATAAAACAAAATAAAAAGAATATATAAAGAAACCCCTCTTAAAGCCTCTCTATCTCCCGTCCTTTTCTTCATCAGTTTATCTTAGATTAGATATGTAGTTTCTTGTTGCTCCGACGCGGCGACGACGATGCATTTTGTAGCAGCAAATGGTGGCACTCCTTATGACGCTGTCCCCGGACGACTCCATCAAAACGGAATCAGTCCCTCCCATCTTCTTTCTTTTTTTTTCTTCTATTTTATTCTTTACTAGTTTTACACCCGTGCGATGCACGATAATTGTTGAACCTAATTTAAATAATTAAGAAAATAATATAATAAGTTCTTATGACAAACAAATAAGTGAATTAAAAAAATTACATAATATTATGGGAGAAATTTTCATTTTAAAAATATTATTTATAATCAAAATAAACAATTTTTTTGTTGCACTTATAATTAAAAATTAAAGCGCATTATTTGAAACATGATATCATTTTATTTTGTACTCAAAGTACACAAAATTAATGAAATACTGTCTTATGTTTAACAATCGATCTCGTTACATTGTATTCTATCATATATAATCAACTCTATTATAATTAAACCTGATGAATGATTTATAATATATATATATATATATATACAGGGTCAGCCCTGACAATTCGGAGGCCTAGAGCGAAATAAAAAAAAAGGGCCCTGAATTTTTTTTTTTACGAGCATCTTAAAGTTTTTTCCATTTTATTCCAATCACCTTAAATTTTGAAAAAGTACAATCAATATTTACAAAATCTCATTCGTGAATTCTGTAAGTAAAAAAAATACTTTCATTAATTAAATAATCGTGAAAAAAGATATTGATAATATTAAGAAAAATAATTCAAAATTTTTATTGTAATATTTTATGTTAAAAGCCCTAAAATTAAGATTTTGGTGAACTCAAAATTGAGGAATAAAACCCTAAATATAACAATCCATTTTTTTCCCATTAAATAGTTTTAATAAAATTTCAAAATTGAGTCTTTAAAGGTGCATTTCTTGTACAGGATCTTTGTATAGATTACAGATAGTTGATTAATAATTCAATTATAAAATTGAGATTAAATCAACACAAATTCTTAATAAATATTTTATCACACTAAATTTACATAGAAAAAAATAAGTGATGGATCTAATCACTGAAGCCCTATGAGATTTCAAAGTCGATCGAGTAGAATGTAAAAAAGACAACCATTTTAACTTTATAATTTTTGCTAAATTATCTATTTATATATAAAATTATATATATATATATATATATATATATATATTAAAAATGTGGGCCCCATAAAAGTGAGGGCCGTGAGCGGTGGCCCACCTTGCTCACCCTCAGGGCCGGCCCTATATATATATATATATATATTTTTTTTTTTGACCAAATAAAATATTAAACAATAGAACAAATACAAACTTTGAGTTTTTTGGATCTCACAATTATGACTCAATCAACAAAGCTACTAATTAACCACACAAATAATCAAGTTCGTATCATCCCAAACTATGAGGGAAGAAGCTAAATAAAATCATATTTTTCACATGATAAATATTCAATGTACGCATCATCATACTATCTAAATACAACTTTAATTAAGTTGCAATTGTGACACTCGTTTTGTAAGACAAACATTTGCAAAATCTGGAAACTTTCTTTCTTTATGTTGACATTGATTTCTATTTCCAGTCATCGCAATTGTAGGTTGGTAATAATTAAGACCTGAAAACTAAAAGAGTAGAAAAGAAAATAAAGGTGAGCATATGTGATATTAGTTAGCCAATGATTTTGAGCCTAATAAAATAAGGTATCGAATCAATATATTGAAAAATCACCGATAGTTCTTGCTCCTAAAGGTTGGGAGAACTTCTCATAAAGCAATATATTGAGCAGCAAGATTATCTTTTGTATCAATAAATTAACGCGAATAGAAAGAAAATAGCTCACGTCATGGTTTTGGTATCTTTCTCGGAATAATTTTTGCAGCCAAATATTAGAGATACACATCAATTAAGAAAGAAGAGGTATAATTATAAGCTGAGATGAACCCTGAAATGAATGCATACAGACACAGTACCGTGTCTTGATAATTATATTTTTGTATAGAAAATGTAGGGTACATTAGTAATCTATATATATAATATTAAAGCAAATAACATATAATTTTGTTATCAAAATGTTAATTCCACAATAACATGACACTAAATGCCATATTTGAAATTAAGAGTCTTAAGTGATGTAGATAAAAGAAATCATACCTTCACGCAAAAGCTTTGTACCTCAAGCCATTGAATCTGAGATAGACAAACAAAAAGCTTTACAGAGCATTAAGAAGGTACTGAAAGTCATCAAAGTTCATCAATGTCAACAATAACTTGATATCACAGTGATGTGCTGAAAATCAATGCTTTTAATGTGGTATATAGCATGGAACATGACAACACATATTTTGTAGAAACATGTAATGTTCTCAAAATTATTAACCAATAGATCTATTGATATCTATCGAAAATGAGTTATCATAGTAGTTGAAATACAGACAGTAAGAGGTAAAAGAGGTCAGAAAACATATCAACTTTACACAGAGCAAACAACATTTTCTACATACTCTGGTGCAAGATATTTTCAAGAGATCAAAAATGTCAAGCTCAGATCATGAAAAGCTAGCCAATGCATCAATCATTTTTCATTAGGAGATAAAGAGATACTCACTCAAAAGTCTTCATCTATCCAATTTAATTAACAAAGGATTGTGAAGAATATGATTTCCTCGGCACTCATGCAGAAATGGCAACCTTTATGTAATTCCAATGGCAAATATCATACCTCTTGTGCCATTCAAGAACACCTTTTTGTACTATCTGCATAGAATAACCCCATTACATATGAGAAGAGAATAGCATGTATTGATACATCCAAGTGTATTCTTGTCCACGAAAAACATGAAATAGATAGTTAGATACACACATGTATACGTGTGTGTGTGTGAGAGAGAGAGAGAGGAGCAACTATAAGAAAATGACTTTGCCATGTGCATTAGCACGTAGAAATCCATAAAATATAAGCATAAGACTTCAAAATTTAGGGGTCACTGACAGCAAAATTGATTTGAGAAATGAATATACTTCATTCTCATAGATTTGATTTCGTTATGTCCAGAATGAACCAACAACATTAGGTTAAAAGCCCTATCGGCTGAACAACTGCAAAATGGCCAGAAGAAATATAGAAAATGCATATAAGAGCGTGAATGAAAATGAGACGTTGGTGTACTACCATTGCACTTACCGAGAATCGAGCATTTAGTCGCTTCAAGCCGTCATGCTTGCTCTGTTCACTCGCGATTCTATTTCTGGAGCTCCTCCTCTGCCACATGTACATCGTCATCGTCGTTGACCTTTTCCACTGGCAAATCGCCCAAGACGCTGTTTCCTCCCTCTTCGCCTCCTTCACCAACACCTAACCACAGAGAATTATGAAATCTGAAGTGGGCGAGAATTTGAGGAAGTGCTCTAGATTAACTGCTAGAACGTGGATTTGAGACGGTTTGCTTAACAAATAAATGAACGGAAAAACTGCTCTACATAAATTGACAAAATTGCCCTAAAATTGGCGCTAAAGATTTGGTCAACAGAAACTGTGTTTTTATATATAATAGATTTATGTCGACGGGCAGTGAGCGGTTATCGTCATCGAATTGAATCAGGCCTTGGCAATCATTGTCGACGGCGGGTTGTTGGAGAAGACGGGCTATGCGTGTCGCCGGAGAAGAAGGGCAGTCAGACGGACGTGTTCTCCAGTTTTTTTCCGTTCTTTTTTTTTAATAACTAAAATCTGAGATTTTTAAAATGAAAGGGTAAAAAATATATTCATTGTGGTGTGTAAAGAAAAAAATGAAAAAAAAAAATATATGGTGTATAAAAAAAGTGGTGTATAAAAAAAATTGTGGTGTATTTAGAATCACTCTAATTAAAATTTGAATCGAGAAATAACGTAATGGGAGTGAGGGTTTATTTTTAATTTAAATTATTAGACCAATATATATATTTATATATTATGCACATTTCATAATAATGAAATAATATCTTTTAGATGTATTTTGAATTTAATTAAAATGACATAAAATAATGGTTCATATTTATGTATACAATTGGATGGCTTCAAATTTGATGTGGAGACAAATTAATATTTGACTGAATAATTATTATATTATAATAATATTAAATGGGAAGAATAATAAAATATACATATACATACTAATTTTAATTTTTGCAAATGTTACATTTATTTTGTATAAATTAAGGAACTATATATATTAAATACATCATCATGCTTGTAGATATATTATCATATAACTTATATTTTTATCAATACTTATGAATTCAAATTGGATAAAAGAAAATGGGTGTGCAGAAGACTGATGGGTCGGCCCATTAGCCCGGAGCCAGTCCAATCTGCAAAATTCAGCCCAATTTTTTTAAAAAATAGAATAACGGGAATCGTAGAGAAAAGAACGCGAACTCGAAGCTCATAAATTCCACTCACCACCGCCATCACCACTGCACCCAAAGCTTGCGACCACCATTCATCGACAAAACAACAACACCATCGTCGACATATTGGCAGCCAAAACAGGAGATTCAAATGAAACAAATATGATTTCGATTCATATTCCTCCAGCTCAATATATTTGAAGTTGACTTTCGAAAATTTAATTCAATCTTTTTAATTTTGTAGATTTCAGTTCTCAAATTAATTATGTATATTCCAACACTTGCATAATTTGGAGGTTTTTTTGAAAATTGGAGTTGATGAAACTATTATTTATGATGGATGAAATTGATAAGAATGCGCAAGATAATATAGAAGCTCTTATCAGAATCAATGTATTTCAGTGATTTACCAATTCCTATGCACACGGATTATTTAGATGAGATAATAAAAGTAAATGCATCAGTTGTTAACATCTTGTTATGATATGGGGCTGCATTGTGAACGACATCGTAGAAATGGCCGATGCAGATTTCAGCTATGTTGGTGGCGCTCCGGGAAAGATCAACTTCTATGTTGGGAGGGTAAATACCGTCAGTACTCTTATTCTTCAAACACTAGTTCTTGATGCTTTGTTCTCTCATTTCCCTTGCATCAAACCTCGAGGGAGGGGGTTGTTTGAGCTTACGGGGTAGTACAACTCTCATATTTCTACACGTGCAACTCATGAAACCACAAGAGGCAGAAAGAAACAATTCATATGTCTGCCTAAGTCCCGCACTATTTCTAGCACTTGATCATAAGTTTGCTGATTCATGTTGTTTCATGTGTTGGCTGCAGATAGTGGTGCAACGAGGCATCGCCATGGAACGAGCAACGGACGTGTTGATATAACTACGACGAATTTAATTGAAGACACGAATGTGTCCACATTATCCATAAGCGTGCTCGATCCTGCAAAAGCAACAACCAAGGGAAGGAAAAAAGAATTAAGTGCTCGTTTGGTTGGCAGGAAAGTAAAGTTTTTTGAGAATATGATTTCTGGGAATGTGATTCTGAGAAAAATGATTACTAACAGAATCTTTATTTTGTGTTTGGAACACAACAAGAAAATTGCAATGATTCTCTTTTTATTATCGAATTAAATTTAAATAAGAGTAGATAATTGAATATATAAAATATATACGATATCTTATTTCATACTACCAATGTTTATAATTTTAAATTACGAACCATATAATGTGTAATTCTTCAATTTGCATTAATACTATAGATATTGAATGCAATATATTATTTCAATTTAAATAAAATGATATGACTAAAAAATAATCAATTAAGGTAAATATTGTATTGGTGATCCAAATATTTTTTATTGAATTGAAAATCAAAATTATCTATATAAATATTTTTTTATTGAATTAGAAGTCAAAATTATCTATATTGACAATGGTATGGTCGTCGTCGTTTAGTCTGCAATGTTGTCTCAACAATGACATTATTGGAATTTTGATAGAAATTCCAAAAAAAATATTGATAAAATAGTCGAATTTTAGTCGTAATTTCTTCAATAAAAAAAAGATCACATTTTTGAATTTCTTTTTTTCATTTATAAAATTTTCTATTTTTTCTATTTTTATTTATTGAATTTTTTTAATCCAAACTTAGTATTAATAATAAAAAAATATAATAATAAATCTTATTTTTTCAATTTTAAAAAATCCTTTTTTATTTTTTAGTTCAAAAATATGAATCCAAACATAATAATAATTTATAAAAAAAATAAATAATAATAAATGAAGAAATCGAATAATGAAATCATTTAACACCAGATTCCCAAAAACAAGGAAAAAGAATATCTACTTGGAGTAGGTATTCAGAATCCAAAAAAGCTGCACAATTTTTCTTGTTTTGAGGAATGTGATTACTTTCCATATTACATAAAAAATGAACCAAACACAGTAATGTTAAAATAGGAAATCAGATTACTTTCCCAAGTCAGATTCTGTGCCAACCAAACGAGGCCTAAGGGCAACTTGAGAAAGGCCGAAAGAAGAAGAGTAATAATGCAGCAACAACTTAGTTGAATGAGTTTCGCTCCAAAACTCCCAAATCTCGTTTGTTTTATGGATATCAGGTTGATACATGTCTTCAAAATAATTGATACTTTTATGCTAAATGAATTATACATTTTCTATTTATCAGACTCATATCTTAAATTCCCTTTGCAGATTCTTGGATTGGAAATTCCTCATTTTTTAAATTTATTTTGGGATGTTTTAAGAGTTGTATTTGGACCAAAATGGTGATGATAATTTATTATGTTGGAAATTTATGATTTTGGAATACTATTATTATGCAATTTCATTTATTAGACATTCATTTATAAATTTATTTTTCTTTAAATTTTTCCAATATGAAAATAAACATATACTCATTGGGTGGAACATGATACGTTCTTATGATTCTTAAACTGAAAATATTTACTATTCACTTGCTAATATGTTGACGATTCACATGCGGCCGGATTCACTATAGTTATTCATTTATTTTATACTAATTGATTTGATAACGACTTTTGAAAATTATTTAATTTAATTTAATGATTAGAAACTTCCAAATTTCATTTCATAATTAATGTTATATTGGGCTCCCAATTTTCCATAATATTAAGGCATCAATTCAGCCATCTAGCCGTTACTATTCATATTATAAATAATTATTATTACTGAATAGTGGAGAAGAGAATTGATCACTTATTCACTTGAGATGGTTGCAGAAATTATTGTTGCCGAAGTGAACTTGTGGCTGCTCTACACTTTGATAGAAGAGACATACTTTTGTGAGACTGTCTAAAGGATCTTTTACGTTAAATGGATCTATATTTAACTGATGAGGTGGTCCCTCTCTTTTTATTTAATTTTTTTTAGTGGCCCTTTCCTCTCTCCATTCTTTTTCCTTTTTTTTTTAGTTTTTTTCACTTTTTAAGTTTTTATTTTTTCATAAATGTATATTTAATTATTTTTTGAAATAAATATATATCCTAAAACAAAATTGGTGAACCCTAAAATTGAATTGGATTAATTTAAGTTTTGTATTCAGCATCTCACTCATTGTATTCGTCCAACGCTGACGCATGAGCTTCATTCGATATAAAATGAATATTTTAAAAAAATTGAAAAAATAAAAAAGAAACGAAAAAATAAAAAATAGAAAAAAGAAAATGCGGGTTGTCAGATGCTTCATAAGTAATGATATTTCACTTCATTGCTAGTGATACTTTACTTCATATATGGTGGTACTTGTCGTCTGAAGCATCAACAAACACAATCTAGAAAAAATGAATCAACTAAATTAAAACTCCACGTTGTGATTTATGTGGAAAATAATTCATTTTTTTTCTTAGCATGTGAAAATACTTTATAGTTGATAATACTAGCTTCAATTCAAATTAAATGATACTTCAACACATAATTAGTGATATTTTACTTCATATATAGTGATACGTGATGTCTAGATAATCAACAAAAATATCCCAAAAAAGAAGATAAATAAATCAATTAAATTAAAATCCCACATTATGATTTATACAGAAAATAGTTCATTTATTTTCTTCTTAGCATGTGAAAATACTTCATAGTTGATTATATTTCAATCTATATTAAGTAATATTTCGACATATAATTAGTGATATTTTACTTCATACATAGTGATAATTTACTTTATACCTAGTGATACGCGCGTGGCCGGCACATGGAGCCCACACGCCTGACTAGTTTTGCAGGTTTGGATGGGTTTTTTTGAGCGAGTTTGAATACTATTTGACTTGTCTAATTAAAGAAACCCGTTAGACTATCTCATACAAATTTTTGTGTTAATAGAAAGGAGTATTTTGAGAATTGTGTGGTTGCTATGATTTTTTATAATACCCATTAAATTAGCCAAGGTTTTTCATTCATTTATTATTTTTTGTTTTTCAGAATCTTTTAGTGTTGACTTTTTGTTGAATTTATATTATAGTTTCTTGAATTTGTTGTATGCAGTTTGTATTAATTTTCTTGATTTGTGTATTCATAATTGTCTAAACCAATATACTACCTTCGTTTCGAAATGTTTGTTATTTTTTTATCTGGAATTAAGAATTAATTTTGTGGACAAATATACTCATCCCCCATATATGCCATTAAATCTAATTCATTTATATTTTTCTAAAAAATAACAATATTTTCTCTCTCCATATATTTTTCTCTCTTCATATATTATAGGTAAGTTAGAATCAAGAAATCTTGTAGGATTTGAGAGGGTTAAAATTGAGAGAGATGATGTCAAATTATATAAAACAACAAACATTTTAAAACAAAAAAAAAAAAACCTAAAACAACAAACATTTTAAAACGGATGTAGTATATTATTTTGTTTGCAATAATGAGGCAGGAGAAGAAATAGCGAGGAAGCAATAAGAATTCAAGAAGAAAATCCAACAAGATGTGTTGAGGAAATTGAGTCTTCATATTTGAAGGGCCGCGGCAGAATTGGTGAACTGTTATTTGCTTCAAGAACTCACATATTTTATCTTAAATTATAATTCCATGTAATTTATATAATTTTCAATATTTTCAAAAACTAGTACTTCTTAATCATTATTTGCAGTAAATTTGCAGATTAGATCATTTGTTGCTATTCATGTTTCACTTGGTGTTCCATAACTATATTTTATTTTTAATTTTTTTTTTAAAAAATAATATACCCTGATTGGGATAGATGAACCCTAAATAAAAAATTTAAATTAAATAAAATCATAATAAATTAAAAATTAATATATATATATATATATATATATATATATATATATTATTAAAACCAAAGGCTTGGAAGAGAATATGTGATAGGAAATACAACAGGTGATCTGATGTGGTAAATTTGGTGCCAATAAAATCTCAGCCTTGTGCTACTGGAGTTGGCTATACTCTACCCACTAGCCAATTTTTTTGCGGTACATATTTTCTATTCTAATCACCATGTGATAAAATAAAAAATGATAATTGTTCTGGTGGAGATGACTTAATGGTGGAGTGGGGTTGTTTGGAGATTACAGGTCACGAATTTAAATCTTCTCAATACCACAGATCGGGAGTGTGTGAGTAAAAAAAATGATAATTGCCTTTTTTAAACAATCTATACATCTACATCTTTTTAATAAAAAAAGGTTCTGAAACACACTTTTCTCGCCCAAATCATTTTACTAATTAACAATTGTTTCATTTAATAAATTATTATAATCGAAAAATGTAAAAGTAGCTATAATTAGCCAATGTAACGTATGATGATAATTAATGGCATGGTCTTCCTGCCAACAACTGTGGTAAAAATATAAATGACCATATACTACTTTTTTTAATGAGATTTATTAACATTATTATATTAATTAATTAGTTAATATACAAAAATAGGGGTGTGTAAAATTAAATCAAACTAAAAAATCGAACCAAATCGAATTATTTGGTTCTTTTGGTTTGGTCATTTTTTAATTTAATTTTTGTTTGGTTTTGAATATTAAAATCAAAATATAATTTGGTTCGATTTCGGTTTGAGTAAAAAATATTTTAGTTAAAATCGAACCTACCAAAATATATATACTATATTTATAATTTATAATTCTAATATTAATTATACCTAAATTAATAAATTTAAAAGGTATTATATACCTAGATAATATTAGTAATTATAATATTTAGTTTCAATTTTCTAGTTTTAGAATTTTTAAAACATTTACTTATTCAATATATCGTTTGTTATCTATTGATGCATGTTATCTTCTTTAAATATAATTATTTTGGAAAAATAAAATTAATCATTGAAAATTTGGTTAAACTGAAAATCAAACCAAACTAACCAAAAAATTATGGTTTGGTTTTGGTTCTGTTACATATATTATTTTGATTAGTTCGGTTTGATTTTCTTTTAAATTTTTTTTTTGGTTTTGTTAGTTTTGCTCAGTTTTATACCGAACCAACTATTTGCACACCCCTATGTAACAAAAGTGAATCCAAAAATATATACAAACACATCTCTTTATAATTTATATATGTATAATATATAAAAAACAGAACTTGACTACATAGATATATATACAACATATATACCAAATTAACATATAGATTACCTAATACATATCACCCCAAGATAATGTCTAATTACCTTAAATATTTAATATATTATAATTACATTCGCATATTAATCAAAATTTCATCTAATTATAGTAATCGCTTAGTGACGTTGTGAAAGATATGATAATAGATTTTTCGGCCAGTCATTATGCCTTAAAAGAGATATGACAACTTTTCTTTTTTAGCAAAATATGACAACTTTTTTCCAAACATAATAAATATGTAATAAAATTAAACAAGTAATGTTTTTTATATTAACCATTTGTTTTAATGATACTTATTCTGTCATAAAAAAAGGCATTTGCATTTTGCAACATGCACTTTTGTTTGGCCTTAAGCTATTTGAATTTTTCATTTTTTTGGTTGTGGTTGATAATAATTATATCTCTCTCATAAGTCATTATTTTAAGCCTATAATTTAATTATTGAAAAATATTTTAGTGGTCGTGAAAAAAAATATTTTAGTATTTCAATTAATTTAATGAAAATAAAATGCATGTTAGTGTAAAAATACAATAAATATTTGAATCAAAATTAAATGTGAGCAAATTTTACTCTTTACATGCCATTAGAGTTGTAATTATAACATGCATTAATTGTTTCATACACAACTCATATTAATTATTGATATTGATCTATATATATATATATATATCGATTTAGGTTGGGAAGTGTAAGAAATATACATGTCAAAATTAAATTAAAGAAAATCTTATATATGTGAGACTGTGTTATGAGTCAAACTGTGCAAGAAGGGTTCAAATTCAAATATAATCAAACAACAATAAAATTATAAATGTGTCATTAAATATGAATTTGAATTCGAATTCGAATTTATACATGTTTTATGAATTCTAAGTTTTTAACTTATAAAATAATCTCACATAAGTTTCTATCATTAAATTAAAATATTTTCGGTTACTAACAATACAAAATTTTTTGCAATATATTATTTTAAAACTGCCCGATTTTGGGCCGGGGTTGGGCTGTAATTTTACAGGCCTGATGTGATTTTGGGCCGTGTCGGCCCAAAAAAAGTTTTGGCCCCAATGGGCCAGGCCAATCCAGTGAAAAAAATAAATTTTAGTCTTAGGTCCACAGACGGCCCAACCCGGCCCAAAATTCAGATTAGACTGGACCCATAACTTTTAGGCCCGAAATAGTTCAGACCGGCCCGAACTTGAAATTTTTTTGGCACGTGGGCTCTGGCCGACCCGGCTCGGCCTGACCCATTTAATAGCTATAATAAAAATGATAGCACACGCTTCAATTAATTATAAAGGAATGATAAAGGTTTCACCTTTCCTTTTGAGTAGAATCATACACAACTTGTAACAAATATATATATATAAAAAATTAAATGTCAGTTCTTCTTTGCATTAGATGTACGAGTTGATAAAGATTTCATTTTTTTTAGTATTACTTATTTTGACTTGTGTGCACCTAATACATAAGAGACCACTCCAAAATTAAATAAGCTTGCGATCATAGAATTCATGGAATAGATTGTTCATCAAATTAACACATTCTTTAATAAAATATTTAGGAAAGATGTAGAAAAATTATAAAATTATTTGGGACGTTACAATTTATATGATAGCTCAGTTCAGATAATATTATAACGATACTTCAATGTATCCATTCTTTTTAACTTTTATTCAACTCCAATTAAAATATTTATATTTGAATTTCACGCATGTTAAATGTGACTAGAACTTTAGTTTAGTGTTATTTGTTATGAAATTGGCTTTAATTAAGTGTTATTTCCAGCTCAGAAGGTATTTTTTCTTTTTCTTTTTTCTTAAAGTGAGAGATTTGGGTAAAAAAACTCAATCCATCATCCCCGACTCACGAAAATGAAAGGAATTTTAGAATTTAAGAAAGAAAAAAAAACTTACGATTTTTTTCATTAAAAAAAGAAAGAATTTTCATTTCAAAACGTTTATTTTAGTCGGAGAGGGAGGGATTGAACCATGGTCTCTCATTTCTTGAATGAGTGATACTAAACTTTAAATATCTCGTTCTTTTAATTTATTCTACAAATTAATTTCTCTTAAATCTTTAATTCATTATTTCCTCCAATATAACATTATTTAAAATTCATTTTTAAATTAGTCGTATCTCTACAACACTCTGGCAATAAATGATAATATAACTGTGGTCTTCACTTGTTTGGTGTGTCCTCTTTAATTTGTTTTCCTCTAAATATTCCATGTTAGGGAAATTATATTTATTGGTTTAATTGTAACTCGCGCGGTTGTGAAAAGTTAATTGCTAAAATTTAAAATGGATGAAATGTAAATATATATACAGATCTTAATATTTTTCTGATTGAATTAAGGTCTTAATTCCTATTTTCCTCATTTGATTTTGAAAATTGTCAATTCAAGACTTTAAAATGGAAACTGTCAATTTAATTAGGACTCCCAAAATCATATATTTTTATTGATTATCTATAAAAATTTTATTAAAAATGATACAAAATACATAGTTTTATAAGTTCTGAATTTATAATTTTTTATCTTTCATATTAACTTATATTTTAAATCTTAAATTGACAATTCTAATAGACAAATTGAATGTGAGGGTGACATGGGAGTTAGACATGTATCATATTATCATAAATAAAGGCAAGAACAAACCGACAAATTCTGGAATAAGAGACGAGACCAAGAAAAAAAAAATCTTCATAAACTGCTTTTGCAATATCACAACTCAAATTATGGATTACCAAAATTATATATTAAATATTTCGATCTATTAAGTATGAGTGGAATTCCAACACATAATAATTCAATAATAATATTAATACTTTATCAATTAGGCCATCTCATGGAGCAAAATTTTTGAAGAGTTACGAGTTATGCGATTAGAATTTATATGTCTCTTGAGGAACGGTGACCACCCCAATATAAAAGAGAAAGGTTTTAGGTTCATATCCGATGGATCTAGCTCCTAAAAATAAAATAGAGCTTATATTATAAGTAATGTGAGTTTTTTCGATTGAGATGAAATCATCTGCGATTTAGATTTGTGGTTGGATTTTTTAATAAGATGTAAGAATAAATCTTATTTACAAAAATAAAATAAAAATTCAAACATCATGCAACACCAATTGTAGACCAAATGAGCTCGTCTTTTTTTGGATATAGTTTTAAATAAAGAGAAAAAAGCTAGAATTTAGTTGAAAATACACATTTGAATTCCATTGAACAGGAAGGACACCCTTAAAAAATCATAAAAGCTTTCCTAAAAAAAAAATTAAAAAAAATAAGTACATAAATAAAAATGACAAGAGCTAACAAGACAATTAGTACTATCCATTAATTAAAATGAAATGACTTTTTCTAGTCTAAGGAACATCAATGTTACTTTTCTCTCTCATAGCTGCTAAACCAAAGTTTCGTATCAATTAGAGAGGGACAAAAAATCGCATTTCAATTACACTACTGATACTTTTGATGATTCCAGAGTACATATTTCAAAATATATGACCATTTCAATAAAGTGATAATTATCTTAAAATCTGCAAACTCTGCATCGACTTTGATTTTTTTTTTTTTTTTTTCATATGTTCTAGAAGCGTGCTTTTAATAATATAGGCGTTAACAACTTTTTCAACTAAAACATCTTGCACATTCTCATTCTATTAAAATCAACCTGAATCGTGGTGTAATTGCAAGGTTTTATTTGGTCACAAACATCATGGTTTCAATTAGTTTCAATCTGGTGGAAACAACTTGGATTTCAATTGGTTGGAATTATTAAAATGTTATAATTATAAAATTGTTAAATTTATATACTAGAAGTACGTTTTTTAAATTGCGTGAGAAATTAAAATCATTACAAAATTAATTTATTTCAAGACAACTAAAAGTTTGTTGGCCCAAACAATAAAAGCTACCCTACCTAGTACCAAATCTAGGTGCCAATTATCACCGGAGGGCCTAAGAATTTTAGGGAAGAGGAAAACATTTTGACTGGAAAAAGTGCTGAAGTCCACACAATTTTTTATTCCAAAAGTATTTAGTTATATCTCAAAATCTAACCTCAGAGTGGCTCTAATATTCACGGTTAATATATTCACCGTTGTTTAAATGAGCACAAGTTATCATAGTATATAGTAAAAATTAAATATTATTATCAGGGACGAAGCTAATAATGTTGTTCAAAGAGGCCCAATTCATAATATAAAAAGTCATAAATGAAACGATAAAAAAAAAATTTTAAGCTAATAAAATTCTAATAATTATAATATTCAAAAAATTACATCGTAATGTTCGAAAATCCAAAATTAAACATGACAACCTCATTATATTTTTACTCTATTATTCATATTTTGAAAGCGCTGCATAATAGTTTCATCAGTAACATTTACAAATATATCTTTTTTTATGTAAAGTATTAAATAATCATTCAATAGTTGATCTCCCGTACGATTTCGTAGAGAACTTTTGATGTTGTTCATTGCTGAAAAAGCTCTTTTGGATGTAGAAGTAGCAATTGGTAAAATCAAGGACAACTTAACTAACAAATAAACCAACGGAAAAATTTCATGCATTCTTGTAGAAACCATCTTTTGAGCAAGACCTACAATCCTTGATACGTTTGAAAACTTTTTATCTAAGCACACATCGAGAATAAAATTCTCAAGTTGACTTTACTCATACAAAACAACTTTAGGAAATTCAGATAGGTAAAACTTTGCAGGTCAAGTAACTTCTTACTATCAAATGCAGAAAATGAATCATTGAGATCGCAACATGTCGTGCATAAAAGTAATTATGTGTTTTCGCTTAATAAAACGTTGATTTAACTCTAGAACTTGCACATTAATCATATAATAAAATAGCTCAACTCGATAATGATGGAAAATTATCATTTTTTGAATTCCACGCCTGCCTCTTCCTCGATCTACATATTCATCTTTCATGTCTAGCATAACTATCTCATTTTTACTACAAACACATGGAAACTTCACATACCAAGGTACTACAATCCTCATCTCTCATTGCTTGTGAACGAGTTTTTGCTACCTTAATAAGATTCATTGCATTAACAATGTCTTTATCTTTTTTCCGAAACACTTGAGACAGTTCATGTGTGATCCTCAATATTTGCCTCATAAGATGTAACACAAAGGCAAATTCAAAGTGATTAATAACTTCTAATAAATCAAAATATTCGTCCATTTGTGCATCATCACTACCATTCTTCCCAAAAATGGAATGTTTATTAAATAGTGTAAAAACTCTGTTATAATAAATTTTGCCACACTCCAGAGATACCTAATAATCTAACAACATTAACTTTAACATAAATAAATATTTAAAAATAACACAACTTAGGAATGCTTTCAATATTAAAAAAAATAGTAGTTTGATCAAATACTATAATTTTTGAATAATGTAGAATATATTTATATTTAATATATATATATATATATATATATATATATATATATATATATAGGGGAGGGTTACAATGCAAACCCTACCTAGTGTAGGAACTAGGAACTCATCTCACACCATACAATCAATAAAAACCTATGGTCCAGATTTGATTAAAAGGAGTGGTGGCAATCCTGTAATATTTGAAAAAAAATTCGCACGGGGGTATTAACGTAATTTGGTAATTCTTATAAAAATTGCGGAGGATATTTGATAACATATCGTCATGCTAACGAAGTATTATCATCATGCTAATGAAGCATTATATTTATGCTGATAAATTTTTTTCTCATATTGTTAACGAAAAATTAAATTCTAAAGTGTAATTATATATTCTAATAGGATGAAATAAACCATAATTCAGATATAATAAACTTCAATGATCTAAAAATATAATTAAATTCTAAAAATTAATTATAAACCCCAATTGGATGGAATAAATCATAATAACAATATAAATATAAAACATTAGCATAATGATATTATTTTATTAGCATTACGAATAAACTATGTTAGCATATGACAATTCATCGTTAGCATAAGTTATAAACCATAAATGGATGAAGAAAACTCTAACTAATATATTCTAATTTGATGAAAGAAATAATATGTAATATTCAATTAGTAACTAAAACATAAAAATTAAATCATAAAAAATAATTATAAGTCATAATTGAAATGTAATAAATCATAATAATAATAATAATAATAATAATAATAATATAAGTATGCGTAGTACGTTAACATTATGATGATCATTCATTAGCACAATAAATGCAATATGTTAGCATATAACAAATGCTTCGTCAGCATACGTAATCAACTTATCATAATGCTGACGAACCATTATTTAAAAGCTAACGAAAGCATTTTCGGTCTGGATACGAGTAAAAATTTATATTTTATATTTTTCGTCTATATTTATTTGAACAAACATATCCATGGCTGATCTTGAATTAAAGAGCATAAAAAAAATCTTTAATTTGGTATATTATTTGCGTTAATCCGATTTGAAACGAGTGAGTTATGGTCGTTCAAAGTTTTTAGGATTTTTTTTTTAAAAAGTGATGACATCAGCTTTTTTATTGAGATTTGACAACCTTACCCCTGCCTCCTTCTTTTTTGCCTTGACTTGGACATTTAATCTCAGTCATTAGATCATCTAGGTGGACGGTATAAGATGGGTTCCTAGTTCCTACAGCAGAAAAATGTGTATTTTTGATCCAACCCCTATATATATATATATATTTAAATATCTTTTTGCATAGAAAAATGGTTGATAAAACATTTATTTCTTCTCACACATGAAATCCTGTGCTACATGTTGTACAACACTCTATGCTACACGATTAAATTTATGAGTTTTTCTTCCGTTTTTTTTATTTGATTTCAAATTCTTGTGATATAGTTTAATTTTATGCTGATTTATTATTTTTTACGAAATAGTCAATTATTAATTGAAAAATAATATTAAATATTGAAAAATAATTATATACACTTATTGGGTAGAACGAACCCTAAATAATAAGTGAAAAATTAAACTAAAACAAATAAAATTTAAATCAAATAAAAAATGGAAAAAAGCTTAATAATTTTAATTGTGTAAGACAAAGTATTAGCAAGAAGATTTGATGTTTGCGGGAGTGATTTGTACATAATTACATTACATGTGGATATGTGATGGGACTAACAGTGAGTACAATTGAGTAAATGCACCGATTTTAGCAAAACAGACGAGCAGCATAGTGAGTAGTGACACTGTTAAAACTCATAACTCCCAACTAACCCCTCTCTCTCTCTCTCTCACACACACACACACACAGAGTCGCAGTAAGTCTCCTCATCACTTCTATTCACCCACTTTACCATGACTGGGTGATGGTACAGCGGAAATAAATAGGATTCTTGATTGCTTTGCTAGGACTCACGTTGATCGACCCACTCATATAATTTTCTTCACTATCTGCCAAACGAGAGAGAGAGAGATGGTGGGACCAGCGAGGCCATTGTTTGTGTTGTTTGGATCATCAATTGTTCAACTAAGCTTCAGCAATGGCGGTTGGGGTGCAATCCTCTCCGATATCTACGCACGTAAAGTAAGTCAAGTTTTTCCCCCCCTTTTCTTTTTCGTCGTTTTCGTGCCTCCTTTTAGAGGGCACATACAAAAAAAAACACAGCTTTTTTCTTGTAATCTTGGAAATTAAAGGATACCAAGATGTTTTGAAATTAGATTGGAAATGAATTATGGGCCTTTATTTTATTATTATTTTAGGTGGACTTTGCATTTCGTTATAAACTGTTCTGATTGGTCGGCTAAAATCAATATATAAATTTCAAATTTCATCGTATGTTGTTGTAACTTGTAAACGTGATTATGGCATTTATCTAATTGTTATGGTTTGTAATCGATGCTATCCCTTGTAGCTGTGGATGCTTTTATTTGTATGAAATGAGGGGGGCCATAGCATTTGATGCTTAGGAAAAACACGAAATGGTGAAGCTTTTGCAGTGTATTAACTATAATGATCTCTATTTCACACTAAAATTTGCAAGTCAATTACTGGAGATTTTGGAACAAGGATTTTACTTTGTGTTTAGTGTAGCTCCGAATTAAACAATAATTCTTCCACTAAAATTGCATTCGGACACAATTTTTTTATCTTGTTATTTGAATCTATTCGACCATCTGCTTTCACTGAGAATGATGAGAATTCCAATTATTCCTTTTTTTTTTTGCTGCCAAGATAATGATTCAGGCTTTGTTAATGTCAAAGTGTGTAAAGTATGCAAAAATGTCGAGTCTTGTGGTAGATGTTTCATCCATGGGGATTGAAATGGACTCGATTTTTCCAGAAATCATGATGTTATTTGAAGAAATACAGATTCTGTACCGTGCACGATGAAGTACGTTTAAATTTCTGGAGCATCAATCCAGGAAATTATCTATATGCTGTGTGTCTAAATATCTTCAGGGACATGATGTTGCAACTCGAACTTTTTCACGAAAAATCAACCAGGAATTTTTCATCTTATATATGTATCCTGCTTTTTATCCCTATTCTTGTTATGCACGTGGTCGCAGCTTTGATCTGCCTATGTTTCTATGCGAATTCCTGATCTTCGGTCGTTTTTCTCCAATTCTGTTAGTGTTTTAGCAGTCTCTTCCTTTCTTGCTCCAGTATGTGGGAAGAGGTATTATCCTAGTTTATTTTCATCTCCACTATGGAAGCAAGTTTGGGTTTTGCCAATATTTAACAAGCAGAACTTTGAAAATAGTATTTTTGGGCATAACTGATTACAAGTTAACCCCAGTTTCGACTTTGTGTATTTGCATAATGTTCTCTTAAGCTCTTCTTTTGTAGGCTGATATAATTACAAGAGGTTATTATGGTTGGAATTCAACACGAGCTCTCCAAATCCTTGATCAAGTTTTTCCTAAGGTAATCGTAGAACCTCCTTACAAAGTAGTCGTGATATGTGGTAGTGTGCCCTGCATTATATACAGGTTTTGATCAAATCATCTTAAAATCAGAATGCAAGTGTGGCAACTACTAAAAAGCACTATCTAACTATGAAGATCCAGATATATTGCACGGATAAAGAGATTAATCTTCTCTAGAACCTATTATGTATCTTAACTCAATGCTATGGTGCTATCCTTGGAAGAATCACAAGTCCTGACTTGTGTAGAAAGTGGAAAACTGATTGATTCAGAAGTTGTTTGATGAGATGGCATTAGATGTCTTAAAAAGGTGTGCGTCTCTGATCCTAGCATGATGGTTTTGACATTGCAGGATGCTGCAGTTCAGCCTTCGTTGGTGATTGTGTATTTCGGTGGTAATGATTCCATGGGACCTCACTCATCTGGACTAGGTCCCCATGTCCCTCTTCCAGAATATGTTGAAAACATGAAGAAAATCGCAACCCATCTCAAGGTAACTTCTCAAGTTTTAAATAACCCGAAAGACTTGGTCTCCATAAACTGATATATGGGGATTAAATGGAACACTGACATTCCTTTAATGGTGTTAACCATAACATGATATGTAATGCTGTATTTTGTTCAGTACTTGGTGCTCTACTAACACTGGTTTTCACTCCAGAGCCTTTCAGACAAAACTCGTATAATATTTCTCAGTTGCCCGCCTGTCAATGAAGCCAGAGTCCGTGACAACAGGTATGACTGCTGTTTTATCATACTTAGTAGCATAAAAATGCTTTTCTGTACCTGTGTTTTTATCCCCTCTCATTCTGAGACTGCTGTTTGATATTTTGTTCCCATACCAGTTCGTTTTTTAGTGAGCTAGTCCGAACAAATGAGCTATGTCGAACATACTCTGAAGCTTGTATAGAGTTGTGCCTGGAGTTGGGTGTGAAGGTAATCGATCTATGGACTGCATTCCAGAAACGAGAAGACTGGTTAAATGCTTGCTTCATAAAGTGAGTGCAATCAACCCTCTACTCAACTTTATTAAAAATTGATGCAGGTTTTAGTAATGCAAGTTCAAAAATTGATGGATCTTAAATCTTGGACAGGGATGGAGTTCACCTGGCGGCTGAGGGCAGTAAGATAGTTGTGGAGGAAATACTGAAGGTGCTGAAGGAAGCTGAGTGGGAGCCTAGTCTACATTGGAAATCGATGCCTAGTGAATTCCCGGAGGACTCGGGTTATGATCTGGTTGCTTCTGATGGAAAAACGACCTTAAATCCCACAGAATGGACTTTTCACAGAGAAATGCAATGGGACTGAGTCTTGATCATACTAGGATTATTGTTGCTACTGTGCAAATATGCATGCATTGAGAAAGAAGATGAAGGTAGGTTTACAACTCGATATATCTATCTACTGATTCAGTTGTTTGGTTTTTTTATTATAATTAGAATGCTCAGCTCGATGGCATTGAACCAGATCATACGCTGCCAGTGTACCAGAAAAGAATCTCATCAATGTAGGCAAAGTAGAATACAATCATATAACTACGCATTCCATCTCCAGATTTGAGATTTTTGATTTGGGCCGTGGTGAACTTATATATGTTCTACTTTCTTCTCATCTAATTAATTTTATACACAGTAATTGCTGGAGCCTATGAGAATTATGGTGTATTTACCTTTGGATATTTTTATAATCTCGCAATATATTTTTCAAAAAAAATAATAATAATTTCGCAATATATATTCTGAAATAATCTGTTCCCGGAGGTATTTGAGAGATCATAAACTCCAGTTTTAAAGCGTGAATTCACAACCTCACCTTTTTATTTTCCCAGATATTTTAGGAGAAGCTCGTACAATATGTATACCGACAATGTTTTACCATTGAAAAATTGGGGAGGATGTAAGATAATTAACCATACTAAAAAAAAAAAAACTGAATCTATCCGAGCGAGCCTAACATTTTTTTCGTTTTACCAAAAACTAATATTGGAATCGCATGATTAAAATTAAAAGGTAAAGTAATTGAAATTTATCTATTTATTTGTCAAGTAAAGTCGTTAAACCAACAATAAGCCTTGGAAAGCTAGAAATAAGCGTAGTGGTATAGAATATAGAAATAGAAGATATGATTGATATAAGTTGAAATTTAAAGATATAATATGCATTAAATAATATTAGAGGCATGTGACAAAGGAGAGTGAAACGCATGTGCATTGTGCAGGAGGTTGAGTCAATAGTCCTCCCTCCAACACATGGTAACGCTGCTTTATATATATAGACTATAGTGGTGCATGTTCACGGTGATAGTACAACCAATCAGAATGCTTTAATTATTCCAAATTTCCAAGTTTTCTCTTGTGCCAAATATATTTGTGTTTCAAATTTATTTTATCTCAAACTTTTAACAATGTTTCAATTCTATCACAACTTTCAAAATAATATACTTTTTATCCCAATCTTTTCTTTTATTTTTCAATTATATCCCAAAATCTAATTCTAGTAACAAACATGTGATATGGCTTATTAAAAACTTATGACTTTTCAAGTCAAGCGTGTAAATAGGACATTTTCAAGTAATTTTCTTTTATTTTTTAAGATAATACATAAACTTTCGGTGAACCACATCACATAAATGTGCAGAATTAGGTTAAAGGATACAATTAAAAATAAAACAAAATATTGGAATATAAATTATGATTTCTTGAACATTGAGATAGAATTGAAACATTGTTAAAAAATGTGTGATAGAATATGATATTAATTAACCTTAGTTATTATACCAGATACTGAGTGATTCGATCATTTGCTGGCCATTCTCTTTTTCTTCTTTGTAAATCAGTCCTGCACTCCTACATCATCATCATCATTATTGAGGAAATCAGTCCTACATTTTCGATTAGAATTAGTTATGTTACTCCTTATGTAGGTCATCCCCAAGATTAATCCATATTTAGCACTTTCTTTTTTCTTTTCATGATGAGAGTTAAACCATACATTTACATCATATTGAAGATTTGATATGAATTTAAAAGGTATCATTTATATCCCAAAATATTTAACTGAAAAATAACTGAATTAAGTCCTTGATGATGTGGTTTTTTAGTTTTATTGAAAATAAACTAATTCGTATATTCTATGTTATCAAAATGAAATAATGAGTTGACTCATCGTCGTCAAAAGCATTGAATGTTAGAATATTTTATTAATATTTAAATAATTTAGGTATTTATTGATAAAAATACTAGTTATGAATAAATTTGAAAAATCTAAAATAACTTGGGACGTAAATGATAGCGTGCCCATTTTTAAACCTGACTAATTAAGTATTCGTTAACACTTAGAACTTTGTTTTTAAATCTCAAAGTAACAACTTTGTCAAGTAAATATCGGATTCTCTTAAAAATTAATTAAATCTAACATTGAATATGTATATTAAGATTCTTAGTATTTTTTTATGGGTAAAAAGTGTGTTATAAAGCAGTAAAAGAAAATGTACAAGTGTTTTGTAAAGTATAAACTTTAGACAAGCCCAAGGGGGGAACAACTACATCGAAACTCGTTCGAGTAACATGGGTGGGGTAGGTGCCATGTAGGCCATACACAACTTATACCTAATACAAGGTGACTAGCAGTAAGCAAATGAACTTTACATGAAGAAAAGAGAAAGACAAATAAAAATAAAAATAAATGCTCCAACATGTAGGATAGGTAAAGCAAAAAGGGAAAAAAAAACTCTCACTATCTAATATAAGTAGTGTTGATTTAACTGAATCTGAAACTGATGTGCAGAATGATGAAACGGAATTAAGTGTGTGGTGATATGCATGTTGATGTTTGGAATGAAGTGCCATAAAATATATCTGACGCAGATCTGATTTTAAATAATTTAGATATTTAATTGACAAATGTATTATTTTGTGATAGATTTAAAAAATAAAATAGTTTACAACACATCTTGATTTTAATGTATGTGTCCATGTAGAAGAAAAAAAAGTCGATAGTGTCAAATTTGTTCGTCAGAAAAAATTTAAGAAGTTTAATTTGCACTAATATAAAAAATTGATTAAATTTACCAAAGTTTAAAAATGGTGTCAAATTTGCAATTTGGTATATTTATCGTAATTTTTGCTACAATTAACCCTAATTTTAAAGAGTCAATGTGAATTGATTACATTTCTAAATTCTAATAGATAGCTAGTCTCATGTCAAACCTATTGGCTTTCTGGCTGCTCAAAATTTGTGAGACGACTCTTACATTCAGATTCAAATTTGAGTGGATCTATACAACCGTTATTTGTGTGTGAAATGCAAAATGGATCCGAATATGACTAATGTCTAATGAATTTTGATTTGTTAGACATAAAATTAACTTTTTATATTTCTAAGAAATCTGATAAAGCGCGACATTTTCATGATATTTTGGAAGAGAAAATCTGTGTAATTTTTATTATTTCAGCTTAAGTTCAGAATTAAGAAACACAAACTATTTATAGTACAAATAATATGCTACAAAAATATCTAGCTACTAGCGATGATCTACGGCTATAAGTTGCAGCAACAAATCCACCATCAACGGTTAGGGTTAACGATCCTTGTTGAGCATCATCTTGTATGCATGGATCGCCATGTCAGCTGGTCCCTATGCAAGGTAATTCTAGGCTGCATGGTACCCCATCTCTCCATCGTAGTCATGCATGGGAAGAAACTGCAATGAGGGATCATAATAACAACATTAACCAACAAGAGTTCATCACCCCCGCAAGCCGAACCTGGTGAAGATCACTAAGGTTCAGCTTGGAGAGAAGCTCCCGAAACCTAGGACCAGAAAGTGCCTTGGTAAATATATCAGCGAGCTGAACAGCAGTGGGAACAAAACGTGGCAAAATGAAACCGTGATGAAAATGCAAACGGGAAAAATGACAATCCAAGTCTAAGTGTTTAGTGCGCTCATGAAAAACTTGATGTTGGGTAATCTGTATAGCAGCTTGATTGTCATAGAAGACATCAATAGGAGTAGTGTAGGATACGGAAAAAACATCAAGCATGCAAGAAATCCACAGCAGCTCACGAACGACATAACTAAGAGCACGGTACTCGGCTTCAGCAGTCGAAAGAGAAACCGTGGTCTGTTTTTTGCATTTCCAAGAGACCAAGCAATTGCTAAGGAAAACACAATATCCATACAAAGATTTACGCGTATCCAAACAAGCGCCCCAGTCAACGTCACAATATGCTTTGAGATCTAGACTAGAAGAGACTTTGTAAAATAAGCCAAGAGAGGGGCAACCCTTAAGGTACTTGACAACATGAAGAGCTGCATTCCAATGCACTTGAGAATGGCTATTAAGGAATTGACTTAATTGCTGAATAGCATAAGCTATATCCGGCCGAGTAAGATTAAGATAGAAGAGCTTTCCAATGAGGCGTCTGTAGGAGTCAACTTGAGGAAAAACTTCATCATGGTGAGTAAGAGAAACACCAGAAGGAAGAGGGGTACTAACAGGTTTACAACCTAAAAGACCAACTGATTCAACAAGCTCCAGGATGTATTTTCATTGACAAAGAAATGTACCAGACTTAGAGCGAGCAATTTCCATGACAATGAAATATTTAGCCTCACCAAGATCTTTGATTGTGAATGCTTTATGCAATGATGTCTTAACAAACTGAATGTGATCTAAAGAGGGACTGAGAAGCAATATGTCATCGACATAGACAAGTAGAGCAATAAAGTCATCTCCAGTTCCCTTGGTGAAGAGGCAAGTATCAGATTCACTTTATGTAAAATTCAATGAAAAAAGACACTTACAGAACTCAAGGTTCCATTTCCTGGAAGCCTGCTTGAGACCATATAAGCTTTTGGTGAGTTTACACACATCTCCAGGTAGGGCTGAAAATCAAACCAAATAGCTCGATATTCGGCTCGTATTCGTTCGTTAAAAGCTCATTCAAACTCGGTTCGATAAGCATATCAAATAAGCTTGAACATAAATTTATGTTCGATAAAATTTAAAGCTCGGCTCGAACTCAAGCTCGATAAGTAAAAAATGAGCAAACATGTGTAAAAATATCAAACTACTCGAGCTCGACTCGATAGATAATCAAACAAGCTCAAACGTAAAATTTAAAACTCAATATCATTTCAAACAAGCTTGAACATATGTGTGTTCGGGCTCGACTCGACTCATTTACACCCATATCTCCTGGTCTGCCTTTGGTGTATCCTTCAGGTATCTTCATATAAATCTCATCTGAAAGATGCCCATGAAGAAAGGCATTATTAATATCTATTTGATGCAAAAACCAGCTGTGTTGAGTAGAAAGAGCTATAAGTAATCTGACAGAAATAAGTTTAGCAACAGGAGCAAAGACTTCATGATAATTGATTTCAAACTCTTGGTTGTAACCATTTGCAACCAAACGGGCCTTGTAACGTTCTATGCTTCCATCAGAGTTCAATTTCACTTTGTATACCCATTTACAACCTATAACTTGCTTGTCTGCTAGTAATGGCATCATTGTCCAGGTGTGGTTTTGTTCCAAAGCCTGCAACTCTTTAGCCATGACATCTATCCACTCTTTCTGCTGGCAAGCCTGTTTGTAAGTAGTAGGTTCCTTCACAGATTGAATATTGAACAAGTAAGAAGTATATGTAGGAGTTAGGCTGTTAGATATCATATAAGGAAAGGTAGGAGGAGTCTATGTGTTGACAGAAGAACCAAGGAGAGGAAGTGAGGCAAAATCACAAATATAATCCTTGAGATAGGCTGGTGGTTTGGTGATTCTAGTGCTGACTCTCCTTGGAGGAGAAAGGAGTGTATCAGAAATAGAAGGAATTAAAGAATGAGAAGTATGAGCAGTTGGTGAGTTTGGAGGATTAAGTTGTTGTAGAGGAATATCTGGTGAAGAAAGAAGATCAATAGAAACATCATCTGAGAAAGAGGTAAAAGGCAGAGGATCAGATGTGGTAAGGTTCTGAAGAGGAAAAATAGAAGAACAAAAATCAACATCTCTAGCAATTGTAACTCTCTGTAAAGGAATCTCATAGAGCATAACACCCTTATTATGAGCAGCAGGACCTAGATAGACACATTTAACACTTTTGTCACTGAATTTGGTTTTAGAAGGCACCAAGTTTACCTTGTAAACCAGACATCCAAAGGGCTTCAGAGTAGTGAGATCAGCAGGTTTGTTGAACAACACTGAAAAGGGTGTCTCCCATTTCAGAACCACTGAAGGTAATCTATTAATGATAAAGGTGGCATATAGCACTGAATATGGCCAAAAAAATCGAAGGAAGCTTACTTTGGAACATAAGAGATCTTGCAACATGTTGTAATTTCCGGGTTGCTAAAGGCTAACTAATTCGACTAACCAGACTCCCGTAGGAGGACGAGGTCAGTTGTAGAGTGGTGAGCTAACACGGGTCGTGTCTCTCAATGAAGGCTTCGTATGGGCGATCATCTTCTAGGCTGTGCATGCAAACATGGTTGACAATTTAATTATAAATCTACACATTCTAATCATGGATTTGAGGATTGTTTTAAACTAAGGAATTTAAATAAGCAAATTAACTAATAAATTAAGCACAAACAATGACAAGATCAAGATCAAAAGAAAAGATTATGATAAGAGCATTAGGGTGTGGATTCTCTTATTGGTTTCTCACCTAGCTTGTTTCAAGTTGGTTTCATTAATCTTAAACATACAATAGTCCCTTCAAGCGGTTTAACTTCAATTACTGTCACCGTTTATCCATTAAACCCATATCGGCTTTATTATATGAACAAGATTAACTCTTTAGGTTTATGTGACCCAATCCACCTAATGTTGAAGGAACCTTGGTCAGGATTTAGAATCTCCTTTCGGTCTCATCTAAAACCAAGCAATGCTAAGTAGTGATCAAATACTCAACATAAATAATCACAATTCCAACAACAAGCAACCAACCATCACAAGCATGGATTGAAACCAAATAGATTATCTACCCCATAATGTAGAGATTTAGCCCATCATTATGCTCAAAACATCACAAATATCATATAAGTTCATCATCTCATAATCAAATGCAAATATAATAAACTTTTACAATATTCAATGTTTCAAGAGTTTTGGGACAAACCCCCACAAATCAACTAAATTAAGAAAAAAATACCAAAGGAAGATCCTCCTATCGAGCCTAGCTTTCACGGATGGCTCGGAGTGGGTCCTTCTTCTCATCTCTCCTTCCTCAAGCTAAGATTTCGTGCCTCTTGTCTTCCTCCTCTCTTCCTCTTTTGAACAATGGTGGTGAAGGTGAACAATGATGGAGAGTGATGGTGATGGTGATGGTGAAGAAAAATGGTGTAGAGAGAATGAGGAAGATGAAGTGTTGAGAAGATAAAGAGAATGAATGGAGTGTGTATCCAAAAGTCAAGTGAGAGGATATAAATAGAGAGAAGTGATCGATTGGGTTGAGGGGTGAGAGAAAAGTTGATGTGAGGGTTGATGGTAAGAGAGGAGTTCATATGAGGTATGTTTGGGAGATTTTTTGTTGGGAAATTGGACGCCAAAAGCTAAAAGCTAGCTTAGGGGAAATTAATCCCTATATCCCTAATACTTAGATTGCCCCAAAAGTCTTCACCCATTAAATTATATCAAGCTAGCCCTGTGAAGAAAATTAAAGGAGTGAGGTCAGGTGGAAGGAAGAACTGATAAAGAGTGGAAACTGATCGCACGTCAAAAACTGATCGGGGGTGGAACTGGGCACCCGCGCGGTCGCACAGGGGTGCGCGTTGTGCACTAGCAGGGAAGGACGCACTTGTGAGGGATGAAATACCGAGGACTCTCGTGCACGGTCACGGGGTAGGGCATGGTCACACGGGACGGCAGCTGCCGGGGCGCGCGCGGCGCGGTGTTCCGTCTTCCCGGCTTGCGAAATTTAGTTCAGTTAAATCTGGCTTTTCTCCATCAGTTCGAGCTCAATTTTTGAGCTTACAGTTTGCCACCTTAATGCCGTAAAGATCCTACTTTTGTAAACAAAAGCTCAAGTTTTTGCACAACTTGGCATATTCCACCGTTAGAGTGATAGTGAAGATAAAAACACAAAATCCACACATAACATACTAAAAATACTAAAAATAGCCTACAAAACATGCAAAATTCCTATAATAAAACAGTATAAATAAACACTAAATAAATCTCCCACACTTAACTCTTTGCTTGTCCTCAAGCAAACAAGTAATTCAAATATGAAGCAAGAAGGAATGGTTATAAAGATGATCGTTCTCATTAAATTGCATCACATGGTACTTATCATCAAAGAAAGTGAACACAATCATCAAATCATGTGTGTTGCTTGCCCCTTCAAGTATAAGAAAATCACATTAGACTCAATCCATTTAGAACTAAATTCCCTAAATCATTTCCTCATTTATTTAGAAGGTAAATTTTCAAAAGCATTGGGGAATGCAAACATAGGACAAGAGTCATTAGGTAGAATTATCGAGCTTAACTGAGCTTCCTAATGTGGTTTTTCATACTCATCATGCAAACTTTCCAAGGAATTGAAACACATGAGATGAGTAGAATTTAGAATGCAATCCCATTTATTAAAACATAAATAGAGGGTGTGGATCATAATTCACAAGGTTGAGTCCTTAGGGAGGAAATCCCTAGTGTCCTTGTGTGGTTTTCCATACTCATAGTTAAATAAATCAACTAGCGGCGTAGAAATCCTTATTTACCCCCTACATTTTATTTTTCATGCTTTATATATATATATCTATATATATATATATATAAATGAGAGGAAAGATTTAATTGAGAAAAATTCTTCATGAAAAAGGGGCTAAACATGCTTTTTAATCCTTGAAGGAAAAGACCCCACAACACAAATCATCAAATTATGATCAACATTCCAAAGACAATTCATACTCTTAGAGTGACACCACGAGAACAATTTATTAATCACGATCAACTCGAGAATAATCCCTTGAAGATTCATATTCCGAATTGCAACTTTGACAATTGGACAAAAACATCATGCTAAGTGGGAGAAACAAAACATACACAACATAACAAAGACAACAAACTCAACATAACGAGATAAAATCTAACAACATAATCCAAAACAAAATACCAAAACAAATACAATCTAATACATAATAATAACGAGCTCACCCCCCCCCCCCACACTTAGAGCATGCATTGTCCTCAATGTATGAAAAACAAGATGTAATAAAAGTAAATGGGAGAGAAAACATCACAATATGTAAAAGACCGACAACAGACGCTGGTTCCTACAAAACAACACTAGGAAACACGACAAACGACAATGAAAAGAATGAAAGTAAAATAGATTAACACGCACACGAACACTAAACAACAAAAATAACAACACGAAAGGACTTCACTGGTGCGGTGGATCATAAGGTTGTGGAGGAGGCGGCGGGTAGGGGTAGGAGAGCGTCCAGTTGCTCCAACTTTGCTCCAGGGCCATCATCTTGTCATTGTGCCTGTTGAGGCGACTGTAGATATCTTACCTCATTTCCCCAACATCATAGCGTAGGGATCCCAGCTCTAGGCGAAACTCGCCCATTGAGGCATCAAAACGCTCTTGGAATTGCCCCATTATGTTGGTGTAGTGCTGCTGGAACTGGCCCATCGAAGTATTAAACTACTACTAAAATTATCCCATGGTGTTGGCATAGTTTTGCTGGAAGTGTCAAAGTGGTCCTGGAAGGACCTCTAATCGGCTTGCGGCATTTGATAGTCGGCATTGGAGTGAATTGTTGGGTAAGGCGGCGGCTGGTAATGATACTCCTCCTCCTCTTTTTCTTGTTCTTCTCCCTCTTTTGCTTCTTCGTTGCCTTTCTGAGTTGTCTCTTGATCTTGCTGCGGTGCAGACGAGGAACTAGCTCCAGTAGTCAGGCGCATTGTGGCATCTTGGACAAGCCTCAATGCTGTGTTGCGGCACTCTAGTTTAATTTGGCCATCTGGTGCTCGGTCATTTTCTTCAATCACCTCAAGTTTCACTGCCAATGCGGAGATGAAGGCGCAGAAGGAAGGATGTTGTGCTTCCCGTTGGATCATGCCCTGGATAGGCGCCCATAGGAAGGTGGACGGGCAAATTTTTATCTTATTCTTTACGCACCACATGAGATAGATTTCAGTTGAATTCACCTTGTTCGCTTGCTCCTTGCCACTGATATTATAAGAGAGGAATTTATGGACGATGGACAAGGCGGGGTCTTTGATGAATTTGCTTGAGGTCCCTTTGGGATTCCAATTTTGAAAACCCGAGAGCTCATATCAAGCATCAACCACATTAAACTTAGACAGCCTTTTTTCATGCCCGAAGTTGGAATCCAAAATAATCCTTCATCCGAGCCAATGTGACCTCGTATTTGGTCTCCAACATTCAGAAGGCTATCGTTTTCTTTGTCCTCTCATCATATTCGAAGGACACCAAAAACTCAAGGGTCAAGTGATCATAAGCATTATACCTCATGTTGGCAAATTGATCTAAGTACAAGGCCTTAAGATATTTAGAAACTTTAGCTTCAATGTCCAATGAACACAACAGATTCCAATCAATATATCGGGGGGCAGTTAGATCAAATTCCTCGAAGGCTTTGAAATGTTTACCTTCATCAGGTGAGATGAGAAGAAACGGGGACCCAAATTGGTCAGAATAATCTTCGACGTCCATTGTTTCAGTTTTTTCAACCTCGTGGCTTGGTGTGGGGTTTTTTCATCGGGGTGCCATGGTTGTGGAGATGCGGAGCTTGAGGCGTTTGAGTTTGTGGAAGGCACGGTGAGAAGAGAGTGGAGCTCGGGTAGACTTGGGCGCGGAAGGGCCGCGCGCTTGGCAAGGAACGCGGAGGGGTGCGCGGTCGCGGGGTACTGTGCAGTCGCGATGGATGGCACGGTCGTGGTGTAGAGGCAGTTGTGCGAACTAAAAATGGCAGGGGCCGATGTCGCGAGGCGGTGTTGGCGCGGGTGTGTGCGCGGTGGCACTAGTTTACGTTAAGCGGTGGTTGGTGCGGGTGTGTACGCGGTGGCGCTGGTTTACGTGAGGCGGTACAAGGCGCGGGCGAGGAGGCGCGGCTCGGTGAATTTGCAGTGATGGAAGGGAAGAGTGCTGTGAATTTTCGTGAGCTGAGAGAGGGGTGAGAACGGCACGGAATGAAGTGTGGAATTTAGGGCTCTCACTGGGTCCCCTTTTATAGGGAAGAGGCAGGGTGGTTGCGGCGCCATGTGCGCCCGCGCAGGTTTGGTGCGGTGAAGAGGAGGGCATGCCTACGCTCTCTTGTGCACTCGCGCTGTCGTTTTTACCGAGAGGGGTGATGCGCTGTCGCACGGTCTGCGCGCTCGCGGGGGTCAAATGCGGAGAGGGGCTGCGCGACTTGGAGAACTCGCGGGGCGGTGCGCGATCACGGGGCTATACTAATAGTAAGTTTTTCTTCGCCTTTTTTCTGATCCCGCAACACACTCTCCTTCCAGCTCTTGTGCGACAACTACAAAAATTTCAAAACAAAAACAAACTATAAAGTGTAAGAATTATACAAAACATAAAACACTAAAATCATGGGTTACCTCCCGTGCAGCGCTCATTTTAATGTCTCGAGCTAGACATAGCGTCTGGGGTAGCTAAGTGGAATCGTCTAGCTTAAAAGTCTCGACGTCAGCTTCTCGGGGTCGTCCTTCAAGGTATGGCTTGACTCGGTGCCCATTCACTTGAAAAGATGTGTTTGTTCCCAGAGTTTTCAATGTTACCACACCATACGGGAACACTTCTTCAACAATGGATGGCCTACTCCATCAAGATTTGAGTTTCCCGAGGAAGAGCCTCAAACGAGTGTTGAAAAGGAGAACCTTCATGCCCGGAGTGAGTTCTTTCTTGACAATGTGCTTGTTGTGAAGCTTCTTCACCTTATCCTTGTAGATTTTGGCATTGTCATAAGCTTCATTTCTCAACTCATTGAGCTCAGTCAATTGCAAGGCCCGCTCCTTTCCTGCACAAGTGAGATCAAAATTTACCACTTTAATGGCTCAATAGGCCTTGTGCTCGATCTCAACAGGAAGATGGCACGTTTTTCCATAGATGAGGCGGTAAGGGCTAATTCCCAAGAACGTCTTGTAAGCCATCCAGTATGCCCAAAGAGCATCGGTTAGCCTCGTGGACCAATCCTTCCTCGTCACATTCACGGTCTTCTTCAAAATGTTTTGGATTTGCTTGTTGTTCATCTCCACTTGACCGGAAGTTTGATGGTGGTAAGGAGTAGCCACCTTGTGAGTCACGCCATTATTTTTCATCAACCTTTCGAGGATCTTGTTCATGAAGTGCATTCCACCATCACTTATAATGGCTCGGGGGAATCCAAACCTACTTAAAATGTGCTCCTGCACAAACTTGATAACTATATTAGCATCACAAAACCCAGTGGGGATTGCCTCAACCCACTTTGACACGTAATCAATGGCTAATAGGATATATTCAAAACCAAATGAGTTAGGAAATGGTCCCATAAAATCAATACCCCAAACATCAAAAATTTCAACCATAAGGTTGACATTGAGAGGCATTTCATTTCTTCTCCATATATTGCCAAGTCTTTAGCATTTATCACATGAGAGACAATACATATGAGCATCCTTAAAAATTGAAGGCCAATACAAACAAGATTGCAAAATTTTTCAAGCCATCTTTTGCCCTCCAAAGTGCCCACCACAGTGTGAGGCATGGCAAAAGGCCAAAACATGGGTTTGCTCATTCTCTGGGACACATCTTCGGATCACTTCATCTTTTCTCAAGTGGAAAAGGTATAGATCATCCCAAAAGTAGTACTTACACATTGCCAAGAATCTTTTCCTTTCTTGAAAGGTGAGAATAGGCCTCATTTTATTACAAGCAAGATAATTAACAATGTCGGCATACCATGAAGAAGAATTAAGCTCAAGAGCATGCTCATACGAAAATGAATCACACACAACACCTTTCTCATGTGATATATCAAACGTTTCATCAACAGGGAGGCGAGAGAGATGATCCACTACCACATTTTCACACCTCTTCCTATCTTTGATTTCAACATCAGATTCTTGCAAAAGCAAAATCCACCTAATGAGTCTAGACTTAGCTTGGGGTTTGGTCAAAAAATGTCTTAAAGCCGCATGATCACTATGCACAATCACTTTAGAACCTAAGATGTAGGATCTAAATTTAAATAATGAAAACACAACGGCAAGCAATTCTTTTTCGGTTGTAGTGTAATTTACTTGAGCACTATTCAAAGTAAGGCTAGCATAGTAAATTACACGAAGAATTTTATCCACATGTTGACCCAAAACAGCACCCACAGCAGAATTTGATGCATCACACATAATTTCAAATGGCAGTGACCAATCATGGGGGATGACAATAGGCGCGGTGATCAATTTCTCCTTAAGAGTATTAAAAACATGCAAACATTTTTCATCAAACTCAAAAGGGACATCTTGAGCAAGTAAATGGCATAGAGGTTGGCTAATTTTGGAGAAGTCCTTAATAAATCGACGGTAAAAACCGGCATGGCCTAAAAAACTTCTAACACCTTTCACATTAACGGGTGGAGGTAATTTTTCAATTACGTCCACCTTAGCCTTGTCTACACTAATTCCTTCTTTAGACACGACATGCCCAAGGACTATACCACTATTAACTATGAAATAACTCTTTTCCCAACTAAGAGTAAGGCTACTTTCAATGCATCTCTTCAAAATAAGTTCTAACTTATCTAAACAATTGGAAAATGAAGACCCAAAGATGGAAAAATCATCCATGAATACTTCAATGTGCCCGGTGCATTGCATAGTCCAAATGGCATTCTCCTATATGCAAATGTGCCAAACGGGCACGTGAATGTAGTCTTGGCTTGGTCCTCTGGTGCTATGGCCACCTGAAAATAACCTGATAAACCGTCAAGGAAGCAATAAAAACTATGTCCGGCTAGTTTATCAAGGATTTGATCAATGAAAGGAAGGGAGAAATGGTCTTTTCGAGTGGCGTTATTGAGCTTTCGAAAGTCAATGTACATTCTCCATCCGGTGGTGGTTCGAGTAGCCACGTGCTCTCCTTTGTCATTTTTCACCACCGTGATTCCTCCTTTCTTGGGCACCACGTGGACCGGTCTCACCCATTCACTTTCGGCTATTGGGTAGATGATTTCTTCCACTAGGAGGTTAAGAATCTCCGTCTTGACGACCTCTATCAAAACGGGATTAAGCCGTCTTTGTCCTTCTCAAACCGGCTTAGCCCCTTCTTCAAGGATGATTCTATGCATGCACGTCGTGGGGCTAATGTCTTTGATGTCGAAAAGACTCCACCCAATGGCTTGCTTGTTCCTCTTAAGTACGGCTACTAAGAGGTCTTCTTCATCTTTTTCAAGGCCCGCAAAGATAATCACAGGCTTCTTCTCCTCTTCATCGAGGTACACGTATTTGAGGTGAGATGGGAGCTCTTTTAGCTCAAGTTCGGGTGAAGGCTTCACCTCCTCTTCGGTTGAGGTTAGAACTTCTATCAAACTAATGTCTTCTCCTAGCAATATCTCCATTTCTTCGGCGTCCGACTCATCTCCCCAATACTTGAGGTAAGCTTCTTCCATTGCTATCTCATCGGACAAGGCTTCACTCCTCCATGTGGAGCTAATTTCCTGCAAGAAAACTTCCTCGGCCAAGAGATCAATAGCATTTATAAAAGAACAATTTTTCTCAAATGAGAAGACGGGGATAACCTTATTTTCATGCATAGAAAAGGACATGGTTTCTCCTAACACTGACATTTTCAACGTTCTATTTTTAACATCAATCAAGGTGTTAGTTGTAGCTATAAAAGGTCTACCTAAAAGAAGTGTGTGCTCATTTCCCGTCTCTTGAACATCACCCACATCCAACACAACAAAATCAACCAGTATTATCAAACCACCCACTTTAACTAGAATGTCCTCTATTATGCCTCTAGGATATCTCATGGACCTATCCGCCAATTGTAGACACATTCTAGTTGGTTTCAAATTACCTAACTCTAATTGTTTAAAAATAGAGTAGGGCATCAAATTAATTCCGGCTCCCAAGTCTAGCATACCACATGCTTCTTTACCATTTCCCAAGGTAATTTTAAGAGTAACACTACCTGGATCACGGAGCTTAGGCGGTAGTTGTTGTTGTAAGATTGCACTTGCCACTTCGGAGACAACAATCTTCTCATCCTCTGCAAACTTTCTATTCTTCGAGACTAGTTCCTTGAATAACTTGACATAGGTCGGCACATTGCGGATGATGTTAAGGAGTGGAAGGTTGACATTCACCTTTGACAAGAGCTTGTAGAATTCTTGGAATTGGTTGTCTTGTTTCTCATTCATCAACCGGCTTGGGTAGGGAATTGGAGGATTATAGGGATTGGTGACTTTGTGGAGTGTGGGTTTTTTCTTCTCATCAATTTTTAGTTCGGGCTTCTCTTGCTCTTGTTGAAGTACCTCACTTTCTTTTTCAACTTCTTTGGTTGGGCTTGGCTCTCCAACCTTGTTGTCAATTACCTTGCCTCCCTTAAGGACGGTGATGGCTTGAGCTTGCTCCGGTTGGCTTGGCAACTTTTCTGGCTTTGATTGCTTGGCCAACTCTCCAACGGTCCCGGCTATTTACCCCACTTGGGTCTCGATCCGCTTCACAGAAGCTTCAACAGACTCGAACCTTTGTTGGATGGCTTGAATGAAGGATTGCAAGGTCTCTTGCAATGTCGGCCTAGGCGGTTGGTTTGGTTGGGCTGGGTATTGTTGTGGTCTTGGATAAGGTGGAGCTTTCAGCTTGTTCAACTTTTGACACACGTTGGCCTCATGGCCATACTCTCCACAAATTCCACAAGTCTCAATAGTCATAACTTGTTGAGGTCTCTCGGAGGTCCGAAGCATCTCCACTTGCCTCGTCAACTCGGCTAGTTGCCATGTCACATCATAACTAGGGTTGGCTTCATTTACAGAAGCTTTTTTTTCCCCTAGCACTCTTTTGTTGAGAAGTCGTGGCCATTGCCTCATAGATGTTTAAGACTTCTTCGGCGGTCCAGCCTCTAATGTCTCCTCCCACGGCATTGTCCACAATATATTGGAAATTTTGAGAAAGCCCGTCGTAAAAGAATTAGTTGAATAACTCGGGTGCGAGATGGTGGTGCGGGCATTGTTGTTGGAGACCTCTAAATCAATCCCAAGCCTCATGGAACGCTTCACCCGGAGATTAGGTAAAGGTGACGATTTGGGCTCTCAAGTCTTGGGTCTTTTGATTTGAATAGTACTTGACCATGAATTTCTCATAGACGGCATTCCAATTGGCCAATGAGTTGGCCGGGAGTGACATGAACCACGTCTTAGCATGATCCTTCAAAGTGTAAGGAAAGCACCTCATCTTCAATTGGTCTTCGTTCAAACCTTACAAAGAAAAGGTTTGAACCACGGCATAGAACTCCCGGATGAAGTTCAAAGCATCTTTGGCCGGCATCCCATAGAAGGATGGTAGTTGGTTGAAGTGGATGTTCTTCAACTCATAGTTCTTTGTGGCCTCTCCAAGAACTATGCAAGATGTCGATGCCCCAATCACGGAACGAGCGAAATCCCTCATATTCCTAGCCGTATTAGCATTGGCGTTGTCGGGGTTAATGTGGTTGGCCTCCATCTCTTCTTTCCAAGCGAACACGTCAAACCTTCTTAGTCTATGGAGGTTGTCAAACACGGGGGCTAATCTCCGATTGAGACTTCGTCTCCTTAGAATACACAACCAAAAACACAAAAAGAGATCACACGCACCTGTGGAACGAGAGGTGAAGCTTAAACACAAACACAAGGAAATAAACACAAATACCTAGGCAAATAAAACAACACCAAAACACAAACACTAAACAACACAAAAACACAAAGATAAAAAATAAATACAAAAACACATATAATACAAAAGGACAATATGCCTAAAGCCTTCCCTGGCAACGGTGCTAATTTGTTTGTTGTAATTTCCGGGTTGCTACGCGCTAACTAATTCGACTAACCGGACTCCCGTAAGAGGACGAGGTCGGTTGTAGAGTGGTGAGCTAACACGGGTCGTGTCTCTCAAGGAAGACTTCGTATGGGTCATCTTCTAGGCTATGCATGCAAACATGGTTGACAATTTAATTACAAACCTACACATTCTAATCATGGATTTGAGGATTGTTTTAAACTACGGAATTTAAATAAGCAAATTAGCTAATAAATTAAGCACAAATAATGACAAGATCAAGATCGAAAGAAAAGATTATGATAAGAGCATTAGGATGTAGATTCTCTCATTGGTTTCTCACATAGCTTGTTTCAAGTTGGTTTCATTAATCTTAAACATACAATAGTCCTTTCAAGCGGTTTAACTTCAATTATTGTCACTGTCTATCCATTAAACCCCTATCGGCTTTATTATACGAACAAGATTAACTCTTTAGGCTTATGTGACCCAATCCACCTAACGTTGAAGGAACCTTGGTCAGGATTTAGAATCCCTTTCGGTCTCATCTGAAACCAAGTAATGCTAAGTAGTGATCAAATACTCAACATAAATAATCACAATTCCAACAATAATCAACCAACCATCACAAGCATGGATTGAAACCAAATAGATTATCTACCCCCTAATGTAGAGATTTAGTCCATCATCATGCTCAAAACATCACAAATATCATATAAGTTCATCATCTCATAATCAAATGCAAATATCATAAACTTTTACAATATTCAATGTTTCAAGAGTTTTGGGACAAACCCCCACAAATCAACTAAGTTAAGAAAGCAAATACCAAAGGAAGATCCTCCTATCAAGCCTAGCTTCCGCGGACGGCTCGGAGTCGGCCCTTCTTCTCGTCTCTCCTTTCTGAAGCCAAGCTTCCGTGCCTCTTATCTTTCTCCTCTCTTTCTCTCTTGAACGATGGTTGTGAAGGTGAAAAATGGTGAAGAATGGTGGAGAGTGATGGTGATCGTGAAGGAAAATGGTGTAGAGAGAATGGGGAAGATGAAGTGTTGGAGAAGATGAAGAGAATGAATAGAGTGTGTATCCAAAAGTCAAGTGAGAGGATATGAATGGAGAGAAGTGATCGATTGGGTTGAGGGGTGAGAGAAAAGTTGATGTGAGGGTTGATGGTAAGAGAGGAGTTAATGTGAGGGATTTTTAGGAGATTTTTTGTTGGGAGATTAGAGGCTAAAAGCTAAAAGCTAGCTTAGGGGAAATTAATCCCTATATCCTTACTACTTAGATTGTCCCAAAAGTCTTCACCCATTAAATTATATCAAGCTAGCCATGTGAAGGAAATTGAAAGACTGAGGTCAAGTGGAAGGAAGAACTGATGAAGAGTGGAAACTGATCGCACGTCAAAAATTGATCAGGGGTGGAACTGGGCGCCCGCGCGGTCGTGCAGGGGTGCGCGTTGTGCGCGCTGTGCGCTGACGGGGAAGGACGCGCTCACGCAGGGTGAAATGCCGAGGACCCTCGTGCACTGTCATGGTGTAGGGCGCGATCGCGCGGGGCGACAGCTGTCGGGGCGTGCGGGCAGCTGCAGGGACGCACGGTGTGAGGTTCCGTCTTTCCGGCTTGCGAAATTCAGTTCAGTTAAGTCTGGCTTTTCTCCATCAATTCGAGCTCAATTTTCGAGCTTACAGTTTGCCACCTTAATGCCGTAAATATTCTGCTTTTGTAAACAAAAGCTCAAGTTTTTGCACAACTTGGCATATTCCACCGTTAGAGCGATAGTGAAGATAAAAACATAAAATCCACACATAACATACTAAAAATACTAAAAATAGCCTATAAAACATGCAAAATTCCTATAATAAAACAATACAAATAGACACTAAACACAACCTGCAATAAGTGTCCATGCATCCTCTCAACAATGCCATTTTGTTGAAGGGAATAAACACAAGTCTTTTGGTGAAGAATACCATGAAGTCCCAGCAATTCTTGTATATGATGATTCACAAATTCAGATCCATTATCAGAGCGCAGAGCAAGAATGTTATTCTTGAATTGTGTTTGCACCATTGCTATAAACTTCTGTAATATCTTCCACACATGTCCCTTGCTTCCAAACATAAAGGTCTAGGTAACTCTTGAAAAATCCTATACTATAGTTAAGAAGTAAGGAGTATGAGTAACACTGTCACCAGCATAGGGGCCTCATACATCAACATGAATAAGTTGAAAAGCTATTTCACTTCTCCTACCCAAAGTGGGAAAGGGTGTTCTTTGTTGCTTAGCTTTGTGACAAATATCACAGCTCTCAAGATCAGTAAAATCCTCTGATTTATATCTTTTCTTACACATGTCCTTATGTTGCATTGTAGTTATGGATGGATGACAAGCAAAGAATGCAACTTTGTCAAAGATGGAATAGCAGCAACATAAAAGCTAGTGGCAGACTGTGATGCTTGCTTGAAAATATAAATAGTGCCCTTTATGGTTCCAATGCCAAGCACTTCATCAGTGTTTTTGACTTGAACTAAGCAGTGTGTCTCAAGGAAAATAACTCTGCCATTTATAGTCTTGGTAAGTTGACCCACTGACAACAGATTATGGGTAAACTCTGGAGCATATAACATATTAGTGAGTGTGATCTTGGCATTAATATGAGCATCTCCTGCCAAAAAAACCCAAATACTTGTTCCATCTGGAAGAAAGATCTTGATCGGAGTTTTCAATTGTCTCATATTAGTCAATAAGCTTGCTTGGCAACACATATGGTTGCTGGCACCCGAGTCAACAATTCAATCCAATTTATTTATCTCACTGGTCACACTAAAGGCATAATGACCTTGATAATCAATAGTATCATTTCCAATGTCTATCTCAGCTACATTTGCAACCTCTGGTGTACCAGTATTCATCTTATGCTCACCAGAAACTCTATGCTGTTGCATATAAGAGGTAAAGTGCTTAGCAATCTCAGCTTGTATAACTCTATCAAAGTCTGTGCGAACATGTTGTATAGGCATAGCAACACCAGACTATTTGCTAGCTTCTGTATGATCAACATGGTTTACCTTATGCTTTCCTTTATCTTCCTTGAATTTCTTGTACCAATCTGGTACACCATGTATCTCAAAACAGTCACTCTTCAAATGACCTGTTTTCCCACATTGATTACACCTCAACTTAGCCTTCTCCTCCTTAGTTAACTTCTTCTTAAAACCATCATTTTTGAAATATGGTTTCTGTCCTGAAAATAGAGCACTTTGCTCTGTCCCTTCAGATAAATGAGAAGACACTTGAACTTATTTCTCTAAAGTAACACCATGGAATAGGCTTGACTGGTGGTAGGTAAAGGACTCAAAATAAGAATCTGTTGCCCGATTTGTTCATATGAATCATTCAAACCCATCAAGAACTGCATCATGTGCTTCTCCTCTAAGTCTGTCTTAGCATCATCTGTAGCTGCACATGTGCAAGTTCTTGATGTTTTGAGCAAAGCAAGCTCATCCCATAGTGAACTCAGGTTATTAAAGTATGTTAGTACAAATTAAGTTCCTTAAGAAAATGATGTTATTTCCCTGCGTAGCTTATAAAGCCTTGGTCTATTTCTCTTGCCAAACCTCCTATTGAGTTCATCCCATAACTCTTTCGAGGTTTCAAGGTGTTGTAGTCCCCTAGATAATTCTTTCACCACTGAGTTACACAACCAATTAAAGACAAAATAATCGGCTTTGATTCATTGTTTGTGGTCAATAGAATCAACCCTGGGAATTGGTATACTTCTATCAATGAACCCCAACTTATTCCTAGCAAATAATGCTCTTTTAATCGATCGACACCATGAATGAATTTTTTTTCCATCAAATACATCAGTTGTAAGAAGCATTCTAGGATGTTCATGTGGTGCGAGATAAAGTTCATCATTGGCTAAAATTCGTGTGTCTAGCTGGATTATGAATAGCCATACCTCGCGCACCACATTGATGCGTCTCTGATTGTTCATTTTGAGATTCCACCGCGGGTTGAGCGCTGCTACTAGCGTCATTATCTAGATTGAAGCCAATTTCATCATCTCTGGCATTCCGCCACAAAAATTTTCTGTTTGCCTTCGTCATCTATCAGGATTTGATCAATCAATTGGTGAAAATTTACAAAATGTAAGGAAATTCTCAGAATCCGGCTCTAGATACCATGATAAAGCGCGGCATTTTCATGATATTTTGGAAGAGAAAATCTGTGTAATTTTTATTATTTCAGCTCAAGTTCAGAATTAAGAAACACAAACTATTTATAGTACAGATAATATGCTACAAAATATCTAGCTACTAGCAATGATCTACGACTATAAGTTGGAGCAGCAAATCCACCATCAATGGTTAGGGTTCACGATCCTTGTTGAGCATCATCTTGTATGCATGGATCGCCACGTCAGCTGGTCCCTATGCAAGGTAACTCTAGGTTGCATGGCACCCCATCCCTCCATCGTAGTCATGCATGGGAAGAAACTGCAATGAGGGATCATAATAATAGTATTAACCAACAAGAGTTCATCAAAATCCGTTATCGATTTTTTTAATGATGTAATTAATAATTACGTGAATATAATAAAAAAGTACATATATAAAAGGTTGCCGTTAATTCATATGTATTTCATCAATCAAGGGTGGATTTGCTTTAAACGCAATATATTGTTGTAGGGAAAGGAATAAAGGATCATCGGTCCTGCCCTTAAGCACGCCAGGTTGTGCTGTCTACTTATTTCTTTTTCATTTATTGGTGGCTGGATTCTTTTAATTTTTAATTCATAGTTTCGTAAAACTTCTAGAATAATTATTCTATAATTAGAGATTATGATCATTTTTTAGTCATTAAATTTTTAGATTTTTGTTGATATAGCTGATAATTAATTATGGCTTATTATTTCATAACTAGGCTTATAACTGTTTTGCAGCTTTTAGTTTTTAATTATCAAGTAGGGTTGATTATTTCAAAACTTAGGGTCTACGCATAGTTAATTTCCGTTTACGAGTTTTAAATTTTTATTGATTGTTTCGTAATTAGAATTGATTATTTTTACACTTGTTAGTTTCATTTAAGGCTTAGTAGCGAAGAAATTAAAGGAACAATTTTTTTTTTTAATATTTGAACAAGTCAAATTTAACTCAACTACGCACCATTAATGAAAAAAAAAATAAAAAAAAAGTGACATTGCTACCATTTTAGCTTCAAGAAAGATGAGAGATGAATTAATAAATAATTGATTGATGAAAATTAAATGGACGGTTGGATTTGGAGTTAGTCGTAGCCTTGAACCCAGATCGATTGGTTGGGAAAATTGATAAAAGATGTTGGCAAAACATTAGTATTACTGCTAAATTAGATATTAATTGGGTATGAAGAATTACATGAATAAATTCTAAAAAATAATAATTACGTGAATAAGAGGAGGACATATTTAATTCGAACTGCAAAATTGAGCCAACATAATCTAGAGGGATTGTTGAATTACAAAAAAAAATGGATTTCCCATGAAAAGAGGATCTTACACGAGGATTAGATTTTTTTTATAACGTGTAATTTAATTAAATCCGCATATTTATCATATTATTTAATTTTGTTTAAAATAACAATTTGACTATGATTTTGCTTGATTGATTAAGGTTGTTGCTATTTGCATTACAAATATTACTCTTTGCACTTTACTTACTTTATGCATTTCACATTTTACTCTATATACCACACTCTATAATTTATTTACCTTTCATTCTAAAAAATATCATTTAATCATCGATGAGAAAAAAGAGAGGAGGGGAGAAAAACCGTCGGGTTCATCTCCTTCCTCCTCTCCCACCAAGTCGCGATCGCTACCACCAGCTCTGACTGCCGCTGCCCATGCACCCTCCTCTCTATAGTAAATATGAAGATTCAACACCACTCCCACATCAATTACGTCGCCTGCGAATCTAAGATAGTTTACGATTCGAAAAATATTTTTCAAACTATTATCAACGAATTTGAAAAATATTTTCCAAACATGTCATGTAAATTCGAAGACCCATTTTCAAAACTCTGTAACTCAATTCCAACTAAATTTTTCAAACTCATTTTTCTCAAATTTGAGATTCAAAAGATGGAACTGGATTTTTTTGAATTGATTTTCTCAAAAAAATAAATAAATTGTGGATTGATAAATTAAATTGGATTTATTATAGAAAGTGACAAATTGGTTGCGACAGCGGTGGAGAGGCTGCCGGAGAAGGACGTGAAGAAGAAGAAGAACGGTGTAACTGTTCTTCCTTATCAACTCTTTTTTTTAACTTTTTTTCAATTTTTAAGGATATTTTAGTAAATTTATAATTAATTAATATTGAATAATTTTAATTTGTAGTGCAAAAAATAAAATTTATAGTGTAAATAGCAACACTATTGATTAAACTAAAAAAATTGACTTTATTGGCTATTAGGCCTTTAGTTAATCATTGTTTTCATAATTAGAGTTTAATATTATCTTTAATTTTGAGCACTTGCTTTATTAATTAATTTTTGAGTATTTTATAGGATATATTTTAAATTTTAGTTAATTATTTTGATTAGGGTTGTTTGTAATTGAATTTCTTTGTTTGAGAAAATTAAAATAATGAAACGATGTCTAAAGGACACAGTTTAGAAGGTAATGTGCACAGAGGATCCACTATCCAGATCCAAAAAAGAAGAAGCGCTAAGTTTTGAATTATTGATGAAGTGGGGTCGGAATTTGAAAGCATTAATTTTGGAGTTTTTGTGTAAAAGTCCAATCAATTATTACGACATCTTTGACGACTTCCTTTTTACTTGTCGTTTTTTCCTTTTTTTAGTCATCGGAAACGCGTTTTGCGTCTTACGAAATTATTACATGTTCAATTGGAAAATAGATTTAGAAGACTACTAAGACTGTTTATGTTTATCAGCAACCACAACAACCACCCAACCATCTAATTTTTTTAATATTTAATTAATTTTTCTCTCTTCCACATTACTATTACTCATCACAACCCAACCACATTAATTTTGATAGTTTATCAATGACCACTCAACCAACCAACCACAATATTATATATAATTATTTTTATATATAATTTTATGAAGTATATCAACTTGTTAAAATAGGAGAAAAATGGAGGTTTGAGATTGAAAATTGATAAAGTGTAGAAATGAGAAATTTTTCTTGTGTGTATAATTATGCCGAAATGAGCTCAATTTATAGAGGATGCAAAAAGATAAATTTTGGTATAATTATTTTTAATTTTCATAAAATCCAAAAAATATTAAAAATCAATTAAAAATATATCAAATTAAAATTAGACCGGCCAATCATTAGCTGCCATGTGTCTTTTTTTGAATAAAAAAATAGGGACACCACATGGTCTCTCTCGGTTGATGGTTGATCAATTTGTGGCAATGGTTGGTTTCACTTTTTTTTTTTTAATACCTAATTACCTAGATGGCATGACCATGGTAGAGACATGGTCACCGATAATGATAGTCTAAGGCAGCTCCCATTTCACTATTTTGCTGCTTAATTAATCTCTAAGGCCATCTCCAGCAGTCTGCACTATAATGCATCATCACTATCACTAAAACGCAGCAGATTCTCAATTTCATCCCCAACAGTTTACACTGTAATTCTACACCAAAAGAGAATATTCCAGAATATTCCTTTTATTTTATTTACAACTATTGTTTTATAATTGATAACATATAATGATTTATAAAATTTCATTTAATGAATATCTATATTTAAATTCAAATTTTCATAATAATTATGAAAATTTGAGATTATTAGGAAAATATTTGTATCTTTATATTTTATTTTATGCGTATTTTTATGTTTTTATTTTAATGTACTTTTATCTATTTTAGTATTTTTATGTATTTCTAGGGAAATACTTGTATCTTTTTATTTTATTTTATGCGTATTTTAATATTTTTATTTCATGTACTTTTATCTATTTTTCGTATCTTTATTTAGTTTTATTATTGGTGTAATTTTATTTATTTTAGTATTTTTTATTACTAGCTTAATTTTTATTTAATTTATTTTTATGCATCAACATTTGTATTTAATTAAATTTATCATATATAAAAAATTTTAATATTAATTATAACACATTAATTAAAATACAATACAAATAATATACACAAAATACAAAATCAAAACAATAAAAAAAAAAAAGATGGATGCCGTCGAGGAGAGAGGGACGATATATATACCGTCCCTCCCTCCATTCCCCTAAAATGTCGTCCTGGATGCAGCTGCGTTGGAGAGTGAATCCGCAACAAAATAGTGAAATGCCGTCACGCTTGGAGATGCTCTAAGGGGAGTACTATCCTGGTCGGTATTTTGCTGCAATGGAGAGAGATATATACTGTCCCTCCTCCTCAACGGCATTTGTTTCTTTTTTTTTATCTTTTGTTTATTGTTTTATTTTATATTTTGTGTATGTTATTTATATTGTATTTTAAATAATGTGTTATAATTAAAATTAAAATTTGTTATATATGATAAATTTAATTAAATACAAATATTGATACATAAAATTAAATAAAATAAAAGTTAGGCCAACAATAAAAAATACTAAAATAAATAAAATTACACCAACAATAAAACTACATAAAAATACAGAAAATAGATAAAAGTACATGAAATAAAAATATTAAAATACACATAAAATAAAATAAAAAGATACAAATATTTCCCTAAAGTTACATAAAAATACTGAAATAGGTAAAAGTACATTAAAATAAATACATAAGAATACGCATAAAATAAAATACAAAGATACAAATATTTTCCTAATAATCTGAAAGGCCACTTCCGCTCCCTCCAAGATCGGAAAAATTCCCAAACATAGTAAAGTTGCTAGAGTTGGCTTGTTCTGCTTCTTTCCGTTTCTGTAAAATTTGTAGTTGTTGCGAGCGGAAGTATTCACGTCGATCAGGTTCAGCGATCATGTCCAAGTTGAGCATCAATATGTTGTCTTCTATCACTGTCTTTTTCAGTTCATGCTTTTCTTTTTTAAAGAGAGCATCTTCTGCACGTTGAGGATGAACGAGATCTTGATGCATCAATTGAAGAAGCAAGGGACGTGCCACCACCAGATGTTGAATTTGTTCTTGATGAAAATGCTCAATTTCAAAATTTTCGTGCTTGGTTTAGAAAAATTCAAGATGTAGAAGCACATTTCTCGCTTCGAAATGCATTAATTGATCATTTGTGGGAGGAATATTCTAATTCGGAGAATTAGAATATATTATCATGTAACTTTATGTTTGTTTTTGTAATATTTTAATGAATCGTATTTTAATTTTATATTAATTCAAATATATTTGTTAAAAAAAATATTTTCATAATTATTATGAAAATTTGAATTTAAATATAGATATTCATTAAATGAAATTTTATAAATCATTATATGTTATCAATTATAAAATAATAGTTGTAAATGAAATAAAGAAATATTCTGGAATATTCTCTTTTGGTGTAGAATTATAGTGCAAACTGTTAGAGATGAAATTGAGAATCTGCTGCATTTTAGTGATAGTGATGCTGCATTATAGATATTTTTTTTAAAATACACATGATAAAAATACAATTATTGAAATACCAGATAAAGATAATGTTGAAATAAGAATATCATCAAATCGTCTTGTTTATCATTGATGCCACTCAAAAAGATTTTACATATACTTACTTAAACTTCCTATAATTTTACAGAAAACCAGATATGTATATGCATTTAGTAATTGGATGCAAGACTAACTATTATTATTATTATTATTATTATTATTATTATTATTATTATTATTATTATTATTATTATTACTATAGGCGATGGTTTAAATAGCACCAATTACACACAAGTTATGGTTTCCGGCATTAATTGTAAGACAATTATTTGCATGCATAAGGTGCATATAAGACTTATTTCAGATGAGTGAATTAAATTCGTGGGTCAACGCGAGTTAATCTGCGTTGACTGAGTCAACCCGTAACAAAAAAAAAATCTTTGTAAACTCATTATCAACAGAAGCATAACTGCACACTCACACGATCTTTGCCGAGAGATAGGAGCATTCGGTGGAACCGGTGAACTACACTTGCTTCTGGATAGATGTGTGGGACAGAGGGCTCGTGGTACCTGCTGCCCACCCTTCCTCCTCTGCTTTGAGAATCGTGTGAACGGTAACACTAAAACATATCACTCAAAATTCGAAAAGTATTACATGTATCATTAAAAAGTAATGCGTCTGCTACTTATCTTATACTAGTTTATTTAGTTCGAATTGTAATTTTTTCCATTCCAATTAATGTTTAGAGTTTATGAATTTATGTTTTTTTTAGGGTTCATAATTTTTTTAGGAGTTTATTTTGTATTTTTTAGGGTTCTTTAGAGATTTATTTTATGTTTTTAGGATATTTTTTTTGGGGGGGGGGGGGGAGAGGGGGGTAGGGGGTTTATTTTGTATTTTTTAGGATTTTTTTTTGTGGGGGGAGGGGTTAGGAGTTTATTTTGTGTTTTTTAGAGTTTATTTGAGGAATTTTTAGGGTTTATTTTATGTTTTTTAGGGTTTTTTTTTTTTGTGGAGGGAGGGTTTAGGGGTTTGTTTTATTTTTTTTATGGTTTATTAATTCCATTTTATGATATAAATTCATATTCATTTCAAATAAATCAAAACAATTCACTTTAATTTTATAGTTCACTAATTTTATTTTAGGATATAAAATTTTGGGGAAAAACAAAAAAAATAGAAAATTAAAAAAATGAAAAAATAAAAAATTACGCCCAATTAAAAAAAAAAAAAGGACGGGCGTCATGCACCGCCCATGCACCGTCTGAAATAAGGTGCTATTTACACCTTGATGTACACAAATACTTCTCTAATTGTAAAAGGTTATCCCAACAACATAAAACTTTTTTTCAAGTACAAAAATTGTTGTTGCGGAATACGTCACCAATGCTAGGGTACAACTTTTTTTTTTAGAAACATGTTAAGATATGTGTAACCAAGATGTACTGTGGTTATTTAGATTAATATATTGTGGTAACTTATTTAACTTATGTCTCATTTATATAGGTTGATTTGATTTTTTACTATGATTAAGAAAAATATTGGAAAAGACAATTAAATAGGTAAATTTCCTAATATGCTTATATTTATTTCTTTGACAATGAACTAATGCTTAAAATAAACATGAAAAAAAACTGAACTCTCGGTTCTGACAAAGTTGTGATCAAAGTTGTATCTGAAGTTGAGACAACTTTGTATATGCAGCGGAATTTAGAAACACGCAATGGATTGGAAAATTTCACGAGATTATATTTCTATAATCTCGCGAAGTGCCTCAGGGCAAAATATTCACTATATGTATTTGTAAATTACAAAAACACTACAAGTAAACTCTTACTAAACTTAAGACACTTTATCTCTTCCTTCACAGAAGGTTGTGACTAAAGTTGTCTTAACTAACACTTGTAGAAAACTAATATCTCTCAATACAGATCTGAAAAATATCTCTAAGAATTCGTATCTAAACTCTATACGACTGATCCCTATTTATACAAACTAATTACTTGATTTCTACTCATATATCTTGCACGAAAACCACTCCCTCCATCTCTCTTTATCTTTAGCCGCAAGCAACAAACTTCCCATGAAAATAGGAACAAACATATCTTGGACTTTATCTTCAAGACTTGGTCAAATCACATGTCCGTCCAAATATTAAATTTCCTGCAAAATAAAATAAAAGAAAGACAAAAACAAAAACTATATCCAAAATAATAAACCATACGGTTTCAACAATCTCCCCCTTTTTGTCTTTCTTCCCAAAACAACTCCAAGCATTCAGCAAAATCATAAACTCCCCCTAAACATATACTTAGAATATACTAAGCAACACTACAGAAATCAAACCCAGATTTAGACAACAATTACTCCCCCTGTCGTGCAAACTTCAATCATAAAAACCATCAGACTAGAGTAATATCCCAAAAAGATCTTTATCAAAAAGATCCATAGTTAAATCTGCATCTGCATCCAAGCATAAAAACTGTACTGTTTTGAGAAAACACAAAATAAATAGAGAAATAATTGTTTTGAAACTGTTTAGATAAACACCATCATAAAAACTGCAACATACTGCAGCTCTTCTTCCTTCTTCCTTCTTCCTTCTTCTTTTCTTCTACTCCTCCTCCTCCTCTTGCTCATCAGTTCCCTCCTCTTCACTTGTTGCTGCCCTTGCCCTTCCTCTGCCTCTGCTACTGCCTTCTCCACTACTAGTCTCTCCCCCTTTTTGGGAAGAAAGAAGGCGCTGAAATACTTTTCTTTGCTTGGCAAAGATCTCTATCTGGGCAGTATAGAGCTCAATCTGTTCCTACAAAACAAATATAGGGATATAGCAAAGATGATCTGAAGATGGAGGAGCAGTCTCAGCAGTATCACTCCATGGAAGATCACGAGTTCTGGATTCAGCTAGAAAGGCTTTCTGAACAGTCTGGAGAGGAAGTCTGGCCGTGAGAATATCCTTCTTTGTGGGTTTAAACCCTTGGTCCAGGAGCATGTTGTAAATGAGAGAGGGGACCACCAATTTCTTGTTGGACTTTGTCATGGCAATCTCGGCAATTGAATTGAAAATATGTTGCCCTAGATTCACATTTTCTCCCATATACACCTTATACAATAGGCAAACATGCTCGAATGGCACCATCGTTGTGTTAGAAGTAGGAATCCAATTTGACACAGAGATTTTGTGAAGTGTTGAAAACAGTGATGTGAGAACCGAAGCAAGTTTATTCGGCTTCTTGTTAGCCACCCACATCTCAGTTTGGCCACCAGTTAACACATCAGCCATCTTAGCCTCCAACTCATCATCAACTCCCTCATCAGCTTCAATAACATTAGGTATTCCCAAAAATTTGTTAATCCTAGCCGGAGTAACTATGAATACCTTCCCACGTAAAAAGACTTTACCATATTGCTTAGAGGCTGGATTCCCAAAATCATGTGTCAAATTTGCATAGAAATACCTAACTACTTCAGCAACATAAGGCCTAGCATAAGTTACACTTCCCAACACTTTTCTTTTCTTCAAAAATTCAACCAAATTATATCCAGAAAAATCTTTTAAATCTACTACTCGATCATTCAAGATTTCCCTATTCTTAAAGAATTCCCAATTACGCTTAGCAAGATCTGAATAAAATAAGATTGAGTTAGCATTTGATACCTCTAAATCCGAATCAGAGTCAGCATCCTCCTCAGTTTGAGCAACACTCCGCTTAAATTTCTTCACAGCTTTTCCACGACCTTTCGAGGGAGAAGAGAAAGAGATCTTTCTCTTGCCCTTTTTTGAAGCAACAGTCTCTTCAACTTCATCATCAGCCTCAGAATCTGAAAGAGTCTGTTCACCCAAATTATCATCTGACATCTTTTCTTCACACTTCTCCTCCTCTTCGGCTTCACTGATGATCTCAATTGGCTCCACCGGAGTTCTCGAGGAACTGCCGGTCACATGAAGACGCTTGGACCGTCTAGTTGGAGGGGCCTTCTTAAACTTTGTCGATTTTTTCTTGGGCGGTGTATGTGTCGGAGTAGACTTCTCAGACATCTCTTCCTTTGTTTATTCTTCAATTTCAGAAAATGGAACCTCAATTGGACCTTCATTGTATGTGTTTCCTTCATCGGAAGGAAGAAACGGGTCAATTTGTTCTTCGGTGAGGATAGGAGTGTCGAGGACTGGAGTATCAAAGGTCGACATGACTACCCCGTCAGGAGCTAGAATAATGGCTCGCTCTGAAGATGGGAAGACCGGAAAAGGTTGGACTGGAGAGGGCGCCGGTAGAGATAGGGGTTTCGACTGAACTTCCGAACAACTTCCTAACTCGGGGGAAATATCCATAGGAGCATTACCTCTCGAAGGGGATAGGGGAACCTTTGGACGAATAACAGGAGAAGATTCTGGAGACAAAAGAGGAAAAGGGTTGGAAATGATAGGTTGCGGATGAGAGAGAAATGAAGGTTGCGGGGGGGAGGTTGAGAGATGGCGAATGTATGCTGAGGCTTCGGGATTGCTCAACAATTCTTGAATCTCCTTTAATTTCTCAGAATCCATGGTGGAAAGGGATGAAGACGAACAGATTTGGGGAGATGAAAAGGTTTGGAAGGGTTTTTGAACAGTGAATAGTAGAAGAATAGAGAAAATCTGGGAGAAAGTGACTGAAGAGAGAGAGAGAGAGAGAGAGAGAGAGAGAGAGAGAGACTCTTTTATATTAAAAGATATACGATTCGCCACAAAAATAAGGATGGATATATAGTATCGATAGATACCCACCTCCTTCAAAATAGGAATCAATTATATTAAAGATATAATCAAACCAGATATTAAAGATAGAGTAAGATACACTTCCAGATAAATTCAACTGACTTTCAAAATTTTCCCGGGTTTTTTTTATATATAATTAACCAACTATTGTCAAGAAAATTTTATTATCAGAATACTTTTGTTACATCATAGAAAACTTTTAAAGAAGAGAAACAGATGATGAATAGATGAATAACCAAAAGAATCTTATCAAAACCATTTATCTAAGATCTTTGATCTAGTTATATGATTTTATAAGAACGATCATGATTTCACCTTAATACAGGCTTTTTCATCATCGAATCTGTTCAACTTCACAGTTAACTATGATATACCAAAAGTGTGACAACAGTTGGGTCAACTGTACTTTTCATATAGAACGCAAGCCAAGAGATTTCCTCAAAATTGAGAATCTCTCATAGCTTAAAGTTTTGTAAATAAATCTGTCAGTTGATTATCTGTACTAATATACTCTAACTTTAATAGCTTCTTTTCAACTAAATCCCTAATAAAATGATACCTTAAATGAATGTGCTTGGATTTGGAATGATGAACCGGGTTCTTTGCAAGGTTAATGGCACTTGTATTATCATAGAGCATCACCAAGGAATTGCTTTCCAGGCCATAATCATCCAACATCGACTTTAGCCATATCAACTGCGTTGAACAGCTCCCGGCGGCCACATATTCAGACTCGGTTGTGGACAAGGAGATACAGTTTTGTTTTTCGCTGTGCCAAGAGATGAGGTTGTTTCCTAAATAGCAACATCCTCCACTTGTACTTCGTCTATCATCTATCTCTCCAGCCCAATCCGCATCACTGTATCCAACAAGATCTGTAGTTGTGTCCTTCGTGAACCATAGACCCAATTCACATGTTTCGGCCACATACCGAATGATCCTCTTTACCGCCTTAAGATGTTCCTCCTTGGGACAGGACTGAAATCGAGCACATGCACACACACTGTACATGATATCTGGTCGACTGGCGGTCAGATAAAGGAGACTTCCGATCATATATCTGTATAAAGTTGGATCAACTTCAGGTCCAACTGCATCCTTTGACAACTTTTTAGTCGTACTCATGGGAGTCCTCATGTGCTTTGCATTCTCCAAATCGAACTTTTTTACAAGATTTTTGGCATATTTTGTCTGTGAGACGAAAACACCATTTTCCTTTTGTTTGACTCGAAGTCCAAGGAAGTTGCTAAGTTCACCGACCATACTCATTTCAAAAGATGTGGACATTGCTTCAACAAATTCCTTCAAAGCTTTCTCACTTGTCGATCCAAACACTATATCGTCGATATAGATTTGAGCGATCGTGAGTAAATCTTTTTCTTTCTTGAGGAATAATGTTCTATCGGCATGACCCCTGAAAAATCCAAACTCAAGCAAAAATTCGGTTAACCGACTATACCAAGCTCTTGGAGCTTGTTTTAGTCCGTACAACGCTTTATGTAATTTATACACATGATTTGGATTGGTTGGGTCTTCAAAGCTTTTGGGTTGTTCTACGTATGCTTCCTCTTCTAGAACTCCATTTAGAAATGCTGCCTTAACATCCATTTGATGAAGAGTAATGTTAAGATAACATGCAACGGCAAAAAGTAACCTGATGGACTCTATTCGTGCAACGGGAGCAAAAGTCTCATCATAGTCAATCCCCTCTACTTGAGTGTAACCTTGGGCAACTAAGCGGGCTTTATTTCTAATGACATTTTCAAATTCATCAATTTTATTTTTAAATATCCACTTAGTTCCTATCACATTTATCCCTGAAGGTCTAGGCACAAGTGTCCAGACTTTATTTCTAACAAACTCAAGTAGCTCGGCTTGCATGGCACTAATCCAAAACTCATCTTTTAAAGCCTTATTTACGTTCTTGGGTTCAATCATGGATAAGAAAACAACAGCACCAACTTCATTGAATACACAAGACATGCATACCATCCTTACCATTTCCTTGTAGTTAGCAGGAGCTTTACCTCTAGTTCTGACCCCTTCGTGTACATCTCCAATGACTTGATCAATTGGATGATCTTTGCGAATCTTCCTTTGTGGGTCTCTCCTAGTGTTTCCCTGAACTACTTCTAGAAATTCTGACTCGTTTAAGTGGGAATTTGATCCAGATCTTTCTGTAGTTGTATCATCATCTGTCTCTGAAGTGGGCTCAACTTCAGTGTTGGCTCTTCCTTCTATCTCAGTGGTCTTTCCTGTCCTTCCTTGTATCTCAATCAGATCGTTAGTATCTTCTTCAGGAGTGTATAGGCTGGCAAAATCATCAAATCTTACATTAACACTTTCCATAACAGTTTTTGTTCTGAGATTATAGACACAGTAAGCATGACTATTAAGAGAATAACCAATGAACACACCTTTATCACTTTTGGGATCAAATTTGAACAAATAATCCCTATCATTCAAAATGTAACAAACACAACCGAAAATATGTAGGTATTTAAGGTTGGGTTTTTTACCATTTAGAATTTCATATGACGTCATGATGGTTCCGGTTCTTAAGTTTACACGATTACTTACATAGCATGCAGTGTTTAAAGCTTCAGCCCAAAAACATTTAGACAACTTCTTAGAGTGTAACATGATAGTGGCCATCTCTTGCAAGGTCCTATTCTTTCTTTCAGCTACACCATTTTACTGGGGGTGTTTTAGGAGCAGAATATTCATGATGAATGTCTTCTTTTATGCAAAAGTTTAGGAGTTGAAGATTTTCAAACTCCCTACCATGGTCAGATCTAATTCTTTTAACGCAAGAATGATAGAAATTTCTAACCTTAGCATATAATTCTAAGAAAGCATCATAGGTTTCACCTTTGTCACTTAGAAATTTTACCCAAGTGTACCTGGAGAGGTCATCAACAATCACAAAGGAATACCATTTACCTCCAATGCTTTCTACCTCTGCTGGCCCCATAAGATCCATGTGAAGCAATTCAAAACAGCTTTGTGTAGCAAAAGGTCTCTCAGAAGTTGTCACAACTGGATGTGAGGCTTTTACTTGTTTTCCCTTTTTGACAATCTCCACACAGACTTGGATTTGAGACGTTCAGCTTTGGCACTCCAAGAACAGCATTGAGTCTCTGAAGATTCTCCATGTTGCGGAAATTGGTATGCCCCAATTTTTTATGCCAAAGTTGTACGTCATTTACCTGTGCACTCAAACAAATTTTTCTTTTAGTTTCATAAATATTATTAGAAGATCTTACCCCAGAGATTACATGTTTGTCATCAGTGTCAACCACAGTACAACTTTACTTATCAAAGACGACAGTGAAGTTGTCATCACAGAGCTGGCTGATACTGATGAGGTTTGTTGTAAGACCTTGGACGTGTGATACATTGGCCAGCTTTTGAAGACCAGGACTGTTCAAGATACCATGTCCTACAATCTTGCCATTCGTTCCTCCCCCAAATGTAACTTCGCTACCATTGATCTTTTGGTAGTTGGTCAGATAACATTGAGATCTAGTCATGTGGTGAGAACACCCGCTGTCAAAGTACCAAGTTGTCGAATTATTAGATACTGATGCAGTGAAGACAACTTTACAGGTGTCTTTGGAGGTGGCTTTGGGTTTTCAGACAAAGTTCTTAGTTTTGTCACCTTTGACTGAAAGACCTGATTTTGAGGCTTGTGTTCTCAAATAAATCTCCTTTTTATGTTCTTGCAAAAACTTATAGCAGAAAGGTTTTATGTGTTCAGGGAGAAAACAATAGTGACAAACAAATCTCCTACACTTCTTACTCACTGATGAAGTGGAATGACCTTCTTGAGCTTTCACAAAGGGTTTTCCACTTGTGGACAGAATTTGAGTAAAGGTAGTTTTTACAGTTTTATCATAACCTATGCCATGAGAAGTTACCTGAGTGTGTGCAAGGACTTTATCAAGTTTAGAAGTACCTGCATTGAACTTTTTGAATGTTTCCTTTGCAAGATTGAGTTAAATCCTCATATCATCAATCTCTGCATCTTTCTTTGTCAACAATACTTCCAATTTTGCAAGGGACCCCTTCTGACTAGTGGATTCCTCATTGAGTGACTCAATTTCCTTACACTGTTTGATCCACTTAGCATACAGCTCCTTGTAGAGTTCCTGCAACTTTATTAGCAACTCCAGAGTTTCTTTCTCAGTAACTTCTTCTTCCTCATCTGCAGTGGTTATTACAGTATTGAAACAGAAAAGAGTTTCATAATAGGACTCATCATACCTGTCAGAAGTTATCTCAACTTCTGTGAGCTTTGAGTTAACCACTTCAGAGCATACTGCAGTTAAGGCTGCGTGCTCGTTGGTTGCGTCATCTGAGATTTCTTCCATAAATATTCCTGAAGTGTCCAGCTCACTGTCGCTAAGAGATAGGAATGTGACAGGCTTTCCTAGTTTTCTAAAGGTGTTGGCACATTCGTTAGCAAAATGCCCATAACCTTTGCACTCATAGTATTGGACAGTGGAGAAATCTTTCACTTCCTTTGGTCTAAAGTGATCTGATGCAGCACGCTTCATGATCTTAGGATCTTTTCCAGGTGAGTTCATTTTTTCATAAATAACCAAACGTCCAGACGAGTCATAACGAGGCTTGCGTTGTTCAGCACCTCCCTTCTGTTGTTTTTCTCTGTTAGCTCGAATGAGAGTGTTTAGTCTTCAGGTGAGAAGAGCATAATCCGGATTCTTTTCACATATTTCTTCAAGATCCTCATCCTCTTCTTCATCATAAGCTGAAGTTGACCTTCAAGTTGACCCGGCTGTCAGGGCAATTCTCTTTTTCTTTGATCCACCCTTCTCATTCATTTTCATTTCGTAGGTCTTCAAGTCATTCATTAGCTTTGTGAAGTCCAAACATCCGGTGGTTGTTGTCGTGTCACTAGCAACAACCTTCATATCAAAACGAGGTGTTAGAGTTCGCAAGGCTTTAGAAACTAACCTTTTGTTGGTGATTGGATCACCAAGATCAGTACACTCATTTGCAATCTCAAGCAATTTGTTGCAATATTCTCCAACTGTTTCATTTTCCACCATCTTCATGTTCTCAAATTTTGTGATGAGAATACGATGATGTGATTCTTTAATTCCAACATCGCCTTCGCAATGTTGTTGGAAGATATCCCATGCTTCTTTGGCCGACTCACAATTTCTTATGAGTTTGAACATCTGAATGTCCAAAGAAGACTGAATTGCATTGAGTGCCTTGTCATTAAAGGTAGCATCTTCGTTTTGTGACCTGGTCCATTCTTCTGGAGGGGTACGAATTGTATCTCCTTCAGCATCAATGGTCTTGGGATGCGTCCATGCCTTTTGAACAGCATTCCATGCTCTTGCATCAATGGATTTGATGCATGCTCTCATTCGAACTTTCCAAAAGGAATAGTTCATGCCATCGAGAACAGGAGGTTTGTTGAACAACGGGTTTGTACAATCCATTGTACTCACGAAAACAGGATCACCACTTAGTGTGTCAAGTGTTCGCTCTGATACCAAATGAAAAAAAACCGAACTCTCGGTTCTGACAGAGTTGTGATCAAAGTTGTATCTAAAGTTGAGACAACTTTGTATATGCAGCGGAATTTAGAAACACACAATGGATTGGAAAATTTCACGAGATTATATTTCTATAATCTCACAAAGTGCCTCAGGGCAAAATATTCACTATATGTATTTGTGAATTACAAAAACACTACAAGTAAACTCTTACTAAACTTAGGACACTTTATCTCTTCCTTCACAGAAGGTTGTGACTAAAGTTGTCTTAACTAACACTTGTAGAAAACTAATATCTCTCAATACAGATCTGAAAAATATCTCTAAGAATTCGTATCTAAACTCTATACGACTGATCCCTATTTATACAAACTAATTACTTGATCTCTACTCATATATCTTGCACGAAAACCACTCCCTCCATCTCTCCTTGACTTTAGCCGCAAGCAACAAACTTCCCATGAAAATAGGAACAAACATATCTTGGACTTTATCTTCAAGACTTGGTCAAATCACATGTCCGTCCAAATATTAAATTTCCTGCAAAATAAAATAAAAGAAAGACAAAAACAAAAACTATATCCAAAATAATAAACCATACGGTTTCAACAATAAACATATTAAATAGGTGTATATATTAGTATATGAACTAGATATATTAGTATATGAACTAGATATATACAAAATTCAACATATGTATTGAGATATCCAAAAAAGAAAAATAAATTTATATGAATGGAACGAAGATAGTATATATAATTTTGAGTCGACGTTGTAATTGCAAATTAATAAATGTAAGTCCGTATTGTAAATATAACATTTTAAAGTTCATGTTGAAAACTAAAATTCAAGTATAGTTCGTAATATTTAAGCCAATTAAAGCGTCGAAACCCCAATATTTTCAGCAATAGTTTCCACCGACAATGATTACACAACTCAATTCTTGATATATAAGTCATCATCCAGTCTCTAGAAAATTTGATGGATGGTAAAACTCTGAAAAAACAAAACGTTGGAGATCCTAGTACTAATAAATATAAAGTATAGCATTACTGTGAAAACATTTGGGGTATTAAATACAACTAGTATTCCTCACATACGATGCACGAAAACCATTTTACGCATTTTAAGTTAATATAAATTATATATATATATATATTATATTTAAAACACAAACTAAAGAAAATGATAAATTGTCAATATTACACTTATTCCTCCAAGAACAGTAATAATAAAAAACGCGAGTGATCTAAAACAATAATAATCAAAACTCATCATTGTTGATTAGTTGTTTGACAAACCCCTCTTTATCACTCGAAAATTTGCAATCGAACTTCTCCATGACGTCATATCCCCATCTTCCAAAAAATCAAGCTATTGTCCACGACCACCATACTTGCTCAATCGCTAATAGTAAAATAAAATATAACTAATAAGTCAATATAACACAAAGAGAAAAAAAAGTATTCCCTCCGTCCCAATAGCAAGGTCCACTTGCTATTGGACACGGAGATTAAAGAAAAGTAGATTAGTTGTTAAAATAGTTGATAAAGTAGGTGGAGTCCATTTCTTTAAGGAGTATTATAATAAAAAGTAATATAAAGTAAGTGGGGTCCACTTTGATGTTGACATTAATTATTTCTATATTGGATAGTGGACCTTGCTATTGGAGTGAGATTGCTTGGAGGCCAAAGGTCACAGGTTCGAATATCCTCAATACCACAGGTCGTGTGTGTGAGTAAAAAAAAATAATAATAAAAAATAAACCATTCATAGTGTGTAAACTATAAATCAATCTCTCACCACACATTCTTCAAAATTTAATGGTCCACATATTTGGTCAAAGAGGTGGTGGCATTGTTGTAAATAAAATGAACTTCAAAAAAGAGGTGTCATTCTGGTAATTTTTTCGTCAAGGTTAAAATTAAAAAAAAACGGACTTCTAGAACGCGGGCTAACAGAGATATAATCATATATTAATGAACACATAATTTCATGTGCTAATGGAGTTTTATATGATTGAGAAGCTAGTCAAACGTATTTTTTAACAAAAATAATAATTAAAAAATACCACAGTGGACAAAGTTATTCTTATTTAATTGAAAATTGTTAGTTGTATTATTAATTTGGATTCAATCAACTAAATTTATGTCTTTGTATGGAAAATGAGATAAGTTATTATTTAGAATCAATTAAAGTCCAAGACTCCAAAGTGGATTTAAAGTCATTCAAATTCTACAAAGTTCTCTGTTTTTGTTTAATCTTGTATTAAACATGTATCGTTCCTTAGGCTTGAAATGCTTAATTAATAATTATGATGTTTGTTTTGTTTTTTCTTATATACAGTGCAATAATATGTTTGTTTTCAATATCCCGGTACGTGTGTGTGATGCGAAATCAAACATAAATGGGTAATATTGCAATGAATATCGGATTATTATTTTTTCACAAATTTTGATTTTTGAAGCAAATAAGATATAAGATTATTACTATAATACATGACTCTCTCTTATCACACCACATGTACCAAACGTGTCAGTATTAAATTTTGTTGTTGAAATTTAGAAAGAGAAATTGAGAATAGTTACTCCAATAAATAAAGAGAGAGAAGATAGAAATGAGAAAACCAAGCTTATTATATGCACATATATCTATACAGGAATAGGTTGAAATAAGTACTAATTATTCGTGTGAGAAATAAGAACCATGCTTATTTAATACAGTTTTATAGTTTATTTTATTACATTTTAGTGTTATTTTTTTTTATAAAAAAATTACAGCTTATCTTATTGTATTTTAGTGCTAGTAACAAATACAACAAGATAAGCTACAAGCTCATATTAAATAAGCATGGTTCATAGTTCTCATGCAAATAATTAGTACCCATTATAACCAACCCCCTATCTATGCATATTCAAAAAAATATGTATATATCTATCATCTATGCCATAGCAATTATAAGAATGTTATTATATACACTCAGGGTGGATACTACCGTCTACAGTATACACTTATGGCTCGTTTGCTAGATAGTATGATACAAGGTTGAATATGCTTGACATGAGATGTGTTATACCGTATACGATATCAATATCATGTGTTGTTTTGGTGTATTAAAATATATGTATTAATAATATATAGTTTGCTTAGATGTTTTAGATTCTATATAAAATTTCAATTCCTAAAATATCATTTAATTAGTTACCATACATTATGTAAATATTTTTTATTAATATCTGTAAGTTATTTTAGTCTGAAATTTTTAATAATTATGTATGGTATTATATATCTCACATGTAGGATGTGATATGTTATACCATATAAATTGTTAATACATATCGGGCCCTTGTATAATCATGACTTTATTATTGCTAATAAACATGATAGTAGGGTGTCATAGGTAGGGCTGTAAATGAGTCGAGCCCGAACACACATATGTTCAAGTTTGTTTGAAATGATATCGAGTTTTAAATTTTATGTTTGAGCTTGTTAGATTATCTATCGAGTCGAGCTCAAATGAGCTTTAATCGAGTCGAGCTCGAGTAGTTTGATATTTTTACACATGTTTGCTCATTTTTTACTTATTGAGCTCGAGTTCGAGTCGAACTTTAAATTTTATCGAACATAAAATTATGTTCAAGATTGTTTGATATGCTTATCGAACCGAGCTCGAACGAGCTTTTAACGAACGAACACGAGCCAAATATCGAGCTATTTGGTTTGATTTCCAGCCCTAGTCATAAGTATATATCTATTACAATCTTAGTACTACCTAACAAACAAACCCCTAATGTTATTTAGATGATAAATTTTTAGCCACCTCATGAGGTATTACCTTATTTAATATATCTTTTGCGACTTTATGTGTCTTAATAAATCTATTATAACATACAGAAGTGGGCCAATAGAGATATTGCGACAAATAAATAAGAACCTCATGAGATGACTAAGAATATCAGGATAACATTACTCACAACCATGATATGTTCACATATTTTTTAAAGGATAAATGCATATTTTGATCTTCACATCAAATGAGATATTTACAACGAAGCTCAAGTCGTTATACTTTTTATTTACGGTTATTTGTATTTAAAAACATAAACTTTAGATAATTTTACAATTATAGTGTTATTTTATACTTTTTACAAATAATTAAAACACAATATTCAATTATTTTTACAGTTACAACACCTCAATTTATTTCAAACCAGTTGAATACTCAAATCCAAATTCATATGGAGTATCAATTATATTTGAGTTTTTTTTTTTTTAATATGATTGCACACATGTAAATTTGGTTGTACATATCGGATAAATTAGTTGAAAAATTGAGCGTGTTGTAATTGCAAAAATCGTTAAAGTTGATGATTTATTTGCAACAATTAAAAAATAAAAATGCAATTGCTAAATGGTTCAAATATTGTGATTTTTAATATAAATAGTCATTTTACGCTGAACCAAAAAGTAAATAGCTAATTAAATAAAAATATATCAACTTAGGCAATGTTTGGTATACTGGTACGAATATACCCACATTAATAAAATCTGAATTGCTTTGAAAGATAATTGCGTATTAGCTATTTTAATTGTGTGTTTGGTTATTAAGATAAATATTCTATGATTGTTTCACACATCTATTTGGTACATTGTTTTATTTGGTAGATTAAGTTCTGAAATGAGTAAATTAGTTTAGGCAATGTTTTGTAGCCTAGATAAAGGCATATATACTGAGATTGCTACGCCAGAAACTGTATCCGAGGGGGCGTCGGATACATTATCCAGCCGAATCAGTAAATTACACCTCGGACCTCGCGTGAACGAATAATGACTACCAACCACACAGTTTTTACTGAATACCTATACTAATATGTCTTTATCCAGGCTACTAAACATTGCCTTAATTTTTATGCAAACAAAAGTTGAAGGACCTAATATTTAAAAATATAAGTACAAGAATCAAATCTAAGAAAATTAGTAGAGAAACTTAAATCTACTTTATTTATTTTATATAAAAAATCTAAAAGTTAATTATGATAATATAAAATTTAAAAAGAACGCCGACTGCATTACTGTACGTCTTTAGCCTTGAAATAAATCAAGATTCCATATTCCAATTCCTTTGCCGGCAATTTGGGTAAAGTCGATGCTGTTCTTGCCACGGCTGCTACTCAAAATTTCCAAAGTAGATATAATGTAATATTTTTAAATCATATTTTATATGTAATTAATACACACGAAGATATGAAAAATGTGTATACCAATATTTATTTTCAAAATGAGGATATTGTTTTATAAAATTCTTACGATATTATCTGGAAATTTTAAATAATAAAGAAATCATATTCACATATAAAAAATATATTGAGATACACATTTTTAAATTCCTCATATTAATTATAGTATTATACATGAAATATCACTAATGGGCTATGGCATGGTTAGCATGGAATTTTCGCTCTTCTATTTTTATTTTTTTCATTTTGAGGGGAATTTTTCCGTTAATTTGGAGAAAATAAAATATATTTAGATATAAAAAAATGGTTTTTGTAGAAAAGTTAGGTGGGGCGTCGCTGTCGAAGTGAACGTGTCGGCACGCGACCTCACGAGTCAGCTGGCGTGACAACTGCGACCTACCCCTACAATTATTTTATCAATATCTAAATAACAATAATACAAAAAAGTCAAGCTCAACTATGTTAAATTATTGTACATCATCTGACATCGACTATATTGGGGTTGCGAAAATACGGTTTTACCCTACAAAATATCAACGATAATCAAGCGGGTCCGCCGTTTTTGTTTTTTTTTTGTTAATTTTACTTGTTACAAAAAATATATAATGAAAATACTTTTAATTTCAACTTTCTATCGGTTTTCTATCTCAAATTTAATTTTCTCTATTTTTTTGCTTCCAGATACTATGTTTTGACCTTTTTTTTATTTTAAAACTAACCAAATATTTAACAGCCATTTAATTTTAGACTCAAAAAATTGAAACATATTATTTGGGACAAAAAAATTTGAGAAAATTAAACTTGGGATGAAAAGTTTTTGTTGAGACCAAAATTTTACATATCAATTGTTTTGAGATTTTCTTTAATTTTCTATTTTATTTTTTAATTTATTGTACTGTAGTTTAATTTTACATTTGTTATTTAGATTTATCCTAGATTTATTATAATTTTTAGTATTTATTTTTCAAATAATCATTTTTTTTGTTTTCCTTTTTAGTGTTTTGCCTCAAAATATATCAAATAAATTATTTAAAAATAAAATTTGAGAGGTTTTTTTTAGCAAGGGTGGATAAGATAAATTTTAAAATAACAATTAATAACTAAAAAACTGAAAATTAAATGTTAAGAGATTATAACAAACCTTAATTGGATAGGGTGAATGTTAAATAACAAATGTAAAAATTAAACTAAACTACAAGAAATTGAAATTAAAGAAAAAACTCAAAAAAATGACAGGGCAATAGAGAAAATGCAATATGGAAATGCAAAGCGATTTCATTCGGCTAAAACTGCTGGGATAGAAGATCCTCCACTTTCCTGGTTCAATATGCAAATATTTTTACTAATTAGTTGTACTTACCTCTAAAAATTTTATACATTTCAAATAATTTTTTATATGTAGCATAGTAGCATACACCATAATAAAAGCGTATTCTACAAGTGATTTTACATATGTGAATATTATTAATTATTATTATTATTATTATTATTATTATTATTATTATTGTTGTTATTATTAAATTTGAGTGTTTCAACTCAAATTACATATATTTTATGGAGTTGTTCTTTAGACTCAATGTTAACAGGTTAATAATTATAAAACTAATATATTTCAAATGATTTATTAATATGGTCAAAATACTTTTAGTTGTTTATAACTTTTTTTATTCTCAAGTTTAATTTTTCTATTTTTTTTAATTTGAATATTGATCATCACGAATCTAGATTAACACCTTTTGATGTATTTTAGGAAGTTACGTGCGCGTATTATCTATCAACTTTTTTAACTAAAAATATAAATTAAGATTATTTTGAATGGCCTGTTACTGTTAGTTAATTGTTAGTGGAACGATAGAAATGGCATGTATTCAACTCTTGCACTTGTTAGGCAAGGCACGAACAACAAATTGGTGGTGACGCGTTTCTCTCTCTCACAGTTAAGCCGCCTCTTCAAAATTTCTCAATAAATAAATTAACAAAGCTGTGGAGCATATTTCATTTCTTTTTTTGAACTTGTATATACTATCTCAAATTTTATTTTATCGAAAAGAAATCCTATATTCTAAAATATCTTATTCTTTTATTCTCAGGGTAGGTCTTCCGGACATCATTTGTATATGAATTTTATATTAAATTATTATAAAATATATTTTTAATACTGAAATTTTCCAATTTTTAATACTGAAAAGTATTACATTTATCTTACTAGAAAGTATTGCTAAAAAATATTACAAAACCAAATGGTGTCATTTTAATTTTTGTAATTATTGCTATATTTTGTTATTGAAAAAAGTACACCTTTTAATATTGAAGCAGAACATTGAAGAATATCACTTCTACCCTGAAAAATATACATATAATATAAAACTTATATATACAATTGTTGTACATGAAATTTGACTTATTTTAAATTCGTTATTATAAAATACAATTTGTAGAAAACACGGAAGTGGTTTTGACAATTAATGGTGCGGCCTTGTCACATTTCAGTTAGATTTAATCTTTATTATTTTCATATGTGAAAAATAATACATATGCAGCAGATCATGTTATATCGACACATCAACATATTAGTGTTTCCTCCGATATGGCCATTAGCATTCATTATAGTTGTTTTAGGGATTCGGATCCTATGCTATATATTTTTTGGTTCACAATCAATTTATGCTTTTAATAATAATTGGTATAAAAATAAAAAATAATTAAAACATTTGTGCATGGAGTGCTTGGAATATTAGTTAATGGTATGAAGCCTAAACCCTAAAGCCGCATACGCAGAAACGTTTTAATTATATTGTGGGAAGTTATGAAGCATGAATGTCCAGTTTTTGGTATCTATATGGTCCAATACTCCAATTTGCAAGATAAACACAGTCAGCCAAGATGGAAGACTACCAAGATCGAGATCACTGTTTTTATGAAAATACCCAAATAATGAATATATCTTATGTTAAATGAGAAAAAGAACACCTTTGTTTCTATCATCCACTAACTTCAAAATGGGGATCGAGATTATAGAAAAGAAGATTAAAATATCGATGGAGGTGACCATAGAGGAACTTCAAATATTGAGTTACAAAAGTTTGAAACAAGAATAATAGTGAATTATCCAAAATATGAACACCGTCCGGCATTTTATTTGGACCAAGAACTTCAAAATATGGAGGGTATTCAATTTTGGGTCCCCACCGAAGAATTCATTAGCTTGTAGGTGGAATGAATCTTTGCTGGGGTGGGAGACAAAAAATCAAAATTCTGATCTTTTCATTTTCATCGAGAGAAGGTACTGATATCCATTCATTTATGTATTTCGACTTAAAAAATTGAAGTTTTGTCAAGGGTATTTTTGTCCGAAAACTGTACAAACACGGCAAAAGGCGTTCAGTTTATAATTATATTGCTAATGACATGGAATATTAACGGCGGTCCATATGCTTTTTATGAGCATCAAACCGAGAAAATAGTTCCAACCTACTTGGTGACCAATCATTAAAAAATTATGAATGAATTCTAAAATATATTAGGAGGAGTTATTTAGAAAAGTATACATGAGTTACCCGTATTAAAAAAGAAATAAAAAATCCAAACTACCAAGTTATAGGACCTTAGAAAAGAACGAATAATGGAAATAAATAAGCCCCAAATTGTAATAAAAATAAAAAATAGATGAATGAGCTGGTGGGGTTGAACCCATGATTTGATTAAATTAAAAACAGCAAATAATAATAATAATAACAATAATAATAATAATAATAAAGCACAAACCCTAATACATCACATGCCCTTTTATTTATTTCTGTGGTAACCACTTGGAAACCACCTTGTTCAGTCTTCTTCTCCCTCTTTCTCCTCCCAATTTTCTCCTTTTCACACGACAAACTCTTCTCCCTCGCCTTACTAATCATCCCCCCCCCCCTCTCTCTCTCTCTCTCTCTCTCTCTCTACCTCCCCTCCCCCTCTTCCTCTCTTCAGATTTCGCTAGGTAATTTATTCTGCCGCTGCATCCAGATATTTTTATTATCAGCAACTGTGTGGTTTTTCTTTCGATGTGTCGAATCAAGCCACCACCGTCCACCGCGTCTTAATTTGGTGCTCGATCTGAATTTTTTTTCTTTCATTACCCTGAAAATTCTGTTTCCGGATTCATCCAATATTATGTGTATATATTGTGTTTTTTTAATGACGAACAAAATTGTTAATTTTGTTTAGTTCTCTTTTATTGGAAAGCTAGGTTAAAGATGCTATCGATAGGTTTTTCCTATCGTTTTTTTTTTTTTTTAATTTCGAATCGGATTAGATTCATTTTCCCTTTTTTTTGTGGTGTTGATTTCTCTCGCCTGGGAGGAGATAACGCTGTCGGTCTTCTCCATCTCTCTTTAATTTGATGTTTTGTAGCTGAGTTTGTTTATATAACCCAAATACATACTGTATTAATTGTCTGAATTTAAGATATTTTCATCAGATTTTCTGAAGTCTGGTTTTACAATTTTATAGTGTTAAATTAAATAGATTTCTCTCCCTTTCGATTTCTAGATTATTGATCCTAATTATAATACAGTATCTTAGTGAATTGAAATGTCATCGTTTCTGATTATTGACTATTTCTCACAGGGGTAGTTACTCGGACTCATGTCAATTCCAGGAAATGCAGAGGTTTCCGTCTATCTTTAGATTATTTATAGTTGTTAATATTTTTGAGTTCGAAAGATTTTCGACTAAAATGGTTGTGGTCTGTAGCCTGGGGCATTTTCCGGGCAGCAGCAGCAGGTACAACAGCAGCACTCTATTAATTTTTCCAGTGCTATTCCTATAAAGAAGAGACGATTTCCGGTATTCCAGCCATGCTCTCCTCCCCGAGAAGAAAAGCCTTCGGTTTTGGATGACGATTCAAAGAACAAAGAAGAATCTAGCATCCAAGATGAAGGGCTGTCGTCAAGTGAGGCAAGAAATGGCGCTTTTCAGATTAATTCGGACGGGACGGCAACTTCTATTATAGCAGTTAAAAAAGAAGTTGCTCCTACAGATACCCCATTAGGGCAAGCTAATATTGATGTTCTTGCATCCAAGCCCGTTGAGGCAAAACCCAGAATTAGTTTAGGTCCTCTAGATGATCTGGGGAAAAAAAAGGTTGTCTTGCAGAATGAAAAATCTTCAGAACCTGAAGTTCGTGACAGCTCTATGATTGCTCAAACATCAAATGTAAAGCAGGAAATTGTTAGTGGACTAACTGAAGGTACTGGTCGACTTCAACTTTCCAGTGGCAAAATGAATGTTGAATTGTCTTTAGGACCAAAAGAACAACTCATTCCTGCCTTGGATCATCAACAAAATGATGCGTTTTCCCATAAATCTGACAAATCAGATTCGATGTTGAGTTTGGCTTTACACGAGGACGAGCTTGTTTTGAGTGACAAGAAAGATAGTGCCATGGATTCCGTCAGCAATACGGCCTGTTCTAATCGATCAAATTGGGATTTGAACACAACTATGGATGTATGGGAAGGTTCTACCGGTGGTGAAGCATTTGCTCATGGGCTTGTTAATATTGGTGGGTTCTACAAGACTAATAGTTGTGGTGATGATAAATCTTCATTGACTATGGCCAGTGCAGCTTGTTTCGGTTCTAATAAAGGAAAACATATTTTAGATGGTCATATATCGGGTTCTTCTAAATCATCTACACTACATGGCAAGACTGATGATTCTCTTGGTCTTAGGCTTGCTATGCCCCAAATGGAAACTAGCAGGGACTGCGCTTCTTTATCTGATAACTTAGCCTTTACTAGTGTCGGTCCAAATTTGAGTTTGAAACAGGTTCAGCTACCTGTTGTGAATGTTAGTAGGACGGTGAAATCGGAACCTGTTGATGACAATTCAAAACATGACTGTAGCATAGGTAGTTGTAGCAGTACTAATATCAAATCTTTGAAGCTTAGTTCTGTGAAAAGAGAATGTGCCAATAACCACAGCCTAGAAACAATATTGCAGTCATCTATCAGTCCAGAGAAATTGGATGACCATAGATCAATGAAGTCTGAAGTGGTTCAGGAGCGCAACCAAGAAGGCTGCTTGTCAAAAGATGCTGCTATGCTATCTGTTGCAAGAGTGATGCAGCATCAAGAGAGCTGTGCATCCTCTTCTGCCATGCAGCTGCCAGTTTCTTCGTTGCCTCAGTGTTTATCTCCTGCAAGGTTACCAACTTGTTCAGAGCTAACTACAAGTGCAGATTTTTCAAATCAATCTGAACAATCCTTTCATAGTAAGGAATCACAGCACAATGATATACCTGACGAGCAGACTGCAATACCTATCAGGCAGGACAGTGACCAATCAAGACCATGCAAGTTAGGGATTTCGAGTGTTGTGGATCAGGATAAGAGTGAATTGGCTCGGATTGATGAGAATACAGTTGAATTATGCCAAAATGATGATGTAGCTGCAAATGTTGAGGGAAAAAATAACACATCCAGTGAAATGCTTGAAGAAGATCCCGTTGGGTCTGATACTGAATCTCAACAGAATGGTGCTGTTGATCCTATCTGTGAAAAGGAAGATGAAGAATATGAAGATGGTGAAGTTCGAGAGCATGCACAACATTCAGCTGATGAAGATCCTATTGTTGAGGGAAAGAAAACTGATAATTTAGAACTTATCATATCTGATTCACAAACTTTGCAGCCGTCTGTTTCTTCAGCTGACCAAAGCATCAGTGCATCTGTTTTCAAGGAAAAAGATGCTGTAAAGACAAATCTAGAAGAAACTCATGGTGACCCAATCAAAGATTATGTTGGTATTTGTTATGAGCCTAACAATGAAGATAACTTGTTGCAAAAATCATATGAAGTGTCGGAAGTGGTATCTGATGAGAAAAGGGCAATCAGAGACACTCCAGATAAACAACTTGATCTGTCAGGAGATGTTCAGGAAAGTCCTAGAAAAGAAGTCTCCTGTGATATTCCAACTGATGGAAGCCATGGGGAAGATGCTATTGAAATTGGTGGCGAGGCCATTGCTAAGGTTGTAAAAGAAAACTGCTCAGGAGGGGATGACTTGACCTTGTCTAAGGTTGAAGCATCTCCAAATGGCCTTGATGCTGCTAAGGATTCCAACAATGCTGGCAATAAGAGCCGCATCATCAATTTATCTCGTCCTTCTGTAATGGCAGCTCCTTTCAAAAATAAATCTATTCCTAGGTTACTGACAACACGAAGTGGAAAAGAAAGATATTCAGATTTTGATGGAGAGACCCATCCACGGGGAAATAGGTAAATATTTCTTTATCTTTTTTTCCCCTCCTAATGTATAGGCTATTCCTATTTTTAAGAATATTGTTTATATTTCTTTTCCTGTGTCTTATCTAACAGAGATGAATTTTATACTGGCGGTTCAAACAAATTTGTGAAAGATAGGGTCCATGATCAGTCAGTCAGGAATTCTAGACCAACTTTCATGCTTGGAAAGGGGAGAACATCTGGCCGTTTTGGCTCGTTACGTGGTGAATGGGATTCTGAACATGACTTTGCATCTGAAAGTTCTTATGGCCCATCTGATTATCGAGTCATCAGACGTAAACATGCTTCATCTATTTCTGATGTTGATCTTGAACGCAATGGCTACAATATTCCACAAGAAGGTAATGCTCTGGGTGGTAACAGAAGGAAGACAATGAATGATGAATTTTCTTCCCTACGACGTGGATCCTTGAGGAGACTCTCTTCTGGAGATAGAGATGGCCATGTAACAAGGGGCTTTCAAATGCTTCACAGGATTCCAAGAAATATGAGTCCAAGACGTTGTTCTGGTGAGGCTGGTTCTGACATGATAGGACTTCGAAATGATGACAAGTTTATGCAGCATTTATCTGATGATATCATCAATCCTGTATACCACCCACAAGCTATATATGATGAACTTGATGGTCAGCTTGTGCGAGGGAACAGGAACTTCTCTACCACCATGCAAAGGAAGGGGTATCCTCGAATTCGCTCAAAATCTCCGGGTAGATCTCGAACACGGTCGCCTGGTCCATGGTCATCTCCTCGGAGGAGATCTCCCAACGGAGTTCCAGAACTTGCTCAGCATCGATCTCCAGCTTTGTATAGGATGGGAAGGATAAGATCTCCGGACCATGCTTGTTTTCATGATGAAATGGTTGCTAGAAGGCGTGGATCTCCTTCCTATGTTGCACGGCATAATAATGACATGAGGGATGTTGATTCTGGAAGGGAGCATATTCATCCTAGGTCTGCTGATTCTAATAGGAGAAGCTCACCAGGACGGGGTTTTCCTAGAAGTGCTAGGAGAGCAGACACATTAGATTCTCGAGAGATGGGTGATGGCGATGAGTACTTGAATGGGCCACAGCATTCCAATAAGTTTCATGAGCTTCGTGGTGATGGTAGCATTGATGATAGAAGAAAGTTCATTGAGAGGCGAGGACCTCTCCGATCGTTTCGACCAAGTTATAATACTGACAACGACAATTTCCGATTTCATATTAATGATGGGCCCAGGCCATACAGATTCTGTCCAGATGCGGAAACAGAATTTGTTGAGAGAAGTAATACTCGAGAAAGGGAATTTGATGGGCGTGTAAAGCATCAAAATCTGGCTGTATCACGGAGAATTAGAAATATTGAAGAGCAGCAGGATGGAAATTACAGACCTATTGAGCGGGTCTGGCATGATGATGGATTCACTGATGCTAGAGTGAAAAGAAGAAGATTTTGAGGTGCTACTAACCTTTTTTTATCTGGATGGTAGCAGCATCCGGTGCAAACAGCAATTTCTGCATACGTCTTAAGGCTGCTGAAAGATTGAGGGAAGTTCGAGATCTGTGGTCTGGTTGAGCTCCATGCCTCCATGGAAAACAAGGTTCCTCAGCCTTTGCTCACTTGACATCTGTGATATTGATATAAGAGGCTGGGACTTTGGCAATGCCAGTGTATTAATAATCATCATATTGATTGGCAACATAAGCTCGTGATTAAATACTCATCTGGTCTCTCGAAAAACTTGTCAATTCCCAATGCTCTGGTTTTCGTGGGAGGTGGGGGCTGGATTTTTCATGTTAATGGCCTAAACATGGGTTGATTGCGGCATCCTAAGTGAAGTTTCTAAGAAATGTCTTAAGTTGTTTTTGTTGGTGGTCATATCACTTGTAAATTCTCAGATCGAGCCTCCAATAATTTGTAGCTTTAGGTGCAATCTCGGTGCCCAATGGGATGGAGTTTTTTAACGTAATAATAAAGATTTCATCACAAGTTGCACTAGATTGATAAACCTCTGTATATTGTGATCTTATGGAAGCTTGAGCATAAAGCAAATATCACACTAGAAACAGTGCAATGGTGTTGCAATTCTTATCTTCTTGTCTTCGCTATCGACTACATTGCAATTACGGAATGCTCTTCATTGTTTGATGGGTGGGGGTTGCGGATTATGTTAACTATATAATGATTTCAGCTGTTCTTTTACCAGAATTTGTTCAAGAATGGTCCGAGAGTCCATCCTCTTCTTTTATATGCTTGTTGCTAGTGCTCATCAGTTTTTTGATGAAAGAATTGTATGGATCTCCTAGTTTTGGAGTAAAATTCTAGCTCCATTATGGAACAGCTGGAAAACCTTTCATTGAACCATATGAACTCCAGGTGCGTAATTGAAAAATTGATTTCGTGTATGGCATCAGAACTTTAGGTATCTGAAGATTTGTGTTAAAACAGACTGTGGCACCAGTAGAAGATATGTTTTATCATGTAATTGGCCATTGTGTGGCTGGCATGGGTGGATATCAAGTCAAAGAAAACATGATTATGCCGTGTACATATTTTTTTTACTTGTTGCATTAAATTTGCTACTCCCAGATGAGTGCTGATGGGAACCTGAATCAACCTCTGTATATCTTCTGGTACGTCTTCCTTGACATTATGGATATGAATACCTGGTGTATCGATTGCATTGTCACTAGATGCCTGTGTGACCAGAATGTGTTCAAAAGAAAGATGCTACCTTGTGGGTATAGAAAACAGTGACCGAAGAAATTGTTAATGTTTGGCTTGTAAGATCATGTGTCTATTGAGGTTGGTAGATACGAATATGACCCTTTTCAGAGGAAATATATGTGATTCTGTTCAAATTGAAAGGGATACTGTTTGGTAAACTGGTAAGTTTGTGACTGAATGAAGACAGGGATATAACCTTTGAAATCTAAATTGTCATTTTGGCTCTTGTTGGAAAGTTGGAATATACCAGCATGGCCTGCAGGTGAAGCGAGTGTTTTAAGAATTTCATATGTGAAAAATGTTTTTTTTTATTGCTTTGTTTTCTAAAAGTATGTTTGTTAGTCATTTTGACTTGTGGTAATATGCTTCTACCTTTATTACTTGATTCCTGTCCAATTCAACTTTGAGAGCTGGAATTATTATTTTTGACAGATCAGATCAAGTGTATAGGTGAGCCGTTATTCTATAATGCGTGTGGGTATACTACATGTATCCACAAATGATTTACCATGTGGCACATGAACTCACATTCTAAATAATAATTTTAAAATGATTGTGGGATGACACATTACATGTTAAATTATTTGTGAGTGTGTATATTATACCCACACGCGTTGTAGAATTTCTCGTGATCAAACAACTTCAAAATGACAGTGTTGTCTTAACAAAACATTACTAAATATCTTTCCACAATCTTGAATGGCCAGCCACATGAGCAATTTCAAGGATGCAAGCAAATTGAAACTTCTCAAATAAATAAATGGTAAATTATATTTTACATTTGCACACTTTTAAAAGATATTGCAAGACGAATAAAAATGAGGTGTGCCATTTTTTTTTTTGCACCAAAAAATGAGGCAATGTTAGATTTGTTTGAGGAATATTTCTTTTCAATAGTTTTGATTTGAGACATTGTTTTAAAACACATGCAAATATAGGTATCGACCTGATATTCAAAGACCCGCTTGGCCCGACCAGCTAACAAAAAAAAATTGATAGAAAATGTATAACTCATGATATTAAAACATATCGTTTGTAGTCTGAAAAGTGTTATCCATATTATTTTGCTTGTATGAATTTATTACATCTCAATTACAGTTTAATACATTTAAATTAAAAAGGTTTATTGATTCCAATTAGGATTTATATTTAATTTAAAAAAATTAATTGTCTAGTGTAGGGCACGAGTCGACATGTTAGCGTTGAGCGAGTGTATTGCACAAGTCGCTAGATTAAAACATTAAATTATCATATTAATTTTTAAGGTTCACTAATTCCATTTTTAGGGTATATATTTCTTTGAAAAAAAAAATGAAAATATGAAAAAAAAAAAATCGAAGCAATAATAATAATAATAATAATAATAATAATAATAATAATAATAATAATAATAATAATAATTTGGGCCCGCTACACGTGTGGATCATTTTTTTATTGGGTAATTCTAAACACAACCCCCATTTAAATTATTAAAATATATAAATAATTTTATTAGACATTTTTACCCTCATAGCCACCATTTAAAAAATCCTAGTTAAATAAAATAAAGCCCCAAACTATAGCCACTACCTTGTTCATGATTTTTTTAAAAAAAATCATTGGTCGTCATTTCCCAATCCAAAACAAAATATGTTAAAGATCAAGCCGACCCGATCAAACAAGGATTTATTTTATTTTTATTTTATTTTTGCAGAGCACCATCTCATTTCTTTTATTTTCAACCTATTTTCTACGCCTATGTTTTTTTTTCATCTCTTTACTGTTTCAATGAAGAAGAGAAATTATTTAGGTTTAGTATCTTAATGTAGTTGTTCCAATAAATAAAGTCCACTTTCAAGTAATAGTTCATCATGGAGTTGTCGAAAACTGAAAAACATATAATTTTTTTGGATCATGAATTCCTCTTCTCCAAGTTTAATTATTAATGTCCAAGAACATAAAAATCCTATAAATTAAAAGGCATCGTCGTCGGCGCCATGATGGAAAGCAAAACCAATAAGGACTCTAAAATTTGAAAGAAAAAAGAAAAGGGGCTGTAAAATCCCAAAGAAAAAAAATCGGGTGGGGCTTCGTGAGAGGGGTTTTTGTACATTAGCTTTTCCTGTTCAAGAATCTGCTGCCATTTCATCCGCTACAGTAAGGATTAAAAATTCTAATATATACATATATATAGCAAATGTCAAAATAGAAATTTCAAGTAATATATTTATTATAAATAAATTTAAGAGGTTTTAAAGAGTAAAATGAGGGTTGTGTTTAGAATTACCATTTTTTAAATTTTGCTCGATTTAGCCCCGTTTGATGGACCAGATCCATTAGACGGTTTTGTCCAAGTCCACCTCTAAAAAAAAATAAGGGTGATGTTAGCTAAGCTTTGAAGAAATTTCCAAGAAAAAAGTTGAATAGAGCGAGGAGAATTTGCTATGCCTTGCCCTTGATTAAGTTGAGCATAAACATTCCAATTTTATACTATATTATATATATGATATATCTTTGAAGCTAATGCTAGAGACATTTTTGTGAACTTATAATGAATTAGCCGTATCATGAATTTGGCATTTTAGAGCACCTTCTCCATCTTCATGCACTATTTTTGACTTACTTGATTTCGAGAAACCTCTATCATTTCCAAACTTGTTTGAGTTTTGGAAGAACCTATTTCTTGATTGACTCCAACTTTTAAAAGTTTAACTGAGTTGAGAATTTGTGATTGAAATGATGGAGATGAGATTTCGAGATAACTAGCGATTGGGTTTTCTTTATAATTGTTTGCATTGTGATTTATTATTATTATTATTATTTAGAATATTAGTTTCTTTCACTTCTTCAATAGTTTTATTTAAAGAGCTAATGTTTTATGTTTTTTAGGTGGTTAAATTTTGGATTAAATTTTAAGGCCGGGTTCCTTCGTTCAATACAACTTTGACTTCTTTGAATTTTTTAGTTGTACTTGTGTGATTTTATTCGAGTTATAACTTCCACCTATATCATTGTACGTTTTTCCATATATTTTATTTTCATACTTATTGTTTATTATGTTCTCTTAATTAATCACTTTTAAAAGTCATTTTGAGTATACCTTAGTGATATGAAGTTTGTGAAAGGAAATACTCAGGGTTCAATTCTCATTCTCCCAACTCAAAAGAGTAAAATAAAAAAATTATCATCGAATAATCTCTTACCAATCAATTAAAATTAAGTATTAAATGATTGAACATTGTTTTCAGGCTAAGTGGTATATAGTGCCCTGGTCTACGCAAGCGACTCCATCTTAACAAGGCTGGCAGAGTTACATCATGCAAAGTACAAATTTATTCTTCGATTACTTGAGTCTTCTAAATTCTTAATTAGGCCAAAACACACTTGGACAAGTATTTGGTTCCATTACATGTCCACAAAATAAAAGAAAGGTATTATTATTATTATTATTATCAGGGTAGTTCTATTCACAACTTCCAATTTTATTTTTTTTTTTATTTTTTATTTTTTGTAACCCCCTAAATCAATTAAGATATAAATATATACTTTTTAGAGTTTTTATCCTCACAACCCCCTACTATCTTAAAATTCTAACAAACTAAAATACAACCCCCAAATATATATATATATATACCCCCACCTTAAACAATATAAAAGGAAAAAAAAAATAAAATAAAAACTCAAACATTAATCCATACGAGAAATTAAAGAATATCAAACACAAAAGGAAAGGAAAAAAACTCCAATAATCCATAGACAAGGAAAAAGAACAATAGACGGAAGGAAAACAAAAGGAGCAAAAAATTATTGTTTCTACATAAAATTATTATGATTATTATATCAAAGTTTGTTGGAATATTACTTATACACGAGAATTTGAAATATTTAGCTAAAGTGCAATATATTTTGTGAATGTTTACAAATGACTATGGTTATGGAATTCTATCAATATATCAATGGTTCGAAAAAACATAATTTCAATTCATAAAACCATGTGTAGATTGTTGACGAGAGATATTAGGTTAGATACTTAAATACTCCCTCCGCCCCAATAGCAAGGTCAACTTGCTATTGGACACAGAGATTAAGGAAAAGTAGATTAGATTAAGGAAAAGTAGATTAGTTGTTAAAGTAGTGGGTAAAGTATGTGGGGTCCATTTTTTAAAAAAATATTATAATAAAAAGTAATTAAAAGTAAGTGGGGTCCACTTTGATGTTGACATTAATTATTTCCATATATGGAAGTGGACTTTGCTATTGGGACAACCAAATAAGACATTGTGGACCTTGCTATTGGGACGGAGGGAGTTATAAACTTTGAGAATTATCTTGTAAACTAAAATTGCTCTGAGTTTTAGTTTTAAGAGATTTGTTTAAGAGAGATGGTATTTTTCTAACATTTTGATATAGTACTGACCTACAACCGAGAAAAACATAGACTGAAAGAACTCATCTTATACAGTTGCTACTTTTCATGACTTTAAACATTCATTTGAACAATGCTGAAACTATTTTATTTCAAAATTATATGATTCCTATGATGAGTTAGGCTTTCGAGAATTGCACTTTTTTAATTTATATGGTGTAATATTGTGTATGAAAGAAATAGGTTGTATTTAGTGTGATTCTAACTAGAAATCCATGTACACAATAATTAGTGTCTTTCTCAATTTTATTCTAACAAACCTTGAAAAAAGTGAGCCATCGCAATTGCCGTTGCCATCGTCACCTTCTTTGCGAACATGGAAAGTTCATAATCTTCTTTTGTTTCATGTAAAAAAAGGTTTCAGAGAATCTAAGTTATCGAGAATCTCAACGAACGTCCCTGCTACACGAATGGTGTATTGAAGATGTACGTATCCACGAGCTGTCGAGATTAAAAATCCTCATGAATTTGATGAGCTTTACGATGGATTGGAGGTTGAAAATCCTCATGATGATTATTGGTGGCGTCTTGAAAAATAAAGGATTGCTTTGCTTGAAATAATTTGATCCTATAAAGAATTCTTGGAGCCTTAGAACTAATAATTGCCTAATGTTTTTAGACCTTTTTATTTTACTATAGATTTTAAATAGTGGAGGCTACATATTGGGGGTTGTATTTTATTTTGCTATACTTTAAATTGATTGGGGGTTGTATTTTATTTTTCTATATTTTAAATTAGTTGGAGGGTTATATTCTATTTTGCTATATTTTTAAATTAGTTGGGGGTTGTAGGGGCATAAAAGTCTAAAAAGTATATATTTATATTTTAATTAATTTAGGAGGTTGTAAAGAGTAAATTGGGGGTTGTGGATATAATTACCCTTATTATTATTATTATTATTATTATTATTATTATTATTATTAGAGTTATTTATCATAAAAATAATGAACTTTGAGCATATTTATAAATTTAACATAAACTTTAAAAGTAGACAATTAAAACACCAACTTTAAATTTGGGTGTTATTCAACATACCCTATTTTTTATAAAATAAATTGAACTTCAATCCAACATACAATTTGCTCATCTCTTCGAGCTTGTCATGGTTCCATCATCAATTTTTGAAAAACAACGTCAAAGTAGCCAAAATTTTACACTCGCGTCAATGGAAAAAAAATGGGAATTGCTAAATTTGGCCACACACTTCGAAAATTGATGGTCAAATCATGATGAATTTGAACAGATGAACAAGTTGGCAGTTGAATCGGAGGTTAATTTATTTTGCAAAAAATTGAAAATGTTGAATAACACTCAAGTTAAAAGTTGGTGTTTTAATTGCTTACTTTTAAAGTTCGTGTTAAATTTACAACTATATCCAAAGTTCATGATTTTTAAGGTAATTAACCCTTATTATTATTATTATTATTATTATTATTATTATTATTATTATTATTATTATTATTATTATTATTATTAAGGTAATCTTCATTATGATTGCATATTTGCATTGTCTTTGCCGCATTCCTTGTTGTGTTTGATTTCTCTAATGAATCCGCAGAAATATATATAACGACATAATAAATGCCACATTAACATTTACTTGTGAGTTCTAAATTTGACAACTTAGAAAAGTCCATTAAACCAATGCATAAAAATCCTATCGAAAACCAAAAATGATATTATATTATTTTGAGTTGCTCGCTTATCCCATACGTTATATAAGGTATAAATGTGCTACTCTAAATTAAGCCTAATAATTATGCTCACAATATATATTTATATCAATTATACACTCTTTCTGTTTTCATTATGATTGTTTTTTTAATTTTTTATTTTATTTCAAAATATTTGTTGTTTTATATATTTTCATATTCTTTCTCTTCCAATAAGAAGTTTGCTACGATTACTCCCAAAACTTCAATGCATATATTTGGATCAAAATATACGGAAAGAGTATCGACAAAGTAAATTACATTTATACAGTATGCACACATTTTTAGTTGATTTATAATTTACATATATGGAACTGGATTAATTAGCTAGGCCGCGGATATTATCATTTAATTGAACATGACCATCTTTATTCTCTATTTAAACAATCATACTATTTTTCCTTTTGATGCAATAATGTAATTTATAAAATTAAAATTCGGGAATCAACTACATAAATACTAGAGTTAAGTACTTAACAGTAAAACTTAAACCCGAATTACCAACAAATAAATGAAATTTTCAAAACAAATACAATGGGTAGTAACGATTAAATGAAAAATCTTGACAATAAGAAAAATCGATCTGAAGGGATCGCGTCGCAGCAGAGATTAATAGGGGAAAAACATTGTTAAAAGGAAAAGTATCATAAGTAGTAATTATATTAATTACACAATGAAATAAACGCAAATCGAACAAAATTAATTAATTTGTTTATTTAGAAAACGAATTAAATTGTTTGTAATAATATCATGCATTAACGTTAACGATATGATATATCCAACCTCACATTGTCCCTCAATTTTAGCTTTCTTCTTCCTCCTCAATCCAATTCCCCCAACTTTCATCTTCCCAAAACCAAATCTCATCGATCTTCTTAATCTTTTTTACTGAATTTGTTGGATTTCTTTGTGCTGTAATGTAATAATTAATTCACGGTTACACGAATGTAATCAATAACGGCACCGAGAAAGAAAAAAAAGAAAAGAGAAGAAAGAATTCAAATAATGGATGAAGATTATACATGATCGCGGATCATGTATATATATGCATGCACGCTGTCGTCGCACATGAGTTTCCGTATTGTGGTGGTGAATAAGAGAGAGAGAGAGAGAGGAAGAGAGAGGGAGGGAGGGAGATCGGATCAAGATTTGGTGCAATGCAATGGGGAGTTACAATTATTACAAGATGTTCGGATGCTTCAACCGGAAGTTCAAGATCAGCGAGTCGGAGCCGCCGCCGGACGTGAGGGAGGCGTTCTGGCGGTTCACGGGTGGGGCGGCCCAGATGACGGCGGGGCAACTTCTGAAGTTCATGGTGCAGCACCAGGACGAGTACAACTGCACCGCCGTGGACGTGGACGCCATCATGCAGCATGTGTTCCAGCGCCGCCACAACCACCACCACCACGACAAGGGCCCGGACTTCTGCCTGGAGGACTTTTTTTATTTCCTTTTTCAAGATGATCTCAATGGCCCAATTAGCCCTCAGGTCTGTTTGTTAATTAATTTAATCTTTTAATTAGAATGTGAGAAATGAATTAAATAGAGAAGAGGGCAGGGAAAGCAAACATTAAGTAAGTAATTAATTAAAAAGGTGAATTAATTGGTGGTGCAGGTACACCATGACATGACTGCTCCGTTGCATCATTATTTGATATATACAGGTCACAATTCCTACTTAACTGGAAACCAATTGAGCAGTGACTGTAGTGAAATCCCTATTGTAAGAGCTCTGGAAAATGGTGTGAGGGGAATAGAGCTTGATTTATGGCCCAATTCTGGAAAAGATAACATCCACGTGCTTCATGGAAGGTACGGTAAGCTCGATATATATAATTTAGTAATAATTAACACACACACATATATATATATGAATTAATTAATAATAAAGTTACGTTTTGCAGGACACTAACGACTCCAGTGCCACTGTTGAAATGCTTCAAGTCTATCAAAGAGCACGCTTTTGTTAAGTCGCCTTACCCTGTCATTATAACGTTAGAGGATCACCTTACATCCGACCTTCAGGCTAAAGTGGCACAAGTACTATATATTTTTATCTATTTATTTACATAACATTACTTAATTAATTAATTCATTAATTTTGGTGTACGTAGATGGCTACAGAAATATTTGGAGAAATGTTGTATTGCCCCCAGGCAGGATACTTGGAAGAGTTTCCTAGCGTAGAATCCTTGAAGCATAAAATTATACTCTCCACAAAACCCCCTAAGGAGTACCTCGGATCACATCACAGCAAGGAAGGAGAAACTTCCTCACCAAAGGATAAATATTTTTCTGATGAGGACCAAGAACCTGAACCTGAAACTGAGTCTGAACCTGATGACAAGGTACGTACGTACGTACCTAATTAATTAATTCATTCATTCATTATAAAAACATATATCTATCTATAATACATGAGTACGTTGGTGTAATTTGTTGTTTCAGCTTGAGAGTGACAGTGATTACGACGATTGTGACAGCTGTGGTAAAAAATCTGGCACTTCGGAAGCACCTGAATATAAGCGTCTGATTGCGATTCATGCGGGGAATGCGAAGAAAAAGTGCTTGAGGCAAGTGCTCAGAATCAGAATAGATAGAGCTAGACGCCTTAGTTTGAGTGAACAAGAACTTGAAAGGGCTGCAACAATATATGCTACTGATGTTGTCAGGTACTAACTACTATCTATATATTTTTAATTAATTTGTTCTTGAATTCTGTTTCCATATATGCCATGCTTACTGATCAACTCTTGCCTGCCTTAATTAATTAATTATTGTAGGTTCACCCAAAAGCACTTATTGAGGGTATTTCCAAAGGGAACACGAGTAACTTCATCAAATTTTAGTCCAATTATTGCATGGATGCATGGAGCTCAGATGGTGGCCTTTAATATGCAGGTTTCACCTTTCTACGTACTCTGCTTTTTTAACTTTATTATAATAATATAATCTGATAATGTAGTCACAACTTTGTTAGTTAAGATCGATCGAGGCAAGAAGAAATGATTAGTTTGTATTGATGTAATTAATAGGGATACGGGAAATCTCTGTGGATGATGCATGGAGTGTTCAGAGCGAATGGAGGCAGCGGTTATTTTAAGAAACCTAATTTGCTTATGAGCAAGAATCAAAACGGGGAGGTATTTGACCCCAAATTACCATGGCCTGTCAGGATGACATTAAAGGTCAGTCGTACGATATATAATATAATTAAGAGGTCATATATATATATATATCTATAAATTTCATATATATATAATTCATAGGTGATCGTGTACATGGGAGACGGGTGGCGTATGGATTTCAGCCACACTCATTTTGACACCTATTCACCTCCGGATTTCTATACAAAGGTAATTAATTAAACAAGAATTGAATTAATTTGATAGCTAGGTAGCAGTGTAGTATTTCCATTTAACTAGCTATAATATGTAGATATACATAATCGGGGTGCCCCTAGACTATGCGAAGAGTAAAACGAGGATAATAGAAGACGACTGGGCGCCTTACTGGGATGAAGAGTTCAGTTTTCCATTGAGAGTTCCGGAGCTAGCTCTTCTACGCCTAGAAGTCCGGGAATATGATAGATCCGACAAGGATGATTTCGGAGGCCAGACATGTATACCTGTCTCCGAGTTGAGACCCGGCATTCGAGCTGTTCCACTCTATGACAAGAAGGGTCGCAAATTTAAATCTGTCAGGCTTCTTATGAGGTTTAGGTTTGAATAATTACAATCTACTCTTTTTCTTTTTCTTTTTCTTTTTTGTATACAATTTTTCTTCTTCTTTTGTACAATATTTGCTTCATTTGTTAGAAAAGAAAAGAGAAACAATATAGAGAACTTAATTGGAGTATATATATAAATTATAATGAGTAGTTTTCTTATGTTTCTGGACGCGCGATATACTATATATGAAAATAATCTTACTACGCAAGTTTTGAATTTTAAATTATACACCCTTGTTCTGACTAAACAAAAATAAAAAGTTTAGATGATTAAAGATGCGCGCTAATAGAAAAATGACAATTTGCCAATCTTAGGCAACTTAGAAACCAAAAAGTGCTGCTCCAACTTCATTAACTTTATTCATAAACAATCTCAATAAAACTTTACTCAAGGATGTTGGACTTGTAAAAAAAATTATATATTGAGTTGAAATTTCCGTTTCATTTACAGCTAGATATGTTCGTAGATAGACGTTAAATAGTGACACAATATTTTGCTCGGGTTACTAGGGACTATCCTAACCTAATAACCCTCATGTCTGGGTTATCAAATTTTATGTAACACTTTCTCCATTAACTTTAGTCGTGCTATTTACATTAATAATATTATTTTTCTTTTGAAAATGAAGTAAAATAAACTTTCTCCCTTGTTGTTGTGTATGTTGGCCCAATTGCTGCAGCCCACCTACCTGACCCATCTCCTCATTTATTGTAGCCCATTTGACCACGGCCCTATGTTGCTAACTCCTATGTCACCCTTGGTCTTCTCTTGTTCATTAAAAGAAGCCTTGGCTTCACTGTTCAATCATCACTCTCATCTCTCCCTCTCTACTCTCTGAGTCTTCTTCTTCACTGCTCGCAAACCCTAAGAACAAGCTTAGTGCTTGGAGCTCTGTGCTCATACTCTCTTGCTGTCCCAGTTCATATGGATTCCCTTGTGGTCTCCTCATGCGAGTATCCTGGGTCTGCAGCGGATTAGTCATGGGTCTGTGAGTCATGGAGTTGTTGTGAGGGTTATGTGTGGTCTGCTTTCTCTGCCTTGAGGTCTCGGTGTGTGCTGGTCAGTGTTTGGGGGAGTTTTTGATCTCAGGTTACCCTGAGCCTTGCTGTAATCAATCTCTTTGATCTCCTTTCCTTTGAGGGACGAACGGACAGACTGCCGGTGACGGGAACTAAGCGGTCTAACCTCTAGGAGACTGATACCCTACAGTGGTATTAGAGCCACGGGGGACTCTCACCGGAGGCACTCTTCGTCGCCCTTCGGGTCACCGTCCGACCGCCTGTGTGTGAGAACGTTTGGTAAGTCGGGAATCCCAACCGCGGGGGTTCTTGCTCTGGTATTGTACTATTAACCCTAGAAAACTAGGGTTTTGGTGCTATCTTGACATCTGTGTGCATCTCTTCGTGAATCTATGTGATTTTGCCCTAATTTCATCTTAGCTCTGTGATTCCTTGAAATTGGCTGTGAATCTTAGTGATTCTTTGGGTATTGCTGGTCCTGGCTCTGTGCTTTGGCCCTCTTTGCTTCTGCTTCTTTTGCTGGGGTTCTTGGTTGTTTTTGGAGAGTGTGCTGTGTGTATCACTTTCACCCACAATCAAGACCCAAGTGAAATATGTACGGCAGGTCAACTTGCTTGTAATCTGGGTTCTCCTTGGCTTCCTCACTGTCTGTGTGAGTGCTATTGATTTTATCTCCCCTTCCCCTGTCCCTAAACTTTGTCTTGGGGGCTCTGTGATCTCTATCTTGGTTGCATGTGCCTATATTTGTGATTGTTATGGGTTCTGCATATCATACTGCTCTTTTAATTTTGATGGTAAAAGTGATTTTCAAATTTGGAAAATTAAAATGGAATGTATTCTCATAAAAGAAAAAGGTGTTTAAAGTTGTTCTTGATGGATGTGCTAGAACTGAAATTGATGAGAAGAAGATTGAGATGAATGCAAGTGCTATGTCTTCAATTTTGTTGAGTCTTCATGATTCTGTGATGAGGCAGGTTGTTGGTATAACTTGTGCTAAATAATTGTGGGGAAAATTGAATGAACTGTACACTCAAACCTCTTTTTAATCTCTGTCATTCCTGCAAGAATTTTTTTCAAATTTATGCTTGATATGTCAAAAGATATTGATGCAAATCTGGATGATTTTAATAAATTGATTCAGGCTATGAAATTGGGAGGGGATGATACCATTGAAAAATATTCTGCTATTGTGCTTTTGAATGCTATTCCTGACAAGTTCAATGATGTAAAATCTACAATTAGGTATGGCAGAGATGTTGTTACTTATGATACTAGCAGAGAAAGCGTGCATTGCACGCAATTCAACTAATTTGTTTAAATTAATTATTAAAATTTGCATAATTTTACTATACTAAATTTGAGTAGTCAATTAAAAAATACATTTCAATATATATATATATATATATATGTATATCATTTTATAAAGATAATAATATCTGAAAATTCTAGATTAGTCAATAATCAGAAAAATGATATAAACATAAGAGACATAAAGTATAATTAAATTGTAACTATTCGAACGCGAACTCGAAATTTATAGTCTTTTAATTTTTGTTGTTTTAATACACACACACACACACATAGAGGGAGAGAGTGATGCATGTATCATTTCTCAACATTCTTTTTTTACAACAATTCTCAACCTTTAATTGTTGACGTATATATGTATTAATATAATTCAAATCTTCTATTCAACAATTTTTATTTTGATTTTACTGTCTAATAAAAATACTAATTTTTAATTAATATAAATTTACAAAATCTTGCATCATCCATTTCAGAAAGCTTCAGTATAAAGTTAATTAAATTTACTAAAATAATTTAAATAGTTAATGAGTTCACAATATTATTAATTATATGATTTTTTACTATCATGACAAAACACCTTATCACATATCAATTAATATAGTTTATCTCAAAAGTAAATTATATTTTTAACTCCTCTATGTTATCAATTAATTTACGTATGATATCACGATACACTGAATCAATTGAACTATTTTAATTATTACACGTGTCGCAAAATATTAACTTTTTTGTGTGTATTGTATCCAAACATATATTTAATACTATATTTTTTATTGAAATATAAATAACTATATTGAACAAATAAAACTAAAAATAGCTTAACTAAATTAAAATGGTTTTGAATGTATAAATATCGTGTGTTTAAAGTTATATATATATATATATATAACTTTATTATTATAGCAACATGTGTTGCTCAATGATATATAAAGAAATGATAAAATTTCAAAGTTTGGTCAATAGTTTGTTGTGATATATTGTGTTCAAGGTTTCATGTTCAATATATTTTTCAAAATGTTATACATTGTTTATAATTTTTTTAAGAAAAATATAATTTGATTGGCAGTTGTAATTCTTGATTCAATGACTAACTAATTTAATTAGTAGTACAATATATATCATTCCTTCCATCTGAGGAGTTTAATCATCTCATTCAACAACAACACATAATATATATCATTCTATAAAAAAATCCTAATGTATAACAGTTGTACATATAACTACGTATTATATTATTATTCTATATTATGTTTAGCTAAATAGTTTGTGAATTTATGTTAAATAATTAGTAGTTCAATCTAAGTGGGAAATATTCAATTCTTCTATTTCAACTCTTTTATTAGTGCACTATATTCATTCTCAGTCACATAATTATGGGTAGTCAACATAATCCATAATCCAAAAAATTATGCAATATTCATTCCTCCCCCCACATATTTAATTAACTATTCTTAATTAACTGAATAATCTAATATAAAATATGTTATATATAATTATCAAACCAACCAATATTCTAAATTTCTCAAATTATAAATTAATATGCTAGAAAAACATAACATTTGAATCAAAATTTAAAATTTATTTTTCCAATCAATCATTTATTATTGTAATATTTTAAAAGCAATGTATAAATTTTAAATTCGTTTAAAGTTGGTGTTTTTTTTACAATTAACCATATTTTTAAAACTTTGTCTAGCAACTTTCAAAATAGAGATCTCAAATTTTTCTACATTAATCAATTCTTATATTTATCTTCATTATTGACTTTTTTAGATGTTCTTCACATTAATAGATATATTTTCTAATAGTTCAGCATATATCATCTATATGTCTTGTTGGTGTAATCAACATTATCCGAGACTGACAATAAATAAAGAAGTTGAAATTTAGTTTTAATAAATTTAATTGAAACTACTTTTAATCATATGAATGAAAATGAACACAGAAATTTCAAGGGATAAATTAAAACTTAGCATTTTTGTTGTATACATTATGGAATCATTTTTTTTTTCAATTTTCTTTCATACCATATAACATGATTCAGAACACACACACACACACACACACACTATAGTAGCCACAACTAAAATCACACGTTTTCTATTAAAACTACTTAAATAGCTTATATTAAATGAATCAAATCACTGATTGAATGTCATTCCAATTGATCATCTTATCTTTTTTTCCCCACATTAATGATTGATGAAGATGTAATTCTTGAATATTGACAGATAACTTCTTAAGAACAATGAGGTTAGTTTATAATCTTTCCATAAATTTAAGTTTTTATTTTTCAATCTCTTCATTGGGATGTAATATGTATAAACTATGCAATAGGACAATTCTATTGAAATAATATTTAAATTATAAAATATAATATATTATATGTGGAGAATTAATTATATATATATTATGTTTTTTTTTTGTTTTTTTTTTCTTGTTTGATATGACTAATATGATGCAGAAATAATTTGTGGGGAATTAATTGATGCGGATGAAGAATTATAATAGTACAATACTATTGAAATAAATATAATAAATTACAGGTGAATAATTAAATATAAAATGATTGATGGAGAATAAATTCTTGATTTTTGATAGATAACTTCTCAAGTATTATCGACTTAGTTTATAATCTTTCTATAAATTCAAACTTTATTTTTCAATCTCTTCATTCGGATGTAATTTATACAGACGATGTAATTGATGGAGAATTAATTCATGTGTGTGTGAATGAAAAATTATAATACTACAATTCTATTGAGTTAATTATCTAATATATTATATTGTTGTGGGATTATACTTTTTATTTTCTTTATTGTTTGTTGTGGTTGATATGATAGAAAAATAATTGGTGAAAAATTAATATGATGTGGATATATAAAGAATTGAAAGAGTACAATACTATTGAAATAAATATAGTATATTATATTGAATAATTATTTATATAATATAGTATATTACTATTTTACCCTTAAATTAAGTGCATATTATGGATATAATAAACAAATCATATTTTCTGAGAAATTAAATAAATATAATATATTATATTTACAACTAATTATTTTTAATATTTTATATTAGGGATAATTTTATATAGTATAGTTCAATTATAAACTATTGAAATAAATATAACATATTATATTACAAAAAAAATATTATTTATAATATTTTATATTAGAGATAATTTTATGTAGTAGAGTTCAGTTATAACAAAACTATTGAAATAAATATAATATATTATATTTACAAAAAAAATTATAATATATTATATTACTTTTTTACCCTTAAATTAAGTGCAAATTGTGGACATAATAAGCAAATCATATTTTGTAAGAAACATCCACACTTTTTATATAGGTATAGATTATATTGTGGCAAATGGTCTTAAATCAAAAGAACTTGATATGAAACATGGGTCTAGCAGCAGTAGTAAAAACAATGGTGAGATTATGCATGTGAGAGGAACTACAAAAAAAACTGCTTCTAGTGGCGATAATTATTGTCACTATATATACAAAAATTGTCACTAAAACTGCCTAGTGACAATTTTAGTGTCCGTCACTACGTTGTGACTATAAGAACCGACACTAAAATTTATAGTCACAACGTGAAATAATCGTCACTAAAACTTAAACTATAGTGACAGATGTTGTTGTCATTAAAAATAAATGTTTAGTCACATAAAATTATTATCACTATATTTAATTTTTATAGTCACGTATAATATTCGTCACTGTAATTAAACTTTTTAGTGACATATGATTTTTGCCACTAAAAACCTGTAATTTAGTCACATTCAATTACCATCACCAGACCTATGTAATTTAGTCACATGCAATGGCTGTCACTAAAAGACCCTTCTGTAGTAACCTATAATGCTCGTCACCAAATCTTAATAATTTAGTCACATGTCATTGTTGTCGATAAAACAAATTAAAAGACTCACTAGCCACATACAAATTTCATCACTAAAACTTGTTAATTTAGTCACTAAAATATTAAATTTTAGTCACATAAATTCATTTCACTACAATTTATATCACTGTTTGGCAGTGATTTATTCACAATATATATATATATATATAATATTAATTGCAATAAATAATATTTTTATAAAAAAAAAAAAATTCATTAAAATAAAATGAACTATTTAAAATGACATTACGAGTTTGAATGAAATTCACTACGTACAGACTGAAATCCAATAACTAAAAAAAACATCAAAATAAGAACTATAAATCTGACCAACTAATTATTGTAAAATCCATTCGTGAATTCAACTTATCTCATTGTAGATATAGAACCTGTAAAATGGTCGAGAGAAAAAATCACATACGTATTGGATGAAAAAAAAATCAACTTGAATGAAAAAGTATATTTCCTTAGGAATGATCACACTTAAGTCGAAATTGTCACCAAACATAATATCACTAGTGAAACAAATACAGAACATAAAAGTCTTTATTCTTAGGTGTGATCACGTCTAAAGTAAAACAGTTGATCTCAAAATTTTAACACGGTTTATATTAAAACAAATCATTAGCATATATGTATAGATTTATTTGAAATTAATCTATCATCTCACGATTTCTTTTCAACTTATGTAAAATTCCTTGGACAACATGTTATATATATATATATATATATATGCTCATAATTTTTTTGTATTTATCAATCAAGTTAAATAAAAAATATCAAAGCAAGTGACACAAACAAATATAAAAAAAAAATCCACATTTTCAAACTATAGTGGAAACTATTGATCTTAGGAGGAAATAACCATTGAAAGTGGATCACTAACTCAAAAAATAAAAATCCACACAAATCAGATAATAAATAAAGATCAATAATAATGATTAGATGAACATCAATAATTATAATTTTTTTTTTCAAAATAACTCGAATGTTATTGACATTGTTAATCAAATACCAAATACTATTATTAAATATCTTATGAGGATTATTTTGACTTGACAAAAAAAAATATTTCATTAGGCATGCATAATACCACTTTGTAAGATAACATTGTCTCCAGACACATGAGCATAAACAAGAGGCCACATAAAACACTTATTCTTAACACATTAAGAGCACTGGAAATTTGGAATTTAGACATGCATTGAGACATACCCTTCGACATAACATAAGAAATCTCAATTAATTGCAAAGATTTAGCACCTAATTTTGTATTGAAAAAACTTTACCTTCATTCACGGCAACATCTTTTTCTTGCTATCCATTGCAATGTCCTTCTAATAAGCATATTGAAGGGATGCATATTGTTACTATCACACATGCTTTCGTCTTGAAATAACATTCGAAACAACAATTCAATTTTGGTTTGGATGAATAACTATGCCTAGTTTTTGTGTCTGGTGGTACATTACGTGTCCTGTAACAAATCTACTACCACGAATTAGAAATTCCAACTGGACAAAAATATATCTTGAAATTTTGAAATACTAATGTAAATGTAAGTACAATAGAACCAATGGTGATTTAATTTCTTTCAAAATTATTGATTGTTCCGTAGATTCTTCTTCTCCATATTCTTCAATAATCTTCTCCATATTCTTCAATAATCATTGTAGGAAATAAAAATGAATTGAAAAATGTGCATGAGAACCAACATAAAAACACAAACATACATGTGAAATTTTCATTGCACCTTGTCATTGATTTAGAGATGCACATAAATTCTATGAAGGAATTGAAATAAACCCATATAGCCAACACATCTCCCGCCTCCCCAAAAAAAGAGAAAAAAATTTGATGTGACCCAAGATTAGGATCGAACGCACGTCGACAAGGATTCTAAGACTTTCTAACAATTCAAAATACGAATTGAAATATGCGGAATAACAAACTAAAATAATGGAACTAACTAGACGACTAAACCAACTAAAATACCTAGACTATGACACACGAATTGAACACAAAATCCAAACGGAAGGGGCTGTTTTGGGATGGCTTTTAGATGAGAATGGTGATGGAATTTCGTGTGTGAGGATATGGTGAATAACGTCTTGGGTAGATAGGATATGTTAGAATTGTAATAGACTTACGATTTGAATGGAACGACATTGATCTTGAACTCGAACAAGGGCTGGATTGGAGGCGTGCGTTGATGATGATGATTGTCGTCGAATGGCGTGGATGGTTGATGTAAGTCGATGCGAATCACAACCCGAAAGTTGCCTTGAATCTCGAACGTACGCAAGGCCAAATTCTCTAAGTTGATCTTCAAGTAGCGAGTTTCCGACGATCCCTCAAACGTGGATGGCGAATTCCCTTTGATAAAACCTAGAGTCGCTAGTTCTAAGAGTATGAATTTTAGTATCAAAACTCACAAAAATTTAACGGGGTTGAGACGATATTGAAAGCAAAGCTTAATTAATCAAATATAGTCTAAAGTATGAATGTCACATGGATCACCTATTTATAAGACATAGGTGACCGAAAATATGAAGCATAAGGGATGAAAATATTGGAGTCCAAATAGATCTCCAATTGGACTAGGAAAATTCCTAAACTAGAATTCTATTTAAGGTAGTTTCTTCCCTTAATTAAAATTCTAGTCAAACCTATGACTCTTCAACTATATGACCGAAAATTACTCTAATTAAATTAAATAAAATCTGAACTGGATTATAGTCTAATTAAATAAAATAAATACTATAGTCTAAAATAAAACAACTCCTTAATTAAAACATTAAGGACTGAAAATCTTGGTCTTCTTGCTTCTTGGCCGTGAGTTGCTTCACATGCACACATGCACACGTCCACATGCACACTTGCACATCTTCATGTGTTGTACTCCATGCCTTGATCTCCATCTTTCAACATCAACAAGATCATCAACTTTAAGCTACCTTGCACGCCGTCTTCTTCTTCGAGCTTCTTGCGAATTGTTGCTTGCAAATAGTCTTGTAACTTCTTAGCTCTTAGTCGAGTGATGGGACTTTTGAATTGTAACTCCGGGTTTAGATCCTCGTTGCTATGGATGTCCTTATCAAAATTACCTTTGAGAGAATAGCGAATGTAATAATGACTTCACTATTGCAAGAACTTGAACCAGTACCAAAAGTTGGCGCCGATTCAATCACTAAAACGTCATAGGCGTCGGAGTTGTAGGCATAGCGCCTAAATATTCACCACTACATCAGCCGATTTCAAATTACTGATTGGAATGCTCTATAGATAGATTAAACTTGAGAGTGATAATGGAATTAGTGGAGTAGACGAACGTGGGAAAACTGCTGAGGGAAACAGAGTAATTAAGAGTGGCGCTTTTTTTGTGAAATTTTTCAAAATTAGCGTAAATTATTCCGCTCTTGAAGACAGTCCAAGGAATGTTTTGAGTATATCTCTTTTATTTTATGTTTCTTAAATAATTGCGTGTGTTTTTTTTTTTGCTTATTGTATCTGATTTTGAAAATTTATTGTATTTTTTTTTTTCATAATAAGTTTTAGATTGTAGAAGATCTCTTAAATGGAACAAAACATATCTCTCGAGATTTTCTATTTAGTGAAAATCTCTCAAGATTTTTCTAAACATAAAAGAAACATTTTATATTTGCAAACAAAATATACACATATCAATAATCATGTCATAATTTAATATTATAAATTATTATCAACTTATATACTATAGTATGGTGTCACAAGTTAATTATGAATCAATATTCACTTATATACCATAAATGAAAATTATAAATTATTATTATTTTATATAAAATTGTCACTCATGATGATTTAGTATTATATATAATTTTGGTAGTATTTTATATATTATAGTATGTATGGTGTCTCAACTAAATATTATAAATTATTATTATCATCTTATATACTAGAGTATGTTGTCACACATTGTAACAGTCCGGTCCCGAGATAGGGATTAACGAATGGGGACGGGGTGTTATTAAGAGATTAATGAATAAAGATAGGAGATTAACAAAGAGGGTTTACGAATCAAGATATACTTTTGAAGAATAGACGATGATACTCGGGTTTACTTGATTTAAAATAGAAACATGCTTAAGCGGAATTAAATGGTGAACTAATCAGATACCAACAAGCATAGATTCATTCATAGGTCAAAGCGAATAAACAGATCTTAATGTGAATAAGCCTCTTCATAGGCGAAAGGAAAATATACTCGAGAAGTGGAAATAAAACTTAATATGCATCTTATATATATAATCATGTCTGGGGAAATATTCATAGAGTCTTGATAATCATAATAGAACTTAAACGGAATTTAGAAATAGTGTATCAGAGTAGCAGAACACATAATGGGGTTTCAAAAGGACTTAGATAATAGCAAAACAATCTTGGCAACCAACCCACATTCACAGCCACCAACATCTTCAGCATCTCAACCTGAAAACATTTGAAAAAGAGGGGGCATGAGCACTAATGTACTCAGTGGGTTTTAATAAAACACTTTAATAACCTCAAGATATCCAAGAATTAACTGACGGTATATAGAGAGCAAAACGCAAAAGCCCTCTCCATATCCGTAAAACCTTTTTCTTTTCTTTTGGGCCCATCCTGGCTCAAACCTGATGTCAACTGCACCCTTAGGCATGCCATAGGATAGAAGAGGGGTTACCTCAAATATCCAAATGAGTTTGCGAGGGAATTAACCCAGCAGTGACTCCCTTAAAAGTTCTGAGCTCAAATCCTGCTTAAGCGAAATGCTAAGTTCCTTCCTTCCTTAACCTTGCTAACAAAACCAATCCTAGAGCATGTCTAGGGACTAATCCTTTAATATAGCATGATCTCGGCCTATAAGGGATTTAACCCTACCCTAACAAGGCAATCCTTAATCCTTAACTATACGAGCTTTAAACAAGCATAAACATTCAAATACAAGAAGATGAACGTAAATAAATACGAATTGTAACTAAAGACAATTCTAAATATCTCATGCTAAGCATAAACAATCCTTTAACATTTCTAAACATGCTATATATGCTTGAGAGCTCAATTATAACATAATATCTTCCTTTCCTTCCTTCTTTGTACAGAGATCAATCCGGCAGAGTAAAAATGCTTTATTGGATATCTCATTTGCCCTATATGCTTCTAGAGATTATTAGCTCAAACTTTAGATGAGTATAGATTTACCCATCTCGATCATAGAGCAGAAGATGAGGCAACGAGTTGATGATCCTTTCTCGAATTCCCACGAGGCTCACTTCCTCCTACAAAAGTCGAATTATCGACTTAACGGCCTACTTCGAAGATTTCTAACTATTAACATAAAATTAAATAATACCCAACTTAAATTCCCTTAATTAGGACTTAAACATGGATAACACGACTTTACGACTTTATAAGGTTTTCGAGAAGGATTTATTCAAAGAAATCACACCTTGATTACTTGAGTTTTTAGACGGAAACAATTTAAGAAGTGTACTCAAAATAACTCGGAGATAGCTTGAAAATCTTCTTAAATCAAACTTGGAATTAATTTGGAAATAGCTTAGGAGAATACGACTCGAGGGGCTTGACAAGAGGGGATAATAATAATAGCCGGAAGAATTGGCATCCGGGGGGTGCACGCCGGCGGCACCCCGCGCAGCCCTGCGGCCGCACACCCTCCGCGCCCGCGGGCTTCTGGGCCTAGGGGTGTGTTGCGCGGCGGCGCACCCCCACGGTCGCGGCACTTGATTTCTCTCTCTTCTGCCCAATTTCTGGGCGGATTTCTTTCTTCCGGGTTCTTCGGTGTTCGTTGATCTCTTCGAGGAACATGAAGAACACTCGAAAATTTTCTTAAATAACATAATTTAATTTAAAAAGGAATTGACATAACAACGAAAATAACCACGACAATCCTCCTTGAATACTTAGAATAAATGACGAAATTTTAAATATAAACTTGCACGGAACTTCAACAAATACACGAGACTATTACTAGAAATAATGACGAGAATAACAACGGGAATAATAACGAGAAATATAACGGAACGCTATAACTTGGAACTTCAATAAATTGAAATACAACTTGAGGCGGAAAGTAAATGACTAATAATGAAGAACACGAAGAACATGAAGAACAAAAAGTAAATGCGGAAATTAAAGAATGGAAAAGAAATTAGAGACGAGACTGATGAACAAGAATGGACGGGGTTAGGTGCGTCGAAGGAAGGTGGCTAGCTCGGCGTCTTGTCGAGTCACAACGGCGGCAGAGCCGCCTGCTACGACCCAACGGCGCCCCTAGCACATTCCCTCACCGCATCCCTTCTACGCCACTCCGCTCGTCGTCTAGAAAAACACTCACGAAGAACACTTTTTACTTCGACAGAACTTTCTCGGCTCTCACGAGCTTTCTCACTCACTCAGAAGTGAAATGGATGGAATGAATGAACAAATGAATGGTGTGGGGTGGCGCTCTATTTATAGAAGAAGCTTTGGCTTCCCTTGGAAGCCATTGCAGTGCGGAGATACTGCAAAAGTTACCCCGGGTTCGGTTAAAAGCTGTTTTATTCGATGTCGAGATCTAAATGACTTTAGACATGAAATCTAAAAATACTGGGAGACTCGTTGGCTCGAATACTAGTGAACCAACTTGATTCGTGTTGAAGACGGGGTCGTCAGAAGAAAGACGAGCAAAGATTCCCTTTTTGGAACTACTTTTTACTATTCACTCAGACTGATAGATTTTGCTCCCGAGCATTCAATTGACCTCAGAATGGAAATCCATGAACGCCAACGGAATCCTTGAGTCATTTCCCATAAGAAGTGCCTGACAGAACTAGACTCGGATCAACGAGGAGGCTTTCGTAAATTTCTCAAAACACGAATGCACGCAGAAGTTACTATTCATTCACCTTTTAAATATGTTTTTCATCACCGGGAACTCAAATGACTTCAGAATTAAAATCCGAAAACACTGGCATACTCCTTGAGTTAAAACCTTTTTAATGAGACCACGAATGGCCATAAAAGAATTAGGATCGCATTTTCCGAAAAGATAATTTTCACGAAAACTGATCCCTAAAGTCGTGACTGACATCCGACCTCAATTAACTTTATTCAAATTTCTTCCTTAACTAATTAATTAACATTAACAATCCTCTAAACCTTATCTGAAAATCTGGGGTGTTACATCCCACCCCCTTAAAGAAATTTCATCTCGAAATTTACTAACCATGATAAGCGATATCAGGGTACTTCTTAAGCAGCTCGGTTTCAAGCTCCCAGGTTGCCTCCTTTGAACCATGATGGTTCCAGATTACTTTCACAAGATCGATCTCCTTGTTCCTCAACTTCTGGATCTTTCGATCCACAATGGCCTGGGGCTTTTCTTCATAGGCAAAGTCCTCATTCAGGACTATTTTTTCTTTTCTAATCACGTGCTTTGGATCAAACACGTACTTCCTCAACATTGAGACATGAAAGACATCATGAACGTCACTCAGGTTGGGTGGTAAGGCCAACCTGTAGGCTACTTTTATTCACCTTCTCTAAAATCTCAAAAGGTCCAATAAATCTGGGCCTTAACTTGCTTCATTTGCCAAAATGAACTACTCCTCTTGATGGAGACACATTTAAGAATACTTTATCTCCAACATTGAAACTGAGCTCCATTCTTCTCTTGTCCGCATAAGCCGTCTGTCTATCCTGAGCCTCTTTTATTTGCTGACGAATAAGCTCGATCTTCTGGACAGCTTCCTGGACCATTTCAGGTCCAAGTATCCTTCTCTCTCCAACTTCATCCCAATACAAGGGCGATCTACACTTTCTTCCATACAGGGCTTTATAAGAGGCCATGCCGATCGATGACTGGTAGCTGTTGTTATATGCAAACTCTACCAAAGGCAGTAATTCCTCCCAACTGCTTCCTTGATCGATGACTACTCCTCTAAGCATGTCTTCTAGAATCTGAATAGTCCTTTCGAACTGGCTATCCATTTGAGGATGAAATGTCGTGCTGAAATTGAGCTTTGATCCCATTGCTTCTTGTAGGCTCCTCCAGAATCTTGACGTAAATCTTGTATCATGATCCGATGTAATCGAGACCGGCACTCCATGCAAACGCACAACTTCCTTAACATATAACTGGGCTTATTGATCTAGCCCATCCGTCATTTTAACAGCAATAAAATATGCCGATTTAGATAATCGATCAATGATTACCCAAATAGCGGTATTCCCCCGCTTAGACTTTGGCAAACCTATGACAAAGTCCACATTGATATGATCCCACTTCTATTCAGGAATTTGTAAGGGTTGGAGCAAACCAGAAGGTTTTTGATGCAAAACTTTCACTTGCTAACAGTTTAAACACCTTTCCACGAAGACGGCTATCTCTCTCTTCATGTTATTCCACCAGAAGTTCATCTTGAGGTCTTGATACATCTTGGTGCTCCCGAGATGTATTGTATATGGCGTGGCATGTGCTTCGCACATGATTTCCTCCTTTAGTTCTTCCTTGTCTGGCACACAAAGCCTTCCTTTGAATAAGAGCGCGTTATTGGCGGCTTCCGCAAAATCTTGCGAGTTATATGATCGTGCTTCCAGTCTTTTCTTTTCAAGAAACTCATCTCCTCTCTGAGCTTTAATTATGCTCTACCTTAGGTCGGGCTGAGCGACTATCGTGGCAACTTGAGCTTGAATGGTCTCGGGTGGTGTTAGCACCTCGATCCTTAACTTCTCAAACTCCTTACGAAGATTTTCCTGGACTGCAATGAGTCCTAACTCTGCCTTCTCTTTCCTACTTAGGGCATCTGCTACCACATTCACCTTGCCTGGGTGGTAGTGAATCGTGCAGTCATAATCCTTTATGAGTTCTAGCCATCTTCTCTGCCTCATGTTAAGATCCTTTTGCTCAAAGAAATACTTCAAGCTCTTGTGATCTGAGAAGATCTCACACTTAGCTCCGTAGAGGTAGTGCCTCCAGATCTTCAACGCGTGAACGACTATTGCTAGCTCTAAGTCATGAGTAGGGTAGTTCTGCTCGTGATTCTTAAGCTGCCTTGAAGCATAAGCAATCACCTTTCCTCTCTGCATCAGTACGCATCCTAATCCTTTCTTCGATGCATCTGCGTAAACCACGAAATCTTCATTCCCTTCAGGAATGGCCAACACTGGGGCTGTGGTTAGCATCTTCTTCAAAGTTTGGAAACTTTTCTCGCACTCAGGCATCCACTTGAACTTGGAGTCTTTCTTTAACAGTCGTGTCATTGGCTCAGATATGGTCGAGAATCCTTCGATGAACCGATGATAATATCCCGCGAGTCCTAGAAAACTTCTTATCTCGTTCACATTCCTTGGAGACTTCCAGTTGCTTACAACTTCAATTTTAGCGGGATCCACCTTGATTCCTTCTACTGAAACTATATGACCTAAAAACATGACTTCCTTGAGCCAAAACTCACATTTACTGAACTTAGCATAAAGTCTTTCTCTTCTTAATGTCTCCAGCACCACTCTGATGTGCTCTTGATTCTCATCTTCGTCTTTAGAATAGATGAGAATATCATCTATAAAAACTAGAACAAACTTATCTAGATACGGGTGAAAAACCCGGTTCATTAAATCCATGAACACCGCTGGGGCGTTGGTCAATCTGAATGGCATTACCACAAACTCGTAATGCCCATAGCGAGTCCTAAAAGCAGTCTTAGAAATGTCCTCCTTTCGGATCTTCAACTGATGATACCCAGATCTTAAGTCTATCTTGAAGAAGACACTTGTTCCCTTAAACTAATCAAAGAGATTGTCTATTCTTGGGAGAGGGTATCGATTCTTGATGGTCAGCTTATTAAGCTCTCTATAGTCGATGCACATTCTCAATGTACCGTCCTTCTTCATTACGAACAAGATTGGAGCTCCCCAAGGTGACACACTAGGTTGGATAAAACCTAGGTCTAGTAATTCTTGCAGTTGAACCTTGAGTTCTTGCAACTCCTTAGGCGTCATTCTGTAGGGGGCTTTCGAAACTGGGGCGGCTCCTGGTTCCAACTTGATGGCAAACTCCACCTGCCTGTCTGGAGGCAGTCCTGGCAGCTCCTTTGGGAATACGTCGGGGTATTCTCTTACGACTGGAACGTCTTCGATTGAAAGCTCTCCTTCCTCTTTCCTTATTAGGTTAACTAAAAATGTTTGGCAACTATTCTTCCTCATCATCTTGGTGGCCTTCAGGGCAGATATCACTGGGACTTTGGTTCCCAGCCTTGATCCGTAGATCTTCACCTTGGGTTTTCCGAGTGGTCGAAACACTACTTCCCTTTCAGGACAGCTTATGGAGGTATAAGCTGAGGCTAACCAATCCATTCCTAGGATTATATCGAAGTCCTGAATCTTTATTACATAAAGATTTGACTTAAAGGTTTCCCCTTCTATGTTCAATTCTAGGTTAGAGCAGACCTTCCTAGACATCATTTTCTTTCCAGAGGGAATACTTATCTCAAGAGCATTCTCAGCATTCTCGGGTTTTATCTTCAGTTTCTTACAAACAGACTCAGCTATAAATGAATGCGATACTCCAGTATCGAAGAGAGCTAAAACCGGCATTTCGAGGAGTGTAATCATACCTGCCAGGTTACCTGGGCTTTAGCAGCTTGCTATTGATTGAGAGCATAAGTACGAGCTGGCTGAGGCGGCCTTTGTCCTTGATTAGACCTTTGATCTCGTCCTTGGTTCGGCCTTAGATTCATTCCTGGCCTTTGACCCTGAGGTCCCCCTTGCTGCAACCTTGGCTGATTTCTAGGAAATTGCTGAAGCGGCTGTGGGTACCGTGTTTGTTGTGGTGTTTGGGATCATCTGTTGTTTCCTTTAGGACACTGTCTCTTGAAGTGCCCCTCTTCACCACAGTTGTAGCACCCAGTTTGATTTGCTCGGCAGGCTCCAAGATGCGTCCTTCCGCACTTCTGACACGGTCTAAAGCTAGGGGTGTTGTCAGGCTGACTACGAGGCACTCCTGATTCTCAGCTTTGCCAGTGGGGTTTCTTTCCTCTGTCATCTCTTCTTTCTCCTTCCCACTTTCTCTTTCCCTTTGGATCATTAGCTGACTGAGGGGGTTGAACTTTCTCTCGAGGGAGAATGACTTCTATGCTTAAGGCTTTGCTAAGGTTCGAGCATAAGACATGTCTTGTTGCCCAGCGGGTGCTATGCCAATTTCGGAGGGCTATGCTTGAGAAACACACTTTCGACTCTTAGACCGGGGTTTGGGACTTGCTCGGGTTCGTTCTCATCTTCGTTCTCAGCTTGACGCCTTCGAGGCGGCATCCTAAAGAACTAAATATTAGCGACGCTCGATTGAATTCACACAAAGCAAGGATGCCTTTTGATAAGGTCTTTAATTTACGCAAGATAAATCAAACAAGACGGAAATTTAACGTCACTCAAGCATGATGGGGAAAATTGCCTCATTAAGAGGACTTTGGCATTGATATCATAGAATAAGTTACGGATTACAACGGAATATGGCAGTCTTTTGGAAAATTCACTGCCACTATTAGAGTCTTAGAAAATTAACGAATATATTACATATTAGGATCTTAGTTAAAGCGGATTAAACCGACATCAGATAAACAGATAGATCAGACAGACGGATCAGAGAACTAGGTGTTCTAACAGCAACACCTCCTAGACTTCCTACTAACACTTAATCATAAGCCGGGCCCTTCCCCTTCTCCTTGCATGGTGACTCCACTTCCTCTTCGTCCTCATCTCCAACTTCAACTGTCTCTGGGACGCTGAACTTGAACGTCCTCATGCGGATGCTCCCTTCGGGATACTGATGGGGCATACACTGTCCCAGACCCTGAGAAGCGGATGTAGGGGTCCACTGGTTCATTTGAGGAGTGCAGAAAAATAGGGACTCGGTGTGATTCACGATCCGAACATTTGAGGGTCTCGCTCCTGAGGTTCCTTCGTCGTGAGGGCGTGGCGCTTGAAATCCAGGGGGACTGTTGAGAGTTGCCCTTTGCAGTTCTAACTCTACCACGAGGGAGGGGTTTTGCTCGTCTGCTTGCTGCTCGGCTAAGGCGTGCACGTGGCCATACTCCGACACCCAACGAGCCATCAAGGCTGATGAGAACTCCGTCAGATTTCTGATCTCAGCGTACGTCTCGGGATCACGGGTGATCATACTTTGCAGGATACGGTACATCGTAGGCCTCTAAGCAGGTGGTGCGTGCTCACACATGCGGATGCACGTTTCCAAATCGGATACCCTTTCGGGCTCTCTCCCGTAGCCGTTCGCCCAAGCCCACCTTTCAAGGTACCTCGCCATATAGGATAACAACTGCTCGTTGCCATTCCATGTTTCCCTTCTGAATCTCTCGACCCTTTCTTACACAGGGCGAAAAAGAGTCACGCTTTTCCTAGCTGTCAAACGACGCTTAACCATCTAGAAGAGAATAACTTAATCAGTCTAGATTATAAAAGGGAGACCTAGGGTCCTCTTGAAATCATACTACGTCTAGATTTTATCTTGCATGCATAGCTCCTTTTAAAGCAGTTGACAGTTTTTATAAAAATTTTGGTGCCCAAAGTCTTTAAACATACATATTTACCTTTTCCTTAAGTCAAAAATTTCGAGAAATGAATTTAAGCCTTTTTGGGATCGAAAAATCTTTTCACAAACTTTCCATCTTGGAAATCATCTTACCCGAACACCTTTTACTTGGAATTTCATTCTCACAGTATTTCTCTTATCCAGAAAACAGGTATGCTTGCTCAAATCTTTTTCCTTTCCTGTATTCCAAAAATCATGAATCCAACATCCAAAATCTCTATACTATCATACCTTGATTTTTGGTTGAGGATACGAGGGTGATGGCGAGCTGTGGGTTGCTGCTTTAACTTATCACCAGGCAATTCATATGCACATAAACACTTAGCTTATCTTAGACAAAGAGACAGGTCTGCAGAGTTGCAAACCGGCTCTGATACCATTTGTAATAGCCCGGTCCCGAGATAGGGATTAACGAATGGGGATGGGGTATTATTAAGGGATTAATGAATAAAGATGGGAGATTAACAAAGAGGATTTACAAATCAAGATATACTTTCGAAGAATAGACGATGAGACTCGGGTTTACTTGATTTAAAATGGAAACATACTTAAGCGGAATTAAATGGCGAACTAATCAGATACCAACAAGCATAGATCCATTCATAGGTCAAAGCGAATAAATAGATCTTAATATGAATAAGCCTCTTCGTAGACGAAAGGAAAATATACTCGAGAAGTGGAAATAAAACTTAATAGGCATCTTATATATATAATCATGTCTGGGGAAATATTCATAGAGTCTTGATAATCATAATGGAACTTAAACGGAATTCAGAAATAGTGTATCAAAGTAGCAGAACACATAATGGGGTTTCAAAAGGACTTAGATAATAGCAAAACAATCTTGGCAACCAACCCACATCCACAGCCACCAACATTCTCAGCATCTCAACCTGAAAATATTTGAAAAAGAGGAGGCATGAGCACTAATGTACTCAGTGGTTTTTAATAAAACACTTTAATAACCTCAAGATATCCAAGAATTAACTGACGGTATATGGAGAGCAAAACGCAAAACCCCTCTCCATATCCGTAAAACCTTTTTCTTTTCTTTTGGGTCCATCCTGGCACAAACCTGATGTCAACTGCACCCTTAGGCATGCCATAGGATAGAAGAGGGGTTACCTCAAATATCCAAATGAGTTTGCGAGGGAATTAACCCAGTAGTGACTCCCTTAAAAGTTCTAAGCTCAAATCCTGCTTAAGCAAAATGCTAAGTTCCTTCCTTCCTTAACCTTGCTAGCAAAACCAATCTTAGAGCACGTCTAGGGACTAATCCTTTAATATAGCATGATCTCGGCCTATAAGGGATTTAACGCTATTCTAACAAGGCAATCCTTAATCCTTAACTATACGAGCTTTAAACAAGCATAAACATTCAAATACAAAAAGATGAACGTAAATAAATACGAATTGTAACTAAAGACAGTTCTAAATATCTCATGCTAAGCATAAACAATCCTTTAACATTTCTAAACATGCTATACATGCTTGAGAGCTCAATTATAACATAATATCTTCATTTCCTTTCTTCCTTGTACAAAGATCAATCAGGCAGAGCAAAAATGCTTTATTGGATATCTCATTTGCCCTATATGCTTCTAGAGCTTATTAGCTCAAACTTTAGATAAGTATAGATTTACCCACCTCGATCACGGAGCAGAAGATGAGGCAAGGAGTTGATGATCCTTCCTCGAATTCCCACGAGGCTCACTTCCTCCTACAAAAGTCGAATTATTGACTTAGCGGCCTACTTCGCAGATTTCTAACTATTAACATGAAATTAAGTAATACCCAACTTAAATTCCCTTAATTAGGACTTAAACATGGATAGCACGACTTTATAAGGTTTTCGAGAAGTATTTATTCGAAGAAAATCACACCTTGATTACTCAAGTTTTTAGACGGAAACAATTTAAGAAGTGTACTCAAAATAACTCGGAGATAGCTTGAAAATCTTCTTAAATCAAACTTGGAATTAATTTGGAAATAGCTTGGGAGAATACGACTCGAGGGGCTTGACAAGAGGGGATAATAATAATAATAGCCGGAAGAATTGGCGTCGGATGACACGGGGGGGGGGGGGGACCGCGCGCCCGCGCAGCCCCGCGGCCGCACACCCTCCGCGCCCGCGGGCTTCTGGGCCGAGGGGGGGTGTTGCGCGGCGGCGCACCCCCCGCGGTCGCGGCACTTGATTTCTCTCTCTTCCGTCCAATTTCTGGGCGGATTTCTTTCTTCCGGGTTCTTCGGTGTTTGTTGATCTCTTTGACGAACACGAAAAACACTCGAAATTTTTCTTAAATAACATACTTTAATTTAAAAAGGAATTGACATAACAACGAAAATAACCACGACAATCCTCCTTGAATACTTAGAATAAATGACGAAATCTTAAATATAAACTTGCACGGAACTTCAACGAATACACGAGACTATTACTAGAAATAATGACGAGAATAACAACGGGAATAATAACGAGAAATATAACGGAATGCTATAACTTAGAACTTCAATAAATTGAATTACAACTTGAGGCGGAAAGTAAATGAGTAATAATGAAGAACATGAAGAACGGAAAGTAAATGTGGAAATTAAAGAATGGAAAAGAAATGGGAGACGAGACCGATGAACAAGAATGGACGGGGTTAGGTGCGTCGAAGGAAGGTGGCTAGCTCAGCATCTTGTCGAGTCGCAACGGCGGCAGAGCCGCCTGCTACGACCCAACGGCGCCCCTAGCACATTCCCTCACCGCATCCCTTCCACACCACTCCGCTCGTCGTCTAGCAAAACACTCACGAAGAACGCTTTTTACTTCGACAGAACTTTCTCGGCTCTCACGAGCTTTCCCACTCACTCACTGCTAAAAAATTTGCTTTTAATGACACTCGAAAATGTCACTACTAGACTGTTATTACTACATTTAAGCTGTGATGACACTTTTGAAAAGTGTAGTCTATTCTAATGTAATGATAGATAAAATGCCATAAAAGACATCTTATGGATGCATTTTAAAGTGTCAGAACAGAATTGTAATGACAATACGAATGTCAAGTCTGACTAGCTCTTGTGACAATTCAAGATGTCAACTTATTGAATTTTTAGTTACACTTTTAAGTGTCTCCTTGCTGATTTTCATTTCTTTTGATTTTTATTTTCAAATATCTAATATTTTTTAATCGTATTGTTTGTACAATTATTTAACCTTATTTAAACAATCAAAGTAACAACCATAACATAAAAATTCAAATACTTATTAAAGTCATTCATTCAAACTGAAAATATTATAGACAAAATATATAATTTATAAGATAAAAAAATCTTCCATTGTATTTTATACAACATGAAGTGATACAGAGTAATGCATACTTTATCCAATAAGCAGTTCTGTGCATCTGTAATTAGCTTAGCTTCACTATCTCAACATCCAACTTGGTGTACTAGAGATGGTAAAAACTCTTAGACATTGGCCATTGTCGTTACGAAGACCACTCAATCTGTGTTTCTATTAAAGTAGTGTGCTTCAAGTCCATGCATGTTAGTCTGAAATGATAATTAATTCCTGAAAAATAACAACATCAATGAATTAAAAAAAATCCAAGTACGAACATTGGAGCATTTGGATAACAATTCCATAAACATTACCTGAAGCAAGAGAATATCAAAAACACTAAATCAATGGTGGAATCACTAGTTCGTTAAGCTCAACCTTCTATCATTGACTAGAAGCTCATTTATAGTGCCAAGCTTATCACAAGAAAATAAAGGCTGCAGTCACTAAACAAAGGTAAACAAAAGATCAGATTTAACAAATCCATTCATAAAATTGTAAATATGCAAAGAGGTGAAACCTCCTCCCTTTTCTAGGCCTTTTAATTCAAACAAGGTATCATCTTAATATTATTTCAAATACAATGGCAGTTCCAAAATATGCAATGGAGGAGATATTGAATTTTTCTCTAACCCTCAGTTTTCTTCCCAGCTAAAGGAGACCTTAGTTACTCTTCAATCATGAATCAGTCCCTCATGAAACGTGTTCACATAATGCATCATTCTAGTTTTTCAATTTTCCTCTATATATATGACACACACACACACACCATTCTTTGGCTTTCAGTGTTGGTTGTTTGAGTGAGGTGTGGGATTGAGAGGGAACAAGGTCTGATGATATAACACTATCTACGTACCTATAAATATTTTTAAGAACTAACCAAAAGTAATGGATAAAAATACTGAAAATATTCAATTAAAAAGTAATAGGTTTACACAAAAATATTTTAACAATACCTTACAGACATGAAGCCATGCCAATGAATGCAACCTTTACAACTTGTTTTTTATCCGGTGCAATCAATTACCAAAGGTAGCAATTCATGCAAGGCTAGAAATCCATCACACCATCAACTAGAAGAAATACAAATGCATTAAACAAGATGTCAGATTAGAAGGTGTTATATCTCAAGTAAAAAATATAAAAGTAAATCCAAGAAGACCCTCTAGTATTTCAGGATTTAAGATGTGGAAAATAGGTCAAATGTACAGTGTACTAATTAAATTAAGAAACATATGACACTAGAAAGTTGGACATTGTTATCAAAGAATCAATATACATGTAAAAGACCTACAACAATTACACCAAGAGGCTCAGAATACCTGAAAGAGTAGCGATGAATGTTTGCCACTTGTTGACAAACTGTAAGTACAAGAAAATAAATATTATTTTTCTAAAAGTTAATTGAACAACAATCCGGTAAACTCATTGGCAAGAAAGTTAGGATATAACAATAATGTAGTATTATATGTTCCCATATATGAGAGATTAAATAATGCAAGTAACATGGATGAACCAACTTCTTCTGGTTCTACCATCTGTTAGTCTATAGAATATGGGGAACTCAATTACTATAAATTATTATGATACCTACTGAAATCATAGAACTCTCTTACTGAGGTTAAATTGCTAACACCCGTTGACTCCAACATACCCAAAATAATTTTATATCATAAAATTTAGCACATAATCAAATGGTAACCAAGGATGAAAATATTGCTATCGCAACATATATCGCAACTTCAATTTTACGGATATATCGACGGATATATCGATATCGCATATCGATATCGCAGAAAATTGAAAAAAATGACGGAAATCATATTAAAATCTTGGAAATTTAGCATGAAATTTTAGGAACTATTATGACATATTATTATGCACATATTCCACTAATTTTTTGATAGAATTGTATTTTGAAAGAAAATATATAAATAATACATTATATAAATACCGTCTGAGATAATACATTTAACAAAATAATACATAATGCAATATAAAATGACTAAATAAACATTATAAAGTACAATTAATACCAAAATGAGGATCTATGAGATTCAAATATATTAGATGGAATGTCATCTTGTTCTAAACAATATTGGTACCAACTTATCACGTTTGAGTAATTATGGATATAATTATGCATATGCACTTGATATGTTTCTTAATTTCTTCCAACAGTTTCACCATGAATTAGATAATGTCCACTGACCCAATTATTTTGTTGATACACATTTTGAGTAGTTCAATCAATTTGTGAACTCCCATATGTGTAAGAAGCATATGAATCTTGGGACATATCACTATGATCGGTGCCACCCATATTCATAGAATCAAGATTTGGCAAATAATTTATATTCAATCTTAAATTTCAATTTCGTGTGGGGGAAAAAAATTTAGTGATTTGTCCATCATGTCCTCTAACTGAAAAAATGAAAAAATAAAGTCGGTGCATGTGCATCTCACTTTTCTTTCTAAGACATCTGTTGATTTCCCGGTCTTCTTTCTCTTATATTTTTTTGCAAAGTAAATGTCTTCATAAAGCAAAAAATATTGCAACTCAAATAATTACATTGAAGACCTGAAAAAGATCACAAAAATATATAGTATTAAATAAAAATCAAAATATATTATAGAAATATTAAAAAAATCACGATATATTGTGATATCTTGCGATATTTTGCGATATCTTGCGATATATTGCGATTTCTCGTCGATACTCGGGAAAAAAGATATTCCCCCCAATATCCGTATCGCAATGTCAATATCCGCGATATTTCGCGATATTTTCATCCTTGATGGTAACAAGGGGGATTTGTACCTTCATGTGGCAAAATAAACCAGAAGTGCAATAGCAACACCCTATAAACACACAAAATAAAAAAGTTCAGACAATGTATTAGGGTATTAGATTATGCTCGATTCTGCCGTATAATTGAAATTTACCTTTGGATAACATTATCATAACCGTTGCTCCAAGAACAAATCCCTTCTCGGAGAAAAACAAATAACAATTATCTATTAACTATGAAATACATGAAATACAAGAAAATATAAAATCTAAGTCGTTTCCTTGAAGAAATTAATCAAGTCCTTCAAGATAAAATAACCTTTTTTTTTTATCTAAGTGGCATTCACGAAGAAACAATCAAGGAAGTGATTAGTTCATCAAGAAAAAAAAATGAATTGATAAAATTAAAAGGTGGGAAGTTCAATAGCACGACAAATGGCAAGCAGAGGATCCTCCGACTTAAAATTGCAAAAAAGAAAACCAAAATTGCAGCACAATTAAAGTATAATAGGCTTACCCTTTTCAAATTGAATCAGGGCAGGAATAGCCTTGGATGAATGTCCACCTTCAAAATTAAAGTTGGGGGAAGTGACTATGGTTTAGGAGAAGCGCATAGATGAGAGAGGAAGTATTGAGATCGTGGATTCCATAGGTTTCGCGCGTTGCTTTTTACTGTTTCAATTATCGTGGTTTTTTTTTAGTTTTCCGCCTTTTTATGTTATGATTTTATTATATATATATATATATTATTCACCACTAATTTAATTATAAAGAAAATTATTATAAAATATATACAGTAAAACCTCTATACAGTAATATCGTTAGGACCAGAGAAAAATATTACTATAGGGAGGTTATTCTTATATAGAGTTTACATATAAAAATCATTATTTTTAAAAAAAATTAATATATATTATACAACACTTGGAAATGTCCCTTCATGTTCAAAAACGTGAACTTAAAAGGTATATAAGATTCTTTCATGTGCTCTAACTGAAGAATACATTATATAAAAATCACGCAAGATACACATGGTGATAATCCAAAGAATATGTAGAAATAGAAAAAGTATTGTGTCAACAAGCTTCAAACATGTTGGACAAACTGAAAATGCTTTAGATTTAACAAGAAAGTTACCGTGTTGACTAATTACTTCGAACGTGCAAGTTAAAGGGTATGATATTAACCCCAAAAAATTAAAGCACTGCCACAAATAATTTTAGATAAGTATTTTATACAATCTTAAGTTTAATATAACATATGTAGTTAAAATAGTGCTAGACATTTTATATAGATATTTAAATATATATGAAATTTAATGTCACTTTATTACTATATGGAGGTAAATTTCTTAAGGATGGTCCTAAAAAAATAACGGAATATTACAATGTAGAGGTTATTCTTATTTATAACTGGTCCCGAGTTGGGACCACAACTTTTTATTACTATAAGGAGATTATTCTTATATAGAGTATTCTTATATAGAGGTTTTACTGTACGTGTTGTGGCCTTCCAGTCTTATAGTTGGGCTTTTCCCTTTCATCTTTTATTTTTTAAAAATATAGCTCTCTCTCTCTCTCTCTATATATATATATATATATATATATAAAGAATGTCAAAATGTATCAATATATCATAAATCACTGAATGTCGTGTTTGAGTCTTTCATATGGCATTTACTTTATAATGTCACCAAAATAATGTAGTATTAGGCATTTTTTCTAGTAGTGACTCGGAAGTGAAATGGATGGAATGAATGAACAAATGAATGGTGAGGGGTGGCCCTCTATTTATAGGAGAAGCTTTGGCTTCCCTTGGAAGCCATTGCAGTGCGGAGATACTGCAAAAGTTACCCCGGATTCAGTTAAAAGTTGCTTTATTCGATGTCGATGTCCAAATGACTTCAGACATGAAATCTAAAAATACTGGGAGACTCCCTGGCTCGAATACTAGTGAACCAACTTGATTCGTGATGAAAACGGGGTCGTCAGAAGAAAGACGAGCAAAGATTCCTTTTTTGGAACTACTTTTTACTATTCACTTAGACTGACAGATTTTGCTCCCGAGCGTTCGATTGACCTCAGAATAGAAATCCGTGAACGCCAACGGAATCCTTGAGTCATTTCTCATAAGAGGTGCCTAACAGAACTAGACTTGGATCAACGAGGAGGATTTCGTAAATTTCTCAAAACACGAACGCACGCAGAAGTTACTATTCATTCGTCTTTTAAATACGTTTTTCATCACCGGGAACTCAAATGACTTCAGAATTAAAATCTGAAAATACCGGCATACTCCTTGAGTTAAAACCTTTTTAACGAGACCACGAATGACCATAAAATAATTAGGATCGCATTTTCCGAAAAGACGATTTTCACGAAAACTGATCCCTAAAGTCGTGACTGACATCCGACCTCAATTAACTTTATTCAAATTTCTTCCTTAACTAATTAATTAACATTAAAAATCCTCTAAACCTTATCCGAAAATCTGGGGTGTTACACACACTTAATAACATTAATGATTTTTTGATTATGTATGTATGTGCACATATATATAGTATCAACTTTATTTTAAGAATTAATATTGGTTTATATATTATAGCTAGTATGATATGACATCTTAATTTATTCATGTGTTACAGTATGACATCACTATAGAGGTTATTTTTCGTCAATCCGCTACGCTGATCCAAGAAAGTTGAACGTCGTTGTTCAATTAATTTTCTAATAGATAATCGTTCAATTTTAAATTTGAATTAATGTTGGCAGTTCTGCTTTATCCGGAAGGGTTGACGGGTTCAGAGGAGTCGACATGTTTTTCAACAGCCTTCGTGATCCGCATGAACCATAACTACTACCTCTACCTATAAAAGGAGGCCATTCTCCTCATTTGGCGACTACACAGACGTACCTACGAATTTTCACCCTCTACCCTAGAACATACTATGATTACTTTAAACAAGGCTCAACATAATTACTATGATTTTTCAAAGATATAAACTTACGACGACAATAATCGATAATACAACGGAATAAACACAATTATCTCCTTGAACACTTAGAAATTATGACGGAAATGAAATACGAAACTTAAATAGAATAATCAATGATAACAATGAGAATAATAATGAGAATACGATAACGAAAGATGGAATAAAATGTGGAATTTAAAAGACAAGAAAGAAATAGGATCCGAAGCTGACGAAAAAGAATGGTCGGAGTCGAGTGCGTCGAAGGAAGGTAGCTAGCTCAGCATCTCGTCGAGTCACAATTGTGGCAGAGCCACCTACTGTATCCCGACGAAGTCCCTAGCACCTTCCCTCACCGCATTTCTCCCCCGCCACTCCGTTCGTTGACTCGGAGGTGAACTCACAAAGAGACTCCTCTCGACTCTCGACTTTCCCTCTTTCTAAAACTTGAGAAATAAAGAAGAATGATGTGAAAAATGAGAAAAAGGGCGATGCTTTATTTATAGGGGTAACAATACTGCAAAAGTTACTCCGGATTCAGTTAAAAGCTGCTTTATTCGATGTCGAGGTCCAAATGACCTCAGACACGAAATCTGAAAATATCAAAAAACTCGTTAGCTCGAGTACTATTGAACCAACCTGACTTGAGATGAAGAATAGGCCGTCAGAAGAAAGACGAGCCAAGATTCCTTTTTCAAAATTACTTTTACTATTCCTTTCAAGGGACAAATAAAATTTCTGAGCGTTCGATTGACCTCAGAATGGAAATTCGTGAACGCGAACGGATTCCTTAAGTCATTTCCAATAAGAGGGGCTTGACAGAATAAGTCTCGGATTAACGAGGAGGATTTCGTAAATTTTTCAAATTACGAACGCACGCAGAAATTACTATTCATAAATCCTTTAAATATGTTTTTCATTATCGGGACCTCAAATGACTTCAGAATAAAATTCCAAAAATACCAGCACACTCCTTGAGTTGTTACCTTTCTAACAAGACAAAAATCGAACATAACAGAGTTAAGATCAAAATTTTCAAAAAGATAATTTCACGAAAATTAACCCCTAAAGTCGTGACTGACATCTGACCTCACTTAAACCTTATTAAAATATCTTCCTTCGCTTCTTAATTACGCTTAAGAATTCTCTAAACCTTATTCGAAAATTTGGGGTGTTACACTTCTTCTTCACTGCTCGCAAACCCTAAGAACAAGCTTAGTGCTAGGAGCTTTGTGCTCATATTCTCTCGTTGTCCCAGTTCGTCTAGATTCCCTTGTGGTCTCCTCGTGCAAGTATCCTGGGCCTGCAGTGGGTTAGTCGTGGGTCTGTGAGTCGTGGAGTTGCTGTGAAGGTTGTGTGTGGTCTGCTTTCTCTGCCTTGAGGTCTCGGTGTGTGCTGATCAGTGTTTGGGGGAGTCTTTATTCTGAGGTTACCCTGAGTCTTGTTGTAATTAATCTCTTCAATCTCATGTCCCTTAAGAGACGAACGGACCGACTGCCGGTAACAGGAACCAAGCAGTGTAAACTCCAGGAGATAAACCATATCAATTGATATGCGATAAAGTGTTTTGTCATGATGGTAAAAACTCATATAATTAATAATATTTTGAACTCATTAACTATCTAAATTTAATTTTATACTTAATTTTTTTAAATGGATAATTCAAGATTTTGTGAATCTATATTAATTAAAAAATTATATTTTTATTAGACAGTAAAGTCAAAATAAAAATTGTTGAATAGAAAATTTGAAGTGTATTAATACATACATATATATATATATATATCAACAATCAAAAAAGGTTGAAAATTGTTCTAAAAAACAGGAAGCTTGAGGAAGGTATATCATACATGCATCCCCTCCATCTAAATAACAAAAATATAAACAAATTAAAAGATTATAAATTACAAGTTCTTGTTCGAATTGTTATAATTATGTTTATATCATTTTTCTGTTTATTGGTTAATTTAGAATTTTCAGATATCATTATATTTATAAAGTTATATATATAGAATAAAATATATATTTTTAATTAACTACTTAAATATACTATAGTAAAGTTATTCAAACTTCAATAGTTAATTTAAGTAAATGGGCAAGTCTCATGTACATAAGATGTACATCAAACGGTCAACGCGTGTTGATCCGGTCAATGCTTTGACTAAAAAATTTGTCAAAATTAGCATCATTCATAATACTGAAAAGTATCATTTCAAAGGCCCAAAAGTATCATTTGTATCAATAAAAAGTATTGGCCAGAAAAAAAAATAAAGAAAAAAACTGTTAAAATCAGTATTAATCAAAACACTAAAAAATATCATTTAAAATTAAAAAAAGTATCAGTTGTATCCCTAAAAAGTATCACCCATTTTTACGATTTTTTTTAACCCGTTAACCCGATCAATATGTTGATCGTCTGATGTACATCTTATGTACAAGTAGTGGAGTATTTCCGTAAGTAAATTAGTTGAATTGCTGAGTACCTAAATGGAGAAAAGGGCCACGTTGCGTTGCCAGGGCACAGGAATTAGATTAAGTCCAGAAGAAGAAAAATAACGACATTAATAACGGCGTTGAGATGAGATAACCGTGGGAAATCCGCGGTGAGCTGTCCAACCCAAACAAACCGAGCAAATCGCCGGGGGGCCCACCTACCTTCCTCCGATAATGGAACCCCGTTTGATTACGTTGCAATCAATGCATCTGTCCTTTCCTTTCAATACTAACTAAGCTCACCATCTCTCTCTCCTCTCTCTCTCACTCATCTCAGTTATCCGTTACCTCCCCAATTGACTTTCCATCCAAAATGTCGTCTAAGCAGACCTACCGTGTGTGCTTCTGCTTCCGCCGGCGCTTCCGCCTCGCCGCCTCGGAGGCTCCCGCCGACGTCAAGGATATCTTCACCAGGTACTCCGACAACGGCGTCATGGACGCTGAGCACCTGCGGCGGTTCCTTGCCGAAGTCCAGGACCAGAAGGCTGCCACGGTCGACCAAGCGCAGGCTATCATTGATAGCCTCAAGCACCTCAATTTGTTTCATCGCCGCGGCTTCAATCTCGAGGGTTTCTTCAAGTACTTGTTTGCCGATGCTAATCCGCCTCTTGACGCCCAACTTGGGGTAATTTTATTTGCTGTTGAGGCATTTTTGAAGTGATCACTGTGAGAAATGCTTTTGAGTTTTGATTTGAGCCTTTATTGAGTTGTTTCTTAAGTGGTAATTACTGTGAGAATTGGTTTCTTAGTTTTGTTACGTTTCGATTGAAGCAGTTATGAGGCGTTTCTGGGTGATCACTGTGATAATATGCTTTATTAGTTTTCAAGTGTAAAAAGCAATTCGTGGAGAATTTATGTTGAGGCAGTATACTTAGAATTTTCTGATTATATCAAAGAAGATGATTTTATGCAGTTCAATGATTTCGAATTTGTCACTAATGTTACGACTATTATTGCCATCATTTTATTTATTTATTTATTTTATGTATGAAAATGTTGTGATAGGTCATAGGTTCAAATGCTACCACACTAGTACATACACTAGTGAAATTGTGCATCAACTTATCCATTACAAAATGGGCAGTGAGTAACCTGGCTTATCTTGTTGTAGCAAGGACATAACTTTGCTATATCATGACTGCATTGTTACTTATATATTTTTCCTGCCTCCCAGATCATTAGCGGGTTATGATGTCTTTGACTTAGCACTGTCATCTAAGTGCATCTCTGATTTTCTACTTTATTTAGTGTAGGTTTGAAGTTCAAAAGTATGGCAACTTGAATTGCATTCATAGGTTCTTATGTCAAATGAGGAAAGGATATATCACTTTGACAAAAAGATTGATTTCTGGCTGAAACATAATGAGAAATGCTCCAACGTAACAATTGTAACATGTCATAGTAACTTTAGTTTGATAAAACATTGCTCTATTTTTTATTGTTTTGTTTTATCTTATTCCTTTGCTGGTGGCAGGATCTTGTCACTGAAGTTGGAAACTTGAAGCTAACTTATCATGTCTAAGTCTTATCTTTACAAAATAGCCTTGATTTACTACAGTTATCATATTTTTTCAGGTGCACCATGAAATGAGTGCTCCTCTTTCTCATTATTTTATATACACGGGCCATAATTCCTATCTGACGGGGAACCAACTAAGCAGCGATTGTAGTGATGTTCCCATCATAAATGCATTGCATAGAGGGGTCAGAGTTATTGAATTGGACATATGGCCAAATTCCACTGGCGATAATGTCAATGTTCTTCATGGAAGGTATGCATTACTTACACATTTGTGTGAATTTGGGTTTCCCTCTGATTGTATAAGGGTCCTATAATTTAGCTTCATTCATAACCTATCATCTACAATCCTGAGGAATAACATATTACATGGAACATGCATGAGACATTGAATGATTAATCAACTGGCCAGATTTAACAGAATGATGTGAGATAAAACTGTAGTTTTCTAAATAATAGAACAGACATCAGTGGTCCATGCATCATTAATCACCGCTAAAAACATGTTTGCTGTCTAAAATGATCAGCTATTCACTCGAAATTAAATCCAGATTTAATCGCATAAATTTCTTCACATGATGTCCATTTTAGTCTTTTGGCCAATTCTGAACTGAAACTTACTTTTCATTCAGGAAAGGACATGTGAAAATCAGTAAGTTCAAGATAAAATACTTAATAAACAAGTCTCATATTTGAAATCGAGCACATGGATCAAGGTTTTAGTTCAACAAATGGCTTAATTTACTATAGAAGTTTTATCCCTATTTGAATCAATGGGCACTATTTGCACTTTTACAGGAATGTCATGTTGATCAGTCATTATTTACAAATCTTATGTATATCTCAGTTGAAATATCATGTCACATCTCAAATCTGGATCTCTCTACATTTCAGTTGAATTCCTCTGCTACAATCAGTCAAGCATATTCAAGACAGCAATGAGAATAAATATGAAACATTAGCTTTGCTGTCATGAAGAAGGAAATGAAAATAGGATACCATCTTATTCTGAACTCTTGTAATTTTTATTAGAATGACCAAATGATTTAAAATTCATAACGGAAGTCAGATGCGAAACAGATACTTCGAGTAACTATCTCCGCGTTACACTTTCTTTAAACTGCTATTGAAAGTACATCCATTTTATGCATATCATTCTGCATTCTAGAAAATTGTAGAATACCAAGAAAAAGAGGATGCAGATAATCTCCTTTTGGTTCACCCTCAGGGAGGTTCTCATATGTGCCGAAAAGTCAGTTGTAGTATGTGCAGCTTTCAAGTGCATGTGTCTGCTAATCTCAATAATCTGTATTCTCATTGTCTTGTTAGAGACTTATCATTCCTTTTATTGCATCTATGTGTGTAGGACGCTAACCACTCCTGTTGAGCTCATAAAATGTTTGAAATCAATCAAGGAAAATGCATTTGTTGCATCTGAATATCCTGTTGTAATAACACTAGAAGATCATCTTACTCCAGTTCTTCAGGCTAAAGTGGCTGAGGTATGTCTGTGGAGCTTATAGGGGAAATTAAGCAATTTCACTGTGTAATCACTTTTCCCATTACTGTTTCTAGATGATCACTCAAACGTTTGGAGACATCCTGTTTGCCCCTGGTTCAGAATGTTTGAAAGAGTTTCCTTCCCCAGAATTTCTGAAGAAAAGGGTTATTATATCAACCAAACCACCGAAAGAGTACTTAAAGGCCAAGGATGTTAAAGTAAATGAGAGTGACTTAAACAAAGAAAAGGATGATGAAGCCTGGGGAAGTGAGCCCAAAAATTATAAATCCAATGATAAGGTACATAAAAAGATATTTCCCTCTTAAAACTCAGCAAGCTTCATGTCATATACTTCTAAGTTGCCTATATTTTTTCTCATAGGATGATGAAGATGGAGAGGATGATGAAGAGGATGAAGAGGATCCTCAGGCACAAATTGAAGCACCAGAATATCGGCAGTTGATTGCTATTCATGCTGGAAAGGGGAAGGGTGGAATGAAGGACTGGCTGAAGGTTGACCCTGATAAAGTGAGACGTCTTAGCTTGAGTGAGCAAGAGCTTGAGAAGGCCATAACAGAATATGGAAAAGATATTGTCAGGTGACTTATACATAATAAGTTGGTATTAGTACATTATCTCTACTACTGTTAGTAAAGAAATTCTGTTAGCAATATAGTTTAAACATTTTGAATTTCCCTTTCTAAACTATACAAAACCTTAGCCATTAATAAACAAAGCGAGCAAACACCGTGGCTGATTATATACATTGCCTTTAACATAGTTTCAACTCACTCTCCTGGTAGACTACTGTTTATAGGGCTCCTTTTTTCAAACATATGAGACTATTTGAATTGAAAGCCTAACAACTAGAAATATAATTATCCACAATTTGATTATTTTATAATGCTATACAAGATCTTTGAACCAACAACAAATAACACATCCTTCTCTCTCTCAAAATATATTTATATACATATACATACATATGTCATATTAGATATTTCTTCCATTATCCAATTTATATTAATCTGCTAATGTTATAATGAATGCAGCTGCATATATTTTTACTGAACATTTGACTAACCTTAATATAATCAAATACCATATCATTATGATTACTAGATTTTTTTATGTAAGATTCTTAGTCTTGAGGAACCTGTTTTCTATATTAGATTGTAGAATTAATAACACACGCATGGGATTGGCAATGTGAATGTTATTACGATCACAATAAATGCCCCCTAGTTCTTCTTTTGAAGTCTACAAGACTTTAGCATGAAAAAGCTGATAAATCACTCTCCTCCCAATCTGCGCCTCCCCAATGGTTTCCTATGTATAGAATACTGCAAGGTATTTGTTCAGTGATGCTGGAAAAAGTAACATGTCTGAATACTGACAGTCTTAGGCATCTTTTAAACCTAATTTCTCATATTTCTGTTCTTCAGGTTTACACAGAGGAACTTACTTAGAGTATACCCCAAAGGTATACGTTTTGATTCATCCAATTACAATCCCCTAATTGCATGGTCGCATGGAGCTCAAATGGTTGCGTTCAACATGCAGGTTGGTTAGGACTCAGAGAAGAATTTATAAGTCTTATGCTAACTTTTCATTGCTCAAGTAATATCTGGAACTATGTCACTAACATGTTATTATGTCTCTTAGGGTTATGGAAGATCACTTTGGGTGATGCATGGCATGTTTAGGGCCAATGGTGGTTGTGGATATGTTAAGAAGCCAGACATTTTGTTGAAACCCGATGCATATGGCGAGGTCTTTGATCCTAATGCATCATTACCTGTTAAAACCACTTTGAGGGTAGGCTGAATGTGTTCACTACTTTTTGACTTTATGGGTGACTTTGATATGTTACTGAGTGGTTAACTAGATTGACTGAAGCTCTATTCATTTGGCACATGCATAAACAGGTGACTGTTTATATGGGTGAAGGATGGTATTATGACTTCCGCCATACCCATTTTGATACTTATTCTCCTCCAGATTTCTATGCTAGGGTAAGCTGCTTCTTTCAGCTATATTTTTGTTTCCTGATGCGTTCTTAATTTAAGGCAATCCATTTGCCTTTCTAATTGTCCTGATTTTATTACAATTCTATTCATGATTTAAGTGTCTTTTCCTTGTGACTACCTCTTAAATACCTTCCACGTTGTTTAGTAGTCTTATAAGCTCTCGTTCTAGTTTTTTTAGCTGCTTGTCTGTGAAATCTATTACTAGTGATGTGGAAAAGTCTGACACAAATTTGTTGAAATCTGTCTTAAGGTTTAGTCATTTCCCTTTTTAGTTAGCAAACTTTGTTTTAAATTACCCGAGTGACAATAAATTTGTGTATTCTAAGGTTGGAATTGCCGGAGTGCCTGCTGATACTGTCATGAAGAAAACAAAGACGCTCGAAGATAATTGGATACCGACATGGGATGAGGTGTTTGAGTTCCCATTAAGAGTTCCAGAACTGGCATTACTTCGAATTGAAGTTCACGAGTATGATATGTCTGAGAAGGATGATTTTGCTGGCCAAACGTGCCTGCCAGTAGCGGAGCTCTGCAAAGGTATCCGAGCTGTTCCACTTCATAACCGGAAGGGGGTGAAGTACAACAATGTGAAGCTTCTTATGCGATTTGAGTTTGTGTGATCTACATTGAGCATTTTGGCTCTATGTTGGGTAACCATGTGTGTGTAAATACGAGGCATCGTCTATTTCCTTGTGTAACTCTGATTCGTCAGATAATTTAATTCATGTACAGAACTCGAGTGTGAGTGAGCTCAAAGTTGGATGCAAATTTGAGCTTGTTTATTTGCGTTGCTGTGATGAGTGCCATTACCACTTTAAAGTGAAATATCGTGTGTTTTTTAGTTGGAGGAAAGGTGGTCTCGAATCCGACATGTCTCCTTTCATTCATACCTGTTTTTGTTGCTTGGGTGTTCCTAAACCACATATCCTGTTTTGACACCAAGAAATTAGGTTTTTTCTAGAAATGTATTATCACAAATGAATTTATTTTTTATTAAATAAAAATGTGTGTTTATCCAAATTTAGATATTGTGTAGGGTTAGGGTCTTTGGGAATATTGTCATAAACACATGCCCTAAATGCATCCCCAATACTAAATACCAATTTGGTGCAGATTCTACATCAAACAGGTGCAGTTCCAGCATAATTTTTTTTTTGCAACTCCAACTCTATGCAACAATTACAAATATTACACCAAATAAGAATATTTTTGAAAATATTTCATTTTATCTTATAATTGAAATATGAATATGGTTAATGATTAGTATTTTTTTTTAAATGATAATTATTTAAAAAGTTAACCGTTATTAATTATATACTTTAAAAATACGTTTAATATTAAATAATTAAATACTATTAAAAAATTATAATATATGATGTACTTGGAATTATAAAAGTACTTTAAATGGTCATCAAACTCTTACAATTAATGAAAAATATTACGAGACTACAACACTTATGAAAATACAAATATGTTGGCTTCAATGCTCTGAATTAGTATATTTTCTCAACATATGTTCCACTAATGCATTTCGAAATTCGAAGCGCAATGTGAGTATCTTTGTTCTTGATTTTTTTATATCGAGCAAGAAATTCGTTGAAATGATTCGTAATCTATACATTTTTTCAAATAGTTTTATGTTATATGTAGTGTGTTGTTAAGTTAATTTGTAGTAATTTGTGATGAGACTTCATTCTATCTATTATGTTTAATTAATTATGTTTTTATTAAAATTATTTATTTATTTATTGAGATGCTTTCATAATTTAAATTAAATGAATGTATAATTTATAAATTAAATTTATTAGATAATCAAATTAAAAATGCTTTTAAATAATAAAATAATTCATTAAATGATGCGAGATCCATTCACATCAATTTGGTGCAGCACCAAATTCTACTCCAAATTTTAATTAGGATTTAGTAATGCACTAATTTAGGACAGAATTCAAGACATGATTAGAATGAAAATCTTACCCAAATTGATATTTTGGTCCATCACTAGAGATGCCCAATTTATATGCAAACTCCACCAAATTAGTCGGGCTTCTCTTTAGAGGTAGGTATACATATTAAAATGTATCACTAACCCAATTTCCAACAATTTCTAATCTAATCTCTGCGCAAAGATAAAATTATAGTTTTTAATCAAATAATGTAGCAAACATATATGACCATGATTTGTCGAATGCGTGTAAATTCTATAGTAAGATGGATAAATTTTAGGACGAAACTTTTATTATCAAACAAAGTTTAAAAATAAAGTATAAATAACAAAAATTAGTGAATTCGGAGATCCGTATCGATTGGACAAATGGAGTAATCCACCTTAAATTAGAATTTACCTCTAATGCGGGCGTGTAATAATCAGTAATACTTCAGTAAATTCTATTGTAATAGAATTCACAACCAATTTATATTATTTCCAATCTTTATCGGCCGACCGATAAAATAATTTCGATTTCAGATTGTCATAATAGGTAATTAAGTGTCGTAATAGATAGTCGAAGTGTCACAGTATGTTAATTAAAGTATCACGATATATTTTTTCGATCAACCAAAACTTTTAATCGAAATTTTTATTTTTGAACAAAAAAAAAACTGAAAATAATCAAGATTGAGTGAACCCGAAACACTTATCGACTGCAAATCCATGTTGCCGTGTAGCTTTTTTCTTTTCTTCATTTTATTACATTCTAATCGTAGTTTTCAAATTGTGTATTTGTGTATGGGGAAAAAAATTAAATTTTTTTTTTTTTTAAACGTAAAAAAGAAAAGAAATAAATCAATCTTGAATGAAGGTCAATTCCGTCACACCCAAACAAAACTTGCTTCGACATCAGAAGTTTAGAACTATTACAAATGTCAAATTTCATCGTATAAATTTTCAAAACCGAAGATTTATCGATCACTTCAGTTTCACAGCCAAAATCCCAACTACCGCCACCCAAAAATGCTCTCCTCCGCCACCCATCCGCCGCACCGATCCCCGCAGCTCTCCTCCGACTCCGACTCCGATTCCGACTCCAACACATCACATTCCTCGTCTGCGCATCAACGCCACCCCGACCTCTCCTCCTCCATCTTCCAATCATACCTCACACATTCCAATTCCTGCAGCAGTGATGATCACCGTCATCAAGATCTCATCAAAATCGAATCTTTCCTCACCTCCTCACGCGCCGGCGCGCTCTCCTGCCTCATTTGCCTCGAACGCATCAAACCCACCGACCCAACTTGGTCCTGCTCCGCTCGCTGTTTCGCCATCTTCCACCTCCTCTGCATCCAATCATGGGCCCGCCAGTCCACCACCCTCGCCGCCTCACGCGCCTCCGCACGCGCCGCCGTGGTCCCCGACGATAATTCGTTAGTCTGGCCCTGCCCCAAGTGCCGTGTCGAGTACCTCAAATCCCAAACCCCCAAGAATTACTATTGTTTCTGCGGTAAAGTTGAGGACCCGCCTCGTGATCCGTGGATTTTACCTCATTCTTGCGGGGAAATTTGTGGCCGGTCGTTAAAATATGACTGCGGGCATTTCTGTCTGCTGTTGTGCCACCCTGGGCCGTGCCCCGCCTGCCCTAAGTTGGTTAGGAATAAGTGTTTTTGTGGGAAGCTGGAGGATGTGAGGCGATGTGGATTGAAGAACTTCTCTTGTAAAGGTGCGTGTGGGAAGTTGTTGGAGTGTGGAGCTCATAGGTGTGGCGAGATTTGCCATGATGGAGTGTGCCAGCCGTGTAGGGCAAACGGGAGTTATAGGTGTCGATGTGGGAAGGCGGAGATGGTGAGGGAGTGTTGTGAGAGGGACTTTAGATGCAATGGTGATTGCAAGAAGATGTTGAGCTGCGGAAGGCATTGTTGTGAGAGGGGGTGTCATGAGGGCGAGTGTGGGGATTGCCCGTTTCAAGGGAAGAGGACTTGTCCTTGTGGGAAGAGAGTGTATGAAGGGATGGCATGTGATGTTTCTGTGCCACTATGTGGTGCAACTTGCGATAAGCTGTTGAGTTGTGGCTTCCATAGATGTCCAGAGAGATGCCATCATGGGCCGTGCGTTGAAACTTGTAGGACCGTGGTGACCAAGTTTTGCAGGTGTGGGAGCTTCAAGAAACAGGTACACCTTTGTATTAGTTGGTTGTTTTTGAAATGTGTTATGATGTTTAACATTTCTTATCTGTAATGTTTGTAATACGGGGAATGGCTCATTGAATTTAGAATAGGTTCCTTGCTATCAAGAGTTGACGTGTGAGAGGAAATGCCAGAAGCTGAGGGATTGTGGCCGGCATGCTTGTAAGCGTAGGTGCTGCGATGGGGACTGCCCTCCTTGCTCAGAGGTTGGTTTGCTATATTCTAATGATCGGTCTGTAAAGTGGAGATTATACTTACTTCCATATATATTTTTGGAGTACAGATTTGTGACCGGAAGCTACGGTGTCGAAATCACAAGTGCCCGGCCCCGTGTCATAGGTAATTTTGTTCTCATTGTTTTGTTCAGTGTGTGGACTTGAGGTTCTTGGTGGATCCCTGAGGACTGGTTGGGTGCCTTAACAAATTTTATACACATATGTAACACGGCACATGCATGCACACACATCAGAAGCCGAAAGAGGTCGATGAAATGAACTGAATAATCACAAGGATCTATTCAGCTGCATCCTTGCAATGCATTCCATATACATTATTGAGCTCAGATTTGTATTTATCTAATGGGACTTCTTCACTAGGTAGTTTTTGCTTTTTATTCTTTGAGAAAACTTTCACTCGGTAGTTATATCTGTAGTTATGATAATATTGGGTGGTCTGGCAGTATGAAAGAATTCACCTAGATCCTGATAATGAAAACCTAATTACTGCAAAGTTAAACTGTCAGGAATCATAATATTGACTGAAAGGCATGCCAAGTTCAGAGAATATTATATGAGATAAATCATGTATCACCAATAACATCTGCAAATGCAAACCAAATTCAGATATTCTTATTTCTTAATATCAGAAAAATAATTTATTACCAACACTATCTACAGATAATAACATTCAGTCACAACTCCTAAATGTCCAGTTAGATATTTCCTTCCGTGCATGATGATCTTCGAAGAGGCCCATATGGAATCTATGTTCTGATTGCTTTCTTTTCATTGTAGAGGTGCTTGTGCTCCTTGCCCGCTGATGGTGAGGATCTCATGTTCATGTGGCAAGACACATTTTGAGGTTAGCATTATAGTATTCTATTAGTAAAATTTGATTTTGTATATTGAGATTTTGTGCGTTATACCAAGTATAATCCTAACTGGTACCACTCATAAGTCATAATATTGATATATAAGTCTATGTAATACGGATACCCATATTAGATCAATTTATCTCATGACTATTTTTGTCCCTGCGAAATTTGCAAATATAACGAGTTGGCTGCAGCTTTTCGTTGAGGACTTACTGTTTGTCCAAAAAAAATAAAATCTTTTTGTAATTATTGAAGAACATACCTTTTACTAAATAAGGATTTGCCATTGTGTTGATACTTGATGAATTTGTTGAGTGCATCTGTTGTGAGCAAGCAAACTTAAAGCTGATGGTATATCGGTCGTACTGTATGTTTTTCAGAAAAAAATGTGGATTGAAAGGAACTTAGAATAAAATGTAAAGAGTTCTCCTGTGATTGGATATGATATTTGCTTACTCCACAATAGTTCTGCTCACTTTCAACTTTCAGGTTCCCTGTGGCACAGAGACTGAACAAAAACCTCCCAAGTGTCCGAAACCATGTCCAGTAGCTCCTTTGTGCAGGCATGCTCCAAATTGCAAGGTTGTATGTTTGGTCTCTCATCGTGATCTAATTCTTGACTGATAATTGTGGACTGTTAAAATGTCATGACTTTGTGCAATTGGATTGGATTGTCAATTATGTATCTTAGAAGTTGGATCATTGCTATATAAATCAAACTTTGCCCATAAATTGTTTCCAATAATGATTTATGTTCATTATTCTCCAGCCACACAGGTGCCATTATGGTGCTTGCCCCCCATGTCGCCTAATTTGTGGTGAAAGATACTCTTGTGGCCATGAATGCCAATTGAGGTTTGCCTTAAGTACTTGTTCTCCAGTAATAGCCTCCTGCCCCAGCCATTGCATCTCCAATTCAATTGCTTAACTGTTATCTATAGGTGTCATGGACCTAAACCGCCTCCATTTCCGGAATTTACTTTGAAACCAAAAAAGAAGAAGGGAAATTATCTGACTGAAGCTACTCCTGGTTCCTCATGTCCACCTTGTCCAGAACTTGTGTTGAGGTCATGCTTTGGCCAACACATAGGAGCAGAGAGGATGGTTAATTTCTTATTCACTAAATAGGCTTTTTCTTATGCATGTTGTATTTATATTGTTCTGTCTTCTTAGAATAGAGATAGTTACGTGATATTTTTCCCTCTCAGATGGTATGCTCAATTAGTGCAGAATTTTCTTGTGAAAATTTGTGTGGAAATCCTCTTCCATGTGGTAACCATTACTGCACGTACGTATGTCATCCCTTGAAAGGCCATTCTTCAAAAATAGGCGAGTCCTGTGAAGTGTGCAATCTTCCTTGTGAAAAGGTAAATACTCATCCTATTCAGTTCTAAAATCTTGGAGTTTTTGTCTACTTTTTGTTCGATATGTTTCAGGCATTAGTTATGACTTCTCTTTGAGTTCCATCTCATAATGAAAATCGCTTTTAAATGTATTTATATATCTGCTTTATGAGTATTTTTAGTTTGGTGGTGTTGAATGGGGTGAAGTTCATGTGGTTTCTCTTCTGTTCATGTTCTTATTTCAGGGGAGAGATCCTCATTGTCCACATCCTTGCCCAATGCGATGTCATCCCGGAGAATGCCCCCCTTGCAAGGCACTGATCAGGCGTTCGTGTCACTGTGGTTCCATGGTGCATGTATTTGAGTGTAAATATTACAACTGCATGTCAGAAAAAGAGCAAATGATTGCTCGTTCATGCAAAGGGCCTTGCCATAGGTAATTTCGAGAAGTCTGCATGACAGTATCTTCATAATTAATAAATGACTTGCATGTTATTTGAAAAAAGAAAATAAATTGATAATTGTGACTCAAAGTTGAGGCTAGTCTTGCAAACACCATTTGGTGTTTACAGTAATTATAGTCTGTGAATTTATGTTCATGTAGCATGTAGAGTTTCTGCTTCTGTCATTCCTGCCTGACCATGCTAGTAATAATGTAGGTGGCTTGCACCATGTTTTTTAAATAAAGGAACGATATTCTAGTATAAAGAAAACAAAGAATTGGAATCTTATATTGCATCCTTCATTGTTTTGTTCTTGTTTTCTCGATATTTAGTGTTACTCAATGGGTGTGAGTTCTCTCTTTCCAGTGTCTCTGTGGGAAGATTTTGTAAGTAGCAATATCCTTCTTGTTCATTGTGCTTTCTATACTTTGAGTTATCTTATTTCTTGTATAGTTCCTGTAAGCCAAAGATGTTTCGTTGAAATCTACAAACATCACCTTGATATTAAATTTTGATTTACAGGAAGTTGCTGAATTGTACGCACTTATGCCCAGAGACATGCCATCCCGGTTCCTGCCCATTTCCTGACAAGTGCTCTAAGAAGGTAGCATAATGTTGTATTTTGTTAATAAGTATTTGTTTATTTACGCGTAAAGATGAACTTTAAAGACCTCCATTACCAGTTATGTTCCCATTTCCATTAAAGTTAATTGGTTGCCTGAAGTTGAATAAACAAAATTGCTATATGATCATATGGGGCAGGGTTGGAATTCCAGAACTCGAATCGAATGTTTTTATGAACACTCGAGTGGGCATCTTATTAATTTCTTGATCTTTTGCAAGGTGACCGTTCGTTGTGGATGCCAAACCCTAAAGAAGGAGTGGTTGTGTCAGGATGTACAAGCGGCATACTGCAGTTCTGGCTGTGATCCCAAAGATATACCTAAGAATCAATTTGGAGTCGGACTTCTTCCTTGCGATTCTGATTGCAAGAGCAAAGTGAAGGTCCCCGATGCAGAGTTACATTTACGTCAAGTGAAGCCCAGGGAGGTAATGCCTTGTATTCTAGCCACCAATTTTCTAACATGAACCTTGGATGTTAATATCAGCTCATTTTTTGCATCATTTATTACGTTGTGGTATGTCTGCAATGGTGCAAGAGTAGTGAGCTTATCATATTAGGTCTCACTCTGAGTTGTTGTGTTCTGGAAGGAAAAGGAGTCTGATAAAGCTAATAACAGCATATCAAAACGTAGAAGACGAAAACAAAGGGTACACGAAGAGGAGAATGTTTCTAGAGTGCAGGTTGGCTATATTTGTAGCAAATAGAGAGAGATAATTATATATTTAGCTGAAAACTGTTTTGATTTCCTCATGATGTAAAATGAATTCATTCGATTCGAGTGCAGAAAATAGGTGGTGTGGCTCGACGTATCCTTATGCTGCTTATGATTGCTGCTGTTGTGGTTGCGTCTGCATACTTCGGCTACAAAGCTCTCATCTCGCTGTCTGACTGGATGAACCAAATCGAAACTCGACAGAGAAGAAGATATTCAAGAGCCTAACCAAATTCATATTTCTACCAAAAATTTACACACGTTTTTGTGTTTTTTGTCTTCCTTTTCTTTTCTACATCATTTTCCTTATCTTATAGTGTGAGAATTTTTTATTTTTTATTACCTTTTCGATTACATTAAATTTTCGTCCTAGGTTTGTTATGTTTTGCAGTGATTTATGGTTGTTAAGGAATTGTGTTTTCTCTCTTTTTTAGAGAATGATTTTTCTAGCAATTTTTTTTTCTTCTTTTTTGTGAAGCTTAACTGAGGAGAAGCTGACTTTCTTTTTTTCCCCCATTTTATTTTTAGTTAGTGCAACTCACACATTCCTGAATTGGAAATTGTTTGACCAAAGCTGAGAGAATGTTTGTGGTAGCTTGTATTGACTCGGTATTGGATTTGTGGTACACCCAAGGATGAAAATATCGCGAAATATCGCGGATATATCGCAGATATATCGCGGATATTGACATTGCGATACGGATATTGGAGGGAATATCTTTTTTCCCGAGTATCGACGAGAAATCGCAATATATCGCAATATATCGCAAGATATCGCAAAATATCGCAAGATATCGCAATATATCGCGATTTTTTTAATATTTCTATAATATATTTTGATTTTTATTTAATACTATATATTTTTGTGATCTTTTTTAGGTCTTCAATGTAATTGTTTGAGTTGCAATATTCTTTGCTTTATAAAGACATTCACTTTGCAAAAAAAATATAAGAGAAAGAAGACCGGGAAATCAACGGATGTCTTAGAAAGAAAAGTGAGATGCACGTGCACCAACTTTATTTTTTCATTTTTTCAGTTAGAGGACATGATGGACAAATCACTAAAATTTTTCTCCCCATATATCACACGAAATTGAAATCTAAGATTGAATATAAATTATTTGTCAAATCTTGATTCTATGAATATTGGTGGCACTGATCATAGCGATATGTCCCAAGATTCATATGCTTCTTACACATATGGGAGTTCACAAATTGATTGGACTATTCAAAATATGTATCAACAAAATAATTGGGTCAGTGGACATTATCCAATTCATGGTGAAGCTGTTGGAAGAAATCGAGAAACATATCAAGCGCATGTGCATAATTATATCCATAATTACTCGAACGTGATAAGTTGGTACCAATATTGTTTAGAACAAGATGACATTCCATCTACTATATTTGAACCTCATAGATCCTCATTTTGGTATTAATTGTACTTTATAATGTTTATTTAGTCATTTTATTTTGTATTATGTATTATTTTGTCAAATGTATTGTCTTAGACGGTATTTATATAATGTATTATTCATATATTTGCTTTCAAAATACAATTCTATCAAAAAAAATTAGTGGAATATGTGCATAATAATATGTCATAATAGTTCCTAAAATTTCATGCTAAATTTCCAAGATTTTAATATGATTTCCATCATTTTTTTCAATTTTCTGCGATATCGATATGCGATATCGATATATCCGTCGATATATCCGTAAAATTAAAGTTGCGATATATGTTGCGATAGCGATATTTTCATCCTTGGGTACACCTACAATATTAATATTAATATTAATAAATGAAGATTGTGGTTCCATAATTTGATAAATGAGAATTTGATTATCTTATATTCTGTATTTGATGACGCCTTTGTTTTCTTTTCTTCATCATCTATGACATGACATTTTTCATTTCTTATTTGGTTATTAAGAGATGTTGGTGTTATTAAGTAATGGGACAATTGTCAATTTAGGACCTAAAAGATGATAACTATTAATCTAGGATGTGATAGATGGAAATTGTCAATTCATGAAAATTTCTTTATTAATTATGTAATAAATTTAATAAAGAATTTATTAAACGTAATTAAAAACTTAAAAGAAATCAAAACACATAGTTTTTGAGGTCCTATATTGATAATTTTCATCTTTCATATCCTAGATAAATAGTTTTCATCTCTTAGATTTTGAATTAATAGATTATCCATCAGGAGAAATTGGAGAAAGAGGTTTCATTTTGATTTTTTGTTTCCGAATCTTACCATTCTCCACGATTTTTTTTTTCTTATGATGATTGCATTACATAGGAAAGAACAAGGTTGATTAGTGCACATAAGTATAATACTTCCATGTCTATTTTATTTTTTACTAGGATTAAGAAAATAATTTAAAAAGATAATTAAATAAATAATTTCATAATATGTTCATATTTATATTCTCTAATAATGAATTAATACCTAATTAGCTAAATAAATATAGAAATTAATCTAGTAATAAAAAAAATATATGAATGAGACCTGGGGCGTAAAATTTAGTGGCAAAGAAGCGATGACCAATAATAGTTTTTTTTTTTTTTGAATAAGATGACCAAACAATGGTTAAAACCCTCCTGGGGGCTGGGGCTGGCCTACAACACGTGTGACAATCTAGAAGGCTAAACGGCTTTAATTGACTTTAATAATAAGTAGTAGTAGGAGTAGTAATAAGAATATAAAGTCAATTTATGATAAGTTGTGGGCCCCCTCATATATCTATTTGCCAATGCCAACTCAAACCTTGGACCACCCTTCATGTTGTGCTACATCACTACATGTTCTCAACCTCAACTTGCTCAAATACCAACATTTTTTTTTCTCAACAACAAATTTAAGTTTCCCAAAATCATTTATCCAAATCAAAATCCCTCTCATCTCTACAAAATAAATACCCATTGCCAAGTGCCAACACATATATATGATACACATCAGTCTTCTAAATATAGTTTCAATTCTATACATGATACATATAAACAGACATTTCAAGCAAATCACTCATTTGCAGAAACGGAACTATTTCATTGAAAATGACAAATTATGCGAATAAACACTGGTTAATTACCATCGCTTCTACAAACTCCCAAGTTGCAGCACATGTTAGAACTTAATCTTTACACTACAAAATCATCAACACCCCCATACATTTAGCTCAAAAAAAATTATTTCTTCAAAATAAAAGAAAAAAAAATTGAAATTAAAGAGATGAAAAAAAGAATGATGTTACTTATGTGGAGCAGTCGAAATTTTTTTGTCAATCCGAAAGAATGGAGATTGGACCACTAGAGATGCTACCATGGCTATCATCACACAAAGCCAAAGCTCGCTCCAAATTAGCAACAATGTCATTGATGGTAGGCCTATCCTTCCCTTCCAAATGCACACAATGCATAGCAGTGTACGCCACCAGTTCCATCGCCTCCGCCTCGCTTGCCTCCGGTGGACCAACCCGTGCGTCCAGAATCATGGCCACTTCTCCGGCCATGATTGCTGGCACCGCGTAGTCCACCACACTCATTGGCTCCCCCCCGTTTTCGCCATTCTTGAATATAGCCCTCTTCCCCGTCACCAATTCCAACAGCACAATCCCAAGACCATAAACATCGCTCTTTGCCGTCAGCACATTCAATCCATAGTATTCAGGGTCTATGTATCCGACTGTCCCGGCCGCCTTAGCCGGCCTGTAGTCGCTATCATGCTCCGGCCCCATTAGAGACAATCCGAAATCAGAGACTCGTGCTGTCCAGTTTGAGTCGAGCAATATGTTTGAAGACTTGATATCTCGATGAATTATGGGAGGAACTGCGTAGTTGTGTAGATATTCAATGCCACGAGCAGCGTCTAGTGAAATCTTGATCCTCATTTTCCAAGAATTCACTACACTACTGCTCTTCTCTACATTGCTCTTGCTATGCAAATGATCGTACAAAGCTCCATTTTTCATATACTCGTAAACTAAAAGCCTCTCATCTCTCTCCTCGCAAAATCCAACCAGCCTAACCAAATGCTTGTGGTGCAGCCGGGATAAGAAGGCTAGTTCCGAGTCAAACGCGCTCTCCTTCTCTTGAAACAGCTTGGCCTTCGCCTTCGCCCCCGTCTCACTTCGTTTGATGGCAACCTCACGGCCATCAGCCAGTTTCCCTTTGTAAACAACACCAAAACTCCCGGCTCCAATCTTGTTCTCTAATGAAAAATCATTGGTAGCCAAAACAAGATCGGAAAACAGCAACTCCTCCGCCGTGTCAGCATGTTTGGACGAGGTTCCACTCCTCTGCCGCCTCATCAGCCTCGACCCCTGCCTTCTAAGTGTGGATGATCGAGAGAGCGGACTACCATTAGACGGCGGGGCAGCTGCAGTCGGAGCGCTGATAGTTGGCTGCACAGAGTTATGTATCTTCTTCTTTCCTAAACAAACACCGCTCCACAAACAATAGATCGCCGTAGCAATCCCCGCGACTCCACCAACCGATCCAACAATGGCGAAAGCCAATAAACCCCTCCTCAGCCCCCTCGAAGGCGAAGAAGTAACCACCGTGGGCTGCAGAGTTGGTGGAATGGAGCTTGGGATATCACAATGCCTGCAAATGTGACCATTTCCAGAGCACCATATTTCAGAACCGGGATACACATTGCATTCACACACCGTTTCAACGCAAGGCCCCGGTAGAGTCTTCTGCAGAGGCAGCAGAATTCCAGTTGCATAATACTCATTAGGCCAACCGGGACCCCAACAAATGATCGAGAAATTGCTCGTGGTCAATCCACAGCTGAAATCTGGGCCTGCAACAATCGATTCAAATGAAATGTCATCAGTTATTTTACTAGAAATTTCTCCGTTTCTGTTTCCATTTCCATTTCCGCCCCAACAAACCACCGTGCCGTTGGCTTTCCTAATCGCGCAGCCGTGACTGGCCCCCAGCGCCACCGCGCTGTAATCCTGCGCCGTTTCTGAGGGAATATTCAGTTGCCCGCTGTCGTTGCTACCTTTACATATAATGAATCCGGTGACATCAATTCCGCAGGCGAATCTCTCACCAACTTGAATATTTAGCATCGAGGAATTCTCCAACTCTGTTTGTATCGAATTGGAAATAACGTCGTCGCCCCAACACAGAACCCGATTTCCGATACGCGTAACTCCGCAAGAAAATCGCAGCCCAGATGAAATCATGCGAAATTGGGAGTTCCCATTTGGGATTTGAGATGATGGGGCATTATTCTGTCGCCAGCAGATTACATTATTGCCTGAAGTAACGTTTTTTAACGCACAAATTTGGGTGCCGCCAACTGTGAGCGAGGTTAAAGGAGCTGAGGCGTTATTGTAGATTCTCTTGGGGCTGAAGGTCGTGTTCCAGCAGAGGAGGCTGAAGCCGCCGGAGCGAACGCCGCAGAGGGTGTCGCGGCCGCCGGCTACGGCGTCGAATGAGGTGTTGGGAAGGAGGGGCGGCAATAGGAGCCCGTTCCTCCAGCATTGGATTTGTTGGACGGGGGGCTGGGCGCTTATGGTGCAGATGGTGGTGGCGGAGCCATAGACTACGGCGACGGTGGCGGCGGAGCCTCCCAGTGCATGGGCGGAGGGCGGAGGAGGGCACACGGCGCCGAGGAAAAGTAAGACGGCGGAGATGACGGCTGGAAACAGTGTCGTCATGTAAAGGGCGCTTTGTTTGTTCGGGAATAATGGGAGTGGCCCCTCATTCGTAGAGAGAGAATGAAGGATGCTCTGGAGTCTGGTCTGGAGAGTAGAGGAGACTAGAGAGAGAAGCTCAATAGTTTCTGACTTTGTAATTGTGTGTTAGCCAGTTAGGAAAGAGCTGCCCTTTATTTTTTAACAGTTAATTCTATTATATATATATATATATATATATATATATATATATATATATATTATTAGGGAAATAAAAAAAACCTATTGTTTAGAGGAAATTCCTTCAATTACTAAAAGTTATTAAGTTAAACAAAGGTCGCGGATGCGGGTGAGCAAAAAGTACCGAGAACCGAACCGAATCGAATTAATTCGGTTTTTTCAGTTCGGTTCTTTTCAAAATTCGGTTCAGTTCGGTTCTTTTTCTACCAAAAATTCGATTTTCGGTTTCGGTTCGGTCCAGAGGAAAAATATCCGAACCGAACCGAAAAACCGAATTTATATATATATTAGCAATAAAAATACTCGACTTTGTTGTACTTTATAGTTTATTCGGGTTTTCTTTGTTGGAATTTACACATTTTTAGACTTTATTCAATTGTTTATTGGTATTTTTTGAACTTGAACCTTGATAATTAGCTAATTCATACTTGTACATATTTAATTATATCAATGAAGAGAATATAAAGGAAAAAAATAGATTAGAAAATTTAAGAAAAAATTCGTTTCAAAATCGAACCGGAAGTTCGGTTCGGTTCCGATTAGAAATTCGGTTCGGTTCGGTTCTATTTTTAAAAAATTCGGTTTTCTTCGGTTTTAACATTTTCGAGACCGAACCGAACCGAAAAACCGAATGCTCACCCCTAGTCGCGGATTCGAATCTCCTAAATACTACAGGTCAGGTGTGTGATTAAAAAAATATATATGTGAGATAAAATTTGATATATTTGATTGATATATTTTAAACCTACAAGATATTAATATTATGCTTATTTGAATGTATTAAAATATGTCACACATATGTATTAAGAATTAATTGTTTGGATAAATATATTAAAATTTCTCATAAAATTAAATATTCTTTAATTATTTATCATACATTGTGTGCATGTTCTATAATATGATTTTAATTAATATATTGAATGATATTTTAGTCTAATAATTTTTAATAAGAGACGGTCTCATGTACATATGTACATTATATGTACATGAGTTATCACTTGAATAGTATAATTAGAAGTAGGGCTGGGAAAAAATACCGTCATACCGTTATACCGTATCGAAAAAAATACCGGAATACCGAACTTTAAGGTATACCGGTATTTTCGGTAAGGTATGATACCGTACCGAGATTTTTCGGTAATGTAACGGTATAGAATTTTAAAAATCGAGGTATACCGGCGTATACCGATACCGACGGTATACCAAATTTTTAAGGTATATACCGTTAATTCGGCATATACCGTTGTACCGGTATATACCATAGATGCGGTATATACCGTTAGTTCGGCATATACCGTTGTAACGGTATATACCGGTATATTTGTGATATTATATAAATATATGTATATGTGAATTATAGATACTTGATATATAATACTTAGTAAATATGATATATTATATATATGTAAATATCTAACACTTATAATTAATCTTATGTTATACTTAATGCATAGTAATGATAATTAAATGTGTTCTTAATTAATACTTAGTAAATAATTCTTACAATTTCTAAGTAAAATATTTCAAATTTGTAATATTTAGTAAGTTTATAATATTTTTATACAATTTATATTAATTATAAAAATATGATTGATATATAATACTAGTAAATATGTTATACATTTATAAATCTCTAGTAAATTTACATTATTAACACTTATAATTAATCTTATGATATACTTAATGCACTGTAATGCTAAGTTTGTTCTTTGTTAGTATATACTTAGTAAATAATTCTTACGATTTCTAAGTAAAAGATTTGAAATTTGTAATATTTAGTAAGTTTATAATATTTTTATACAATTTATATTAATTATAAAAACATGATTGATATATAATACTAGTAAATATATTATACATTTATAAATATCTAGTAATTTATAATATTAACACTTATAATTAATCTTATGTTATACTTAATGCATTGTAATACTAAGTGTTTTCTTTGTTAGTATATACTTAGTAAATAATTCTTACGATTTCTAAGTAAATAATTTACAATATTTATTTTATTTTGTTGAATTTTGATCGTTATTAGGAATGTTTCATATATTTTGAGTAAATATATGAGATATATGATATATCATAGGATGGTAATGGTATGATAAGGTATACCGATGTCGGTAAGGTATACCGATATAGTAAGGTATACCGAACTAAAGGTACGGTAAATGTATGCCATTTGTTTCATACCGAACTTAAGGTATACCGTTGGAAGGTATACCGAACCTTGAGGTAAGGTAACGGTATGGATTTTCTCCGTACCGTACAAGTAAGGTAAGGTAAAGGTATGGAGAAAAAAGTAAGGTATACTTTACCGTGCCACCCCTAATTAGAAGAGTTAAAAATAAATGAGGTTGAATCCTCTACAATGCACGAATGAAACTTATGTTTTCAAATTGCGTTGCATTATCTTTTTCCATTATTACATTAATCATTTTAGTAATAATGATATAAAAATAACTAATTTTTTGAGTTTGGGGGTGTTGGTTATAGTTTTGTGTGTGTGTGTGTGTGTGTGTGTGTGTGTGTGTGTGTGTGTGTTAAAGCAATAAAGTTAGTCAAAATAAGTGAATTAGAGGATATTAGATTTTGATTTTGTGTCGACCAAATTGTGGAACTTGTCAAATTGTAACTAATTAGGGGGACACCCAATTGATGTAACAAGTAATTTCATGAATCGAGCGTATATTGTAGTTAATGAAATGTGAGTGAGGCAAGGTCTAAAATTTTTATCACATCGAGTAATTTTAATACTATAATATAGATATAATTCTAAATATATATATATATAAGGGTTGAATCAAAAATACACATTTTTCTGGTGTAGGAACTAGGAACCCATCTTATACTGTTCACCTTAATGATTTAATGGTTGAGATTAAATGTCAAAGTCAATGCAAAAAGAAGGAGGCGGGGGTATCGTTGTCCAATCCCCATAAAAAAGTTAATGGGTGTCATCACTTTTTTAAAAAAATCTTAAAAACTTTGAACAATCATAATTCACTCGTTTCAAATCGGATCAACGCAAATAATATACCAAATTAAAGATCTTTTCATGCTCTTTAATTCAAGATTAGTCATTGATATGTTTGTTCAAATAAATATATATGAAAAATACAAAATATACATTTTTACTCGTATTCAGCGCGAAAATGCTTTCGTTAGCTTTTAAATAATGGTTCGTCAGCATTATGATAAGTTGATAACGTATGCTAACGAATCATTTGTTATATGCTAACATATTGCATTCATTGTGCTAATGAATGATTATCATAATGTTAACGTAATGCATATACTTATATTGCTATTATGATTTACTACATTTCAATTAGGACTTATAATTAGTTTTTATGATTTAGTTTTTATGTTTTAGTTACTAATTGATCATTATATATTATTTATTTCATCAAATTAGAATATATTAGTGAGAGTTTTCTTCATCCATTATGGTTTATACCTTATGCTAATGATGAATTGTTATATGCTAACATAGTTTATTCGCAGTGCTAATAAAACAATATCATTATGCTAAAGTTGTATATTTATATTGCTATTGTGGTTTATTCCATCCAATTAGAGTTTATAATTATTTTTTAGAATTTAATTCTATTTTTTAGATCATTGGAGTTTATTATATCTGAATTATGGTTTATTTCATTCCATTAGAATTTATAATTACTCTTTAGAATTTAATTTTTAGTTAACAATATGAGAAAAACTTTCATTAGTATAAGATAATGTTTCGTTAGCATGATGATAATACTTCATTAGCATGACAATATGTTATCAAATCCTCCGCGATTTTTATAAGAATTACTAAATTACGTTAATACCCCACACGATTTTTTTTCAAATATTACAGAATTACCACCACTCTTTTAAACAAATCTAGGTCATAGATCTTTATTGATGGTATGGTGTGTGATGTGTTCCTAGTTCTTACACTAGGATTGGTTTGCATTATAATCACTCATATATATATATATATATATATATATATATATATATATAGGGGTTGGATATTCTAAGGATAAGTGGTGGTGTGAAAATTAGGGACAAATCTAGTCCCTACAATTTTAATAGATTAACGGTTGAGATGTGGGGGATTTTAAATGATATTAAGGATTTTTTTAATTATTAACTATACATGAAGGGTATTTATGTAAAATGAACCTACAATTTAATATGCTATTATGCATTAAAATTGCAATATGATATCTACGTGATCTCCAGGATCCCATAAAATTTGGAACAAATTAACTGCTAGAGAGTTTTTCTAAATTGAAACCCTATTTTATGAAAACTGTAGCAAGAGAGTATAACCAGAGAAGCGACGGCGAAAACCCTCAATAGAGTCGACGATTCCAGCGACGTTTCTGGCGGAAATCGCAGGCTCCAGATACGGGGCGGAGGTCCGAGCATCCTGAATACGGTCGACGGGAATTGCAGGCTCCAGTTTGAAACCCAGAGACGGCGAAAATCTCGAATACGGTCCAGGCATCCGGCGACTATTCCGGCTGAAATTGGGGTGAAAATCCTGAATACGCTCGGATGACCGATTAGGCGGAAGCAAAATAGGGCGAAAGAAATCGGGTATGTATTATTTGGGTTAAATTAAATTTTGGAATGAATTTGCTGGAAGAGTTAAAAAATGACACAAATTATGTATGATGTTGTGGTTTGAATGGGTCGATTGATTATGCTGATTAATTATCCAATATTTGGGTTAAATCGATTTCTAGGATGAATTTGATGGAAAATCTTGAAAATTTTGAATGCTACATAAGAAGTGTTTTCGATGTGTAGGCACTTCAAAGGTTGTTCGGGAGGACTCCGATTTCGAGGAGGAGACGCAGGTGCATAATCAAAATGAGGAGGAGACGCATGAGTATAGATCGAAATTTAAACACGACAAAAGAAGAGGTATATCATAATTTAAGTAGCATTGCAGTAAGTTATAAGAATCATTTAAGTTAGTTATAAGTAGCATATTATCATAAGTAACATACAAGATGTTGAAGCAACTTGTCTTAATATAAGTATCATTGCATTAAGTTTTAAGAAGCATTATAGTAATGTATAAGAAGCATTTCAGTAAACACTAATCACTAAAAATTCCATCACTGCAAAATATATAGTTACGAATGCTATTTATCATAGAATAAGTAGCCTTTCAGTAAGTTATAAGAAGCATTGAAGTGAGTCATAAGTAGCATATTATTATTATGAAGTTCATGATGCTTTTAATTCTTTCCTAACACTGTTAAGGATGTTGCTGCTGCATCAAGAGAGCCCATCCTCGAAATTTCAGATGATAAGCAACCGAACATGTCCAAACTGATTTTCCAAGCAAACGAGAAGTACACAATAGGCCAATGCAAAGCCGTTAAGGACATGGGATTCCAGCATATCTTGCATATAAAAGTGGAGAAAGTCCTTACACATCTAGCGGATGGGTTGAAAGTGAAGTCCACAATAGTAAAATCATACTTGACGAGACTAGATATGACTTGGAGGGATACCGAAAATAACAATGACTGTGGTGTGTATGTTGTGCGGCAGATTGACGTACATGGGTCAATCCAAGTGCATTTCATTATGTGTTTATGATGTGCAAGCACGTGAATTCCTCAGATTCACGGATTTAAGTATAAGTTTGATAATGATTCGCATCGCAGTTGTTAATGCTTTGTATTTATATTGATAATGCTTTATATAATGTATGCTAATAATACATATTTTTGGTATCATTTTGCATTTTAGAAACTAATCCTTAGTTGATGCTTGTTATTGACTAGTTAAATGCTTCATATGAGAAACTGTATTGCTTCGAAACTAACATGAGTCTCCCATCTAATAACATTCTAAATTTCGATGAATAGTATATTTAAATGCTTTCTATAACGTGAATTAGTATTGGACACTTGACAAAACAATCAAATGCAACATTAATACTAAGCATTCGATAAATCAATCAAAATGAAATGTGAGTTGACAAGTGCACAAACAACTGAATCTTATGAATATATGTGCTACTAAGTGTTTAAGTTGGTAAAAATAACGTGTGAGTTATTGCTTTGAATGTTATTTAAGCATATCTATTATGCTATATATGTATATCATCGATGCTACTTATGATTGTCTGCAATGCTGTAAATGATTAGTTCATGTTACAGTGAGAGAGATGTAAATACAGTGCTTCATTCACTTCAGAATAATGCTTTGTAAGTAACATGTTATTTATATTCATATTCCGTGGTTGGTGCTTCGTAAACATATTCATTTGCATAGGATTATGTGAATGCTATAGTCAGTGCTATGTATTCATCGAATAAATGCTTCGTAATATCAACCAACCTAAATCAAAGAATTATAATGTACCACAAATAATGTACCCAAACAAAAAAATGGAATACCCTAACTGTACCATACAAAACATCACAAGAAAAACTATGTAAAATAGAAACAAAACTAAACACAAAATGAAACATTGATAAAAAAACTAAACATAAATCATTTTTTGCATGGACAATTCCTAGCATCATGGTGGCATTTTTTACCGCAAGCATTGAAATAATGTAACGAAAAAAATTACAATACCACAACTGTACCATACAAAACAGCACGAAAAAATATAAGTAAACTAAAAACAAAACTAAGCAAAAAATGGAACAAGAAAAAAAAATCTTGACTAGAGTAAATCAGCCCTGGAAAAAAACCCGCAAAATAATCAATGCTATATAAACCTACTGTTAATGCTTCATACAATAGACAAACATGCTACACTAATACAAAACACTGCCCAGAATCGCCATAGTCGAGACGCTGCTCAGAATCGTCATGTGAGTGTCGCGCAACAACCTCTTTCGCCGCTAGAATCGCTGTGTGAGTGACTCATCATCGCCATCATTGATCTATGAGTTGGAAGAAGAAGAAGAAGAAGAAGAAGAAGAAGAAGAAGAAGGAGGAGGAGAAGAAGAAGGAGAAGGAGAAAAAACCATCTGTACAAATCGTGTGAGTGTCGCGTCGTCGCCATCGTTGATCTATGAGTTGGAAGAAAAAGAAGAAGAAGAAGAAGAAGAAACCGTAAACTAAACAATTTTTTCAGATTCATAAAAAAAACCGTACAAATCAATGGAGATATTAACTTGCCACAATTAAAACCGTTTAATTAGGTAAGTTAAGATTTGCACAGATATAGGACTCTACAGGATTTTTATTAATTTACATTATTAACCTTATCACTTAATTTAAATAAAAAAATCGAAAAAAAACTACTTAAAATAAATAATCTTATCCGTCCATTTGATCAGATCCAATGGATGAAAATCGTCCCTACTTTTCACACCAAGTGGTTGTCCCTATTTGATCCATATCCTATATATATATATATATATATATATATATATATATATATATATATATAAAAGTAGTTGAAATTTGATAATATGGCGGCAAACACGTGGCGATGCACGGTGGTTTCAAATGGAAATCTAATTTCATAAGTTTGAATAGGTTTGTTGAGTATAGACAGATAATATGAAATCCACCTGTTCTAGGGAATCGTTTTACCATTTAATTAATTAATCAGAATACAACTTTCCTTTTCCTACAAACGTGGGATTACTTACAAAGTATAATCTTGGTTTCGCAAGTCAAATTATATGAAAATGATATAATTGTTTTTATTTTTTTATTTATGGGATATAATTGTATATGTGAAGTATTATTGTGTGTATTCAAATGTATTATTTTAACAAAAATAAATACTTTGACAAAAAAAATTGTAAGACCGTATTAGTAAGACGTCTCAGTGTCTCATACAAGACTCCTATGGCCCATATACTTTTGTACTTTTCTTTACTTTTTTTTGCATCTCACTAGTGCTACGTTTATATTCAAATCTATTATTTCGGTCTTCTCTATTTCAAGGATTTTAGTTTGATTATATCTTGAATTTTTTATTATAAATTTGAGAAAGTAAATTTTTATAACTCACTAATCTCTCGTGATATAATATCAGTCAACCAATGACAATAATTGGGAGTCCAAACGAGTATAGGAGAAATATCAATTCAAGGCTCGAAAAATAATTTATCTATTAATATAAAGCTTAAAAAATAGATTCCATCGATTCAAGTCTTGAAAGATCTAAAACTATCGATTTAAGACTTGGAGATTTAACGGTGTTAAAACTCCATCCAACAGGAAGTGATGCGGCCGTTAAATATCCATATCATTTTTATCCTAAATTAAATTAAATAAAAAAACATAAATTTACATTAATTAAATTAACAGAGTGTTTTATTATATTCTGTAAATTCAATCTCTGCTTAATTTAATCAGAGATTCTTAGAAGTTTAAATTAAATTCAACATTTAACTAAATTTAGTATGTAATTGTAATACATTTTTTTTGGTTTCGATCACAATAATAAATTGATATAGTTATTTTTATTTTATTTTCAATTTTGATGGGGAAATGATTATTTTAAAAAGAGATCTGAAAAGAGAATAAAATTCACATTAATTAATTTATTAAATATTTCAATAACATTTAATAGTTTGCAATGAAATAAAAATCATAATAATTAATTATAAATACAATAAAATTTAATTAGTCAAACAAACTTAGTCAAACAAACAAAGATGAATTTCAAACTAAAAAATAATGAGACCCGAACAAGAGAAAGTGGTGATTTTTTTTTACGAAATTTAATTAAACATGTTTAATTTAATTAAAATAATTAATGTAAATTTGTTGTTTAATTTAATATATGAAATGATTTGAATATGTAACGGCCACATCACCTTTTGTTGGATAAAATTCAAGTCTTGAATTGATAGAATCTATTTTTCGAGCTCTATATTGATAGATAAACCATCTTTCGAGGTTTAAATTGATAATTCTCCATGACTATATCATAACAACTTAACACCAAAATTTGCAATAGTGTATTGAAGAGATTCGAACTCGTGATTTTTGGTCTCCAAGCAACCTCACCCCACCACTAGGCCATCCCCACCGGGATCATTAGCCATCATATTAACCTCACTCAAATAAAGCAATTTTATAAAAGAATAAAAAGAAATTAAATATAAAAAAAATCTGGAAATCGCATACTGAAAACTCAGAGGACCAGATCTCATTAAAAGCTTTCGGAAGAAAACATAATAAAATCGTCGAAATTGATTGAACATTCATTCAATCCCAACTTATCAGATTGTGAAATTTGGTATCTTGAGCAATCACCATTCACCAGTGATCGAACATTATAATTTCAAGATTTATCGTATACGTTGTTGACTTGCTTTTCCTCATGTAGCAATCCAATTTCAATTAAATAGTCTTAGGAAATTGAAAGTACCCTAATTTCTTCGCTTTTTAGGCGATGACCACCAATAGTTGAAGTTAAATTTTGCTTTTCTAGATGAGCCAATGAATAATTGATGAAGATTATGCTGAAATATAGGACTGAATTGAAGTTAAAATTTTTAAAGTAGTGTTAAAGTGTACTTCTGTGATTCAATAATGCTATTAAAATATTTCTTAACTCGTTCTACTATTTTAGTGCGTACATTTGCTAAAGATATCTTTGTTCTAAACAATACTCCTATATTGTTTTCCTATTTTGATACTATAAAATTGTATTTTTATAAAACTATATACTATTAAAATGCATTATCAGTACATAAAATGTCCTTCAAATTTTTCTTTTTGTAAATTGATCCTTAAATTATTATGTGGCTCAATTGAATTCTAGAACTTTACATTGTGTCGTAATGTATTTATCAAACTAATTTCATTTAATTGGCTACTTGCTTTATATTACATTATTATTACTATATCCTCAAATTATTAATAGTTGAATTCAATCATAACATAATACAAAACTTAAGAGGTCTATTTATATATTTTCCCTGTAGAATAATATATATATATATATATATATATTGTTTATGATGGAGAATTAGAGTGACGTGTTTGACAAAGTTATAAAAAGGGTTGAATGTTTAATTCGAGTGAGACTACTAAAATGCAGTTTTTAAAGGCGGGGGTTTAAATTTCCAATGAAAATTCTGAGAAAGCAAGTTCGTTGACAGGAAAAAGAGGGCCATACCTACTCAAATTCTTAGAATGTTTCTTCACCAATTATTAATATTTTGATTTACACTTTCCTCGTCTTTTCATTGATATTGCTTTTTTTTTTGGGAGGGGGGGGGGGGGGGGATAAGTGGTTTATTTCTTGGAAAAAGTTAGTTAATTTTTTTTAATAAATTACACTTTAATACTCGATCTTTTAATAAAATATTCGACCTTTGAATATTTAGAGTTTGATATTTGACTTTATAAACTTTTATTAAATCTATCACATTGTCAACTATTCGGTAGCATATAGCTTAGGTGGACCGCTGAAAATCTGATGTGGATTTTTGTAATGCCACATCAGATAAACAAAATTAAGAAGTTAAATTTTCATATGCATTTTTAATTATTTTTTCCCGATTGTCAAGACAATATGTCCAATTAATAATCTATAAGAAAACTAATAAAAAAATAATCATGATCAATTGAAAATTAAGCAAAAAATATTTACTGCTATTTTTTTTTTTAATTTGTGATTCGAAACCATCTTTTTCTTGTAACATTAATAATCACTTCCGTTTGAAAGTATAATAAGAACACGGTAATATTGGTGAGAAGATGAAAATAGTCCATGAATTTGATAGCCATGAACTAAAATCATAAATAAATATGTTGAAATATTCGATATTATAATACACCAAAATTATTTTTATCCAACTAAAATAAAAACTTGAATCAAAAATATTGTGATTGCAACTTCAATCATAATCCCGACTTCAAAAATATCGTGATTGCAACTTAAAAATATAAGTTTAAAATATAATGATTCATAGCTCAAAAATATAAATTTTAATATTTTTTTATCATTTTTGGGTATGGCGTGAAATTAAAAAATCAACATCAGATTTCTGGCGGTCCACATAAGTTATTTGGTACCGGATAGTTGACCATGTGATACATTTGATAAAAGTTTACAAAATATTCAAAGGTCGGAATACTTTTATTAAAAAGTTGAACGATCAGGTATCAAAGTGTAATTTACTCAACTTTTTTTGTACGAGGAAAAAGTTAGTGAAATTAAGTAAGCAATGAAGGGGAAATTATATCACTACCTACATGGGTTAAGATTTTGCCATGTGGAAAGTGATTTAAATAGGAATTTATCATGTATATCATCACAAAAAAAAAAAAATGCTAAAATCTCAACCCATGTGTGTATTGCCGCATGAGTAAAGTAGAGGTTCATGCGGTAAAGTTCTTTCTAAGACATTTGAGTAGTGTAGTATTCCTTTTTGTAAAATGTAAAATGTAAAATTTAAGACATAACCGTCGAGGTTAAGTAGGGGCCTAACAAATGAAGTGGAACAATACATAGACAATTATCTCTTATAAATTTGAATTCCAAGGTATTCTCTTATTTGAAAGGGAGTAGACTCAAGAATTTCACATTTCATTTATGTCATAATTGAATAACGAATGAAGAAAATATTAATAAATAATAAAAAAGGTGGAATTGATGAAATCTTGCTTGGTCTTCGCTGGGAACTTGAGTGATCACCCCCCTCTTTTTATTTGTAATTATGTTGCGTTCGTGTTATATTTTTGTCTCGTAAAAGTTCAAATACTTTGGAAAATCGGAAAATGAGGAAAATGTCTCCTCTCTAATCAAGTATGGGTACTCTATTGGAATGATCTGCCAGTGAAGTTGGATAATTTGAGGTCAAATATTTCAAGTTCGAATCTCATGAATATCTTATAAGTTTGGTGGTTTATTGCATCTGATTTTCCAAAAATGGTTTGTCTATTTGTGGTTTACAAATTATTACAAGAGGTAAGTACTGAATAACTCTCTTAAAAAAAACCAATAAATCAAATCTACAGTGATAATTATATTTGCAATTTGTATATGCACAACCATATGAATGTACAGGATTATGTATTTGTTTTCTAATGAGCTGAAGATTCACATGCAAAAAGTTGGATATATATTAGGCAATAGATGTTTATGGGTGGATCTCACTCACCTTTCTCAAGTAGCTATCATATAGATTTCTTGGAAGATAACATGATTTTTGCTTGTACTCACATACATCTTTTTTTTTGGAGTTTTATGTGAATAGAAAATGTAAATAATTAAAAGGAACAACACAAAAAAATCAAAATGAGAGAAGAACTACTCCATGTTATATGAACAACTAATTAAAGGAGAGAGTTACAAAAGGAAGACTGATAGATCATCTTCCTCAAGAAAAAAACAATACTTGATTCGTATCTTATGCTTTCGAAATAATATTTCTTATCGTATTTTATTATATAAATGTAAGCCATATGTACTAACATGACTAATACACGAGTGTTGATGAACCAAAATCGTTTATTTACCCTAGCCACAAATGTTCAATGCTTTATTACATTTTTTATGTGGAAATTAAGAAAAAGGAAGGGTACCAAGTTTAGATGGACCCTAGTCTCAGTGTGAAATGAGTGACTGTAAATTGTAAGTCTACGCTTTTTAGCAACTATGAAAATTCAGAAAATAGCTGGTTGTTTCCTCTTATGTAATCAGAATATTGTTCACTCATTCAACTGGATGATCTATTTTTATGATTGGAAACTACTCAAAAACCATCCTTAATTTATACATAACACTGTCTTATGTCTTTATTCGAGTTGTCACCACATCTACACTCATGATGGCATAGTATAAACATGGTGTTGAGATAAAATAATTAGACAAGAAGATTGAAGCAAGGTTGATGATGTTCTTATTCCTTTGTATTTAGCTAAGAAAGTTTTGGTCTCATTCACTTGAACTTGTCTTGTAGGATCATTAGAGATCGGCCGCAATGGGAATTTTAAGTTACGAATGGACAATGGTGTTTGGTTTAAATTAGACCAGGAATAAGTCCACAAAGATTTGCTACTATTAATATAGATTAATTATTACATTCTTTATCACATTTACCCAAATTTTTAAGAGGGGACCTCATCTCATGTGAGACCGTTTAATGGATCTCAATTCCTTAAACTAATCTTATTTGACTCATTAAGATAGATCCCTTCTCTTTTTTCTTTTCTTTTTCAATGGCTCCATTCCCTTTTTCATTTTTTTTCAAGTTTTTTTTTTTCAATTTTCAATTTCTTTTTTCTTTTTTTTTTTACAATTATATATTTAATTTTTAAAATTAATTTATTTTTTTATCCGATTGGACCCATCTAACGGATTGTGATTCTGTAGATTGTCTAACGTAAGAGACCCGTTAATTAGATTGTCTCATACAAGTTTTTGTCTTCAAAAAATTCTTTAGGCTGATGAGTAACTGTGAATTTTATTTTGATAAAATATGTGATTTTTTTAAATAACATTTTTGGAGGGCATGACATAATTTTTACAACTTAATTACTTTATAATATTAATTAACTTATCTTTAACAAAAATAGATAAGTGACCAAAATAACATTTCATTATATATACTATCTTTAATATAAATAAGTAGGCGATGATAAATTTTTTGATGCTCATATAAGTAATGAAATTATTCAATTTATGTACACCATGTAACATTTTTTTGTGTTTTTTTTATCTATTTTAGTTCACTAATATTTGAATTATTCATATCACATGATGTGAATTAGTAATTTATAAGTAAAGATTTAAATTTTAAGTATACTGAATAAATTATACTTATATTTCCCATATAATTAAATTATTATACTCGACCAATTTTGAAATTCAACATTATTTTTAAAATATTTTAATAATGTCACCTTTTGAATTGTGGAAAATTTGATATCCCTAAATTGTTACTAAAAAATAAATTAGAACAAACATTCATCATAAAAAAAAAAATTGACACGAATGCATGTGATATGTATTGTATATGTATTAGTTCATAATTTATATCTTATTGGTTTATAAAGATAGTAATGAATTGCCTAGCATGTTAATTAAAAAATAATATGTCAGTTGAAATTAGAAACTTATACACACATGCACTTATCAAATTGAGGCACCAATCGAAATTATATGTGTACTTTAAATATAATACTTCATCCGTTTCGTTTTGTTTGTTGTTTTAGATTTTTTCTTTTGTGTCAAAATATTTGTTGTTTTATATATTTTGACACCCCCTCTCTCAAATTTAACCTTACAAATATATGGAGAGAAATTTTTTTCAACTTTTAGGAAAATATAAGTGAATAGGATTTTATGTAATATAAAAGGGAGGGATATTAGTCTAAAAGATTAATTGTTAAAAAGTTAATAAAAACGGAACGGGGGAGTATTATGGAAGTCAATAATAATATTTATTAATTGTTACCATATTCATATCAAATGGATGATCATTTGCATAAAAATCACTCTAGAAATTTTATATCTACTACTATATGGTAATAAAAAGTTAATGTTGTAGATTTATTATATTATTCTATTGTGCTTAATTTAAATATATTACAAGGATATATTAATTAAATTCAATGTAAAATAATGATCTTTTTATACATAGCAATAGATTCATATGGAAACTAATATATTATATTAGATTTTACACTATATGTACATATTATATATTATATTACACAATTAACCTTAAATTAAACTTGTAGTTGGGACATAATAGATAAACTAAAATTTATAAAACATCACACTTTTATAATAATAGTAGATTTATAATTCAAGCTATAATCCATAAAATTCCAAACTGATATTAAAAAAGAAAAAGAAAAAATAGACGCAAAATGATCTTTTATCCCAAACCCTCCCCAACTACTCTCTTCTCCACCCCTTCCTCTTATTCTCATCTCCACTCAACTCTATGTTACTACTGTATGTATATATATTACAGAAACAAAAAAAATCTTGCATCCTCCCTTGCTTGTGGGAGGAATAGAAAATAAGAATATAATATTATTTAACTTTATGTTTGTTTTGCAATATTTTAATGAATTATAATTTTTATTAATTCAAATAAATTTATTTCAATAATTATTATGAAATGTGAATATAATTTCATGTTGATATGAGTGCATATATTATTATATGTCAGCAATTATAAATTAATAATTATAAAGAGAATTCTCTGTTGTTATAAAATTATAACGCAGAAATGAAATTCAGATTCTATAGTATTTTAATGATAGAAATGATGTATTATACTGCAACCTAATAGTCTCTGGAGACTGAACAGTAGGGACTCTTCAATCTATTAAATACAGCGTCAGAGGACAGAACAGGGAGCTAGAAAAGCTAAAAGAAAGTAAAGCGCTCTCTCTCTCTCCCCCCATTTGTTCCACAGGCTTTATGAACATGGGCTGCTGGTAAAACCAGGCCATTATTAAAGTTTTACTAAGAACAAAATCATGATGTCGAAATATGAAAAAATCGATATGGTGTGTATAACTGTATCGGACCCTCCAACAGATAATATAAGCCCAGATTAAGATAAAGTAACAGATGCACTGTTTTCTGAAATTTATCTGCACCACTTCCATAATGAAATGGCAGTATAATATTGGCTTTATGCACAAAGCAGCAAAACTAGTCATATTTTCCAGTATCTTCATATAGTTTTATTTTTTCATATGAATGAATACTAACGCAAGTTGTGAAATTTCTAGAATGCAGAAGGGCGCCTAAACTAACAACTCAAATACAACAATTACGCAAAGGAAACCCAGAATAGAGTCCTCAATAAAATTAGCTATAGGAAGCTCAACAAACATTTAATTCACATTCCACAATTCTATCATACAGGGACACAACAGAGGCTTGTCATCACTGCAAATAAATGATTGTATCATCAAAGGTATACAATACTAGGAAAGATATACCATCGGTTTTTACACGAGAAACTTACTTTTCACAATTGTACAATGTCTGATCATGCGCGGGAGAGGACTCCTCTGATATGACTTGAGATGACCTTGAACTTCATCAATGGCCGCTCCCATGCGCGGAACAATGCTATACAAAACTTTGTGGCTCCGGCTTAGAGACACTGCCTTGTGAAAAGAATAATTATATCCTAGGCGCTTATAATATATATAACACATGCACGACGGTTTCATCAACTTTATCCTATGTCCATCCCGAAGTCGGAATTCCATGTTTCTGGAACCATTCGGGCATGTGGAACCTTTCGTAGAGAACAGGACGTACATCCTTTTGTAGAGAAAGATGCTTGAGCAATGGAAGGATAACATCCAAAAGCTGTAATGCATGTGGATTCACAAATTAGTTCAGATGGAGAAGAAATTGATCAGAGGAAGAATCAATTTATGCAGAGTTTATATTCATTACCTGCTCATCATGAGGTTGACCGGGAGAAAATGGAATGCATGGGATGCCATTTAATGGTTGCAACAAGAAACTAAACGGGTTATTGTCGACAATAACGATTCGGCAGAATTCCTTTGACAAGCACGATAAATCCTTCACATGTTCACGATACTCCCTGTAATTCAGGTAAACAGCTAGTTACAACCATATATTTAGATAAATAGATTTGAATGAATGACCAAGTTGTGGTAGATCAATTTGCAGTAGAAAATACACTCGGATTAGGATATGACTTCAGCATGTCATCAAGACTGTATTGCAACAAATGACAGTTTTCATTTTCTTTTTTGTATTCATTTTTATCTTGATTTTTCTCTTGTAGGTTGAGGTAGAAGATATCAGATAGGGCAAGACGATAAAAGTTAGTTTGCTTTATAAAAAGAAAAGACAGAGGCTGCTGATAGAATTAAAATAGATTTAATACCCAAAAGAGCATCAGAACTGATTAGATATTATTACATGAAAGTTCTTTGCATTAAAGAGACTCCGTGCCAATCTTCTTCTAGAACGGTCTAAGATTGTACTAAAATTGAGTTAAGCAAAACAAAAAGAAAATAAAATAAAATCAATCACTTGGAATTGATACGGAGCAACAGAAACTGTTCCCAAGTTCTGTTCTCAAATGACTAGAGTCCAAGTTTTAGTTCAGTTGGCACGAGTTGGTTAGCACTTCTAAGTTTATTGATCAAGCCTGATCCACTTAAAGCCTACCAAACAATAATAAATAACACAAAGTTCCTTTTTTATCTATATATTATAAACATACTCAGAACAGCTGTTCTTGCATGAATCAAACTGAAAGAATTGACTTGGTATAGAGCAAACTTTTCTGTTTACAATGTACTTAGCATTGTTTTTTCAGGGTAAAGGCAGAAGCAAATAAATTATGTAGATGATTGTCAACATTCTGTCACAACGAACTAATTTTCAAAATCTCTACGTGTCAGCTAACGCAGTATCTCCAACTTATTATGCCTTCCACTTTCTGAGACAAATTTTTTTCATCCAACTGATCCTTATATTAGAGATCTTCATATTTGGTAATTTCAAGCTAGAAAGTCACCACACATTTAAATCAGAAACTGATCCTCCAGTCCACTTCCAAAATTTCTGGAATAAGTATGCAATTTCTCATTGGTAATTTAGTATTATAAACACTCAAGTTTAAAATCTAATGAAGTTAATGACTTTTCACCCTCTAAAAAATCTCAAGTAGAAAAGATAGTGTTCTCTTTGGTGGGCCAAAGGGGGAAGTGGGACACAGCATGTGGGTCAGCAAAATGGGTATAACAGATGGTGGCTGACCCTGACCCACAATAGATGAGGGGGCAATCTTCAGAATAGAGTATTGAAAAGAAATATTTATCTTTTCATTTAAGATTTTATTCATGGAATAGAAGGCCATTAATTTTGAAACCAAGGAAGCATTAAAATCACTTAAAAATGCTCGATTTAGCTCTCTTTCAAAATGTAACAAACATAAGAGAGGAAGCCAACATCTACTCAGAAGAAGAGAGAATGTATGTACAGTACTATAGGAGCTTGACCATGATACAAAAGATGGCCAACAAAATCCATTTTTTCCATCTAGGTTGACGGCTTTAGGAGCTTTGGTCTAGAGAAGGTATGGTTAGGAAAAAAATTGAACAAAAATGTTTTCAGATAAAGTCTTGAAAAACAATGCCTATGTACAAAAGGCATAAAAGCACCAAACAATCAAAATGAGGAAATTTATATGAGTGTAAATAAAAGGAAAACTCTAGATTTAATTTATGAAGATCAGCCAAAAAATGAAACATACCAAGAGTTACTATAAAGACACTGGCAACAGAAGAAAAATGAACAATTAAATGACAAATAGTACACTGTAAATCAGTCTATATACAAGCATATTACTTTATCCCCAAGGAATAATATGGTATTAGCTTCAGAATTATTAGTTTTCTAGAATCCATTACATATTTCATCCTTTTAGCATTTCCTTAGCACCATCAGGCACATGTCATGGAGTATTGGAGTGGGTGATGACATGGTCCGTAATGAGTGTATCAGTAGAATATTATAAAGATTATCCACCTTAAGTTTTCATTTACAGATATAATCGCAAACACATATTAGTATGCATATCTAGATATCATGTTCAAAGGAGTACTTAGCTATGTGTTTCCCACAATGAAAACTAACAAGATACATGCTCACACACCTAACAGAAGCAAAAATGCAAAACCAGTAATTTCTTCACAAAAATAGAATAAATAAATCCAATGAAAACCTTAAATATTTTCCGGTGCATACCACCATGTGATAACTTACGTGCTAATTGTAGAAGGCCGATAAAGTCTATGGCTGAATAGATTTTCAGAATCTATTTTATCTACGAGAGGTCTAGCATAGCCTGAAAAAACAAAGAATTGTAATCCAACATGTAACTGTCATATCTAAAAGGTTGCAACTTTAGACCAAAAAAGGTATGACATCATAAAGAATCAGAATACCTTCAAGTCCAGCTGTAAATAATATAAGATCAGCAAATTCACTGAGTTGTTTCAGAAACTCCTTCAGTCCAGGACGTTCAAACACTGTCACATAGTTGATCTTAGGTTTGCCTTCAAATTCCTAAGAGTTCCATAGAAAAAAATAGTGCAAATTAACACCAAATATTGGGAACTATTGTAGATAGCTTAATCAATAATAACTCATTCTAATTTCTAACAGAACCAGCAACTTACTTTGTCAGAAGATATGCATTCCAATTCAAACCATTTTATACCAGCTTCAGTGGCTTGACTACGTAACATTGTTGGCAAGCTTGACGTCTCATATGCACAAACCAGAGTTTCATCCAAATCAAGAACAACCTGTCCAAAGCAAATATGAACATCAGTGCACTTAGAATTGAAATACACATTTAAAGAGCTACAAATGCCAACTTTGTTCCTCATGAAAATACTTCAACCCATGAATTTCACAAATTTTTATATTTATGCATATAAATCAATGCCTTAGCAACAATATTTAGGTCAAAAGATATCTACTTACAAGATTATGGGTCCAAAATCAGATACATAGTCCTAGTTTCTTCTTTTACATCAATTAAAACAGGGAAACGAAACAGAATGTCCCATAATGTTTTTAAATTTTTATAGGTTTCAGAATTATCCACTCTTATTTCTAGTGAAATTTTCAATTTAGACATATGTTAATCCAAATGTACATAAATATGAAATCCTGTCACTAATAGCCTGACATAAAAATAGCATTCCAAATTATTGAAACATATAACAGATGCTACGCTTGTTAAATTTGTATCCTCCAACCTTATATTCTTTGATTAAATAAATCACTATAACAATCAACTCTGCAAATATCATCCCAAGTTTTATTCTTGTCAATAAAGGAAGCAGTTGCACTTGATTGATTAACTTAAAGTTCATCTAAATCACCAGCTTCTGGCTTAAATTATAGATGGCATAGAGCTAGCAGGCTAAACATTTCCTAAATGGCATGGTAAAAAAAATCTGCAGAAGTAAACTTGTAGTGAATACTCTGACTGAAATTTCAGAAGACTAAAACCATCAGGAGCCTAATCTAGACACAGAAATCCTCCAAAGAATCCATCATAAAATCCTTTTTCCCATCCGAACAATCATAAGATCAAGGTTCACACAAAGAATGATTTAGTGCAAATATATTTGTTTTGTTGGAACAAACATAGCATCATAGGCACATGGTCCATTTCAGGGTTAGCAATTAAAAGAAACCAAAATCCAACCATAGGAAGGAATTAAATGCAATATTATTTCATCAAATCCATCCTCTTTCATTCTTCAACTTCCCACAAACATAACAAATTCATTGAATAGCAATAACTTCAAAATATTTTGTCAAATCTCCATGGTTCTTGATCCAACTTCAGGGAAAACAAACATTAACACAGTAATTGAACCTCAATAACTTCTTCATCCAAGATTTATGTTTCATCTATCATTCCCTTCACGATTGTTTCAAGAAATTTATCAACCAATTCTAACTATGCACAGACACTGAACATCCAGCTTCCTTTTTCCATACAGATACAGAAACTACGTACAAAATCGGTTTCACAGATTAAATCAACAGCTGCAACTGACCGAAGCACTTAGCAAAGTCAACCACAAATAATTAGGCAGCCAATTATATTCATTCATCACTAATCCACCAATCAAATTATAAGAAAAAAAACTCCAATTCCAACTAGATTCAAGAGAAGTTACCGTCAGCTTCCCCAAAGGTGCAGAATCACCCGTCCTCTCTCCACCACCGTGGACGGGAACCGCGCCAGGACTCGTCAGCCGCGGCGGCGCCTCCTCATGCTCTTCCGAAAATTCCGGAAGCTCAACCACCGGCAGAGGCTTGAACTGCGGCGGCGCGTGGGGCGTAGACGACAGAAATGACCCCTGGCGCAATCCAACATACGAGAGGACCTGAGTAAACGACGGCGTGCCGCGGAGGATCTGCGCGAAGATCTGGAAGAAGAACGCCAGCCAGTTGAGGAGCGTCCGCCACACCTGTATCGTCCGCGGCGCGTACACTTCAGCCGACGCCAGCTCCGCCATCGCCGATCAAAATAAGCGTATACTGATTGTCACCGGACACTGCCTCCGCCGAAATTTCGCCGGTTGGTACGGTGTTGAGGCCGAGAGTGGGAGTGTGTGTTTTTGGAGGCGACGGAGAGGAGTGGTCAAGATGGAGGCGATGGTTATTGGCGATGATCAATGTCCAGACAAATAAATCAAAATCAAAATTATAAATTAAAATAAAGGGAGAGAGTGTACACCACGCGTTAAGAGTGAGAGTGGGGAGGTCAAAATAAAAGGAGAGATTAGTAGTAGTAGTAGTATTATTATATTTAGACAGTTGGAACTTAATTTTATCGTAATTACTTTTTGTGGTATTTGAAATTTAGCTTTTGTTTCTTTCTGTATTTTTCCTAATCATTTTTAAGCAAAAAAGTTGATCATTTCATATTTTTTATTCAATCTTTGTTAGATTAAACTATTGTTGAAGTGGGGTCTACGTTATGCTTTTCTCATACAAGTAATTTACTCTGAAATTTGTATGGTAATTTGATCTCTTATGTAATTACTCACACTAGATTTTTCTTCGATTTTCTCATTTTAGAAATAAATTACTTTTCTTTCCATCGCAATTTGAATTTCTCATTTTTATTAGTAGAAAGTTTCATTAAAGTTTAAAGAATTAATATTTTTATATGCTTTTAATATATTACCTCGAAAATTGGAAAAGTCGGCAATGTCCTTTCATCATCATAAATGAAGTTGTTGCATCATTGGTCTAACTGCACATTGCACTGTATAGTAAACATGCATCGTGGCATTATTAATAATAAATACAGATAATCATTATCTTATATATATATATATATATATCATTTAAATTTTTCTAAAACTCCAAGTCGCAAAAATGTTAGGGCAAGTTAAGAGCCTTATTTCAAAGGGTAAATAAATAAATAATTTTGTTTTTAAAAAAAAACTTATATTCCGACTTTAGAATGGATTTACATAACATTCATTAAGACATATTAGAGTTCCTTTTTTTCTTTAATTGGATTTTTTTACTTTTATTCGTATGCATGGAGTTTATATACTTTTTGTGTGTTTTGAACTTGGTACTTTTATTTGTTAAAGTTTAAGTTTATATATTCAGTTTTACATTATAATTTGGTCATTAATTTTCAGTGCAATGAGTCAATGACTGATTTGAACATAGCTCTAAGTCACATATACATGATTGTAAGTTTGTAGCATAAATTAGACATGTTAATATAGCAACCCAAATTTAATTTCAGGGACATAAATTTTGAGTTTTATTACAGCTTGTATTGGAACCAAATATATCGAATTCAAACCCCACCAACAATGTTAGATGTAAGTCTGTCACATTTAATTTTTTAGTGTGGTTTACTTATTCTGTATATAGAATTATTGCATAAGAACAATGTTTACGCAGTGCACACATTAGGATAGCAGATGTGAATTACCATAATCATAAAAAAAATCATGCTTCCCTAAATAATAGACTACTAACCGAGTGAAATATTTTGGAATAAAAAATCCCAAATTCAAATTTGCCAACATTTTTAAGTGTGAATTTGTCAAAGTAACGATCGTGGATTGCTCTAATCACCATAAAAAAGTTACATATTTTGTTGACGTAGTTCTCATACCTTTTTTTGGAGTTGGAGGAAGGAAATGTTAAAATTCGTAAACTTTAGTTTTCACATTTTTATTTCCCGATAAAAATTTATATGGGACTGTTTTACGATTCAAAATTTATAAAATGGGTCAAGAATTCAGATTAAGATTCATACTTTATGGCACATTTTTTAATTTTGTTATGTTTGATTGTGTTTCAATCTGGATTTTATTCTCTCCCCTTATTTTTCTCGACTTTTCCATTATTGCAACTTTAGTATTTAGCGAACTTTCACCCTTTACATTTTAATTTTTTTTTTTCATGTTTGCCTCCTACCTTTTCTTTTACGAAGGGGTAAAGTGCACAATTTGTACATGTTTTTCTTAATAATGATTAAATTTTAATTATGTAAAAATATGTATTTCAATTTTTTTATTTTAAATTTATTTATAACAAATTATTTATTAAATTTAATAGATACTTAATAAAGAAATTTTCATTGAAAATTTATATAAAAATAATTAAAATAAATAAAAAGAATAAAAATAGATAAATTTTGACGTATAGTTTTCATCTTTTAGATTAATTTGATATATATATATATATATATATATATAGTCTTCATCGTTCATGTATTGGATTGATAGATAATCTATCTTTTGGGTTTTAAATCCATAAAACTCATAAATATTTTCAATTATTTCTATCAACATTCTTTTTAAACTGAAAATACAGCACCCACGTACCCGTGACATAGAGACTCCATAAAACACCTAAGTAAAAGTAAATAGGGCTCGTTTGGTTGGCAGGACAGTAAAAAATTTTGGGAATATGATTTCTGGGAATGTGATTCTGAGGAAAATGATTACTAACATAATCTTTATTCTGTATTTGGAATACAAGAAGAAAATTACAATGATTCTCTTTTTATTATCAAATTAAATTTAAAAAAGACTAGATAATTAAATATTTAAAATATATACCGTATCGTATTTCATACTACCAATATTTATAATTTTAAATTACGAACCATATAATGTGTAATTCTTCAATTTGCATTAGTACTATAGATATTGAATGCAACATATTATTTCAATTTAAATAAAATGATATGACTAAAAAATAATCAATTAAGGTAAATATTGTATTGGTGATCCAAATATTTTTTATTGAATTGAAAATCAAAATTATCTATATAAATATTTTTTTATTGAATTGGAAGTCAAAATTATCTATATTGACAATAGTATGGTCGTCGTCGTTTAGTCTGCAATGTTGTCTAAAAAATGATATTATTGGAATTTTGATAGAAATGCTAAAAAACATATTGATAAATAGTCAAATTTTGGTCGTAATTTATTCAATAAGAAAAGTATCACATTTTTTAATTTCTTCTTTTCATTTATAAAATTTTCTATTTTTTCTATTTTATTTATTTTACTCATTTTTTTTTGAAATTTTTTAATCCAAACTTAGTATTAATAAGAAAAAAATATAATAATAAATCTTATTTTTTCAATTTTTAAAAAAATCCTTTCTTTTATTTTTTAGTTAAAAATATGAATCCAAACATAATAATAATTTATAAAAAAATAAATAATAATAAATGAAGAAATCGAACAATGAAATCATTTAACACCAGATTCCATAAAACAAGGAAAAAGAATACCTACTTGGAGTAGGTATTCAGAATCGAGGAAAGTTGCACAATTTTCCTTGTTTTGAGAAATGTGATTACTTTTCATATTACATAAAAAATGAACCAAACACAGTAATGTTAAAATAGGGAATTAGATTACTTTCTCAAGTCAGATTCCATGTCAACCAAACGAGGCCTATCATGTGTAAGGAATCAACTAAAACACAATAATTTCATTTGAGAAAAAACATACAATTCTTATATGAACTGCCAAGTTTATTTTGAAAGATATACGGATTAGCAAAAAAAAAAAAGTTCAGGAAAGGAGAGCGCTAGGTCCCGAGACATTTTCATTTTACACATGTGAAGTCTACACAGTTTGGATGTCTCCGAAAAGATACAAAATAGAAAGTTAATCCTTTATCCAACCCATATAATTATGATATTAAAAAAATGGAGAATCGCATATCATATACTCCTTTTCCCCTAAATAGGTGATGTTTTAGCAATTTTTATTTTTATTTTTGGTTTAAAAAATACTTGATGTTTTTGTAATTGAGGGGAAAAATGTGTTTAGTTTTTCAACTTTAACCTCAATTTAACGGGGTTATTAACAAAGAAAAGGTCAAAAAAGCAAAAGAAAAATGAGAAGTAAAAAGTGTTTGGTTGAGAACTGAAAAACATTTCTTTTTAACTTCAAGTTCAGTTGTGTTTGTTTGAAAAATATATGAAAACAATTCTCTCGATTCCACATTTTATTTCACAGACATTCATTTACATTAAAAAAATTATCTCTATTTTTCTTAAAACAAATACTAATCCCTACTCATATAAATAATTTTTTCAACTACTTTACTAGATACTATTTGACATTTTACAGTTGAAGTTCTCTTATATACAAGGACAAAGTCTTCCATCATCTTTTGAGGCCCAAAATCAGGCTCATCTGGTCCGTTCCAATTGTGCTCGAAAAAGTATCACTCGTTACATAAAAAAATATGGGTCAGAGTCTCAAAAGTGTCACCTTGCTACTTTAATTATATGAGGTTATTATAACTCAATTATAGTTTAATACATCTACATTAGAATTTATTATTCCCAATTAGGGTTAGTATTTGTTTTAAAAAAAATTAATTGAACGTGTGGGTGAATGTATTGCACAAGTTCGCGAATCAAAATAATTAAATCAATTCACTTTAACCACGAGTTAATGTCGGGTGAGTGTAATACGTGAGTCGCTGGATCAAAAAATTAAATGAATTCACTTTAATTTTAGGATTCACTGATTATATTTCAATGTATATAATTTTGGGGGATAAACTTCAAAAAAATGTTGAAAAAAGTAGAGTACTTCATTCTAGATTTTTTTACTTTTTTAAGAAATGATATTACCAGTGACAATCCCCGTGGCATTTTCTGTGCCAACACTTTAATTTTTTTAATTTTATTATGATTTATTTTAATTTAAATTTTATATTTATGGTTCATCCTCCCCAATTAAGATACATCACCAAAAATAAAAAAATGAAAAAGCTACAAAGGAAAAACAACCCGAGTGAGTTGCAACAAACATGAATTTTACTATTTTTTAATTCACCCAATTCTAGAACCATGAACTGTTGAAAATACTTCGCCAAACACTCTCCAAATCATTGTAGAATATTCTTTAATAATAATTAAATAAATATAAAACATGGAGCATTTAGATATGGAGGAATCATAGAAGCCGTCAATTGGAGTGGACACGCATTGCAATTTGCAGGAGATGGAAAAAAGAAAAAAAAAAAAGGCAAAGAGACAAAAGTTAGAAAAATAGGATTTATTTTGGCAATCACAAGAGACAGTTTTTCCTTACTTGGAAAACCTTTTCAACTTTGTAGATCACTATCACTCCACCACATTATTACTATACATAATTGTCCACATACATGCACATACATATATATATATATATATATTATGAAATTAATAAAACATAGATTTCCTCACACACACACACGCACTCAATGACCCTTGAATAATATTTAGATTTGCCAACTTGCTATTTTTATTCGGATCACTTATTTTATTGATTGATGGACATGTTAATCTATCTATTAATATTTAATACTGTGACACTACTAATTGGACTTATTCCAAGATAGATGACACGCCAATAAATCCTCAACATCATCTACAAGATGCCTACAATTATCATAAATCTTCTACTCAATTCATCATTGTTGGCACTGCATTCCTTAATTGGCCTACCTATTATTTTAGACTCCTTTTAACATTAGGGATTGTATGTCCTTCCTAACCTAACTCTACCTAGGGCCCGATGATCTACTTATACCCCAACTTGAAGTTAGGTCTTAGTATCCGGACCTGTCTAACATCTTTTACAATATTATTTTCGAGGAGAAATTATACCCTCCCCATGGGTAGTACCCACACTCCATAAAGATGAAGACACATGGACAATTTTTTATAAAATTCTAATATTTGTATAAGTGAATTTCTACATGTCTTCATTTCCATGGAATGTGGGTACTACTACCCCATGGGAGAGGGTATAATTTTCCATTTTTGTTACCTAACGTCATATTGGGTCCAAAGTTGTATATGATCGGGTAGCATAAACTTCCCCATCTTTTCGAGGATTTGCATACTCTCTGAATATGAGGTCTGGAGAAAAGAAATTAATTCAAATTAAACTATACAAATCAAGTCTGCGCCATCATTGTCAAACGTTTACAGCTTCTATTGCAAAGACTTTGATTTCACATACATTTTCAAACTCAACATTTTTAGGCCAAAGTAGCAAAGGCAAATGAGCTGCAATCATGTAGAAACTAACTCAGCATTTATAACAATGGATAGCCACAAAGCTACAAGTTCATGGACAGGTTCAGCTTCTCAACAAGTAGCATATTCACTGTAACACGTATGTTGCAATCGTAGATAAGAATGTTTATTTACATTTGAAGAGATGATGATCTAGATCCTACAAAAATCTCAGCACTGTAAATGACCAATGCACATAATGGACAGCAGAAAAGAAGTATCGCATCCATAAGAGTTGAAAAGTAAGAATTGATTGACCTCATATTTCGTATGTGTGGGAAAGCCAAGGGTGCTTTAGTGCCTCTCGAGCAGTAGGCCGTCTCTCTGGATTGATCTCGAGCAAGTACTTTATGAAATCAAGGAAAATAGGGTCAGATATCTGAAGGTGTTCCTCCAACAATGTCTCCTCGGGGATTATGTACTCCACCTGATTTGTGTCCTAATGAACACATGTTTATGGGAACATTATTAACAGACGGTTCAATCAAAACGAGTTAATATAAAATTTTGATGCTGTATGTACATTATTTTGGTAAAAGATTCTACAGGCAACCAAAGTGTTTTCAAGAATTTAATGGCAATACCCTCTAAAATGAACATATATCATGACATTGGTTTTTTTGAGATCATTGGAAACAAAATATAACAAGTGAAAACCATACCTCATCTATATAGTACAGATCGTATTCTTTTGTAAAATACTTATGCGTCTCCTGGCCGTTCTGTAACATTTCCATATCAATTGGACCAAGCATTGCCATCATGCGTGCAAGAAGAAACACAACTGCTTCGTTTGGAAAAAGCACCTGCAGCGTCAGACATTGTTGAGGTAACTGCTTGACATACAACATATCAGCACACACACGAAATATGGACAGAGTTTGGAATCAGGTTTATCTATCTGCTGAAATGAGAAGCATGGGATAAAGTGGTGGTAAAGAAGTAAAACTCTGATTACGGAAATCCTTCCACCAATATCCGCAAACTTATCATCTTCTGCTAGGTCCTATCTAAATGGAGCTAGCATGAAGCTAACTAATGACATTCAAATGAAGCCATATGAAAGCTATGTCAAACAATCGAAATTGAAAGTTTCAACATGTGATCATTATTTAGCAAATATATGAGAAGACATGATGATGCATTCTGTATGTCCAACTAAATGGGCAAAAACAAATGATCATTTGTTAGCCATTAGAACATACCTCCCCAGAATACAACTCAGCCAAAATGCACCCAAGCGACCACAAGTCAATCTTCTGGTCATAAGGCAGGCCTAACATGACCTCAGGAGCCCTATACGAACGTGATTGTACGTACAAGGATAGATGATCTGTCTGAAAGCAGCTGCTGCCGAGGTCGATAACCTTTATTTCACATCTTCGATAACTCTTGATCAGAATATTTTCAGGCTTTAGATCACAGTGGACGATTCCTAAATCATGTAGATACAATAATGCCTCCAAACTCTGTTGAATTATGACCTACAAAGGCATGGGCAAAAATTAGAGTTGTACTTTCATTATGTACCAGGATATTACCCACCCCAAAGTTCGCATTTTTTTTGTTTTGTTTTGTTTTGTCGTTTAACATCCAAACTTTGCAAAACTTTTCATAACCCCAACTAGGCCCACACGACACTGATCTCTCCGGCCGAAGAGCTAGTGTTAGAGGTTGAATTTTGTCTCTTTAAACATATTTCATAGCAAGGACAATTCAACACGATTCTACTCCATTTTTGAATGAAATCCAACCCCTAAAACAACATTGACTGGAAAAATCAATTTCCGATGACAATTTTGAACAAATTGCAAAATCCGGGTGGCAACCAAGAAAACAAAACAAAACAAAAGGTTTTGGTGGAAAACTAACAAAATATGCAGAGTTTTTAAGATTTGGCACCTGCAGCCTGTGCATTGTGAAATATGGTTCTGCTCCAGATTCCCTGTTATATTTCTGGAATTCATACAAATTTGCTCGAAGAAGTTCGGTAACAATAAATAGATGCTCCTGCCATAAAATATTAGTACAAAATGATCAGGATTTGATTCGCCAGTTGAATAAGAAGTTCAAAATACAGTACTTTAATAAACGAACAATATGTATTCCACAGCGAGAACATTTATAACAAATATGCACGCATTATACCATTCCGAAATTAAAACAATTCATTGCATTCTGATTTCTGAAGCTGGCGCAGGTTACAACTGCAGTCTTGGTAGCCGGGTAATTTAATCAGTAAATTTCTCCTATAATCAATTCTAATACAGCTCATATTTTTTCGGATTTCTCACCAATAAGTGTAATTTAGCACAGATGCGCAATAGCTCAACAATATGAGAAACATTTGCCATCTCTCAATCCTTTCATATCATACAGTTCAAAGAGATACCAAGCAAGATATAGTGTTGATTAGCATTCACTAAAGTAAACGATTTTGAACATACTTTTAGGATGTCTCAAACAATTCGAGTTAACAGACCAATGTCTAGTAATTTATCTACGGAGATAATTAATTCCAGTAAACATAAACATGTAAAAGAAAGGAAATGAACCACAAATTCCTTCATAGTAAGACTACAATCACTCTACTAGCATTTTAGTCTTACCATTTGAAAAGGATATGAAACAATCATAGTGAGGATAATGAGAATTCAACCCATGCATTTGACTGAATTCTAATATCGTAATCCCGAGTTTTATCAAATGAAGATTACTGCTGCATATAATTAGCCCGTGAGGTTTTCCTTGGTGGCAATGAAACTCTTCACAAAGGAGCGATCTGCCTCAGTCAGTGTAAATCTTAGCATATTTTTGACAGTTGGAAGTATTAAATTGGGGAGACAAAGCACTGTTGATTCAGAAAAGCTACACTTTCATCAATATGCAGCATATTACCATCAAGATCAATTTTAAGTGTATGTCATCATTTTCAGAAGAAATAGTAGAGAAGATTATTATTATAACATAGAATTACGAAGGCTTTCATTTCTCTCCGGAGATGTACATTCCTAAACCTCGACATTTTTCAAAAATACCCTGACTACCAACACAGGTCCTACATCTCAAAGCTCACTAGTTAACCTTGGTACACAATGTCAAAATCAGATCCGTATGGTTCGGTCCAATTGCAGAAACTTAACAGGATTTCGGCATAAGGCATCAGCATAGCAGGAAGGATTACTGCTATAAATTGCAGAAATAAAGATTAGTGAGCCTACTAAGATATGGAACTTTCTCCTTGTGCGTACCTGATGGTAGAAGTAGTCATAAAGACGTAAAATATGGTGCTTATCAGCAGGATCATTTTTGTTGACAAACTTCAGAAGTTTGATCTCATCTAAGCTTTGATCAAAAAAGTCCTTGTCATTCTTTATAATCTTTAAGCAAATATCCATCCCTGAATAAAGATCATGAGCCTGGACAACTCTGCTGAAAGCAGCAGATCCTAGAATTTCTGTAACATAATATCGACCCGCAATAACGCTGTTCAGAACAATAGGAAACTCCTTATTCTCTTCAAACCCGGTCCTGTGGGAGGCATAAGAAATTTGTTTAAATATCTGCCAAAAACAGCTTCAGAGACAGAATGCTACTACGACAACTGGGAAAATGAAGCATAAAGTTTTCAGGAATGATGAAGGAACATTTAAGTGAACATATAGTGATTTCCTTTCACCAGCATTCAGCACTTGCAAACAAGCTACTCGTATATGCTTACCAACCTGTTCTTTCTATGTATAATCCTTAGATTGAATATTTCATAATCATCTTCTTTGTCATAAGTAAGAGGCTCATCAAAGATTGCACCGGCCTCTTCATCTGGCACATCTTCATGTTCATGGGGTTCTCCAGCAATTACTTCATCATCAATGAAGCCATAGCCATCATGTTCACTCAGCTGAGATTCTTTCTTAACAGTATTAAAGTCATGGGTATCATTTGAGCCTACAATCCCCATATTTGCAGAACTCCCTATACTGGAGAAAGCAATCTCACTTAAGGTGTGCCGTTCCCCTCGAGCCACCAACTCACAATTGCATACATCCGTTATCTTCAAGTTTTCTAGGCTGTAATCTGCAGGATCACCTGCATAAACCGCCCCTATACCATTGCAGCAAGCACAGAGAGGAACTGAACAGCTATAGTCATTGCAATGTTCTTCACACTTTTTATTACTTTTGTCAAGTTGAAAGTTCTCACCCAGTTCATCGTAATCTCTATAAGGTTCACACTTCAAGTTCTCCTTCGAAGCTAATGCCCATCGTTTTCTTCCTTCAGAAACTATATTATACTTCATTTCATCCTCAATGGGCTCCTCTGTTAGCATGCTCATTACAAACTTGTCTTCACTGGGGTCACCATCAAAATCTCTGCCATCAAAGAGTGGTGGCATAACATAGTCTTCATCTTTCTCCTTGTACCAGAACAGATCATCCTGCATATCAAAATCAGGGTAATCTCGAGCAGTTCCAAACTCAGAGAGTCTATCGGATGAAGCTTGAGAAGCAGGTCGCCTGGTACGAATTCCATATGGATTCGTAAAATCTGGGATTCAGAGATGACGAATATTATAGCAGAGATTCAGGAGAAGTAGACAGCCTAAACAAACCGTCTTAGGTAGTGAAGCTGAGATACTAATGCTGATATACATGTACTATAAGTATTACTAGCAATACACAGACTAATGGCTCGTAGAACTTCAATAAAACAAAAATCCACATGCTACACCAACAAAACTGTAAGGAGGAACTGTGGAAAAAAAATCAATTTCAAAATGGAATTCAGAAAGATATTCTCAATGTTAATGAAATTTCGATTGACAAGAAGAAACACAGTAATTTTCTTCAGACAGGATTAGCCAAATTACTCTGCTGAAAGAGATGTTTAATTTATCCGGAAGCAAAAGGCAGAAAATATTCATGAAAAAACAAAATCCGGAGAGAGATTATAATATTTCCTATAGCTACATGAGTAGCAGAACATCAACTCTTGCACAAGTTTGAAAAATCAATAAATGTTACATAAATATAACTGTAAGCGCTTATATAGAAAATTAAAACCAGCTCATTCCATAATCGGACAAAAGAAACAAACATGGCACCAAAAACTACAACCTTAAAAGAAGAAAGAGCAACATGTAATTATGCCTACCAGAAGAATATAACTCATTAGTGGAAGAACCCAAACTCACGAACTCATCATCAGAAGAACCCTTAGGGCTGCCACCACCACCATCAGCGAACGGCGGCGGCCTCCGGGTGGCCGGAATATTTAGCGGCGGAACCACGGGGAAGCAGAACTTCTCCAAAAGAGAGGAGCCCAATTGAGATTTCTCGATGATGTCTTCCATGAGCGCCGATTCACACTCCGACAAACCATTTTTCCTAAAGAATTGCAGCACCGCCTCAAGCTCTACCTCCGCCATGCGAAGCAGAGAACGGAATGATTGAATTCAAGAGAGAGAAAATGACAAATAAAGGACGGTGAGTTCATGGGATTGGAGTGGGTCAAAAGTAGGAGTTGAGGATGGACATTGATCATCAGCAGTTGGGCTTTGCATGTCCGTTGTCCCTTGCTCTCTCTCTCTCTCTACATATACACAGTATGTAAAGTATATATGTATAGATATAGAGAAAGCGCGCGTGTGTAAATGTGAGAGAGAGAGAGAGAGAGAGAGAGAGAGAGAGAGCTCTCTTTCTAGAGTTGTTCGTTTCTGCTGTAAATCAGAAGCCAACGGGAAAGAGATCTTCTTACAAACTTTGAAAACTATGTAGGATTTGTAATAGTCTAGGTTTCTCTTTCCTCTTTTTCTTTTCCTTTTTAACTTTTTTCCTTTAACTTTCATTTAATCGTTTCCATTAATGTGCGAAACTAATTCTAAAATTATTCCATTTCTATAAATAAATACGACTAATTACTAGTATAAAAATGTTGTGTGTATTTTTAAAATTTTGAAGCATTTTCAACATCTCAATTGAAGATCGTCCTAACATTTTCACAAATAAAAATCCATATTGAATTAGGTATTGAGCATCTAATACGTATTAAGTTTTTTTTTTTTTTTTTTTTTGAGGAATACGTATTGAGATTTAAAAAACCTTTATTCCAATGTTGATAATTATTTTTGGGTGTCATACATATATTCAACTTTCTATAATAAATTTAACGATTTGTGATGATTATTTTATTTGGATTATGGCAACGACATGCAATCATGTAGTCCATTAAGAAAGCATATAAATTAACCGCTTTTTCTTTGCATAACATTTAAATTTTATAATGAAGCCAAAACCTTTATATAATATTGGATTATGCTCTCAAGATTGGAATCTAATAGTAATCACAAAAGTTGGTTCTCATGATCATAGACCTTCTCATTAATTAGTAAATGTTACATCTCTATTAATAATATTCTTTTCATACCATTATATGATTAGATAATTATTTTAATAATATATTATTATCATACAAGAGTGAATTTGTTGTTCTTTCATATTATTAAAGATCAGAGCAATAATTTTACTTGTGCGGGTTTGTCTCTCCAATATAATTTGATAACGTTTGTGGTTAAGCAAGATTAATTAGTAACATAACTAAGTTACTAATTTAAAATTTCCTAAATTGATTCGAGCTAGATTGGATAGCACAAATATTCTGCAATTAGATCATCGTATACAATTCTCTCCTATAATTTTATTTAATCATCAAAATTCTTTACCAATTAATCAATTCTAAATATTGGTGACTTATAATTGACAAATTCCTACGAGTGAGAAATTAAGAACAATAAAATATGCTAAATAAATGGGGTTAATTTAATTCCTACCAATTATCATATCAAATATGGTAGTATATTATTTTGTGCGATGCATTGCTTTTAAGGCAAGTGTGTCTTATGCGTATCTACTTAACCACTCGACATTCCTCTCAAAATACAATGTATCATGATCATCATTTGCATACAATTATTATTTCGTCGCTACACTCTAACTACTACGTACATTCACAATTTTGATTTTTTTTATATATACAAACAACATGTCTAAAAAAAATTATATCCACGACGCACCTATTATTCGTATTATTATCAAGTTTATTTGAAGAGCCCGAATTGTCCATTTATGATCCGATGAATGACCGGTTCCAATCCAAGACTTGAGAGATGAAAATTATCAATTTTAGATCTGAAAAAAGATGAAAATTATTAATCTAATTATAACTAATAAAGGAATTACGTACAATTCTTTGACGTATATTCAATATGAGATTTGGGGGGGGGGGGGGTAATTATAAATAAGACGAATAAAGTCAAAAGCACCTCAAACATCAGGAAATTATATGCTACCCTCGTAAATAGTGTTATATTAGGTGTATTGTGTCACTTTAGGTGCTACCCGCGGAGTAGCATAGACTGACAGTCTGACACCTCAAACATCATGCCATTGATCATGCCGTAATTTTAGCCTATGTTTATGTATCGAGTCGAGAACATACACATTGACGGATACAATAAAGTTGCATTTGGAATGTTGGATGACTGATAGATAATATACATATAGCACTTTTTATCAAGTATTTGATACACATTGACAAATACAATAAAGTTGCATTTGGAATGTTGGATGACTGATAGATAATATATATATATATATATATATATATATATATAATCACTTTTTATCAAGTATTTCATACACATTGACAAATACAATAAAGTTGCATTTGGAATGTTGGATGACTGATAGATAATATATATAATCACTTTTTATCAAATATTTGGTACACATTGATGAATACAACAAAGTTGTGTTTGGAATGTTGGATGACTGATAGATAATATATATAATCACTTTTTTTATCAAGTATTTGGTTTGATGGATTTAAGGCCGATATTGATAAGGGCCTTTGATTGCCTTCGGTTTAATCAAGCAAGGCCCCATTTGATTTGGTGGATGAAATAAATAAGATTGATTGGATATAGTATGATTCACTGTTCGGATAAAAATAATATTGTATTTGGATTCCTTGATTGTAATTTTATGATTCATGAAGATTGTCAATACTCTATTTGGATTGAAGGGTTATAAAATATAAAAAAAATACCTAAATTACCCTCCACATAAGATATTCATTATTAATTTAAATATTGGAATGGGGATAATTGAGTAATTTTGAATTTAATCAAAATGGATGAAAATAATCACCTCAATATTAGGGTAATTACTTATCAAGCAAATGAATGATAGGAGCTCGGGCCGATCATCAATACCGGGCTCCAATTAATCGAACCAACAACTGATTAGCTCTGATAATATTATCAATCAACCCTAATCATACGTAATCAAGCAAACCAAACGCGGTCCAAATGGATGATAATTTATCATCCCAAAGGTAGTCGGATTATTAATCCTCCAGCAACCCCAATAGGTAAAAGTACACAACTACTCTCTAACAAAATTACAATTTTATTAAATTTTATAATTTTAATAATTATAATCTTAAAATTTTATAAAAATAATCATATTTTATTAAAATTATTAATAGATATTTTAAAATGTTAATAAAAAATAATTAGAATTTTATTAAAATTATTAATAATTAACTAAAATTTTCAAAAATTATAATTTAAAAATTTTAATAAAGATAATTGCAAGTTCAACAAATATTAATGAAAATATATGTGAAGGGTAATTTAGGTATTCCAATACAATTTAATCACTATCCTTCAATAGAATATTGACAATCTATACTAAATCATTAACACAATCAAGCAATCCAAGTATATGATTATTTTTATTCAAACAGTGTAATCATATCGTATCTAATCAACCTTATTTGTCCCATCCACCAATTTAAACGGGGCCTAAGATCAAGTCCGTCGGTTCAACTCTTGATTTTTTCATCGAAAAAATGGAGCTGAATGTAAGTGATTGTTATTTAAATTTGGGTCAAAACTATAAAAAATAAAATGAACAACGTAGCTTAAATGAATTTTTCTAATGGTCGCCCCAAATAAATTAATATCATACTTCAAGTTTGATTTTATTTGACTGGATAGCATGCATTATTATTTGAAACATGTATTTCTTTAAACGCTATGCATGGTTTTTTATTTTATAAACTACTTTTGTTGTGTATCAAATAAGTTAGTTTAATTATTTTAAGTAGAGAATGTAAACATGGATCTGTATAATTAAGGTTATGGTGTAATATCAGTTACATGAGAGCACATATTTATGCAATTATGCATGGCATGAAATGTCAAAATTTGTATTAAAAACAAAAAGAAGCATTCACCACGATGGTGGTGAAACTTCATTGACAAAGGGTTGAGCAGAACCGAGTTGCAACTGAAAAAAGGGCTAAATCATCGGCTTTGACTAGACATATAATGTCATCGGTTCAGTTTTGGTTTTGAAATGGTGGACCAATTATAAATTAGTTCAGTTTTGATTTTGGCTTCAAAAAGGTCGAAAGAAACATAATCGACTAAATATTAAATATTTAATTAATTTACTATTTATTTATATACAAATATTACTTATTACATTCTATATATTAATAATATAAAAAATAATATGATGAATAAGAAATTTTGAAACCAAGAGGATTCGAATCCGTAATCTCTAGGTTCAATCAATCATGCTCATAGTCTAGTTATGCTAAAAGTGTACGCATTTAATATTTACTAGCATTTCTGATGTGCGATGCGGTCTGATAAATTTATAAATTTTAAGTTCAAATTATGTGTGTGTGTGTGTGTGTTTTTTTTTTCTTTCTTTCTATATATTATATGGTATATTGACAACATAAAAGGAAGAAACTTTGTAATTCATTATTATTGTTATTGTTATTGTTATTATATACTTATGTATATGTGTGTGTGTGTGTGTTGACTTTATTTTATGGTATATTGACATCCATTCATGTCACCATTTCGCACAAAATATATTATGTAAATAATCAAGTATAATTTACAAAACATTTACTGAAACACATGTTCATATCTATTTAGATTAATTAAATTTTATATTCTAATATATTAAAGTTTGTAATTAAACTTTTATTTGTTATATATAGGTAATATTGTAAAATATTTATTATAATTTATTATTCATTATCCCACAAATTAATATGATCTAGCAAAATCAAATCTTACTATTTTACCAACATCAAATAAATTAGAAATGGAAAAAATATGAATTGAAATGTCAAATTTGCACGCATATATAAAATTAAAAATTAGAATTTAATATTTGAATCACTTGTATTACTTACATATCTATTTAATCTTCTAACTTTTATAAACAAAGTATCCTATAAATTATCTCAATTCATAAGTCACCTTTCGGAAGATCAAATGTCACATTTCATTAGAAAAATTAAAATGCTTCTAATCACAATTTGTAATCAGAATTTTTTCCAGTCACCGTATACATAAATTTTCATAAAATGCAAGACATAAAGTTCAATTTATTTGTGATCTAATATACTTTGAATAAAATGCAAATATAAGATTAGTTATAATTTTTTCTTCTCATAATCTAGAAAGCTTTGATCATCATTTCCAACTTTATGAATCTCAACAATTCTCTTCTTGCGAAGTGTGTAAATCCATCCACTTTTTTGAGAGTTTCTTATATAAAAATGTACCTGTTTGTGATTTGCCTTTCTTAAACCACAAAAATTACATATTATTTGGTTGTTTAATTAGACTCATCACCATTCCTCAAATCAATTCAAAAGTGGTCAAAAGTGTATTCAATGAAAATAAATTAAAAATCATTAATGTTGTTTATGTTGCATAATAATAAGAATCCTTTAAAAAATTTTAATTGGAGCATCACCATTAAAAATATTACCTCTATATCAATGATTTTAATTTGTTGCGACAACCTGATAAAATAAAGGATATGCAAAATAGAAAAAAAAAAAAAAAGAGAGAGAATAATATAGCAACAATATTATATGTAAGCAGTCACCTAGAAAAAATAATATAAGCAAGAAAAAAAATAAAAAAACAAATGCACAAAATAATCAACCATGAGACTCCTATTTGTAGTGCAGGTGGTAAGGTATAGTCGAACAACCCATTGTAAATAATTAAAAATCATTAATGTTGTTTATGTTGCATAATAATAAGAATATATGTTTTAAAAATTAATTGGAGTATCACCATTAAAAATATTACCTCTATATATCAATGATTTTGATTTGTGGCAACAACCTGAAAAACAAAGGATATGCAAAATAGAAAAAAAAGAGAAGAGAATAGTATAGCAACAATAATATACGTAAGCAGTCATCTAGAAAAAACAACTGACAAAAACAATATAAGCAAGCAAAAAAAAAATGCACAAAATAATTATAGAACATTGTATTGATTGATTGATTTTACTCATAATTTTCACATTATTGATATATCGATTAATCAAACCCACTCAACATATTTAAATTATATATACGATTCAACAGTGTATATATAATATCTATTTGTATAATATGTCAATGCATGACATAATCGGGAGATGATATTGTTGGATCGATGAAAAATCAATTATATATATATATATATATATAATATTTATCAGAATAAAAATAATTCTTCATTCCAAAACTGCAAATTGGTGGCCGAAAACATTGAATTCTCCTCAATTATTGCTTCTAGTTGAAAGTCGAAGCCTTCCTAATATAGTGGCATTAAATTGTAAAACCAATAAACCACCTTCTACATCAAATTAACTACACCAATATTAGGTTACATAAATTTTGGGATTAATTAATTATAAAAATGCATTAATATTGTTAAAAAATTGACAGACTCATTATAAAATTAAACTTTGCATAAATTTATCCATTAAATAAATTATTTAATTATACAATGTCAATTGACTAAAATACCCTTTTATAAATGAGCGGGAAAAAATATATTTTAGAACTTTGTTATTATATATTCCTAACCCTATACTATATATAACACCCTAATTTTATTTTTAATAGAAAAATGCACGTTATTCATGTTGTTCATTGATAACATACTTATTTCAACTACAATGAAAACTAAAATCATAATAATAACAACTTTGGCTATAGTTATTAATCAGGCTTCCATACTTTAAATAAACTTAATAATAATAATAATAATAATAATAATAATAATAATAATAATAATAATACATGGTGCTTCATCATAAAATATATAGTATGTTGTAATATCATATAACTACATGCATGCTTGAATGTTTTTATTGCAAAGAGTGCGATTTATAAGAGTTAACAATTTAATAACATGATTGTTATTGCCGATTTCGCATTTTTAGTCCATGATTTGCATGTTTTTTTGGATTGATTTTGTGTTTTTTATTTTGTGTTGTTCTCTGGCATTGAGTCCAATTTCAAGTGAAATTTGATGCTTTAATTTAGGTCTCTTCGTATTCATCCATTTTTCTTCGTGTTCATCATTTTTCTTTTTTCTGGATAGCTTCAATTTTTATTTCGTCCTCTTGGTGGTTGGTTGTGTAATCCCGCCTTTATGGCGGATCCATCTGTGAAAGTTGTGGCGGAGAATTCGCCTTCTATAATCTCCAGTGATGAAGATGAGATCAATGGTGCCAAAAAATGGTCAAAAAAGACGCCAAGTTCAAGATCTGCCAAGAAATCGTATTTGAATCGGCCGCCTTTGGCTTCTGTTGGTAATAGAGAGCTTCGGGATCTCTCTAAATTTGCTAAAGGTACGGTTACAATTGATTTGTTGAAAGAAAAGACTCGGGCGAAAAAGAAAAATAAGAAAGAGGTTAAACGGGCGGATTTGAGTGCGCCTCACGTGGATCATGAAGGAGATAGGGAAATTAGTTCGGATTTTACGTTGGAGGGGGAAGCATTTGACAAGGATGATATATGTTATGATGAAGCGGGAACTTTGATGGAAAAATCAATTTTTGAAGGTGTGGAAGAATCTGGGAATTTGAAGGAGTCTTTAATGGTGGAAATAGGATTAGAAAGCAACGCTGGGGGTAGAGATTTGTATAAAAGTGCGTCTGATTTGAGTCGGAGTCGTGCAGATTTATTTCATAATTTTTCGTCTAAAAATTTGAAAATTTCGGATGAAGAAGTGAGTAAGGGGGACGATCGTGTTAATTCAGAGGTTGAGGAGAATGAGTTTGATGATGTGGCTTTCCAGAAAGAGAAGGAGGAAGATCGCCGACTTTCAGAGATGGAATTCAATCGATTTTTGCATGAAAATAGCGATCTGAGTACAGTTCCAAATTGTTCGCTTGTTTCTGGGCATTTGAAGTCTGAGTGTGTGAAGGATAAGAAGCCGGAATCTGGAGAAAGTAGTCGGAATTTTTTGCAGAATCCGGTCAGAGGTGATCGGCCTTTTGAAGTTTCTGATTTCACAATTGATCGAGAAATTGATCGTCCAGGTTCAGTGGGGATTGTTAATCCGTCCACATTCATCAATTTAATGCAGTCTGATGTTAATTTGGAAAGATTGATGATAGATGGTAATCTGAATCGTGATCCAACCGATTTTGGCATCTCTCCCGATCTGCCTCTTTTAAACAAAGCGACGCAGCCTCCTCATGCTTCAGAAAACCCTAAAATTCAAACCCCTAATTCACATAACCAATAGACCGAGCCAACCCCATCCTATACGCCTTCAATTCAATCCCCACCCAGTCATTATAACCCATCCAACCCTACAGCTTGCTTGCAAGAGAGTTCCTAAACAAAGAGCCAGGTTCCAGTCCATCAACTATCCCATTCAGCCTCTCTCCCCAATCTGAATCAAAGTCAGCCATCTCAGGTTCCAGAATTGGGTTCGACCCGTACCCCTTCATCTTTAATTCGACCCCTTCTTGATAATGAGGGTTCAATGAGTCGTGGTCCGCTTGGTGTGAGTTCAGTCTCATTAAATCAATTTGAGAGGGAACAACAACTTGAATTAGACAGCATCGAAGCACAGCCTCTTCAGAGTCGGGAGGTGAATTTTAATTCCAATTGTGTTGAATTTTCGGGTCTTGGGCTGCCACATAATATTTCTTTTCCTATTGGGCTTGATTTAATTGAATTTCCTCCTTTATCCTCAAATAACTCAATTTTTCCAGCCCAACTACCTATTCAGCCTAATTTTTTACAATCTGGGCCTGTGCATCAAAATACTTCTGGGCCCAATTCAGAAAATAATTCTGTGCAGCCCAATTTGGATATCAATTCTGGAAAAAATTCTAGCAGGCGTCATTTGGCTTCATCGACTGCGGAGATGTCTAACATTGATGTTGTGATGGATAATCAAGTGCATAATGTTTGGGGGGCTTTGAAACATGCTAAAGAGAGGATGAAAAATCGAAATGAAAGTGAATCTGGGCAGGAAATGAATAGAGATATGAGTGTTGGGAATAATTTGAACTTTTTGGATGCTTTGCATGCTCCATCTTCACAAATGGGTCCTTTGATGTTTAACTCTTCGACAATCAAAGATATTGGGTCCATAGAGGTGCGTGATGGTTTGCCGATTATCTCATTTAATCATAACGATTATGAATTTCTTGCAGGACGAATGGGTCTCGCGTTAGTGGGCAAATTCTCACATGCTATTCCTTCCTCATCACACATTGATAAAGCTCTCCGAAATATTCAAATTACGAGTACTCTATCTTGGTATTTTCTTAATGCTCGACATATTTTGATTAAACTAACACATGAAAATGATTATATGAAATTAATCAAGGGAGCTAATGAATTACCGATTTGGTACGTTAATGGATGTCCTATGAGAGTGTTTAAATGGATGCCCGGATTTAATCCGGCATTTGAAACATCTATCTTTGCAATTTGGATTACATTTTCCGGTCTTCCATTGCATCTTTTTGAACATAGTACGTTGTTTAAAATAGGCTCCATTTTTGGGAAACCTATACAAATTGAACATGCCACAGCTAATAGAACTAGAGTTTCATTTGCAAAAATATGTGTTGAGATTGATTTAACTAAATCATTTCCGTCTTCTATTTTGTTGAATCTAGATGGTAATGAGGTTAAACAATAAACGGGATGGTGGATAGCTCAGTCCGTCGAGATTGGCGGTGGAGGATGGTAGAGTCCGTAGCCGTGCGAGAGTTTTTGATGAAGTCGGTGGGTCTACAAATCTTGACAAAACTAAGATGAATCGAGCTGGGCATGCAACTGAATCTCTATTAAATAATGATCGAAAAAATGAGGATAATTATGGCAATGGTGGGCATGATATATTTGAACATGTTGTTGACGCCGATTTGTGTAATGAACCAACATGTGAGGCTACTATTTCTCCCATGCACACGTCGCCAATCTTGCATGGTCAACACAAGAAGATTCCTCCATCTCCTATGAAACTTTAATTGGTTTCTCATGTCTGTCCAATTATTAATTTGGAACGCACGAGGTTTGGGATCAAAGGCCAAGTGCAGTTATGTTCATAATTTGATCAGATTGCATCATTTGTCTATTTTGGTGATCATTGAGCCTAAAGTCCACTTTGATTCGGACTTTTTTAGTCGTCGTTTTGGGTTAACTTTAGTGGCGTCTAATTTATCTAATCATATTTGGATTTTTTGTGCTCGTGATTTTACTGTGTCTGTGGAGTTGGATTTTAGTCAGTTGCTTCATATGAGGGTGGATTCGCCTATGTTGAGTAGGACTGTGTTTTTGTCTCTTGTGTATGGTCGGCATTCTCATGAGGATCGATTTGAGCTTTGGGATCAGATGAGGGACGTTGCTCTGGGTATTGATGGGAGGCCATGGCTTGTGGGAGGTGATTTTAACATTTTTTTGACTGAGGATGAGGTTGAGAATGGCGTGTCTGATCGTCACCGTGAGATGATGGATTTTGGGGATGCCATTTCAGATTGTCAGTTGTTGGATCCGGGTTTTGATGGAGCTTGGTTCACATGGGAGCGCCCTTCCACTGGTTTGAGAGAGAGCCTGGATCGAGTTTTGCTTGGAGAATTCTGGACGTTGGTTTTTGCTGTGACTAGGGTCACCCACTTGTCCAGACACACTTCTGATCATGCTCCTTTGTTGGTTAGGTGTCAGTTCCTTAAGCAGATTCTGAAATCATCCTTCAGATTTCAGAATATGTGGATTTGGCATCACACCTTCAGAGATATTGTTATGCAGGAGTGGAGTGTTCCTACTGGATTCAGTGGTATGATGAATTTGCAGCTGAAGTTAAAGCGGGTCAGGAAGAGGCTGAGACAGTGGAACTGGGATCTTTTTGGAGATATCTTTGAGCGGGTTAGGAAGGCGGATGCTGCTGTTGCTGTTGCCGAGGCTTCGTATGATTCCTCTCCTACTCCGGATGCTCGTGCTGAGCTCAGTCACTGTGTGGCTGAGTATGTGCTTCGGACAAGGATGGAGGAAGATTTTTGGAAGCAGAAGGCGGCGGTCAGGTGGGTTACGGAAGGGGAACGGAATTCTCGATTCTTTCAGGGTTGGGTGAAGCAGAAGCGGTGTAAGTCCAGGATACACTCGATTGAGGATAAGGGGCGTATGATTGAGGATGATGCTGGGATTCGTGCTTCGGCTGTGGGTTTCTTTCAGAGGCTTCTCACGTCAGATATTGCTCAGTTAGGTGATCCGGATTTCAGTTGTCTGCATGAGATTCCTTCAGCTATGGACACTGATGGGCTTTGCCAAGTTCCGGATACTGATGAGATCAGAGTTGTGGTTTTTGGGATCAGTGGGGACAGTGTGTCGGGCCCGGATGGTTTCACTTCTCTGTTATTTCAGCATTGTTGGGATTTTGTTTGCAGTGATGTTGTGGGTGCGGTTGCAGATTTCTTTGTAGGGGCTCATCTGCCGCGCAGTTTCACGGCTACCACTATTGTCCTTCTGCCAAAGAAGGAGAGACCGGTTGCTTGGACTGATTACCGGCCTATCAGTTTGTGCAATGTGACCAACAAGATTATCACGAAGATTTTGACGTCTCGGTTGGCTCCTTTTTTGCCTGCCGTTCTCGCTCCGAATCAGAGTGGTTTTGTGAAGGGTCGCTTGCTCAGTGATAACGTCTTGCTTGCTCAGGAGATGATTGGGGATCTTCACATCAGCTGTAAGGTTCCCAATGTGACTCTTAAGCTGGATATGGCGAAGGCGTATGATCGGGTTCAGTGGTCGTTTTTGCTTGCTGTTTTGCGACATCTGGGTTTTCCAGATCAGTGGGTGGACATGATTAGCAGGTGTATCAAGGATTGCTGATTCTCGGTTCTTGTGAACGGGGCCCCAGCTGGTTTCTTTTCCTCATCCCGAGGTTTGAGATAGGGGGATCCTCTATCTCCCTCCTTGTTTGTTCTTGCGGCTGATTACTTGTCTCGGATTCTAGACAGATTGATTTGTGGTGATCTGGTCATGAGGTACAGGACGGCGAAGAGGGGTTTTCCGGTTTCTCACTTGTCTTATGCTGATGACATCATCATCTTTACTAGAGCTGACCCAGATGGTTTGGGTCATCTTGTGGACTGCTTGGAGCACTATTCTTTGGTTTCAGGCCAGCTGGTGAATCGGGGAAAGATCAACTTCTACATCATGGAGAAGTTTGTTCCGACTTGGCATCACCAGATTCAGTCCGTCTGTGGGTATCAGCGGGGTTCTTTGCCGTTCACTTATCTTGGGGTCCCGATCTACAGAGGCTTTCTGAAGTGCTCGCTTTTCATCCCTTTAAGACAACGTTTGAGTGACAGGATTCACAGCTGGTCACATAGGCACTTGTCTTTTGGAGGTCGTCTGGCGCTCATCAGGAGCACCCTTGCTACTATTCCTTTGCACATCTTCCAGGTCATGGAGCCACCTCAGGGGGTCCTTCATCAGCTCGAGCAGATGATTGCTCGTTTCTTTTGGGGTTCTGTTGGGGAGAAGAGAAAGATGCACTGGATCAGTTGGGAGACCATTTGTTTGCCGGTTTCTGAGAGAGGTTTGGGTATCCGTCGGTTTGGTGATCTGGTCACTGCCTTCAGTTGGAAGCTATGGTGGAGGTTCAGAGCTCGTGATTCTTTTTGGGCCCGATACATGTGGGCTAAGTATTGCAGGGGTCGTTTGTATCCTTTGAGGGTGCCGTTGGGTCCGCATGACAGCCGAGTTTGGAATAGATTGGTTAAGGTTGGTGCTTGGGCTCAGGATCATATCCGGTGGTCCCTTGGGGACGGACATGTTAGTTTTTGGGATGATATTTGGTGTGATGATGTTCCCATATCTTCTTATTGCCCTGCTTCTCGTTTTGATCATTTGCATGTTGATTGGTACTTATCTGGTGAGTCTTGGTATGTTGAGCGTCTGCATGCGTTACATGAGCATTATGCTTTGCCCGTTGATTTGATTGATTCGGTAATCCGGACTCCGGTGATGTGGGGAGAGAGGGATAGCATGCGGTGGAATTTGACCTCGACATGTGAGTTCTCTTTGACCTCTGCTTGGGATCAGGTCAGATACCGACGGCCTGAACGTGCCATCTTTGGATCCTTTTGGCATGATTGTCTCACTCCCACTATATCTGTCTTTCTTTGGCGTCTCATGCATGATCGCATTCCTGTTGATGTTAGGTTGCAATCCCGTCATATTCATCTTGCGTCTCGGTGTCAGTGTTGTGTTGTGCCACAGGTCGAGTCCATTGAGCATGTTTTTATTTGGTCTGAGTCTGCGAAATCGGTGTGGGCATATGTTGCGAATTGGTTCCATATTACTGCTCCACATGCACACACTGTTGCACATGCTTTTGGGTTTTGTAGGGGGCTGTCCCCACGGTCCGTTCCGAAGCACATTAGCTTTTTGATTCCTTGCTTGGCTTTTTGGTTTATTTGGACGGAGAGGAACAGCCGCAAGCACCGCGACGTTCCTTTCCTTGTGTCTCACATTGTTTGGCAGGTTCAGCATCACCTTCATCTTCTGGTTTCGGCTAGGAAGCTCCGTCCGCAGCATTGGTTGGGCTGTTACCCTCAGGTGCCTTTTATGTCTGTTGTTGACCCCGTTCCTAGAGCTTTACGATATAGAATGGTTTCGTGGCGGCCTCCGGAGGCACCCTGGGTGAAGCTCAACACGGATGGATCTTTCTCGACGGATCTTCAGATGGCGGCTGGTGGGGGGGGACTTGTTTAGGATCATACAGGTTCGCTTCTGGCTAGTTTTTGTGCGCCCCTGAGGGCGGCCTCCAGCTTCGATGCTGAGTTCCAGGCTCTTCTTCACGGTCTTCGGCTTGCAGTTCAGTATTCGGATCTTGTTTGGATCGAGATGGATGCGGCGTCTGTTGTGTCGGTGTTGCAGTCGGGACGTCAGGGCTCGGCTGTTACCCGACATACGCTCACCTCCATCAGATTATTGTGTAGAGGTCGGCATGTTCGGTTCACGCACATCCATCGTGAGGGAACCGGGCGGCTGATTTTTTGGCGGGTCGAGGGGTCCAGACCTCGGCTTTGACATTTTATGATGATGTTTCAGCTCCTCCATATCTGCTCTCCTTGGTACGGATGGATCAGTTGGATTATCCCAACTTTCGATTTCGGTATCATTAATAAGGCTCGTGTTTTCTATGTTTTGTTTATTTTATTGTTTTGGTTTGGTTTTGTGTTTGGAGTCTCAGTTGGCTTGTGGCTGCGCTCCACTTGTTTGTGATTTATTTAGTTTAGGAGTTAGCATTCGTGTTGTGGATGCATCTCCTATATTTTTGTTGCGTTTATCAGGTTCCAGCTCATGGTTAGGAATATGTTCACTTTTGGGACATATTCCGCCCATGACATTGTATGAGACGTTTCATCATTTATTTACAGGCTGGGCATGGTGCCGAATGCCCCACCCTTAGGGGTGTTTTTTTTTTTTTAAAAAAAAACAATTTAATAACATGACAAAAACTTGTATGAGACTGTCTAATGGATCTTCTTACATTAGACGGGTCAAAACCCGCCCCAAGACCCAGCTGTGCGTTTTTTTTCTTTTTCCTTGTTGCTGGGCCGCCCTTCTCCTTTTTTTTCCGACTTGGGCCTGCAGTCCAGCTGGGCTGTTTTCACCCCCTTTTTTTTTTTTTTTTTTTCCTTTTTCTCATTTCTTTCTTACGCCCAGTTTTTGTTATTTCTCTTTTTTTTTCCACTTTCTTTCTTTCTTTTTTTAAAATAATTATTTTTTAAAAAATTAATTCAATTCAATTTTAGTGCTCACTAATTCCATTTTAGGGCATACATTTATTTTTTAAAAAATATATTTATGTGGTGAAATTTTATTTAAAAAAAATAAATTAAATTCAATTCAATTTTATGGTTCACTGATTTCAATTTAGGGTATAGATTTATTTAAAAAAAAATATATTGAAGTATCCTTAAAATAATTATAGTATATTAATCAGGGATGAAATATCGCTAATTGCAGAAGAAAGTATCACTAATTGAAGAAAAGTATCACTAATTGCAGAAGAAAGTATCACTAATTAGAAAGAAAAGTATCACTAATTGCAAAGAAAGTATCACTAATTGAATAAAAGTATCATTAATGGCGGGATAATGTATCACTAATTAGAAGAAAAGTATCACTAATTGCAGAAGAAAGTATCACTAATTAGAAAGAAAAGTATCACTAATTGCAAAGAAAGTATCACTAATTGCAAAGAAAGTATCAATAATTGAAGAAAAGTATCACTAATGACAGAAGAAAGTATCACTAATGGCAGAAGAAAGTATCACTAATTAGAAGAAAAGTATCACTAATTGCAGAAGAAAGTATCACAAAATTATCACTAATTGCAGAAGAAAGTATTACTTTTAGAAAGAAAAGTATCACTAATTGCAGAAGAAAGTATCACTAATAGTGATGCTTCATTTTTTTATTACTAGTGATACTTACTTCATAATTAATGATACTTCTTTGTTGTTAATTTAACAATTAATGCTTAATCATCGGTAATTTTCATTTTAATGAGAATATAACTTTTATCTTGTGAAGTATCATTAACATTGATGTGAAGTATCATTAATTATGGATAAAATATAATTAATAAAATCATTACAAAAAAAAACACACAACTTCTAACTCTTCGTAGTAAAGCGTAAATTGGAGCCGAAAAAAAAAACTGCCAAAAAAAAAAGAAAAAAAAAGTGTATAAATGTGCTCTAAAAAAAAAGAAAAAAAAAAGAAAAAGGATCATATCTTGTGGGTTAGAGAGAGGGAGTGGGAGTGGGAGTGGGGGGCTGCCGATAAAGGAGAAAAAAAAAGAAGAAGAAAAAAGTCGAGTTTGCGTGTTAGAGAGATAGAATGAGGGTGGGGGTGGGGGTGGGGTGGTGTGCCAAAAAAAAGAAGAAAAAAAGTTAGATCTGAGTCGGGTTAGAATCCGTCTAACGGCAGCGACCCATTAGACCGTCCCTACAGAAGTGTGCCCTTAATAACATATATTGAAATATAATTTTTAGAAAAATATAGCAAAGCATTGAAAAAGATCAGCGTCACTACGCCCTACATCGGATCGGCTTCGATTTGGTGAAAATCAAGATCGGGTAACTTCGATTTGCATGCTTGGTTTGGTTTTGGTTTGGGCCGAATAAATTAGGTTTGAGGACTCTTCAATAGTTAGGTTATGACTTATGATCAATTCCCTTTCAAAAAAAAAAAAAAGGTTATGATATTCGACTAGCTAGTCAATTTGTAGTCGACAATTTAAGAATTTAGGAACTATTCGTTACCTAAATTCGATACAATTTGTGGTTTAATCAATCTAGTTTCAATCCTAACTTTCTAAGCATTTATAAATTTTAAATAGGCAAAACACTTTCATAGGTTCTTGTACTTTTAGTTTTTATTTCGATAGGTACTTATACATTTTGTTTTGTTTTAATAAGTCCTTCTACTTTCATATTTTGTGTTAATAAGTTCTTCTACTTCTATAATTGATATTATTCAATCCTTATTTTAACGTAACTAATTGAATTGATTTTTTTTTTTTGTTATTTAACCTATAATCCATTTATTAAAAATAGTTAATTAAACCTCAATAATAAAATAAAAATAAATAAAAAACTAAAAGAGAAATCAAAGGGAAGTTTTTTGTAACCCGTCCCCCTTTTTTTTTAAAGGAGCGAGATAGAAAATATTTCAGTATTTTTATTTTAATAAGCATGAAACTTACAAATTTGTGGGAACGCCGTATGACCGTATCCCCTCCTCACCATTGGCGTCGATAAAACTTGAAGCATTCTAATTTTCTAATTTTATTTTTCAAATTGAAAACATAAAAATTAAAAAGAACAAATAACCTCACTGCCTAATTAAATCGTTGATTATTAATTATAATATCATACAATATTTAAAAAAAAAATACTAAATCCATGAATTTGAAGAATATGATGACTATTACAATTTTTCTCATTTGGTTTTCTTTTAGGTTTTATATTTTCTTTACTTTATTATGGAAGTTTTATTTATTATTTTAAACAACTGGAATATAAGTTAAATAGCGAAAAAGTAAATAATTCCGTTAATTCCGATAAATATGGATAGAATAATATCATTTATAGAAAGTAGAATGAAGAATAATAACATTTACAGAAAATAGAAAGACCTATTAAAATAAAATATAAAAGTATAAGAATTTATTAAAACAAAATATATATATATATATATATATATATATATATATATATATATATAAGAACTTATCAAAACAAAAACAAAAAATAGAGGGACGTGTGCATGCGTTTTGCTTTTTAAATATTCACATACTTTTCAACCGGTTTTTCCCCCTTGAGAGAAACTAATTCATGAACCGGGTATTTCTAGCATCATGCAATCGATTTTTTTTTTTTTTAACATGTACAAAATAAAAATAAAAATTGGAGATTTGGTGAGGGGTCCATAAATAATTTTGGAAGCAGAATGATTGAATTAGTGGTGCAAGCTACTTTTCACGGGAGCATGCATGATTATCAATTTATCATTGCTAAACCATTATTTTGCTTCAAAATATTTCCCAATTCACTTTTTACTTTGTAGCTGCTTTTCATGTGATCAACATTAATCTGAATAATAAAGTTGATTGGCCATTAACCTCCTTTCAATTTCTTACCACATGTTGTTAACTAATTATTATTCCCTCGGTTGTTGGGGGTTTTTTTCAAATTGTACTCCTACAAGATCTAATCGGATGTTCATTAATTCTATAACATGCATGTAAATCATATTTTATGTGTGATTCTAATTATTACCTATATTGAATTAGCATGCAAGTAAATCGATTATAACGCAAAGGAAAAATAGAACCAATAAAGCACTTACATCGCGTGTTAGAGTTGCAAACGAGATTAAAGGTCTAATCTCGTTGTTGGAGACGAACACGATCAACACCCCTTCTCTTTGGTGGTATTCGAACAACACTAAGATAGCAAGTCAACTCCTTGATCTTCTATTATATCTCCGGACCTTATTTATTTGCAGGGTGAGATGTAGGAAATAAATTCTACCTGCAGGATTTCACATGAGCTTTGTGCTTCCTTAAAGGGACATCATCAACCCGGCGCACCAGAACATGTTTGTCATACATAATGCACGACTCATCATATGTGTAAACGTCACTGCCCAAAATATCAAGATTGTTGATCCTATCAAAGAATCTCACCCACTAATAAATCAAAGCAGTCAACGCAACATATATATATTTTTCCACCAATAAAATATGGGTTAAGAACCTGAATTCTGTGGATCTTTGTTCTCTCACTTAATGTAAGAATAGATAACAGAATCCTATCGTGATCCTCCTCATGACACACGCCGATGTACTAGAATAATCTATTAGCCAAGACAAGATAACTATCAAATTATTCTACAGTGTACCAATGATGGATTCGGGATCATCTAAGCAGTGAACATTTTAATACATTGCAAGAAAACAATGATATGATCTTTGTCGTGTGTTGACCCACACCATATCATCTACAGTGCAAGTATATGTGGAACGTGCAAATAAAAATAATAATAATTAAATGCGCACAATAATTGCAATAAAAATTCAATCCATATCATCAAAAATATTGTCAAATATATACGAAGACAAGTCTTTTAATAAACAAAACTAATAATCTCCCACTTATACTCGAAGCATGTCTTTCAAGTTTCAAGTATAAAAACTAACTAGCTAACTCTCTAACAAAATTGAAAACTCTAACGATAGCCCCGGGTCTGCATCTCACACCTATTTTCTCCACGTGACCATCATACCATTTCATAAAGATTGATGTTTTAGTCTCTTAATTTTGTTGTAAATTATTTGATGTTTTATATTTTTTGACATTCTTTCTCCCAATTTTACCCCTATAAAATCTCCTCCATAAATATGTTGAGGAAATTAAGTATAGATATAGAGACATATAGATTACATTGACAGAAAAATTAAGAAATATTAGAAAAATATAACTTAATAGGGAGGTATGATATATTTATCATATTTTATAATTTTTAATTTTTGTTGAAACTTAAAGCAACAATCTTTGAGGGAGTATCATTTTGATAGCTATTTGGAGCAAATATTTATTTTTGTTAATTTGGGATTTAAAATTTCGCTTAGTACGTAAATTAATGTTGTGGCCTCTTTTTGATTGGTTGAATTCAATTTTTGGAAGGATTCAAGATCTCTATTCATTAACTTTTTTGTACAATTACATTCTCTTTGGCAAAAATACATTTTTAGTCCGTCATTATGAGGGATGATATTTGTAGTTAGGCAACTAGGGGTGGAAAAATAGTTCCAAAAACATTTAAAATTACACAATTTTAGCCCGGCCTTTTGTCATAATTTGGTCAAAATCTTGAAATTTGAGCCTTTTGTCATCATAGTTTAGTGTCTGCTCCAACTCCTTCGCATTCTCTAGTTTGCCGGAGTCTTGTTAGTGTTATGATGTTACTGTCAGAAGGACAAAGCCGTTTCATCTCTTAAGAGACAGAACGTTGAACTGTGAGCACTAATCGGGACGTGTTTGTCTTGCCGAGAGAGGTTCCATCGACTCAGTTTGCTTTCCAGAAATCTTTAGATTCCAATTATGTAATTTAGAAACATTGTAAAAGTGTTTAAGATTTTTGATGTAGCCTCCTTAGTTACAAGATTAAAAATACAATCCCTCATAATGAAGAAACTAAAATTATGTTTTACCCTAATATACATACGGTATGATATACTACTATCAAAAAAAGGTCTTTAGTGATAATATTATTAGCGACGACAAATGTCTTCACTAATAATAAACCTAAGTAACAATATGTCGTTTCTAATAATCACATGTCATTTCTAATAATATTTTTTGTGATGACAATGTTGTCACTTAAAATAATTTTTACTTTATTTGAAACGAACTTTTATGAACGCTCTATTTGCGACGATACGATGTCGTCGCAAAAAATATTTTTAAGTGACAACAATGTTATCACAAATTTTTTATTAGAGATGACATGTGATAATTAGAAACGACATGTCGTTATTAAAAGTCTAGCATTAATGACGACATTTGTCGTCACTAATAATCTTATCTCTAAAGACCTTTTTTTTTGTAGTGTACTTGAATAGATAGAGCAATGTATATAACATAATCTTGAGCCGTTAATGTTTCTATCATAATGACGAGCCTATAAGTAGTTGATACTATTGCAGACTTGAGTATGGGAACGTTTGACATTATAATTGAGAATAAGAATAAAAGTTGTTGTGAGACACTTGTGTAAGATTGTTCAATGGATCTCTTATGTTTGACAAATTTTTATTTGACTCATGAGGTAGCCCTTCTCATTTTTTTCCTTTTATTTTTTAGTGTCCTTTCCCATCTTCCCCCCTTTCCTTTTTTTTTTTAGTTTTTCTTCCACTTTTTGATTTCTTCATTTTTTTACTTTTTTTTATAAATATATATTTAATTTTTGAATTAATTTAATTTTTTTAAAATAAATATATATCCTAAAATAAAATTAGTGAATCTTAAAATTGAATTGAATTAATTTAATTTTTTTTTATCCGGCGTCTCGCCTAATACATTTGTCTGACGTTAATATGTTGGCTCATGCACTGAGCTCGAAACAAAATGAAAGATTTAAAGAAAAAACTAAAAAAAGAATATATCGAAAAAATAAAAAAAAAAAGAAAAAGAAAAAGAAAATGAGGCTTTCATGCACTTCATAGATAATGATACTCGCTTCATTACTTGTGAAACTTCACTTCATATGTAATGATAATTATATGTTATATATTTTTTAATTATTTTCTTGTTTACTATGGTTAATATGATAGATAAATAATTGGTGGAAAATTAATATGATGTGGATGGAGATTTGGAATAATACAATACTATTGAAATAAATATAATACATTATATGTGAATAATTAATTATATTATATAGTATATTACTATTTGTGTTAATATCAAAAAATAGTCATTATTACTTAGTAAATAATGTAAATAGCTACTTTTTAAAAAAGTAATGTTTCTAGCCATTATCATAAAAAAGTACTATAATACCCTTAATTCCATATTTATTATTAACAATTATTATTTATGTATATCTATATATTCATATATCAATATTATTAGGAAAAAGATCTGATTTTCTCTCTCTTCCCTCTGCAAATGTCGTTCTTTCGTCTTTCTCATTTTTCAATCTCTGTTTTATTAATTGAAACAAAACTACCATCGGTGAAGATTATCAAGCTATAATTTTTTATAAATAATTTTTAACATTAATTATTTCATATCATAAAAATACCCTAATATATTAACAAAAAAAATTATGGACAATGATTTCAGAATCTATCTTACGCACCCTAAAAAATATCTTTTACCACTGTTCTACGTCAAAGTCTTAGAAGTCATACTGCCAGGTTTTTGTTGCCGTCTTCTGTTGTTGTAGTTGTTGTCTTGTTGTTGTTGTCGTCTTCTGTCACTGATGTTGCTAGAGACGAAAATTACAAGATTCAGCCGCCATCTCTGCCAATGTTCAAATGCCACATCGCTGAATAATTATGGATGATGATTTCGAACAATCTCATCCTCATAATGAATACACGAGTACACGTAGTCCAAATCGTGTTCTCGTGCATTAGTTCAATAATGATTTAATATTCGAGTACACGATTAGTTCAATATGGCAGTTCAAAAATAACTCATACACGAAAACACGGTTAGGATCGTTCGTGTACACGTACAACAGTTGATCATTAAACTGATACACAACTGCATGAGTATATATGCCTATTCGTGTACTCGTGCACTAGTTAAAAAATGTATAGATACACGAGTGCATGGATTTGCTAATTCGTGCCATCGTGCAACAATTAAAAATGAGATATTGCACGAAATTCAGAAATAAATTATTGCACGAATAAACTCCAATGCTCGTGTACTGCAAGAAAATTATTCGTGCACCAAAACACATTCAATATTTTTTCCACCCATTCCAAAGAAAGATTCAAAAAACTTAAATATCTAGATCGATAAAAAGAGTGCAGATCCATAAATACCATATACCTTATTGCCGCAAAAAACAACACACATGATGTCAACAAAACTTTAAAAAAATCTCAAATTCACAAACAATCTCTAATTTTTGATATTGTAACAAATAATTTATTATTGAAACACGAATTAGAGAGAGATGAAGAATCGTGATAATCTCTAAAAATCATAGTTTGATGATCTTCACCAATGGTAGTTTTGTTTCAATTAATAAAACAGAGATTGAAAAATGAGAAAGACGAGAGAACGACGTTTGCAGAGAGAAGAGAGAGAAAATCAGATATTTTCCCTAATAGTATTGATATATGAGTATATAGATATACATAAATAATAATTCTTAATAATAAATATGGAATTAAGGGTATTATAGTACTTTTTTATGATAATGGCTAGAAACATTACTTTTTTAAAAAATGACTATTTACATTAAAGACTAAGTAATAATGGTTATTTAAAAATTTCCCTCTTATTATTTTACCTTTAAATTAAGTGCAAATTATGGATATAATAGACAAATCATATTTTGTAAGAAATTAAATAAATATAACCTATTATATTTACAAATAATTATTTATAATATTTTATATTGGGGATAATTTTATATAGTAGAGTTCAATTATAGCAAAACTATTGAAATAAATATAATATATTATATTTGCAAAAAATTGTAATATATTATATTACTTTTTTACCCTTAAATTAAGTGAAGATTATGGATATAATGGATAAATCATATTTTGTAAGAAATCATCCACACTTTTTATATAGGTATATAGATTAGTTGTTGATTGATTTTTTTTTAAATAAAACTCAGAGCCCATGTTTTTTTGTTTAATTTTTTTAAGAGCGATACTTGGTAGAGATACCAATAAAAGTAGATCCATAATGATCTAAAAAATAAATAGTAAAAAAAATATTGCATGATACTTCAATCATATTAAGTACTAATACTTCAATACATAATTAATGATATTTTACTTCATATAAATGGTGGTATTTGTTGTCTAGAGTATCAACAGACATAGTTAAAAAAAATGAATCAACTAAATTAAAAGTTCACAATATGATTTATGTAGAAAATAATTTTTTTTCTTAGCATGTGAAAACACTTCATAGTTGATGATACTTCAATTCATATTAAGTGATACTTCAACACATAATTAGTGATACTTTAATCATATATAGTGATATGTGATGTCTAAAGAATCAACAAACATATTAAAAAAAAGATGAATGAATAAACTAAATTAAAACCTCACATTATGATTTATGTAGAAAATAATTCATTTATTTTCTTCCTACCATGTGAAAAATACTTCATAGTTGATGATACTTCAATTCATATTAAGTGATATTTCGACATATAATTATTGATACTTATTTCATACATAGTTATGTCTTACTTTATATATAGTAATACGCGCGTGGAACCCACACGCCTTACTGTTTTTGTGAGTTTAGATTCTATTTGACACGTCTAACGCAAGAGATCCGTTAAACGTTCTCACACAAATTTTTGTCAAAATTATTTATCCCATGTTCCTACTTGGAAGTTGAGTTCAGCTTTTTTCTTTGAAAATTCTATTTTCTTGTGATTCTACCACATCAAAATGTTAAAAATGAAATCCTCTGTTAAAAATATATTTACAATAGAAAAAAAATTGAATAAATCGAAAGGTTATGTAACTCATGTCCAAAGAACTACGTAGCACAAATAATTAAAATCATTAACAGGACTGTAAATAAAAATTTATACTAAAAAGGCGTGCAAGACATTAAAAAATACAATGAAAAACAGAAAAGATTGCAAACACTACTAATATGACATAAGTACAACCACAACAAAATTCTTCTCTAAACAAACACACCAGCTAGAATATGCAAATGTAATAAAATTATGCAACAAAATGATGAGAAATACCAAAATTCAATATACCAACCATTTTGCTAGGACGTAAAAAAATTAAATTTCGTTCACACACACACCGCACAAGGAGGGTGGTGACTGGTGAGGCATATTACTACCCGTGATCACAATTGGAGCTGCCCAACCATATTCAACACTTCCATCACCGATCTCTCTTTAACTCTTATTTTCTCTCTCCTTCACACCGTCTTCTCAAACCACTCAAATCATATTATATATATATATTTTATTTTTTTCAATTTTATTTGATTTATTTTACTAATTTCTTTTATCATTCTATTACACCTTGAAATAGTTCTCAACATAAACGATTTAATTTTATGCATTACAATTCATGAAATATTGTATCAGAAAAATGTGTTAATGTGTATTTATCAATGGTGTTAAAATTTTCATTCATAAAAAAGATAATTGTAGTACATTTTAAAAAATTTAGGAGACAATTAAATTAAGATGAATAGTGAAGAAGTGAGCAATGTGAAGTCCGAGAAATAGTCGACCTGACTATTTGACCCTTATCACTTCACAAAATAACAACATAGATAAAAATCTATACCCCTGACCACATAGTCAAATTAAGTGTTCAAAATACTTCTTTGCTCCATGTTTTTTTAACCACTAATTAACATTATCTCCTTCTTTTTAGATGTGGGCACCATTTATAGTTATTATTTGGCTTTAAAATAATTTAAAAATAAAATAAGAATCACAATAAATGATTTTTAGATCCTTGAATTGATAGTTTCAATCACCGGTGATCTTTTTTTTTTAGTTGAAGATAATTGAGATTCATACCCAAGTCACTGACTCATACAAAAAGGAAGAATACCAACTGAGCTAGCTTGCTAGTGGTCAATCAATGAAAATTTAAATTGATAATTTTATCTTTCATGCTCCATATCCATAATTATTTATTTTCAAGCTCTAAACTGATAAACTTTTTTTGGGGGGGGGGGGGGGTGATGGGGAAGGCAACAATGTAATAATTTATTGAGATAAATTAAAGCTAAAGCCCAAATTCCAATTCTGTGGTAAACCTCAGCCCAATATATTGGTGGGCCAAGATCATTTACGGGTCCATTTGTTAAGCATATATGGGCCCTATTAGATTCTAAAGTTCATAAAACATAATAGGAGAAGGCAAACACTCCTGTACATCAGGATGTATGGGTCGGCTCATCAGACGACCCGATCCGCCCGCGCTCTGCCTAGAAAAAAAAATCACCAGACATAGTATCATTCTTAACACTAAATATTATCATTTCAAAGTACAAAAAGTATCATTTCGAAGTACAAAAAGTATTGGGCATGCAACTTGTCCTATACGAGTTTCTTTAATTCAAATTATGATTTATTTCATCTCAATTAATGTTTAGAGCTTAGGGGTTTGGGGTTTAGGGTATAGTGTTTTTTTAATTTTTTTTTAGGGTTTTTGGGGGGGATTTTTTAGGGTTTAGTATTTTTTTGGGGGTGTTTTTAGGGGGTTTATTTTGTATTTTTTGGGATTTTTTGGGGGTGTTTTTAGGGGTTTATTTTGTATGTTTTATGATTTTTTTGGGGCTATTTTTAGGAGTTTATTTTGTATTTTTTATGGTTTTGGGGGGGGGGGGGGGGGGAGGGGTTAGGGGTTTATTTGTGTTTTTTAGGGTTTTTTGAGGGGTATTTTTAGGGGTTTTGTTTTGTGTTTTTTAATGTTTATTAGTTCCATTTTAGGATATAAATTCATATTAATTTCAAATAAATTAAATCAATTCATTTTAATTTTAGGATTCACTAACTTTATTTTAGGATATAAATTTTTGGTAAAAACACAAAAGGAGAAAATAGAAAATCGGAAAAAAAATTGAAAAATCCACCCAGAAAAAAAAGAAGAACAGTGACAGGAGCGTGACGCACACGCGCCCGTCTGATATGCAACGGATGGAGGGGGTCATGTACAGGAGACCTGCCCATAGGAGAATTATCTATTCAGGACCTGAAAAATGAGTTATCTATCAATTCAGGATCTGAAAGATGAAAACTCTCAATCCAAGATAGGGATAGCAATGGGTAGGGTATTACGACACTTGTCTCTATACCCGCATTTTAAAAAAATACACGTACCCGTCTCCATATCCGTTTGGGTATCAACTTTTATGCCCGTCCTCATATCTTTTGGGTACTTAACTATCCATACTCGTATACGTTACCCGCATTTTAACTATTTCTCTTATGCGATACACGAGAAATATAAAATATTTAACAAATTTTAAAATATTTTTATAAGTTAAAATAAAAAAATCGTAGTTAAATACACACACACACACACACATATATGCTTCAAGTATATGAAAAATATATTGAATACGAAATGTAATTTACACAGATAATGGAGTAAAATAACTATTTATTTTTTAAGAAAGATAAAAAAAGACTAAATTACATTTATAAATTCTCACTTTTTTATTATATAATCATTTCTATATAATATATTTGTGAATATATATTAAATAAATATTTTTTAATGTACATATATTTATGAACACCTTCTTAAGCATAGTGAGCATAAAATCAACAATATCTTTTCCAATAAATTTAATGATATTTTTTTATAATCATTCAAACATACTTATATTTGTAGTTTTTTTTCGTTGTCTACATTTTTAAAAATATAATTAGTTATATTTTATGTAAGATATAATTGTTATAAACATCTACTTATCAAGTTTACAATATATATAAGAATAAATAACATAAGTTACAAAATAATATTTCAAGTAGTTTAAGTTTTATTCGTGTTCAATTATCATTTTATTTCTAACAAATTTCATATTTGAAAAATAAAATATATAAGCATACAATTTCATTATCACGAACTATTTATTGAATATTTAATTTAATAATTATTATTTCTAGTAGATAATTCAAAATTGCGATTAAATAATTTACAATTTTAAAAATATTGCTTAAAACTAAATCATAATTCAATTAAAATATAATACAAAGACCTTTAATTAAAATGCGACATTACATAAAAAACTACAAAAAAAATGCTTTGAAATCAATTCAAAAAATAATATCATATCACAATACAATTTAATAATAATAATAATAATAATAATAATAATAATAATAATAATAATAATAATAATAATAATAATAATAATAATAATAATATATTGGTATGGGGCGGGTTGAGTACTAAGGTACCCGCTCCCGTCCCTGTCAAAATTTACGGGTAATTACCCTACCCATCATGGGTAATTTTTGGGGATACCTATAGGATCCGGTACCCATTGCCATCCCAACTCCAGGATCCGAAAGATGAAAATTGTTAATTGAAAAATCGTAATCCGTGCACTTTTGTGTTTATGGTTACTGCATGCAAGTGTTATTGAATATGGCAGGAACATGGGCAAGAACAATAAATAAAAGCAGTAAAAGAATGCACGAGATTGATAACTCAGTTCTGTTAACCAACCTACTCTGGGGGAACTTCGTCCAAACTTGAAGATTCGTCCACTACTCCTTCATGAAGACTATTAAGGAACTTATACATATAGGACTCCCTCCTTATGCGGCCCGTTCTTCTTCACGAACTCTTTCACTGAATGAAAGATGTGAGATCCCCCCATAACCGTGACACTAGACTCCCTCTAGCTACCCACGACTTCAACTTACAATCTCTCCCGAGATTGCGTACAAAAATGATAAACAAAACCCCTCACGTATTTCACTAAAAAACACTCAATGCTAGACTATCACGTTGAACAGATTATGGAACAACTTTTAGCTATTACAAAGAATCACAAACTAACGACTCTCAAACACTCAATTTAGAGAATCAAATATTGTTGGGGGGCAAAACCACCGATTGTTGAAGTATTCGGCCTTCTTATACTTCACGTTTCCTTTGTTGACTTGATCGCCAATCTTCATCAACAAGGTAAGTGATTTAGGGTTTGTGATTCTTTCCATATTGGTGTAGATGCCTTCCATGATATTGAGGGTCTATTTCAGCACGCCATCTACTCCAAAAAGGCAGTCAAATGATTAGATCTTGGCTTCCCAAACTCGTCTGCACAAGATTAGCTTAACATGGAAACTGCCATAAATAATATTGTTCCAGGGTATGTCTGGAACATCAGAGGGAACAGTTCGCCAACTGTTCTTCATGTTTGCACAGCGGAATCAACACTTAATTTCAGGAACATACCCTCGAACACATTGTCGAACATATTACGCCAAAACAAACTTAGTGCAACACAATGTCACTAACAATCCAGGATCTCAAAATTCACGAATTTGATTTCATTTTATTTTTAATTAATTTTAACATTATATTTATTAGAGTTAATAGATAATTAATGAAGGGATTTTCATTAAAAATTAATATAAAATAAATTAAAAAATATAAAAATAAATCAAATCTCGTGATTTTTGAGATCTTGGATTAAGAGTTTTCATTTTTCGAATTCTGGATAGAGAGTTTTCATCTTTAAGATTCTGAATCGACAATTCTCCAATATAGTACTTGTCTCTTACAACTTCAATTGGAAAAACCAAAAGGCAATCTTAATTTTGTTAAAATTCCTTTCTTTTTCTTTTTGATGATATAAAAAATAGATAATACTAGTAACATCTTTATAAACTTTTTATACAATAATTTAATTATTTTAATTCCTCTTCAAATATAATTACATGATTTAACAATATCTGATAAAACTTATGAACTTATTATTATTTTTTTTTTAAAAAAATTATTGTCACGATGAGGGTGGGTTGAAAGTCGCGAGATAGAGGAAAGTGGGCAGAGAATGAAACGACATCGTTTAATTCTTGATCGAGAAATGTCGTTTATTATACAGGATGGATTTAATGAGTCATTTTTTATTATTTCCACGTCAGCTTCTGAAGATCCCAGTCAGCTTCAGCGCCAGAAAATTCGTCCCATGTTAGTTATAAACATCTTTGTTGTAGTTTAGGTATTTTGATTTAATTACTTGTAGTATTCTAATTTTGAAAAAAGAAAGAAAGAAAAGTGATATCTACGCCTATTATTTTACAACACAATTTCTAACATCAATTCAAAAAACTTGTACCTCCTGATTCATACATTTACAACAACAATTCTATTTGGTTTATTGGTTAAAAAAAAAAGACCCCTTGCCACTAATGTCATATCAAAAGAAATTAAAAAAAGAAAAGAAAAAAATGGTGGCGAATAAAATATTTAAATAAAATATAAGAAATAAGGGAAGAAAGCATGCATGGTGATGGTGGGGAAGCAATGCATGGAATAGAAACCCCACTAACCCTAAAAACAGGTTCCTATTTATGGTAAAGTCCAAGGGAGAGACAACTTACCCACTATCCTAATAATGTCAATTCAGCTTTTTCCCTCCTCAAAAAATAAAAAACAAAATAATAATAAAACATATATAATAATACTAATATCAATTCACCTTCACTTCATCTTTTTCTTGTTCACACCTCAATTATTGTTTCTTTACACGGAAAAGCAACAACCCAATAAAATCAAACAAAATAAATAAATAAAATTATAGAAGTTTTTATTTTTTTCCAGGCCCAATTCAATGTAGATAAAATTAATATAGGACAAAGAATCAAACAACCGACCTTTTTTCTGTTATTTGAGTTAGGAAAGGAACTTTGTGTTTCGAAATCGGGACATCTCTCTTTTAAATAGAGATTTTCATTATTTGGGCGTTACCGAAGGGACTCATACGGTTGTTATGAAAACCTAACAAGTAGACAAAGAATGTAGATGGAAGCATGCATCTATTATCAAGAGACAGACTTCCCCACATGTTAATTTCATTCATTCATCACCTTTTCAATGACCAATGACATGATATTACAATTTCACTAATTTTATCTTTTTATGCCTTCCTTTGGAAATTTCCCTAACATGTGTGTATATGTATATTAATATTTAATATATGGGCTCTTTGGAGTTCAAACTTTTATATTTAAAATTGTTTGATTGCATTTTAGATCACAATTATTTTTGTTTAAAAATGTAAATTCAACGCAATGTTTCAAAAGTTGATGAAAATGACAATTTAATTTTATGAATTGAATTGTGAAAAAATTTCCCTAAAATATATGTGTGTATGGTATGTATATTAATATACGGACTCTTTGGAATTTAACCTTTTAATTATATTTTATATTGTTTGATTTAAAATTTAAATTCAACTCAATGTTTTAGAAGTTGATGAAAAGGACAATTTTATTTTACATGGCATGTTGGATTCTACATCCGGTACGCACCCAGTCACAAATTTGATTATAGAAACACAAATACCAGAGAATTAGTACATACATATAACAAATTGAGGACATGACGTGTGGTTTAGCTACAATTGCTAAGTATTTTTCTAACCATCAGGATTGGGTTGAGCTTCTATAATTATATTTTACAAATAATTAATAACCTTTTCAATTCTCCTTCTTTGTGTTCTTTGAATTAATTTAACTAACTTTACTTCAAAAAATAAAATAAAATAACAAGTTCCAGTGGGGATGATCAAGTGGTGGAGTGATATTGCCTGGAGATCAAAGGTCACAGATTCGAATTTCCTGAATACTATCAAGTCGGGTGTGTGAGTAAAAAAAATAAAAATAAAATAAAATAAAATAAAATAACAATACAACATTTCATCTCTTACATTTTCAAACTCAATTTCAACATCGTCGAACATTTTCTTATCTCTCCACCTTTATTCACTTATACTTTTAGTACGACTTCATTATATGGCTAGATTATAAAAAATATATGTTATTTAGTTATATTCCATAAATTGACAAACACAAATCCATACAGATTCATAGATTAGAAGTCCTTATTTTGTATTAATTTCAAAGCGCAATTTGTATTTTATATTTCTTCACTTTATAGATTAATTACAATATAAATACCATAAAATTACACGAGATTAGGTATAGAAGAAACCTAACAATATATATTGATATGATTCCATAAAATAAAGTAATAATATTATTAAAAACAAAAGTTTAAAGGTTCAAGTTATTAAAATTGTGTCGAATATATTAAGGATGAAGAGTAATGCTAAATTTGTAAAATGTAAATTGTGGGTATCTGTTGGAAGTTAAATTTAAAGACTCAACATCTACGTGGAATCTGGCAAGCCATGTAGGATGAGAATTGTAGAAAAAAGTGGTTGGATTCCTTTATTGAAAGGTTGAGTGTCAAAGATGTAAATTGTGAACGGGTAAATTATATATATATATATATATATATACATATATATATATATATATATTGTAGGTGGTGAAATTTTACAATATTATAAATAATATTTTTATTGATTTTAATATATTTATTTAGTTTTGGAATCATATCAAATCCAAAATTAGATAAAATATTTAAATAATAAAGATATTATTATATGAGCCAATGAGATAGTGTTACATCAGCTCTAGATCTCTCTTCCCACAACTATAAATAGGGGTTTCCATATAGTTGAAAATCACACCAGAAGTCATTTGAAGAGTTCAAGAATTTGAGAACTTCCATAAGTGAAATTCTCAAAGACATTCAAAGACGTTCTTCATCAAATTCATCCCGAAGACGGCGTTTGATCCACAAGCAAGACCATTTGAAGAGTTCAAGAATTTGAGGGGTTCCATAAGTGAAATTCTCAAAGATATTCAAGGCGTTCTTGTGACATTCAAAGGTGTTCTTCACCAAATTCATCCCGAAGACGACGTTTGATCCATAAGCAAGGCAGTCAAAGGCGTTCTTCATCAAATTCATTCCGAAATTAGCGTTTGATCCGGAAAAAAGGCGTCGGTCCTCCGAGTTAATGTTATTAAGACTAAAGATCGAGTCAAAGAAGATCGAGGATATAAATCTTCCCCGAAAACTTCAAAGGCCAAGTTCAAACAACAAGTCCGAGAAAATCAAAGAGACAAATTTACTCTGAAGATTTCAAAGACCGTTTGAAAATCAAGTTTTGAAGAGAAGAATCAGAGGAAAAATAGAGATTGGATTCATAAATTTATATTTTTGATCCGAAATCATTTTATTGTACACTGTTTTGTGTTTTACCAAATTAAATACAAAATTTGTGTTATATATATATATATATATATAGGGAAATGATCAAATGAGAACCCTTCCCCCAGGTGGGAACTAGGAACCAATCCTAGCCATTGTTTGACTCAATCTGGACGGTCCAGATTAAACCAGATTTAAGTGGATGGGCGGTGGCATTCCTGTAATTTTCAGCAACTTTGTGGGCGGAGGGGTAATATAGTAATTTAATAATTCTTTCCTTTTGTTCTAAGGATAAAATGAGAATCGCATGATTCTAAAATGAGAATCGCATGAGGCTAAAATGATCGAAGTAGGAGGCTAAAATTGATGTGACATTTTCCACTAGGGTTCACCGTTCCCAATTAGGGTTTATTATGTTCCGATTAGGGCTCTGATCCCAACTAGTAATTATGAGATTCCCATTAGGGTTCACTGTCTCCAAATAGGGTGTATTGCATTTCATTCCAATGAAATCATCGTTCCATTTTTATTTATCAACACATGCTAAAATGAGAAATGCATGTGTCTAAAATGAGTGAAGCCTGAGGCTAAAATTGAATATGGGCAATTTCTGAGTTCAGTTCCGATTTTGCCCTTAATGAGACGCGCGAATTGAAGACTTTCGTTTTAATTACACAATTGTCACCGAAAAATCTGGTTTGATCTGGACCGTCCAGATTGTGGAATGGATGGATGAGATTGGTTCCTAGTTCCCACCTGGGGTAAGGTTCTCACCAGATCCCATCCCTATATATATATATATATATATATATATATATATATATATATATATATATATATAGGTTCAAATAGGAACCAATTCTCCCATGAGAACCTAGGAACCAATCAAATTCAAGGATTTTGATGACATGACAGATAAAAAGGCGGTGACATAATTGTAAATATATAAAATTCGAAATATAAGGGGTAATTCCAGTTTTTTTTATAAAATGATGTCATCATCTTTCAAAAAATTCTTAAAAACTTTAAATAATCATAACTTACTCGTTTTTATCCAATTTACGCAAAAAATATATCAAATTAAAGATTTTTTCATGCTCTTTTATTTAAGATCCATAGTGCATATGTTTATTTGAGCAAAAATTGATGAAAAATACAAAAAAAAAATTCACGTATATTCAACTCGTAACTCTCAAACATTTGCTAATATGATATCACAATATTGCTCATATCTTGTGTTGATGTTGCTAACATGAAATTTTTTATGCACGACTTTGAATTTTAAGTTGCTTTCATGAGAAAATAGTTAAAGTATGAGCTATATATAGTTAAGTTTATAAACAATTATAATCTTATCAATGCTTAATATTATTTTGAAAACTTGTAATATTTGAGAATTTAAGTCATACTAGCATATCATTATTCACATATTAGCAACATATTACTAACATATTAGCAAATTATTAGTCACATATTAGCAATGTGTATATTCTCTAACATATTAACAATATGTTGTATGTATGAATGATGTTACACATGTTACACAATATTATTTTAAATGTGGTCCAATGTTATATGTTTGGTATTTAATACGTGTCAATTTAATATTATGATGTTACACAATATAATTTTAAATGTGGTCCAATGTTATATGTGTGGTGTTTAATACGTGTCAATTTAATATTATGATCTCGTCAAGTTAGCAATATGAGTCTACCTCATGTTAGCAACAAAATCTGTTGATGTTAGCAATATAAATCTTTCATGTTAGCATATTAATACAACACCAGAAAAGACAACGGTTTTAAAGCGTTGTCTATTTAATTCCAAGAATTTGGCCCAAAATCCAAAAAAACATAACCTAATTTCTAAATTACGAAAATAACCCCGCCTTCATAAAGTTCTCAAATATTACAAGTTTATCACCTTACTTTGACTAAAACTTTGACTAAATTATGGTCATTAGATCTAATCAAATCTAAGGTTAGGATTGGTTCTTAGGTTCTCACGGGGGATTTGGTTCCTATTTGATCCTTTCCCTATATATATATATATTATGGCATTTAAATTATTTATATTTAAAATATATAAAATATTGGGTTTTTTTCAGCATTTTTTGCCAATATTAAAGATTAGTTACTCTATATATATATATTCTTCCCAATAACTCTACAAATATAAATTAAAACGAATTATCGATCATTTTCTTGTGCGTATTTTTTCTCCTTTATTATTTAGCTCTTGATCATGAGTTTGACTAGAGAAAAAGTATAGTAGTAATTGATTGGGGGCGGGGGGGGGGGGGGAATTCCACTGTATCACTATCACCCTGTATGTAAATACTACTCACTGATCACATAAATATTGGGCAAAAATCTAAAATATCAACTTTTATAAAGACAAAACCTATTTTACCCAATTTAAGAAAAACATTCAAAAAATACCCACTTTTCAATGATACCCTTAATGACCCATGTAATTTTGATCACTTTTCAGCATTCTCAGACATGTGTTGTAAGCTTTTTAGAGTGTATCAGAAGCTTAATCGGGATTGCCATTGAGATTCATGATCGGGATTCCCGATCGTGATCGTATCCCGATGGTAAATCCCCATCGTGATAGTGAATCCCCATCATGATCGTGATACGATCGGGATTAGAATTTTGGTTGGTACAATTTTCAATATGATGAACATAATAAATTCGTCGTGACGCGTATATTTGGTTGATTTCAAGCACAAAAAATCCGACTATAAATTTCGTAGTGTTTAAAATTCAAAAATTGAGTATATATATTTTTGTAGTACATCCACATATTTTTTTGGATAATTCAAGTACATTTGTGTAAGGTTGGTGTAAGAAATGTGTAATATGCCCATATATAATCATCTTTTAAGGGCATTTTACATAAAGTGGCTATTTTTTGAATATTTTTCTTAAATTGGATAAAAGACGTTTTTGTTTTAGAAAAATAGGTGGTTTTATATGTTAACACCATAAATATATTAGCGTCTTTAAAAATGTTAAGTTGTTGATATGGTACAATTTATGAAGTGTTTCAAAGGAGTAGAGATCATCTAGTCTCAATTTTGTGTATCAACCGTGTGCCAACATTAAAATTATATATTGTTAATAATATTTTTTGTAAAAACAAAATTTATTATATTATAACTAATCATAATTAATATTTATGACTAAAAATTAATTTTTTAAAAAATTATATACCCTAAGTTTGGAATACTCAACTCCAAAAATCAATTATATTATCTAAAAAATGAAAATTAAATATTAAAAAATAATTATAAACTTTAATTTGGTGGAATAAATCCTAAATAATAATATAAAATTATAATAAACTAAAAGAAATTAAAATTGAAAAAAAAATGAAAAAAAAAGATAATAATTTTGAGATTTGATAGATAGTTGATACATACAAATTGAGATTAGAGGATCTCAAATGATTTCAGAACAATACATACAAGGTTGGATAAAAAATTCTTTTTATTAATTGGTATGATATATTTAGGAAATATGCACAAGTCGAATGATTCTCTACAAGTGGTGTAAGGTGGATATTGTTGAATTTCTCCATCTAACGCTAATTTGCTAAGCTTCACCCTTATTATAGCTTTGATGGCCCTTCGTCATGATTACCCTATAAATTTACAATTTATCGAAATATGTATAAGGCCATTCAACCATAGACTCTAAAATACATGTTAGAATTTGTTATCTGAAAAATTGTGAATTTCGGATTTAAACAATAAAATTAATTGTACTTAATGTTGAAGCTAGTGTTTTCACTATACCTTCAATATGCAGTGGAAGAGTAAATAACACTTTGCACAAAATATGTTTTAAATCGCACTCCTTGCGATGTGTGATTGCCCAAGTTAAAATTCACTAACATAAGTGAAATACAAAAATAATACAAGTATTGTCTGGGTTCATCCATTTGACAACATTCCATACATCATACAAGAGATATATCCTAGCTTCACTCACTTAAACAGTCTCTCGAATAAACACTGTCTAAACAAATAGATAGAAACAACACGTCAATCTAAATCCTAAAACTCTCAGATTTGACTACTAACCTACACACACAACTGAATCTAGACTTCAGTTGATAGTGACGCTAGGCAGATCTCGAGGAGAATGTCTTAGATCTTCGTGACAACAATAGATGCAAGTTTCAGAACTTCTCACAAACCACGGTGATAATCCTGCTTGCACAAATTATTTCAAGGTCTGAGAAGATCTTAAATATTTCTTCTATCTTGCACTAGCAATTGCTCCATGAACACATGTGATGTGGCCTTGAATCAATCGCTTCTAACTCTCCATTGCTGTAGTGGTCTTGAGATAACTGCTTTCTGCTTTGTGTATCGCTCGTTCTTCAACATCGTGCAATAGTGGCAGTTACTCCAGTCATCCATGTTTATCTGCAACAGTTAGTGTTCAAGACAGAGTGGGAACATCACGTTCCCTAGATAATCGGAACATACTTTGACTAATTCAAAGTCATACAAAATCCACGAATTACCACATATTTTATTTACCAATAAATCCTTAAATACGTGGAAAATAAAATGTGACATAAATCACAAAATAATCAGATTAATTTAAAATAAATTAATCCTAAATAACCGGAAAGAATAAGATTAACTTCCAGAGAGTTGTACTCGATGTCACGAGAATGATGGAACACATCCGATACAATATTGACTCTAATTAATGTTATCACCCGAAAGATAACATCATTTGGAACACTTCATTCTCAAGAATACAATTTTTTAAAAATATTTATTTTTAGAATAAAAATCAGAAACACACTCCAATCATAAATTTTATATTTCGAACTCTATTTTTTATTTTGAAAGATTATTAATCTATAATATTTAATTAATCGAATTAAATCAAATGATGTATCCAGTTGTTATTAAACAAATACATAAAGATGCATACGAAGGTAAATATTTATATTTATATTCTTGTCTATCTTCTACCTAGAGAATTCATGTTTGTTTGTCCCAGACAAAATGTAACTATAAAAGTATGGAATCGTCTTTGAGATTTAATAAAAAAAAAATCATGTAATATTATATATTATTCAATATGTATGAGCGAACAAATAAAAATATTGAATACACAATAACAATACTCTTAAATTAAAACCTAGTAACAATTATGTGAAAATAAATTAAATAATTATAAACCTCAATCAATTAACAACCTAATTAACATTAGTCTCACCGCTATTTAATAAAAATGCGAAGGAAATTGCACAATGTTGGACACAAAATTCATGGTGTCTTGTTCGTGGAATGACGTAGAGAAATTTTGGAATCGGGTTCTACAGCTTTATATAAACATTGAAAATGTTTATTTATATTTAAATGAATGAGATACATATGCTCAAATTGTGAGCGTGGAAAGAAATAAAATGGCTACAAGTGCCCATTCAACTAACACGCCCAATCTTAAGGTATCAAAATTAGTACTTCATCAACTTTCAACCAAAATGTTCCATCATTCAATTATTTATAATTTTATACCTAACATTTCAAGATTTTAACAATCTATCTCAAAGTTGACTTTTGCCACCTGAAATAACACTAGTTTTGGTTAAAAGGCCCAAGCTTCAAGTATCAAAATATTAATTTCTTAAAATTTAAATATTGGGAATACCAACTTAAAACATGTACGGACCTAATATGTTATCAAATTAAAACAAGAAATAAAATAAACAATTAAAAAATTCACGAACAAAGATAGGTTCCAAGATGTTAATACCTTCTTCCGTTTTATTATGATTATTATTTTAATTTTTTAATTTTTTATCAAAATATTTGTTATTATATATATTTTCACACTCTCTCTCCTAATTTTAACTTTATTCCAAATCTCATTTTAAAAAAATATAAGTGAATAAGAGTTTACGTCATATACGAGGGATGAGTATATTAGTCCATAAAATTAATTGTTAATTTTAAATTAAAAAAAAAGCTAAAACAACAATCAAAGTGAAACAAAGAAAATATATAGAAACAAGAGTTTATTAGAAAACCCTAATCCTTAATTAATTACATAAAAATATAAAGATTTCACAATTACACTTATTTACACGCGTAGCTTGAAATTTTTAGATCTTTTTTTCTCGATAAAAACCTATATATTATGATTAATTATCAATATTGTCATTGTTTATATTTTAGAGTTTTATGAATTCAGTTGTTTCTAATTAAATGACCACACAGTAGTCTACAGAAATCGATATCATTCTTAAATATATATACCAAGCATGACTTCCATATTCAAAAGAATCTTGATTTTACAATTTATGGAAATATAAAGAGTATGTGTGCAAGGATATGATTCTCTATTTTCAATTTGGTGTTTCAATTCATATTTCATGATTAAATTTATAAATTTTTCTTTCATTTTTTCGTCAATTTTAATTTATTATGTTTTAGTTTAATTTTATGATTGGTTTTTAGTGCTGGAATGAAAACACTATTTATTTTAGAGGATGGATGTATTTGAGTTTAATGAGTGAATATGTGTGGACGGGAATGTGTATATGTTGGAGGAATTATGGAGAAAGACACAATTCTCTATTTCTCAACTTTCAATTCTCATTCATTCATATTAATGATACACTACACCCATATATATAGTTACTGTTAGTCTAGATTGTTCTAATTCTAGACTATTCTATACTATTCCATACATGCACATATTTTTCTAGATTTCTCTTTATCTAGAATATTTCTTTTCTTTTTAATTCATTTTGATTCTAGAATCTTCTAATTCTTTTCTATTTTCTAGCTAATTCTAGATATTTCTTCCAAAATATTTAACAAATCAAGTTTAATATTCCAACACTCCCCCTTAAATTTGATTTGTTATTCCAAGCAAATCTTGAACTTGATCATATCTTTGCACTTCCGTGGCTAGGGAAGACAGTCGAGAACTTGATCTTGTGATCTCTTGTATACTTCTCTTGAACCTCTTCCTTTGTGATGTGCTTTATAATAGACTTCTCCATTCTTTCTTTCGTTATTGAACATTGAATTCTTTGATGAACCATTTGCTGACTTATTCTTCTTGAAAGTATTCTTCGCTTTGCACACCCACTTGACTCCAATAGCTTCATGTCTTTTCGGCAATGTTGCGAGCTTCTTTGTTTCTTTTTCCTCTGTAGCCTTGATTTCCTCATCTAACTCATTTCTCAAACTTCCACTTTGCGCGACTTTTTCAGAAATTGCTTGATCAAAACTAGCGGAAAAATAGAATATCATAAGATTTTCTAACCTTTCTGTATCGTCATAAATCTCATTTAGACTTCTTGCACGTAGTGTCGATCTTTAATTTAAGAAAGATAGCAGTGAGTCTTCAACACCTTGCATTAGCAAAGTGGGTGAAGTCACTGGCTCATGTTGGACATCTCCTGCTTCCTCAACTACTTCTTGGTCCTCGAATTGAGGAATAAAGTTGTAGTCATTCTTGGGGCCAAAATCCCAAACTCTTTCCTCATCGAATTCCACGTCTCAACTTATCACAGTTTTGTTAGTATTATGATTATATAACTTGTAGCCTTTGGAGTTAGAATCATTCCCGATAAATATAAATGGCTCGCTTTTGTCATCAAGCTTGCTTCTTGTCTCATCTGAGACATGCACATATATTTTGCTCCATAATACCTTTAGGTGAGTGACGCGCGGTCGTTTCGCAGTCAGAATAATTCTCAAGAGAGAGTTATCCTTATGCCCACAGTAAGACGTAGCAAGCTTATGTGAGTAAGAGTTGATCCCATGAGGAGCTGCGAATTCTATCTTCCAGTGTCACTTTTCCAAAAGGTTTGAGGATTGTTGTGGTCTCCGTACTTGTATTTAAAGACTGTAAACTAAAATAAAACAAAAATAAATAAAAGAAAATAAAGAAAGGAAAATATTAGTAGTAAACGTATTCTAGATTAGAACTTAGATTCGAACTTAACAAACACTTGACCGATTATGGGAACGCTGATTACTTATGCAAACCTAATTATCTGGTTAAATGTACCAGATCTCTCTCAACGTAACCAATCTATCCTTTCAGTTTAGCTTAGAGGTGATCTCTCGTCCCCTAAACCCTAACTTGTTGCCCAACCCCAATCTCTTATATGATTGTAAACAACAAAGCATCATTATGATCTAGACAGACCCAGATTTACCTAGACAAAGATCTCTCTTATGCCCTCAGTACCCGTGATGTATCCCATCCCTTCATGACCAACACACAACTACGATTCATTGACCATTTATAGAGGTAGTGAACATAATTCTAATTAATGAGTGATTAGCCACAATTAACTAGCTTAGCCCACTGTATAATGCACCAAAGAAAATGATTACACGACGGAACCATATTCACACAGTTTATGCCCATAAGCCTCATGGTTCTTACGTGTTCATTAAGTTCTTATCTTTGTTCAATCCGGAATAACGAGTCTAGCTGCTCATGCTAGACTTAGAACAATAAGTAAAAGAAATAAAACAAAACATAATATAAATGAAAAACTTACTTATATTAAAGTGCAAAATAAATCCAACTCCAACGCTGGATTGAAGAACATATAACTAGTGCGGAAAAATAAATTGTTTGTGCGTAAAAAGATAAAAAGCTGTAAAAAGAGTTGTTAAGAGCTTCGTAAAAAGAGAGTTGTTTGTTTTCTGCCATGAGATCTACTTATATAGGAGTACAAAGACACTAGGTAAACTCCCCGACAGGCCGGGGGTCTTTAGCCCAATTCGCAGCCGCCATGCCCAAAGTTTTCCATATCTGGTAGATTCTTCCCTTGTTTAGAAGATTCTGAGTCGCAAATTCTGTACTTGCCGTGCCCTAGTTGCGCCGACATAGCAACTTTCCTTGTAGAGTCGAGCATCCTTCTGGAAGCGTCAACTTGCCTTCTGCAACTCCTCTTTCCTTCGGCGTTTAGGGTGCATTGCTCCTGCTGTAGCTGGCATTAGTTTCCCTTGTGCCCAGTCTCATCTCCTTCTCCTCTCAATCACTCTAGGGTTGTTGTGAGCACGATCACAAACTTCTCCTTCAGCTTTTGCTGGAATGGTGGGCGATTTCTGCCAGGCTCGAGAGAGAGCTTTCTGCTGAGAAGTTGTTACCTATCTTGGTATCATTAACACCCTTGTGCCCTACAGAAGTGATTCTCCTGCCTCCTGCTGTCCCTTGTGCCCATTCTGGCTCTTTCCGACTCAAAAAACAGAAAAAACAAAGGATAAAAGAATGAGAAAAAGACACAAAACATGAGACAATTTGGACTTGTCACACCCACCCACTTTAGTCATATTTTCCCTCAAGTATGTAGGTACAACGTGCCCAAAAGAAAAAAAACAGAAAACAAAAGGAGGAAAAGACAGACTCAAGACAGAGACACGACAAGTCAAGCATGTAAAAGTAAATCCCTTGCGGTCACAGAGACCTAGGTACCTGATCACAGTCAACAACATATAAACAGTAAAAATATACATAATGCCCACTGCAAATCAAAATGACTAAGTTATTGGTTCGCTCATGCTTTCCTCACTCAAGTGTTTTGGCTAAGTGTTTACGCTCAAGGAAAGACACAATTGAACCGAGGGTCACTATAGGCTTGCAATTGCTCTTGTTCCTCCACCACTGTTGGTATAATGAGCATACTTATGCTAAGGTCTTTAAAGGTTGTAATGGGGCTTCGGGTTTAAGGTAGGAAATATTTGGACCTGGCTCAAAATTTAGTCGAATTTTCCCTTTGGGAGACTCATTTTGACTCTTACTGGCCTTTGCCACCGTGCCCATTTTATTTAAGCACATGTCCCAGATTTTTTATCTTGTGGGCTTTTTGTACTTTTATTCCTTCTTGGGGTTTCTTTTTTTATTTTTTCTTTCTATTTTGACCCATTTTTTTCCTTTTTCTTTTTCTTTCTTTCTCTTGGCATTTTATGCCTTGTAACACACCAGATTTATCCTCCCCTCATGCCCATGGTCTTTTTTTGTGTGGTTTTCAAGAAAGAATATGACTAGGGCTTTATTCATTTTCGGCTCAAAAAGGGCTGCAAGGGATAATATCAAGGTGGTTTTATTTGGCTTTGTGGGCTCAAAAAGAAAATTTGCCTAAGCATTTCAGTAGCATACCTAAAATTCCTTGTGGCCTCGGAATATAGCAAAAGCAAGTTCTAGTTCACCTAAATTCAAAAATGCAGAAATCACACAAGAAAGAAGTAGCACATGCATTGTGAATTCAGGCTCAATTCCTCACGAGGAACTTAGTTCATTCATCATATAAGCAATAACATAGGCATACTGAAATGAAAATATAGTAAAATATGCTGCCTTATGGTCACAAGACCCTAGACTCTATGCTTTTAAGTTCAAATATTTACACATGCTTGACACTTAAAAAAACGCAAAGAAGACAGAGTAATCCCCACCCACACACTTTGCCTTCGGCAAAGTGGGTGCGAAAAGGTTATCCTACTAACCGCAAACTCAACGAAATATTAGAGGGCCCTCTACCCACACACTTTGCCTTAAGCAAAGTGGGTCAGTACGGAGGTCGTCTAATCACAAAACAAAAACATAAAAACAACAAGAATGACAAAGACACAAAACAAAAGACTCCTAATGCCCACACCCACACACTTTGCCTTAAGCAAAGTGTGGGAAATGGGTGACACCTAAACAGACTCAAAACAAACAAAAAACAAAAACCTAATCTACCGGAAAGAGTATCAGTTTAGGCATCAGAGGGGGTCAGATAATTGAATCCGACGTGCTTGAAGTAGGCGAACAAGGCGATCTCCAATCGGTCTAGTCTGGCAATGATGGTGGTGGCTGCTGGCTCTTGCTGCTGCGCCCTCGGGGGCCTCTTGCTGGGACCTGCATTCATAGAAAAACTAAGGCTACTCGAAGTTTCTAGCTTTGGTATTCCAAACATGGGTTTCCCCTCCTCATCGTCAAAAACATCTAACATACGTTTCAAGCAGTTCAAATCAAACAACTCAACATGCTTGCAATACAGATTAGTGGATGAAGGATCAAATAGACGCAGTTTTTCAGCAAGATGGGTAATCAGTTGGGCACAGGAGATGCGATTTTTAGAATGGGCCACAGCTCCAAAGTTTATCCTCTTCTTGTGCACCATGCACCAGAGGACAAACAACTCCTGATTGGTGATGGAGTTGGAGCTATCTTTCCGGCCAAAGAAGTTGTAGGTGAGCACTCGGTGACAAAAGCGAAGGGCATTACTTTTCAGCATGTATCCCTTGCTGGTTCCAGACTTGAATTTGGAACCGTCCCCTAACTCGGCCCACTTCTCCTCCACATCCTCATTCGTGGACACCACAACAACAGCAGACTTATAGTCATCATCATTCAGATCCAAAAACGACACAATGCCCAAACCCATGTTCAATTCATCAGCAGAAATGTTGAAATTTTTACCAAAAATTTTAAATTTGAAAATTTTTGCAGAAGTGCATCCCTTCCCCATACTTCTCACAGACAGGTCATGTAAAAACTCATAGACCAACTTAGGAAAAATTAGACAATCATATTCAATGAAAAAAGACCAACCAATGTTAGAGAAGAGTTCTCATACCTCTCGCTCGATGCCCAAGACAGCAAGCGAGGTAAAGTGGATGGTCTTGCTATGCACGATCTCCCTTGTGGGCAAGACGCCCTCTCCTTTTGGCATGACTTTTTCAGAAGTTGGGCTAACCACAGTTTTGCCCTTCTTTGCAGACGGCTTGGCAGAGGTTTTTCCTTTTCCCTTGGCAGACACAGAGGATGCATCCGTTGTGCCCTCAGCAGCTTTCTTCAGAGACAAAGACTGGTCATCCAAACTCTTGTGGGCTCGCGACTCCCTACTACTTTCAAATTTTTCTTCCTCGGCCTCCTCATCGGCTTCCTCATCCACCGACAGCATCAGCGACGACTGCTTCTTCCTCTTCAAGGTCTGTGACTGAGCTTTCGCGGTGGTGACCTTCTCCTTCTTCATCTTCTTCAACTTTTCAGTTGCAGAGGGCTCAGGGGTGTGCTCCAGCGTTGGCTCAAGGGTCACATCTTGTTGTATGCTGGTCTCCTCTTGGTCGTCAATCTCGTCGGCGGTCTCCTCCATAATTTTCAAAGAAGGCTCGTCAGCTTTCTCATATTGTAGAGTGGAGATAGGTGAAGATGGTGGTTCAACGGTGGAGAGAGGTTGAATGTTCATGGTGGTGGTACTTGACGGCTTTGTTGGTACAGCGGTATCGGTGGTGGTATCCCTGGAATTTTTCGGTGAAGTGGAGGGGGTGAACTCCACCTTCTTCTTTGTGGACTTGGCAGCGCGAGTTTTGGGGGGGGCCATGGTGATCGTGGTTATGGCGGTTGAGAGATGGAGTTTTTAGAGAGAGAAGAGGCTGTAATTTTTTGAAAATTTTGGGTGAAAATGGCGAGTGAATTTTGGTGAGGAGGGATTGGGGTTTAATACTTGGATTCACCCTAGCCACTCAATTTGAATTAATGTGACATGCCCGTCAGACGACTTTTGGGCTTCTAGGGTTTCCTTGTACGGAATCTTGTGCTGTGCCCACGGGGGCATAGAGATCCCGAATTTCCCGGAATTGCATTTGCTGGTGCCCTCCATGCTGGAAGCATCCAATTTGGCTAGATTCTTTCATTCCATGAAAAATTCACCTGAATTTGTTTCCTGAAATACTCCAAAAACAAAATACAGCCGTAAAATCCGACTCCTAGTCTAATATGGCAAAAATAAACACTCAAAAGGAAATAAATAAAATACGAAAAACAATAAAAGGAAATAAAAAAACAAATAAACCTGGGTTGCCTCCCAGTCAGCGCTCCAGTTATTGTCGTGGGCATGACGCTCCTTAGGTTTACATGTATATAGGCTCAACGAGCTGGAGCCCGAGAGCCTCTATAGATGAAACCATTTGTTCCTTGAGATGCTTTAGCCGCTGGCCATTGACCTTGAACATCTCTCCAGTACTTGAATCAAATAATTCCACTGCTCCATTTGGGCACACGGTCTGGATATCATATGGCCCTGACCATTTGGACTTGAGTCATCCTCCTAATAGCTTAAGTCTGGAATTATATAGCAGAACCTTTTGCCCACGCTCAAACGGCTAGTGGCGAATGACTTGGTCATGGGTTCTTTTCATTCTTTCCTTGTAGAGAACAACATTGTCATAGACTTCCAGCCTCATCTCTTCTAATTCTTGAAGTTGGAGCTTTCTTCTGATCCCAACTCTATCAAGCTTCATGTTCAGCTTCTGAATTGCCCAAAAGGCCTTGTGTTCAATCTCAACTGGAAGATGACAATTCTTCCCATAGATTAAGCAAAAAGGAGACATCCCAATAGGTGTTTTGTAGGCAGTGCGATATGCCCACAATGCATTGTCCAGCTTGAAACTCCAATTCTTGCTATTGGGGTTCACGACCTTTTGAAGTATGGACTTGACTTCTCAGTTGGAAACCTCAACTTGTCCATTCACTTGTGGGTGATATGCAGTAGTTATCTTATGTCTCACTCCATATTCCTTGAGAAAATTCTTGATGATCATGTTGCAGAAGTGGGATCCTTGATCACTTATCAGTGTCTTGGGCACATCGAATCTGCTGAATACATTAGATTTAAGGAACTTCTTGACCACACGGGCATCATTTGTGGTTGCTTTTGTTTTCACCCACTTCGATATATACTCCACAGCTAGAACTATGTATTGATGTCCATTGGATTTTGTTAAGGGTCCCATAAAGTCAATCCCCCAAACGTCAAAGACTTCTACCGGCATGATAGGCACCATGGGCATTTCATTGCATTTGGAGATATTTCCAGTCATCTGGTAGCGTGGGTATCATCGGCATACTTCATAAGCATCTTTGTGAAGTGATGGCCAAAAGAACCCGCAATCAAGGATCTTTTTTGTAGTTCTTTTTACACCGAAGTGCCCTCCACATGCTTCGGAGTGGCAGTGATCTAGAATGCTCTTAGCTTCTTCTGTGGGCACGCAGCGTCTGATGATTTGGTCTGCACACCTTTTCCATAGTATGGGCTCGTCCCATACATAATATCGACTCTCACTTCTGATTTTGTTCCTTTAGTAACTCGAGAGTCTGGTCGGCAATTCTCCAGAGATCATGAAATTGACTAAGTCAGCGTACCAAGGTGCTGTGCCCTTCAGATTGAACAAATACTCATCTGGAAAAGCCCCCTCGATGGGCACCACGTCTTTCTCCCCATTGAGTACTCTACTCAGATGATCGGCCACCTGGTTTTGAGCTCCACTCTTATCTTTGATCTCCCAATCAAATTCTTGCAGTAGTAGTATCCACTGGATAAGCCTCGGTTTCGATTCCTTTTTTACAAGTAGGTACTTCAATGCAGAGTGATCGGTGTAAACAACACTCTTAGCCCCGAGCAAATAGGATCGAAATTTTTCAAAGGCAAAGACTACTGCCAGCAATTCTTTTTCAGTTGTAGTGTAGTTGGCTTGGGCATGATTCAATGTTTTGGAAGCATAGTAAATCACATGGCATTCTTTACCTCACTTTTTTCCAAGTACTGCGCCCACAACGTATCCACTGGCATCGCATATTATTTCAAAGGGCATACCCCAGTCTAGAGGTTGAATGATAGGTGCCGTAACCAGCCTCTTCTTCAGAGTGTTGAAGGCTTCCTTGCATGCATCGTCGAAGACAAATGGCACATCATTCTGCATAAGATGCGTGATTGGTTGAGCAATCTTTGCAAAATCTTTGATGAATCGCCGGTAGAACCTGGCGTCCCCAAGAAAACCTCAAACTTGCTTCACCGTAGTGGGGTAGGGTAGCTTTTCAATGATGTCGACCTTAGTCTTATCTACCTCGATTCCTCTATCTGAAACAATGTGCCCAAGAACGATCCCTTCTCGAATCATGAAATGGCATTTTTCATAGTTTAGTACCAAGCACTTATCCACACATCGTTTTAGCACATTTTCTAGGTTGTCGAGGCATGCGTCGAATGAATTTCCGTAGACTGTGAAGTCATCTATGAATACTTCGGTGCAATTCTCTAAAAGATCTGAGAAAATACTCATCATGCATCGTTGAAAAGTTCCTGGGGCGTTGCAGAGCCCAAAAGGCATCCTCCGATAAGCAAATGTACCGAATGGGCACGTGAAGGTAATCTTCTCCTGGTCTTCTTGATCCACTATAATTTGCATGTAGCCTGAATATTTATCAAGGAAATAAAAGAATTTTTTTCCAGCCAATCTCTCCAGCATCTGGTCTATGAACGGCAACGGGAAGTGATCATTCTTTGTGACGGTCTTGAGCTTCCGGTAGTCTATGCAGACTCTCCATCCAGTTTGTAGCCTCGTGGGCACAAGCTCATTTTTCTCATTTTTCACCACCTGGATCCCTGACTTCTTGGGCACGACATGGATCGACCTCACCCACTTGCTGTCTGAAATGGGGTAGATGATCCCCATATCCAGCAACTTGAGTATCTCCTTCAGTACGACTTTCTTCATTGCGGGATTCAGTTTGCGTTGGGCATCCCACACAGGTTTGGCATCATCCTCCAAGAGAATTCTGTACATGCATACTGCAGGGCTTATGCTCTTGATATCGGCCAAAGTCCATCCCATTACTTCTTTGTATATTCGTAACAATCTCAATAGCCAGTTTTCTTCAACAAGATTCAGTCCCTTACTTAAATAACCGGCAGTGTCTCATTCTTTCCAAGGTAGGCATACTTTAAGTGGTCAGGGAGATTCTTCAATTCTAGCTTTGGTGCCATCTGCACCGATGGAAGCATCTTGTCTGTCTGCGTCATTATGGGCAAATTAAAATCCACCATTCCATGTGGTAATTCTTCCAGAGAGTACAACATCATGATGACATCTCTGGTATCCTCATCTTCATTAAGGGCATCGTAGTCAGTCAACCCAGTTTGCAATGCCCATTCCAGGGGTTCTTCGTTGTTCATGTGACCCAGAATGGCTTGAAATTGGGCATAGCAATGGTTCACAAAGTGGACTGACTCCGAATCTCGTGGGTACTTCATGGCTTCATAAATGTTGAACACAACTACCTAGTCATTGAACTCACATGTCAGCGTGCCCTTATCGACATTAATCTTGGTGTGAGCAGTTTTCATGAAAGGCCTCCCTAACTGTAGAACGGATGTAGATGGTGTCGTGTTTCCCATGTCCAAGACATAGAAATCTGCTGGAAAAATTAATTCCCCCACATTCACCAAGACATCTTCTATTAGACCTTCGGGGTAGATATTTGATCTATCTGCCAATTGGATGATCACCCTTGTTTCCTTGAGTGGCCCCAGATTCAATTCTTCATAAATCGTCATGGCCATGACGTTTATGGATGCACCGAGATCAAGCATCGTCTTTTCAATCTTCTTGCTCCCAATTATGCATGGTATGACAAACATACCAGGATCTTCATACTTATTTGACATCTTTTGTAGTATTGCGGAGACATTTTCTCCCATGAAAAGTCTCGCATCATCTTCAAATCGCACCTTCTTGGTGCATAGCTCTTTCAGAAAACGGGCATAACGAGGAACTTACCTTATTGCATCCAGTAGTGGAATATTGATTTCCACTTTTTGAAAAACCTTGAGAAGTTCCTTCATCTCCTCTTCTTTTCTGTCGTAGGCAAGACGTTCAGGAAAGGGGATCTTCTTATTTGTTTCTTGCCTTGTGGGCTCAGCAACCTCTTCCCGTGTCCGCTTTTCTTCTTTCGTTATGCTTTCAGTGTCTCCTTTTAGTTCAAATTTCATCACTTATTCTTCACTCTTTGTGGTCATAGCGTTCACCTGTTCTCGAGGATTCACCACCTGAGATGGTAATTGTCCGTTCCTTCAGTTGGGCAAGGTTTTGAGCTAGTTGGGAAATCTACTTGCTCACATATTGCAGACCAGCCCTTGTTTCTTGTTTGAACCTTTCATTTTGCTAATGTGACTTCATATTCTCTTTGGCCATGGCATGGACTAGTTCAGCCAGGCTGGGTTCTTCTCGTGCCCTCGACGGTGGTGGCGGCAAATCTTATTGGTGGGCATCATTCCTCTCCCATCTGAAATTCTCATGATCCCTCCATCCAGGATTGTATGTTTGAGAGTGGGGATCATATCGCCTGTTGTTGTTATGCCCACCGAGAGAGTTGACTTCAGCGACGTCCTCCTCCTGCAGTGTTGGGCATTCATCAGTGAAATGGGCCACACTCTTGCACACTTCACACACTCATTTCTTTGGTGCTCCAGTATGGTTCATCACTTTCTCCATCTGGTCCAAAATCCTTTCCAGTTTGACCTCAAGGTGCGTTGATTTCCCAGCGTCTGGAACTGTCCTTATGCCCTCGGCACTTTTATCTTGATTTTCATCAGCCATTTCTACTAGAATTCGGAAGGCTCCAGTTGGTAGTTTGCTCAGGATAGATCCTCCACATGAAGCATTGCCAATGATCTTGTCATGTGGTCTCAACCCAGACACAAAGTATTAGATCAGATCGTGATCTGTGATCTGGGATCTGGTGTTGTGGGCATTTTGTCAACATGCTCTGGAATCGACACTAGTAGTCATAGAAACTCTCATTTATGTCTATCTTCAGACTTCCAATTCTTCGCCTCATCTCCTGGACTCGGGATGCAGGAAAATATTTCTTCAGAAATTTTTGTTACAGTTGTGCCCATGTGGTTATACTGCCAGTTGACAGGGTGTATAACCAGTCTCGTGCCCCAGCATGAAGAGTGAACGGGAATGAGACAAGCCGCACATATTGTTCCTTTCCCCCATCCGTAAGTTGAGTTTGACACACCATCTCAAAATCTTGAATATGCCTATGAGGGTCTTCTCCAGTCATCCCATGGTATTTGGGCAAGATCTGGATGAAACTTGCCTTCAACTCACAACTTCCAGTAATCGCTGGGAGTGTTATGCCCATGGGGCGTAAATTCATGTTAGTCGAAAAGACTAACTGCCTCAACGTTCTTCCTTCTTCTTCAGCCATCAGGGCTAACCTCAGTTGTTCATTCCTTTCTAGTTGTGCCCTTTCTTGCTCTAGTTTTATTTCACGAGCAAGTCTCTCTGCTTGTTGTGCCCTCCGTGCTTCTGCTCTCCTCCTCTTCAGAGTCTTCTCAGGTTCTGGATCGTACGAGCAATCCCCTTAAGAGGTATTAGGCATCCACTGGCCAGGCTAACAAGTTGTGAAAATAGAATTTCAAGAACCAGCTCCCCGGTAACGGTGCCAATTCTGACATGCGGTCATTTCACGGTCAGAATAACTCTCAAAAGAGAGTTATCCTTATGCTCACAGCAAGACGTAGCAAGCTTATGTGAGTAAGGGTCGATCCCACAAGGAGCTGCGAATTCTATCTTACAGTGTCACTTTTCCAAAAGGTTTGAGGATTGTTGTGGTCTCCGTACTTGTATTTAAAGTCTGTAAATTAAAATAAAACAAAACAAAACAAAAGAAAACAAAGAAAAGAAAATATTAGTAGTAAATGTATTCCAGATTAGAACTTAGATTCGGACTTAACAAACACTTGACCGATCATGGGTACGCTGATTACTTATGCAAACCTAATTATCTGGTAAAGGTACCGAATCTCTCTCAACGTACCCAATCTATCCTTTCAGTTTAGCTTAGAGGTGATCTCTCGTCCCCCAAACCCTAACTTGTTGCCCAACCCCGATCTCTCATATGATTGTAAACAACAAAGCAGCATTATGATCTAGACATACCCAAATTTACCTAGACAAAGATCTTTCTTATGCCCTCAGTACCCGTGATGTATCCCATCCCTTCATGACCAACACATAGCTATGATTCATTGACCATTTATAGAGGTAGTGAACACAATTCTAATTAATGAGTGATCAACACCAATTAACTAGCTTAGCCCACTGTATAATGCAACAAAGAAAATGATTACACGACGGAACCATATTCACACAGTTTATGCCCATAAGCCTCACGGTTCTTACGTGTTCATTAAGTTCTTATCTTTGTTCAATCCGGAATAATGAGTCTAGCCGCTCATGCTAGACTTAGAACAATAAGTAAAAGAAATAAAACAAAACATAATATAAACGAAAAACTTACTTATATTAAAGTGCAAAATAAATCCAACTCCAACGCTGGATTGAAGAACATATAACTAGTGCGAAAAAATAAATTGTTTGTGCGTAAAAAGATAAAAAGTGGTAAAAAGAGTTGTTAAAAGCTTCATAAAAAGAGAGTTGTTTTTTGCTGCCATGGGGTCTACTTATATAGGAGTACAAAGACACTAGGTAAACTCCCCGACAGGCCGGGGGTCTTCCGCCCAATTCGCAGCTGCCATGCCCAAACCTTTCCATATTTGGCAGATTCTTCCCTTGTTTAGAAGATTTTGAGTCGCAGATTCTGTACTTTCCGTGCCCTAGTTGCGCCGACATAGCAACTTTCCTTGTAGAGCTGAGCATCATTTTGGAAGCGTCAACTTGCCTTCCGCGGCTCCTCTTTCCTTCGGCGGCTAGGGTGCATTGCTCCTGCTGTAGCTGACATTAGTTTTCCTTGTGCCCAATCTCCTCTCCTTTTCTTCTCAATCACTCTGGGGTTGTTGTGGGCACGATCACAAACTTCTCCTTCAGCTTTTGTTGGAATGGTGGACGATTTCCGTCAGGATTGAGAGAGAGCTTTCTGCTGAGAAGTTGTTGCCCATCTTGGTATCATTGGCACCCTTGTGCCCTCCATAAGTGATTCTCCTGCCTCCTGCTGCCCCTTGTGCCCTCCATTAGAGAATTTGGACTTGTTAGTGTGCAATCCCTGACTTTCTGCCACTCCCCGCTTCTAGCGGAGTCATTCCCCCCAAATGCTTCTCGTTGGAGATTTGATTTAATAGGTACACTGCACATGCCACTACTTCAGCTCAATATTCTTCGGGTAAATTTTTTATCTTCAGCATGCTCTTTACTATTTCAAGAATGGTCATGTTCTTTCTTTCCGCCACTCCATTCTGTTGGGGGGATCTCAGAATTGTTAGTTGCCGTTGAATTCCATTTTCTTCGCAAAACCTTAGGAACTCTTTGGATGTGAACTCTCCATCTCGATCTGTTCTTAAAGTTTTGATTTTCAGCCCACTCTCATTTTCGACGGAAATTTTGAAATTCTTGAATGCTTCAAATGCTTCAGACTTCTGCTTCAAGAACTATACCCACGTCTTTCTTAAAAAATTGTCAATAAAGAGTAGGAAATAACTACTCTTACCTAGGGAGCTTGGATTAATTAGCCCACAAATGTCAGCACGTATTAACTCCAGTGGTTTCTGTGCTCTTGAACTTGACTCCTTTGGAAATGGTTTTCTGAATTGCTTCTCGAGTAGACATTCTTCGCACAGTTGATCGGGATGTTTGATGGATGGTAATCCTCTCACCATCTCTTTCTTTGATAGCAACTCTAAGCCACCAAAGTTGAAATACCCATATCGAAGATGCCAAAGCCAAGACGCATCTTTATAGCAGGCTTTAAGACATTTCACCATATCATTCCGAATATTTTTAAAAATATTCTATTTTTAGACATTGGCACCTTGGCGATCAAATTATTTTTATTATCTCTTATCGAAAGGTTATAATCTTTCATATGGATATCATAACCTTTCTCTAAGAGTTTTCCTAAACTCAAGATATTAATTTTTATGTTGGGCACATAATAAACATTAGAAATGAATTCATGACTCCCATTCTTTAACCGAATTAAAATCTTGTCTTTTCCTTTCACTGGAATTTTAGATTCATCACTAAAGGAGACAGTGCTACTTACCGACTCGTTAAACTCCATGAACATGTTTCTTTTGCCACACATTTGGTTGCTTGCACCAGTATCGAGGTACCATGTGTCATTTTGTCTTCCGTCTTCTATTTTCTCCTTTATATGCCAAAAGTAAGCTCGCATTTTCTTGATTTTTACTTTTGGCAAAGTTGGCCTTCTCTTCAACCTTCAATTTGGCCTTACTGTATTCGGAAACATAATGCCCAAATTCATGACAATTATAACACTCTATGGAAGATTTATCGTACCTTGATTTTGTGTAGCTCCTCCTTACGTTATTTATTGAAAACTCTTTTCTTTCTTCAAAGTCTCCTTGTCCACGTCCACGTCCACGGCCACGACCATGACCACGACCTTGTCCTTGGCCTCATCCTCTCCCATATTGACCACGATCATTGCTAGATCATTCTTCTTTCTCTTTTGAACTCACTTGTATTTTAAAAGTTGTTCAACAATGTCTTGTTTCTTTTTTTTTTTATTTCTCCTTATAAGCTTGTAGCGATCCCAACAAGAGATCAATAGTTATTTTTTCTAAATTTTTAAATTCTTCAATTGTCACAACTATATGTTCAAACATGGGAGTTAGTGAACACAATATTTTCTCCATTATTCTAACATCATCCAACTTTTCAACATTTCTTTTTCATTTGATTTGAGACCGTCAAGACTCTAGAAAAATAATCCGAAGATTCGGACTCCTTCATATGTAACGACTCAAATTCACCTCTTAAGGTTTGGAGACGTACCTTTTTTACTTGCTCGGCTCCTTTGCATGAGACTTGGAGCTTTTCTCATGCTTCTTTAGCGGTGGTCGCGCTCGAGATTTTCTCAAAATCATCAACTCCTAAGGCTTGATAAATGAGATAGAGAGCTTTCTTGTCCCTCTTTCTCTCATCCCTTAACCTATCCCTTTGTTCTTGGGATAGAGTCTCCTTACCTTGCGGCTCCTCATACCCTTTCTCTACAATCTCCCACGCATCATAAGCTCCTAGGAGAGCCTTCATTTTGATGCTCCAATTATCAAAGTTTCTCTTATTGAGCATAGGGACTTGAAAATATTGTAGACTACTAGCCATTTCACAGGGGGATCTTATGGCTCTGATACCACTTTGTTGGAATGAAGATACTATTTATTTTGGAGGATGGATGTATTTACGTTTAATGAGTGAATGTGTGTGGATGAGAATGTGCATATGTTGGAGGAATTATGGAGAAAGACACAATTCTCTATTTCTCAACTTTCAATTCTCATTCATTCATATTAATGATACACTACACCCATATATATAGTTACAATGTTAGTCTAGATTGTTCTTATTCTAGACTATTCTATACTATTCCATACATGCACATATTTTTCTAGATTTCTCTTTATCTAGAATATTTCTATTCTTTTAATTCATTTTGATTCTAGATTCTTCTTTTTCTTTTCTATTTTCTAGCTAATTCTAGTCATTTCTTCCAAAATATCCAACAAATCAAGTTTAATATTCCAACATTTAGGGTTTACTCCACCCAATTAGAGTTTATAATTATTTTTTAATATTTAATTTTCATAGAAATGATTATTATAGTTGAATATTTTAAAAACATGATTTATAATTTTTAAAATTTCAATATTTTGCTGATAAATATGACTAGGTTGATTATGTTATAATTAATTTTTATTTTTGTAATATCTATTATGAAACTTGTAAATTTGATCGTGGAATATAGATTGGAAGACTAAATTTGAAATAGAGGATCTCATCTCGTGTGTGCATACTCGTGTGTGTGTGTCTATATACATGAAAAAAAGCCGAAGTACTGTAGAATCATATCGCACGCGCGCTACTTCAAAATTAAATTTCAATAAATCGTGGCTAAATTAATAAGTAATCGAAGATTGAAGTTATGATATTCAAAACATGCATAAACATGTGGTACGCGGCGTAAATATTCATTTTTAATTAAATAAAAAATAGCACGACCATAATATATAAAATTCATCTTAAAATTAGTTATGTCAATGAAATCACATATTATGCTTATCATGAATGAGATTCTAGTTGATAAGATTTGATTATGAGAACACAAAAGAAACACAAGGATTTATAGTGGTTCAATCAAGAATGATCTACATCCACTTGAAACACTCTCTCACTTTTATTGATATCTTGAACGTTTACAGATTACAACAACCCTCAACCCTAGTAGCTTTCTTCTCTCAAGACTCTAGAGCTATCTCACTAATTATACATGAGATAATAGGTTGTTTATCTATCTTCTTTACTGAAGAGATCAACTGGTATTTATAGCTATCTACAATCTGCAAAACCACCTAGCTATCAACTGAATACAACAGATATAACTGTTGTTAACAACTTGCAATCGCTGCTATCAACTTGAGATAATAACTGCTCTTCAATGAACCATGCAGCCATGCAACAAGTATTGATAGATTTACTGTTACTATCACAAATCTCCACCTTAGCAATTCAATTATATCGATGCCGAATAGAACACTTCACACCATTATTTTACATGAAATAATCATCACAGCTCCACCTGAAACTGTAACTGCCACACACTGCTCTACCTTGAGCAGCAACCCTTCACAGAAGAAGGTATTAGCAAACACCAATAAGACTCAAACACAGTTTAAATTTTGAAACTGGTAGAGCCTTAGTAAAACAATCAGCCGGATTTTCAGATGTATGAATTTTTTCCACTAAAATCACTTTCTTTTTAGTTAAATCTCTAATAAAATACAGCTTGACGTCCATGCGCTTAGTCCTATCATGTTATCCCTGATGTTTAGACAGATGTATGACACTTTGGTTATCACAGAAAATTATAACTTTGTCATGTGATACACCAAACTCTTGAAGAATTCCTTTGAGCCAAATCCCTTTCTTCATAGCTTCTTTTAAAGCAATGAATTCAGCTTTGGTGGTTGACAATACTACTGTAGTTTAATGGGTTGATCTCTAACTGATTGCAGTACCAAACAAAATGAAAACATAGCCTATTAAAGAATTTCTGAAATCTACATTGGCAGCATAATCAGCATCAACATATCCCACCAAAACATCTCCTATTCTTGTACTTCTTTGAAACTGCAGCCTCTTAGCAACTGAGCCTTTTACATATCTCATAGCCTATTTAACAGATTCCCAATGAGCCTTGCCAAGACTGTCCATAAACCTGCTAATCACACTCATGACAAAAGTTAAATCAGGCCTGCAACACATCATGGAGTAGAGCAAACTCCCAACTGCACTAGCATATGGAATTTTACTCATTTCTGCTGCCTCTCTATCTGTAGTAGCACCTTGCCCAAGTGACAGCTTCTAACCTTGCTGCACATGTGTATTAACAGATTTGCACAAACTCCTATTGTACGTCTTTAGAACCTTGTCTAGATAAGATGATTGAGTTAAGGACAGAGTTCTATTTGACCCATCCCTCTTTATTTCCATACCAAGAATTACCCTTGCTTTACTAAGATCTTTCATGTCAAACTCTGCACTTAAAATCTCTTTTGCCTTTCTAATCCCCTCAATAGATTCACAAGCTATGAACATGTCATCTACATACAACATAATGTAGATTAGAGAAGTATTCTCCTTTCTGAAATACACACATCTATCATAACTGCTCCTGACAAATTTGTGAGCTGTCATATATTCACCAAATCTTAGATACCATTTGCCTGAGGCTTTGTTTCAGACCATACAAAGACTTCTTCAACCTGCATGCTCTATTTTCAGCCCTTTTTATAAAAACACCATCTGGAACCTTCATGTAGATAGTCTCTTGTAACCTTCTATGTAAAAAAACTGCAGTAACATCCATTTGATGTAGTTCCAGATTCAAATTAGCAACCAAAGACAACATGATCCTTATAGAGCAGTGTTTGACAATATGAGATAAGATCTCATTGTAATCAATTCCTTCTTTTTGTGAGAATTCTTTTGCTACAAGCCTGGCCTTGTACCCGATACCTTTTTCTTTCGCAGTTTCCTGTTTCTTCTTATATATCCACTTACAGCCTACCAGCTTCATATTCTTAGGCCTTTCAACTATATCCGAGGTGTCATTCTTTTCCATAGATAATAGCTCTTCTTCCATGGCTATAGTCCATTTATCCTTCTCTGAACACCTTATGGCTTCTGAATATGTGCTAGGCTCATATGCCTCTTTCTCTAATGTAGAGAATAGAGCAAAAGATACCATATCATCTTGAACATACCTCACAGGAGGTTTGACTATTCTCTTTTTCCCATCTCTGGTAATTATTGAAGTCATTCTTTTCTTCCTCATCTTGAGTTTCTGCAGCAGGTTGATCTTCCACTGGTGTAGAATCCTATTGAAGACTCCCAGTAGCTTAAGGCTCTAGTTTAACTTTAAAACTCGAGGTGTTAGAGCTTTATTCTTTATCTGAGGTTCTAAAGGGAAACTTAGTTTCATCAAAAGTAACATCTCTTGAAGTGATAAACTTTTGATCTTTACCCCAAAGGGAAATCATGTTCTCCACCTCAACTAGTGATACAGACACAAAATGGGGCATTTTAACTATGTTTTTTTAGTTTTTTTTTAGTATTTTATATCGAGTCTTGAGTCAGTTAAGGAGCTTAAGTGAAGTAGGGGGAAGTGAAGAGAAAAGATCCAATATGGGCGTGAAGCAAGGACAAATCCGTTGAAGGCATAATGGAGGGAGCTGGGCTTGGAGATTCTGTTGCAAATCCAGCGTGAAAATTTAGCTCTAAACACTCTAACAAACTAAGACCACATCCACAACCGTTCCGAAAACCATGGGAGTCGACTGTTGGTACAGAAAAGATGGAGAAAGAGGGGAGAGAAGAGAAGATAAGAGAGAGAAGGTCCAAGCTGAGAAAACCGCACACAAGCTATTGAGGAAGAGTGGAAGGAGTCATCACAAGTGCACTCATGCATGGGCTATAGTGGGCCATTTCTGGCAGTGTAGAACTCACTATAAATACAATGTTATTATTTCATTTCAACACAGACAAGGAGGAGACAAATCTAGCTTTAGTTATTCATCATTTCATAGTTTATTTCTCTTTCATGTGGATAATTACAGTCGGTATAATCAGGGGTGATTTACCTTTAGCTTATACGTGATTTGTTTTTCTTATAATCTGGAGTTAGATCCAGATGTATTTAATATATTTCCCTTTATCATGAGTTGTTCATTTACTTGTTTTCTGTCTTTCAATATATTGCATGGATAATTAATTAGTGTTCGAGTTGAGTGGGATGAAGGTTATGGTGAATAGATATGCATGAGGCTAATCGGGCTTAACACACCTCGTGAAGATTCCCAACTTCAACTTGTGATGAACGATGACACAACAATGAGAATTCTATGTGGCTGATCACTCTTAGCCAAATCATTGCTGTTGTATGTCAGAGTGGAAGTAAGGGTGACCGATTATCTAATGAGCCACTAAGTGATAAACCGGGTGAAGAAGCCTAGAGATGACTAAGCCCGGAGATTGAAGTATAGGTGGATATGGGCACAACGCCAAAGGGGTCCCATATACCAGCGTTGGGTTCCTCCGATTGAAGGCTGCCATTCTTGCAAACCCTCTGCATGACTCTCTTCTTTGGGTCCTGGATGGTAAGAGACTAAGAGTCGCCGACCGTATCGCTCTTAGCATACACGGTAAGAAGGAATTGAGGGGTGTAAGACGATCATATCTGCTCCCTATCACCAAATGGTCAGAACGAGGTATCTATGTGTATGTACCCGGGATTGCATGCATTCACCAATCTGATTCCAAACTTAACTCTAACATGTTTATTATTTGCTTGATATAGTTTACATTGTTAGAATTGTTTTACATTTAGTTTACAGGAACGAATTAGTGACAGTAATTCTCCCAAAGTTCCTGAAAAGGTCAATTAAGATAGGAGGGTTAACACTCCTCGTGGGATCGACATCCGTCTTCTGGCACTATACTAGCCACTGGAGGCACATTCAAGCATCTACCAAGTAACGCCCATAGGTGTAATTTTGCACGCTAATGACGGTGTGTTAAAATTTAGCACCGTTGCTGAGGAGTGTAAGCGCACTTTTTCTATCCTAATCTTTTCCATTTAGCCTTATTTATGGTACGCACTAACCGTGCAGGAGAACTAGTCTATGATCCAGAGATAGAAAAAACTGCACGGAGAAGGCGGGCACAAGGAATGAGAAGTCTAAAAACGCCCATAAACCCAAACACACCGTTTGAGACCTCAGAGAAAGGACAGATATCTGAGGAAGAAAGCAACACCAGCAGTACACACGAAGAGAAATACAACCCCCTCTTTTCTGAATCTGAAGAAGAAGACATGGCGGCAAGAATACCACAACCTCCACCATTACCGCCTCAACCAACATTGAGGCAACTCATCTTTCCACAAGCCATGAACATGCGGCCATCTGGAATCATACTGCCGTATCCAGCCGAAAATTAGGAGTTGAGATCAAACTTTATCTCACTTTTGCCCAAATTCCACGACCACCCTGGAGAAGACCTGCAAAGACATTTGCAGGATTTTGAAATGGCCTGCGGTACCCAGCGAAATAACACCGGGACCATGTTCGAATATATACGCTTACTCTCTTTTCCCTTCACCTTGCATGATGGAGCAAGAGAGTGGCTCTACACTATTCCGGCTGGGAGCGTGACCACTTGGAATGAATTACAGCAAAGATTCCTTGAGAAGTATTTTCCCACCACGAGAGTACAAGCCATGAGGAAGAAAATCTACACTGCTAAAGCTGGGGTGAATGAAAGCTTCTAGTACTATTAGAGGTGTTTCAAGCAGCTGCTCTCGAAATGCCTGCATCACCAAATCCCTGCACATGACTTGGTATAATATTTTGTCTCAGGATTGAGAGTAGAAGACCGTAATCTCCTCAATGCAGCCTGTGGGGGATCCATCCTCAATAAGAGGATAGATGAAGTGATGTAGCTAATCGGAGAAATGGTTGAAGAAACTCGAGAAGACGTCTACGACAGGCCACAAGCGGCAGTAATGGGCAAATTGACCTATACGCCCAAAACAGAGACAAAAACTGATCAGCTCTTTGGCAAGATGGAGAAAATAATGACACAGTTATCCGCCAAGACCTTGCGGATATATGGAGTGTGTAGCATGATGGGTCATTACTCAGATCAATGCCCACAAGTATAAGAAGAGAATGAAACCGTGAATATGATGGATGGGGGGAAACCGGAGAAGAAATGACTAATATGCCCAAAATTACAATCACAGACAGAGATATCCAGAATCGCAGACACATACGGGTCCACCATGCAATTTGCCCATATCAGAAGGGCCGACTCTTGAAGACATGGTGAGATAAATGACAATAGAATCGGTGAACAGCCAGAAGTGTTCTACTTCATTTGAGACGGAAACCAGAGCAGGGCTGAACTACTTCGGTACACAAATTACCCAACTAAGTGAGGCCATCTCACGAATGGAGAAAGGAAAAGACGTGTTACCCTCACAAACCGAGCCTAACCCAAGGGCCGATGTGAATACAATCTCACTCAGAACTGAAAAGGAATTGGTTAACCCCTCAATGCAGAAGGAAGACGGAAGTGACCTTAAGGGAACCGGACCTGAAAAAGGAGAAGAATCAGAAAAGGAGAGCCATGTTGATAAGTCCAAAACAACGGAGGTATCACCAGAGAAGTAAGGAATTATCATTCTTCCACCATTCCCAGAAAGACTGAAAAAAAATAAGAAAGAGGCGGAAGACAAGGACTTGTTGCAGGTATTCAGAAAAGTAGAAGTGAACATCCCCCTTCTAGATGCAATCCGGCAAGTACCTCGTTATGCCCGCTTTCTGAAAGAATTATGCACCCGGAAGGTCCGATTCAATGAAGAGGCTCAAGTCATCATGAGTGAGAACATATCCGCCGTGATACAAAGGAAGCTTCCAAATAAATACGGAGACCCAGGGATGTTCTTCATTCTATGTGAGATCGGAGGCACAAAAATTGATCAGGCCATGCTCGACCTTGGGCCTCAATCAACGTTATGCCCTTAACCATTTTTGAAGAATTGGATCTAGGCCCATTAAAGGAGACAAGAACGGTTATTCAATTAGCAGACAGATCCAATGTATTTTCAGAGGGCATATTGAAGGACGTACTGATAAAAGTGTAGGACCTGATTTTCCCGGCAGATTTCTATATTTTGGATATGGGCACATCCAGCCGGAAAGCCTCATGCATGCTATTGGAAAGACCCTTCATGAAGACGGCACACACCAAAATTGATGTCGATAAAGACACATTGGCGTGCGAATTCAATGAAGACACCATCACCTTCAACATCATGGAGGCAATGAAGCACCCCACCGACATAGAGGGAATCAGCACGGTGGATATCATCGAGTCACTCATTCAAACAGAAGGAACAAGAATGCTTGCAAAAGATCCTCTGGAGTGGGTAATACAACACGGTCAATCAGATTGGAATATCCTTGACAAAAGGGACGAGGATATCAAGAAGGTGATAATGCAGCTGTACAGTTTGGAGGCGTACCCAAACCCAAAAGGTGACTTGGATTTGCCCATATTGCAACCCTCAAAAAGAATGATACGCTCCATCATCAAGCCACCAAAGCTGGAACTAAAGAAACTACCTGGATATCTAAAATATGCCTACTTGATAGAAGGGGAGAAGCTACCGATCATCATCAATTCAGCCTTAACCATGGCACAAGAGATAATGTTGGTGGATTTGTTCAAAAGATATAAGGAAGCGATCGGATGGACACTAGCCGACATTAGAGGCATAAATCCATCCATCTGTATGCACCGCATCATGTTAGAAGAAAGGGCCAAACCAGTCAGGGAGCCGCAAAGGAAGCTGAACCCTATCATGAAAGAAGTAGTTCTCAACAAAATCTTAAAGCTGCTCGATTTGGGAATCATCTATCCCATATCCGATAGCAAATGGGTCAGTCCCGTTCATGTGGTCCTAAAAAAATCAAAAATCCAAGTTATTGAGAATGAGAACAAAGAGTTGATCCAAACTCGTCTCCAAATAGGTTGGAGGGTCTACATTGACTATAGGAAGCTCAATGCGCTCACAAGGAAGGATCATTTTCCTTTGCCCTTCATCGACCAAATGTTCGAGTGGCTTGCGGGCAAATCGTACTTCTGTTTCCTAGACGGCTACTTGGGGTACATGCAAATTTATGTGGCACAAGAAGATCAGGAGAAGACAACATTGACATGCTCTTTTGGCACCTTTACCTACAGACACATGCCCTTCGGCCTTTGCAATGCACCAGGAACCTTCCAGAGATGCATGATTAGTATTTTTTCGGATATGCTAGAAACGTGCATTGAGATCTTTATGGACGACTTCACAATTTATGGGGATCACTTTGAGCAATGCCTAGCAAATCTAGAAAGGGTCCTGAAAAGATGTGTTGAGAAAGATCTAGTGCTCAACTATGAGAAGTGTGATTTCATGGTCCGAGAAGGAATAGTTCTAGGGCATGTCATTTCAGAACGGGGAATCGAGGTGGACAAGGCAAAAGTGGACATCATCATCAAGCTGCCATATCCTACCACTGTGAAACAAATCCGAGCATTCCTTAGGCATGCGGGCTTTTACAGGAGGTTCATCAAGGACTTTGCCAAAGTAACTCAACCTCTCACTCGACTTCTTCAACAAGACGTGGCGTTTGAATTCAACGAAGAATGCAAAGAGGTATTTCACGACCTCCAGAAGAAATTGGTCTCATCCCCTATCATTCAACTACCAGATTGGGGAATGCCATTTGAAGTGATGTGCGACGCCAGTGGATATGCCGTTGGGGCAGTTCTCGGACGGAAAAGAGGTAAAGAGAGCTACGATATCTATTATGCCTCCAAGACACTGAACCCAGCTCAGTGCAACTACTCAACCACCAAGAAGGAACTATTAGCAGTGGTGTTCACATTCGAAAAGTTCAGGTCCTACGTCCTAGGGGCAAGAGTGATTGTGTTCACTGACCATTCAGCTCTAAAGTATCTCTTGGCGAAAAAGGAGTTAAAACCACGACTCATCCGATGGATCCTACTCCTTCAAGAATTTGACCTGGAAATCAAGGACAAAATCAGAGCTGAGAACCTTGTATCCGATCACCTAAGCCGACTCATGATTGAAAGCAAAGAAGAAATCACGAAAACATTCCCGAATGAGCATCTGTACCGGCTTAAGGGCACAAAAGGACATAATTCCTGGTATGCCGACATCGTGAACTACCTGGTGGCTGGACAATGTCCGATTGGAATGAGCGACTATCAAAAGAAAAAATTGGTGAGAGAAAGCAAATTTTATGTGTGGGAAGACCCAATCTTATGGAAGATAGGAGCTGATCAAGTCATAAGGTGTAGTGTGCCCGAGCAGGAGGGCAAAAGCATCTTGAAATTCTGCCACTCGGATATATGTGGAGGTCATTTTGGTCCAAAAAGAACTGCTCGAAAAGTTCTAGATGGAGGATTTTACTAGCCCACCATGTTCAAGGATGCCTATTTTCACTGCAAAAGTTGCAGCAATTGTCAAAGAACGGGAAACATTTCCATCCGCGAGTCTATGCCCTTAATTCCCATTATGTCTGTTGAAATCTTCGATATCTGGGAAATTGATTTCATGGGACCTTTTCCTAAATCTGGCAACAATTTGTACATAATCCTTGCAATGGATTATGTATCAAAATGGGTAGAGGCGAAGGCAACAACAACCAACGATGCAAGAATGGTGGTAAAATTCCTTAAATCTACGTGTTTTGCAGGCATGGAGTTCCCAAGGTGCTGATCAGTGACCAAGGAACTCATTTCTGCAATATGGTCATAAGGAGGTTGCTAAATCAATATGGGGTCACACACAGAGTGACCACTGCCTACCACCCCCAAGTAAATGGGCAAGCTGAGGTGTCCAATATGGAGGTCAAGAACATTTTTGAAAAGGTTGTTAGCCCCAGGAGGAAGGGTTGGAGAAACTACCTGGAGGATGCATTGTGGGCATATAGAACAGCATACAAGACCCCGATCGGAATGTCCCCATACCGTTTGATCTATGGAAAGCTATGCAATCTACCCGTGGGAATGGAACATAAAGCATTTTGGGCAATCCGGAAGCTAAATGCACATTTGAAGGTTAACGGGATAGAAATGAAACTCCAAATTCAAGAACTTGAGGAGCTAAGGGCAGAGGCATATGGCAATGTTGTGATATAAACGAAAGAACCAAAAGAGTGCACGATATGCTCATAAGAAGGAAGGAGTTCGTGAAAGGGTAAAAGGTGCTTCTGTTTAACTTAAGACTCCGCATCAATGAGAGAAAACTAAAGTCTAAATGGATGGGACCCTTTATTGTTCAGAATCAGCTCCATAGTGGCGCAGTGGACATCCTCAATTCGGACGACAACGACGTTTTCAGGGTAAATGGACAAAGGCTTAAACCCTTTTATGAGCACAAGCAGGAAGAAGTGGTCGAAAGGACCATGCTCGTTGAGCCCACCTAGCTATGAAGAAGGAAACATAGTCGAGCTAATGACTATAACCAACAGCGCTGATTGGGAGACAACCTGGTATTTTACTGCTTTCAGTTTTCTTTTCAAATTTTAGTATATATGGTGAGAACTAACCTGCAGAGTGCATAAAGGAAAAGGGAAGCATTAACGGCATAAGTAAAGGTACATGGAAGCTTAAGTGTCTAGGGAGGAAAGAAAAAATGGATCAGAAGAGAGAGAAAAAGCTGTGAGAGCCATTTCGACTCTCCATGCACACGTCAAATCAGAGAGAGGGGATTTGAAATTCAAAAAGATATTTTAATATCTATCTCTATATCTCTTGGTATGGTTAAAGCTTATCTCTACCAGATTTCTCCTAAATTTCTCAAAGATCAAATCCCTAATCTTGCGCTAAAAACCCCAACTCCCTAATTTTCAAAACCCATCTAATCGCATAGAACCCTTCTGCCACCTTGAATCATCAAGCATTCCCCTCACTTCAAACACTCTACATCACTATGACAAGGATGAGAGGAGGCCAAGCAAGCCGACCCACCGGGAAATCCACCCGTGGTCGGAAAAAGACAACCAGCGCAACCCCGATGGAGACACCACTTCAGTCACCGACCCCGTCTGTCGGAACTGGACCTTCACCAACGGAAAAGGAACCCTCAACATTCAACCCCTCTCTACTATCGCGGCCGTAGAGAAGTTAGCAGCCCCGGAGAAGAGAAAAGCTCCGGTGAAACCTCCTAAGAAAACCACTAGTGAAAAAGCCCAAGGTTACCAAGGTCGATTCGGGCGTTTTGGAGCCAGAGCCAGAGCCGGCTAAAACTGCGGATTCCACGCCGGCTGAACCTCAACCAAAAAAGGTGGTCGAACCGGAAGTTGAGCCTGTCAATGAAGAAGAAGAAAATGTAGAGAAAGAGATGAAGAAAAATCAAGAGGAAGAAGGAGAAAAAGAAGATGAGGCTATGGAAGACATTTCGGAGGAGGAAAATGAAGAACAAAAAGAGAAGGAGTTAGAGAAGGGGGAAGCAAAGAAAAGAGCAGAGAAGGGTAAAGGAAAGGTGATCGAAGAAAAGGTTATTGAAGAAGAGGAAGAAGCAGGAACGGAAGAAAGTGGGTCAGAGGACGAAGAAGAAGAGATTCAATCTGAAGGGTCTGAAAAAGCCCTTAATGAGGAGGAAGAAGCAAGCAAGGCACAACCACTGCAACCACCACCAAAGCCAAAGGCCGCTCTAGGGAGATGAGTTTCTCCTAGGAGTCAAGCAGCCAAGAAAGGCACAGAGAAGGAGAAAGAGGAAGGAAGTAAAGTGACGATAGGGAAATCCCTCTTGAAGCCAAAGAAGAGCCAGCCAGCCGATGCGCCCTCAGCAAGAAGGCAATTGAAATTGCATGATGAGCCCACAGATAAGGAATCCGAAGAAGAAGAGGTGGCATCAGAAAGCAGCGGGTCAGATGAACCAATTCTGCCGCCGACAAACGAACCGTCGGGAGTCAAAACCAAGAAGGAACCGGCCAAACCCCCCAAGCACCACCCAAGATTGCCCCAACAAAACCTAGGAAGGAGGAGGACAAAAAGCAAGCCGAGAGAGTGAGGGCAATGGACAAAATGAAGCTCGTGCCTCTTTACACCCTGGATGAAAGCACCCTGGATGATTTAGGCTTAAAGAGCGAAGTACTGCAGTACTTCGAAAATATTGGATGGACAAAGGTACTGAAATGGGATGACAAGGCCTACAAAGAGCTGTCATGCGAATTCCTCCTCTCCTACAGCTTCAAACCCACGAAGGGATATCTGCTGAACACACCTGGGGCAATCACTTTCATGATTCAGGGCACAGAGTACAGCATGTCTATTACTGAGCTGAACTTGCATTTGGGGATAGTTGGAGTTTCGGATATGCAGAAGCAATGGTACAAGGATGCAATGACCCTGGCGCTTGACTCATGGACAAAGAAAATACAACGCAACTGGGAGAATATCGGAGGGATCAACCCATTCGAGTCAGGAACGAGTAAGAGCAGGGAGATCAAGAATGCGGCCTTGCAAATTTGCCACAGATGGATAGCATACAACATTTATGCCCGCAAAGATGGAATTGGGCAAGTCAGTAGTAGGAACTCTTTCTTTTATGGTGCATGGAGATGGGGAAGAAAGTCAATTTTGGCTTTACAGTGGCGCAGCAATGAAAGATGAATGCCAGCAGTAAGACCCCTTCTTGCATTTCCATGGGACCCTTCATCTCGCGAGTATTTGAAAGTGTAAGTGGAACCTCTCTCTCTAATTCAAAATTTGAGTCGTTGAATGTTATTGAGTACTTCGACATGAATCGCTTAAACTGATGGAAGATGGTCGAAGTCAACAAAAATAACCTCCCCTACTTCTTATTGCCGGAGTCAAATCCGAGCACCTCTACCTTTGACAGAATGGATGACGACAAGGAAGAAGAACTTCCCTCTGAGGACTTGAAGGAATTGGAACGAAAAGTGGACCGCTTGGAGAAAGGCATGAAGAAGCTGTTGGATCATTACGGGTTAGAATACCTGTCTTCCCCTTGAAAAACTTTGTTCCCATAGTAGTAGTTAGAATTTACTTTTGAGTCTTGTTGGTCTGTATATATGTGGTTGTTTTTGTTTTTATTTTTGTTGTTTGGTGTCAGGCAAATTTCATCTATACACTGATTGTGCCCATAAAGGTACACTACCAGATAAGTGTGTGGGGAATTTTACCCATGTCTGTTTCGTGTCAGTTCGAGTCAAAAGAAGCATGTTAGTAATTCTGTTATGGGGCATTTTTAGGAATGATGTGGTTAATAAAAATTGGGATTAAAATTGCACATGAGAATGATATATGGGATGAGTATACCCATGTAAGTTTTGAGACTGCAGTTCACCTACTATTTTTCTTCTGTGAGATTATGATTCTTTAACCTTAACCAAACCCGTGTTTGCCTTTGCCCTCTGTGGAACTGTCTACTGATTGCAAGCATGTTTAGATGATTAAGGCATTTTTCTTTCTCTCTTGGCCGACTGTATAAAAATACTTCCATTTGTTGCCATGATTGAGCCTATTTAAATTGTTTTCTAACCCTTGTGTTTAAATCTCTCTTTAAAAGAGTAATCTAATGTGGGTCAGAAATATATGTGTAGCTCGAGAATGACAGCATGATTAAGGCCACAATAAGAGCATGACCTGAAAAAGGGCAAATTTGTTACCCCGCCCAAATAAGGAAAGAAAGAGAAAGATCAGCAGAAAAGATTTAAGACAAAAGAAAAGAAGAGAAAATTTTTTATGTCTTATCTGCTAGAAAAACCAGAAAAATATATGCTCTACCTGATATTAATAATATATGTTATGCATATTTTTTTGCTTGAATGGGAGCACAACGGGTGCCAGTCCTGAATATGCCCTTATCCGCTTATGTGAAGCCATATCTAAATTCTTCCTACCTCTGCACCGTAAGCCCCAGTACAACCTGAACAAAACCTTTTGATGAGCATGTTTTTTGATCTATGTGGTGTTTAACTTAGGTCTTATGCAAACACTATGGTCTGTTATGGTTCTTGGAATTTCTGAGCGTAAACACAACCCTTCACATATGCAGAGAGAAAAGTGAGCAGAGTGAATCTTACTTGTACTCATCTGTTGTGACCATGTGCATCTTTACTCCCAATACTCATAACCTAAATCAGTTCTTGATATGCCCATATTCAGATGGTGTTTCTATGCTTGTTATCTTTGTCTTTGAGTCTGTTTTCTTTTTTTATTTTGGGACTGGATTATAATCATACTTGAGGACAAGTATAGTCCAAGTGTGTGGGGATGATACGGACTCAAAATAGGGCATTTTATCTGTCTTTTTAGTTATTTTTTTAGTCTTTTATATGGAGTCTTGAGTCAGTTAGAGAGCTTAAGTGAAGCAGGGGGAAGTGAAAAGAGAAAAGATCTAATATGTGCGTGAAGCAAGGACAAATCCGTTGAAGGCATAATGGAGGGAGCTGGGCTTGGAGAGTCTGTTGCAAATCCAGCACGGAAATTTAGCTCCAAACACTCCAACAAACTGAGACCACGTCCACAACCATTCTGGAAACCATGGGAGTCCACCGTTGGTACAAAAAAGGTGGAGAAAGAGGAGAGAGAAGAGAAGATAAGAGAGAGAAGGTCCAAGTCGAGAAAACCACGCACAAGCTGTTAAGGAAGAGTAGAATGAGTCAACACAAGTGCACTCATGTGTGGGCTGTAGTGGACCGTTTCTGGCAGTGTAGAACTCGCTATAAATGCTATGTTATTATTTTATTTCAACACAGACAAGGAGGTGGGGAATCTAGCTTTAGTTATTCAGCATTTCATAGTTTATTTCTTTTTCACGTGGATAATTACAGTCGGTATAATCGGGGGCGATTTTCCTTTAGTTTATACATGACTCGTTTTGCTTATAATCTGGAGTTAGATCCAGACATATTTAATATATTTCCCTTTATCATAAGTTGTTCATTTACTTATTTTCTGTCTTTCAATATGTTGCATGGCTTATTAATTAGTGTTCGAGTTGAGTGGAATGAGGTTTATGGTGAATAGATATGCATGAGGCTAATCGGGCTTAACACACCTCGTGAAGATTCCCAACTTCAACTTGGGACGAACGATGACACAACAATGAGGAGTCTATGTGGCTGATCACTCTTAGCTAAATCATTGCTGTTGTACGTCAGGGTGGAAGTAAAGGTGACCGGTTCCCTGATGAGCCACTAAGTGATAAACCGGGTAAAGAAACTTTGAGACGACTAAGCCCGGATGTTGAAGTATAGGTGGATATGGGCAGAACGCCAAAGGGGTCCCATATACCAGTGTTGGGTTCCTCCGATTGAAGGCTGCCATTCTTGCAAACCCTCTGCATGACTCTCTTTTTTGGGTCTTAGATGGTAATAGACTAAGAGTCGCTGACCCTATCACTCTTAGCATACACCGTAAGAAGGAATTGAGGCGTGTAAGGCGACCGTACATGCTCCTTATAACCAAACGGTCAGAACGAGGTATCCATGTGTATGTGTCTGGGATTGCATGCATTCACCAATCCGATTCCAAACTTAACTCGAACATGTTTATTATTTGCTTGATATAGTTTACACTGTTAGAATTATTTTACATTTAGTTTACAGAAATGAATTAGTGACAGTAATTCTCTCAAAGTTCCAGAAAAGCTCAATTAGGATAGGAGGGTTAACACTCATCGTGGGATCGACATCCGTCTTCTGGCACTATACTAGCCACTGGAGGCACATTCAAGTATCTACCAGGTTACGCCCATAGGTGTAATTTTGCACGCTATACGACGGCGTGTCAACCAACCATTCTTTGAATTTCTGAAAAGCATCTGACTTTGCTTTCAGAATGTATACCCAAACTTTCCTAAAATAGTCATCTATTATGGAAAGAAAAAATATGCCATCTGCCTTTGTTGAATGTTTAGCAGGTCCCCAGAGATCAGAGTGAACATAGTCTAGCTTCTGTTTGGTAGTATGCTCACTAACTGAGAAAATCAACTGCTTTGTCTTTCCATAGATGTAATGTTCACAAATGTCAATCTGTGATATACTATTTTCTCCAAGAAGTTTCTGTTTGGCCAATTCCAGTAGCCCTTTGACACCAACATGACCCAATCTGCCATGCCAAAGAAGTGTATTGTCCTTCTCTTTCACAGAATTCAAATGCCTTTGTACAGTGTTTCCAATCAAGAAATACAAATCATTTTCCTCCTGTCTTATATCATAGTTGTTTCACCTCTTGATACAATCAGTTTTCCATTCTCAGATTGAAACTTGTACCCAGCTTTATCTAGAATTCCCAAAGATATAAGGTTTCTTCTTAAGTCAGGAACATACCTTACATCTAACAGAACTATGATAACTCCATCAAACATTTTGATCTTGACAGTTCCAATACCTCTAACCCTGTAGTTGTGATCATTTCCCAGAAGTACAGACCCTCCATCTTCATAATTGAGATCAGAGAACCATTCTTTGATTGGTGTTATGTGAAAGCTACAACCAGAATCTAGGACCCACTCAGTTCAAACCCATGTTGTGGATATAGTCAAGGCTTCTGAAGACTCATATCTATCTTAATTGGTGGATCTAGTTGTCTGATTTACTTGGTTTTTCTATCCTTTATGAGAGGTTTCTACAAACTTTCATTTCAAGGCCTTCCACTTTAAACAGTTTCTTTTGTAGTGACCTAGCTCATGATAGTGGAAGCATTTAATTTCGTTATTTCAGGATCATTTGAAGCTTTTGTGGTCTTCTTGAGTTACTTTTTGTTGGCTTTTTTCTTCTTCTTCTTCTTCTTCTTATAGCCTTCTTTCTTCTTGATATTTAAACCTTCACCTCCAGTTGAAGAGGTAGAAGCTGCAGTTGATTTTTGCAATTCTTTGGATTTCAGTGATATCTGTACCTCATCAAGTTTGATAGTTTCTTTGCTTCCAAATAGCAAAGTATCCTTAAAGTTCCCAATGGATTTCGGGAGTGCAAACAGCAAGATCAAAGCCTTGTCCTCATCTTCTAATTTTACTTCTATATTATCAAGATCATCAAGAATCTTATTAAACTCATCCATTTAGATCAGGATGGGTTTATCTTCGGTCATCTTGAAAGAATATAACTTCTGTTTCATATATAGACGATTGGCAAAAGTCTTTACTATGTACAGACTTTCAAGTTTTGACCATCCCCCAAAGCTGTTGTTTCCTTGGCTACTTCAAGCAATGCTTTATCACCCAAGGAGAGGATGATCATGCTGTGAGCCTTTTCTAGCATCTGCTTATGCTCCTCAAATTTCTCTTTCTCCTTTTTCTTTCCTGGTGAGCTTTCAGTTGCTTGCTTGAGAGCTTCCCCGAACCCTTGTTGAATCTGAAGACCCTGATGCGATATTTTATACCTGAAATAATAATTCGTGTCATGTGCAAGTGTACACGGATGTAGCAAGCAATGATACGAGTCGAACCACAAGTAATAGGAGATATATTCTAAGATGCAGAAATAATGCCTAATTAAATCTCAATCACTATTTAAACCAAATAAGTCAAAGGAATTGTTGTTCACTTCATTCATCAATTCAACATAAAGATTTAAAATTTATAAAAACTTTCAGCACTAAAGAGAGGAAATTTACGGGTTAACAAAGGGGTTTAGGGTGTTGGATCCTTGATTTAAGGGTTTACACAAACATGAAGATCATATATAAATCAAAACTTTATTTATGATAAGGGTTTGTTCATTTAGGCATTTTCTCAAACACCTAATATGCAAAAATGATGTTAAACTTGCTATCTCTAACAAGCATTTCACTCAAACATACAAAGAGTCCCCTCCACAAATTACAAACCTAAATGCTCATACATCTTTCAAAGTATAACCACAAGGTCTCATAGATCACCAACAAACACCAAATGAGCAAAACTAATCACCCATTGAGCATAAAGATAAACATAAATGGAGGCCACCCATAAACATTTACAATCACAACTATGATCCACAAGATTTAATCAAAGAAATATACATTCATCCCACATTCATAATAAACATCCTCATTTCAAAGATCCTTCACCCCAACCCTAATTAAATTAGCTACTCATAATCTTAAAAGCAAAATAAATAACTTGAACATAAAACATAAATAGAGATTAGATTAAACCAATAGAATGTACAAAGATTCCTCCTTTCACAAAAACCCTTGGATGACTTCTATCTTCATCCAAAAATCTCCATTGTTTCTCTTTTTCATTTTTTTTCTATCTTTACAAAAGTTTTAAAATTTCTGAAGTGTAAAAAAAAGTTGTTTTTAGAGAGAGAGAGAGAGCAGAGGTATATATCTGCCAAGGTAAAAAAATCTTGGAAGGACATCCGCAAAAAAAAATGTAAAATTAGGATAAGGCAGTGAAAAGTCCGCATTTCGATGCAATTGGGCGCGACACGGGGTTTGTCGCGCCCTGACTCGCGCTGCAGATCGCCGGACTTGAACGCGCGAAACAAGCTCTACGTCGGAGCGTGGTTGGTCACCGTCTCAGTCACGCTGTGACTCGCCGGCTGGTGGTGCGGTCCTGGTCGCCGGAGGAGTCGCGCTGCGACTCGCCGATCGACTCCGCGTCCAAGTCATCCAGTCGTCGGTGCTCTCGCGCTGTGAGTCGCCGGCTGTGTCATGCGAGATTCTTTTGTTTTCAATTTCACCTAATTGTATACTTGGGTCAAATATTTGGTTTTGGACAACAAAAATATAAATAATTCAATATAGTTGTAGTGATTAAGCCATAATTTGCACCAATAACTAAGCACAAAATCCTAATTATCAACTCCCCCAAACTTAATTCCTTGTTTGTCCTCAAACAAGATCACCACAATTAGCAAGATGGAAAAGGAATAGAGGCAAAAGCAACCTCAGCTTATAAACCAAAAATTTTACAACATTCAAAAGGAAATGAATTAATCAACACAATAAAAGAGATATGTAAAGACTTGGGTTTTTTTTTCTTGCTTTAGAAAGATAACACTCAACTAAAACCTCTTGGAGAGAAAAGGGACGTGTTTACACTCGTCATCAAATAATGCTTAAATTCAACCATAAGCTTGCAAGAGAACTCATCTTTCCTTCTCCTCTGTGCTTAAACATGGATCACATAGGTCTTTAAAGGTTGCAATGTTAGGCTCTTTGGACGGGGTAGGGATAGTATAGGAAAAACTGACTTTAACCACTCCCTTCAACCCATATCGAACTTCTTGACAACCCAAAACTTATTTCGAGTCTTGTCTTACCCGTAAACCTTTTTCCAAGTATTTTAGAATGGATTTATAATTCATATATAGCCATCCAAAACATAGATTCTTCACAACTTTATTTTGTTTTTCTAGCTTGCCATGGCAACTGAAATTATTTGAAAAATCTATCATCCAAACCCCTTCTTTTATTTTCTCATCATCATTTTTTTTAACAGGGGAAGGATCAACTTAATTAGTCAAAATACGGCTATATTTCTCCATATAACATCAATCCTTCTAACAACATTCTTTGGATTTTTCATCACAAATTTCCCTATCTTATTACACTCCTTCTACCCTTGGTTTCAAATAAAATTACAATAGAGCTCAAAAGGGCTTGCAAAAGTTGTATTTGTAGGAAACGAATTTAGGCACAAAACTCATGGCAAAGAATGCCTTAGGTCATTTCCACATTCTTAAGCACATTTAGTGAAGTCATAAGAGTTCTTAAGAAAGTTCTAGAGATAAAAGCATATTTGGGAAATCACTTATCAACACAAAATCAAGGCCCAAATCTCACGGGTTGGTTGCAAGATAAAACCAAAGTATCTACATTTCAATTCAAGTGTACATCAACTCATTCCTTAAGCATGCACTTTATTTATCAAAAGATAGCATCATTGGCTAGCTAAAATTTTCCAAAGCTAAAGCATGATAACACAAAAAGTACTAGAAGATATGATAATTAGGCAAAGGCTCAATTTGCACAAAAGCAAGGCTATTTCCCACCACCAAACCATTTTGAACCATTTAACAATACCAAAGCTACTAAACATATAGACAAAAGCTTCACTAGCATAAAAACATCATAAATTGTCCATAATCAAACCATTAAACATCCGTACCCAACATTCAAAAGTAGTCTAAAACAAAATACAGAAAACATAAAAGATGTCTTTAACAAAAACATAAAGAAAGCTTAAGAAAGCTCAAAAAGGATCAACGTCATCACACTTGTCCACCCCCCATCCCCACCCCCAAACTTATTGGATACCAATGATAAGTTTAGGGGGAGATAGGAGTGGAGACGTTGATTAACTAACAGTGCTTCAGGACTGTTGATCATCATTGGGCGGGCGGGGTCGGGGACGCTGCTGTCCGGGGAACTGAAACGGTGTTTGAAACCATTGCTGCTGCTAGTACGACATTGCAAATTGTGAGAAACCCGGGAACTGGGGCGTAACTCCTTGAGATGGATTTTGCGAAGAAGATCCAAGGCCCCCCCACTGTCTCATAATAGTAGCAATGTCGGAAACGTCCGACCTAAGGTGTGTGAAATCCCCATGCAAGTTCTGATACGAGCTTTGCATGCTTTGAAACTCCGTTTTGAAGCCATCGAACCGGCCATCTATGTGTCTTTGCATATCAGTGAACCTTGTCTCAAAACTGCCCCGCATCTCATTGAACCTGTTAGAAACAGTCTCTTGATAGTTAGTGAAATTTGTGTTCATTATTGTCATCATACCTTCAAGAGAAGTCATCCGGTCTTCCTCCACATCCTCTTGATTCCGCCTTTGGTTTCGTCGCTCCCTTGGTTGCTCATCTTCTCTTTGGGGCGCCCTCACTCCTCCAATGTGTCCAACTTGAGGAACTGGAATGATCAAGGCTTGGTGCTCCTCGGTGTTCATCAACCAATTCCTTTGATCCTCAAAGTTCGTCACCGACGTGAGTTCTGGATTTGGCAATGGGAACCTCCTCTTATCTTTAAAGATGAACTCATATGGAGCGACACTCGGGCTGATCATTCAGCTATGTTGAAGATGCTCCAGATTGATTGATCAGGTAGCCGGGAGTGGTTGGTAGTTGGACAGGTCCACGTCCAAGGCCAAAGCAATCGGCGTGATCAAAGATCCAATGCACACCTTCCCTTGATTTGGGTTGAGTTGTCTTTTGCATTGCTCAACAAAGTGTCCAGCAAAATCCACGTACATTATTTTGAGCATGCTCCAAATGATGTAGAGCTCATCCGCCCTGAGGCTGCTATTCTCATAACGAGCCAGTAATGTGCTTGCTATCAACTTTTGGATGTAGCGGAAGACCGGGTTTTGAATTTGAGAAGCTTTGGCCAACCCCGAATCGAATCGAATCATCTGGTCATCCGGGTCTAAGATCATTCTCCAGAACGCCTCAGAATCATATCTTGTGTGGTAGAAGAAGTACCCGTTGGTTGGTGTGTCAAAGATGTTGTTGAGTTGTTCCATTGTGAGCTCGTGGTCTTGATTTCCCATGCGAAAAGTAATGCTTGTAGGCCCCTGCCTCTTCTTCCTCTTCTTCTTTTCAAGCGTGGAGAGGAACTTCTTCGTCAATGCCGGATATGTAGGCCAATTCCCTGTCAAAACATTTGTCCATCCCAAACGAGCAACCAACCTCCATACATCGTCATGGATTCCAAGTGCTCTTGTAGCCGAGTCATTTGAGAAACGTGTCTGCACGATCTCGAAATCTATGGACAAACGGACCCATTTGTCTCTTTGTTCTTGGGTCCTCAAGTAGAATCCCGCTCGAGCAGGATCATTGACCCCCATATCCGGGAATTCCTGCAATGGGCTATCGGGCGCCACATACTCGTCTTCACTTTCTTGTTGGTTTTGTTCTTATTCTTCTTCACTTGATGAATCATGAAGGACGAGTTGGCGGTTCCTTGTTGAACGGCGTCTTGTTTCTTGGCCTCTTGATTCTCTTGCCATTTTTTCCTAATTGAGTTTTTACAACTTTTAAAAATCAAAACACCAATGTGAGTGAGAGTTATCTATTCAAAAAACAACAACAAGGCCAAAATCATGATTTACTACTTCCCATTTATCACTCTTTCACTTTTGCAACATAACACCAATTCAACAATCATGAAAGAACAACAAGTTTGCAATTAACATATGCATTTCTAAAAGCCTTTTCTTTTCATACTCTTTCACAATAACCAAAGTTGTTTGTTTCCTTTATTTCCTTCATTATACTCCATTTGTCATGAAACAACCACAATATCCACACACCATTTCTTCCAAAAATGCAAGTTGTAAATCTTTATCTATATTTTGCATTAATCAACCACAAAGGCCTTTTAATTCAATTGTTAGGCATGGACTTGAAAAATTACATTCTCCAAAAATCATATTTATCATAAAAGAAAGCCAATGCCTACAACACCTCTAATTCTTCAATGTGGCTAACATATTGCACAACATGTTCATAATTGTCAAAAGAAACAACTATTACAAACAAAAATCCACAAAATCGAGTTTTTCCCCAAATTTAGCCCTAAAAATGAAATCTTCAAAATCCACCATAAACATGCTCAAATTTTGACATATTTAATGGATAGCATCATGGGTAGCACAAAAGTAAAGAGATTTGGAAGAATTCTTACCTGATTTGGTCGATTTTGAGGGAAGAAATCGGTAGTGTGCGTGTGTTGGAGTGTATTTTGTGTGTGAAATGAGTGAAAAAATGAAAGAGAGAGAGTTAATATCTGCTCAAAACCCGACTTGGTTCGGCGCGAGCGGGGCCGATCGCCGGAGGAGTCGCGCTGCGACTCGCGCCCCGCCTTCGTCTGGACAATGCTCTACGGCCGAGCACCCTGAGTCGCGCTGCGACTCGTGCTGCAGGTCGCCGGTCCTGAACGTGATATGTATTTTTTTGCTTGTTGCATCCTAGCCGCGCAGTGAATCGCTGGACAATTCGTGATCGGACTTTTCAAGTGTTCTTCACGCCAAAACCTGTTTTCAAACCCACAAACTACAAAAAACACTAGAACACTTCATTAAATCAAAATCATAAAACTAAAATTCAAAACATGCAAGGAAACAACAATATTTACAAACATAAAAATGTCGGGTTGCCTCCCAACAAGTGCTTCATTTAGTGTCGGTAGCTCGACTTGGTCTTACTTTCCGTCAAACAGTGGGAATGTTGGAATCATTGTCAAGTGTCATCTCCGGTGTATAAAATCTCTTGACCCTTTGTCCATTGACAACAAACAAGTTTCCATCCTTCCCTTTTAGCTCAATTGCACCTCCGTCAAAGATTCTTGATATCTCGAAGGGACCACTCCATTTGGTTTTCAGTTTTCCGGGAAACAACTTCAAGCGAGAGTTGAACAAAAGAACAGCATCACCCGGTGATAGTTCTTTTTTTCTCAAAAGCTTGTCATGATATATCTTTGATCTCATCTTCGAAATGGATGAATTTTCGAAAGCTTCGTGTCTAAATTCATCCAACTCATTCAACCGGAAAATTCTTTCACCCCCCGACATCATGAAATCCATATTGAGCTTTTTTGTAGCCCAATAAGCCTTGTGTGAAAGCTCAATAGGAAGATGACAAGACTTCCCAAAAACTAATTGATATGGCGACATCCTCAACGGGGTCTTGTATGCCGTCCTATACGCCCATAATGCATCATCCAAGAGGTTGGACCAATCCTTGCCATTTGTTTTAACAACCTTTTATAAAATCTGCTTCACTTCTCGATTGGCCAACTCGACTTGGCCATTTGCTTGAGGGTGATAGGCCGTTGTGATGTTGTGACGAACTCCATATTTTGCAAGCAATGCGGCCAACCACTTGTTGCAAAAGTGTCTTCCTCCATCGCTAATAAGAGCTCTCGGGGCTCCATAGCGTGTCAAGACATTCTTTTTTATGAACTTCAAGACCACATTTGCATTATTCGTAGTAGTAGGCACAGCTTCGATCCATCTTGAAACATAATCCACAGCTAACAATATATATTGGAAACCATTTGAAATCACAAAGGGACCCATGAAATCAATTCCCCAAACATCAAATAGTTCTACCTCAATTATGTTCTTCATTGGCATTTCATCTCTTTTCGAGATGGATCCCATCCTTTGACACCGTTCGCATTGCTTCACAAACTCAACACAATCCTTGAAGAGTGATGGCCAATAGAACCCGCTTTGCAACACTTTCCTTGCGGTTCTGTTTGAAGCAAAATGTCCTCCACTTGGGGAGGTATGGCATGCATTCAGGATCTCCCCCCACTCTTCTTCTGGCACACATCATCTTAACACCAAATCAGCACATCTTCGAAATAGATATGGTTCATCCCATACATAGTACTTCAAGTCGTGGAATAATTTCTTTCGTTGATAAGGCTCCAACTCCGTTGGTTTCACCTTTGCTACCAAGATGTTCACAATGTCGGAAAACCAAGGGAGTTGAGACTTGATTGCTAAAATTCTTTCATCGGGAAAAAGCTCATTAATAGGCCGTGATGACCCCAAGTCATCTTCCACTTGTTCAAGCCGAGAAAGGTGGTCGGCCACTACATTCTCGCACCTCTTCCTATCTCGGATCTCCACATCAAATTCTTGAAGTAATAAGATCCACCTTATGAGTCTTGGCTTCGCATCCTTCTTGGCAAAAAGATGTCTTAGAGCAGAGTGATCGGTATGTACTATAGTTCAGGCCCCAATGAGATAGGGCCTAAACTTGTCGAATGCATACACCACAGCAAGTAGCTCCCTCTCCGTAGTGGTGTAGTTCGTTTGGGCCGTGTCTAAGGTCTTACTCCCATAATAGATCACTCTGAAAAGCTTATCCCGTTTTTGACCCAAAGCGGCTCCAACTGCAACCTCACTTGCATCACACATCACTTCAAATGGTTGACTCCAATCCGGTGAAATGAGGATGGGTGCTGAAATCAAGGCCTTCTTCAAAGTCTCGAAAGCCTGCAAACAATCATTATCAAAGTTAAAATCTGACAGTTTCTCTAAGAGACGGCATAAAGGTTTTGAAATTTTAGAAAAATCCTTGATGAAACCTCTATAAAACCCAGCATGCCCTAGGAAACTTCTAACTCCTTTTTCATTTTTCGGGGGTGGTAGCTTCTCAATGGCTACAATCTTTGCTCGGTCCACTTCAAGGCCTCCTCCGGACACCCTGTGTCCCAACACGATACCATCCCTTACCATGAAGTGGCATTTTTCCCAATTTAACACAAAGTTAGTGTCTTCACACCTCTGCAACACTTGAGACAAATTGTCAAGGCAATTTTCAAACGAATCACCAAAAATGGAAAAATCATCCATAAACACTTCCATTATATTTTCAATCAATCCATGGAAAATAGACATCATACACCTTTGAAAGGTGGCGGGTGCATTACACAACCCGAATGACATCCACCTATATGCAAAAATGCCATATGGACAAGTAAAAGCCGTTTTCTCTTGATCTTCGGGAGCAATCATTATTTGATTGTAACCCGAAAATCTATCCAAAAAATAATTCATGCCCTGCCAACCTATCAAGCATTTGGTCAATAAAAGGGATAGAAAAATGATCTTTTCTTGTATACACATTTAAAGCTCTGAAATCAATACACATTCTCCATCCCGTTACCAACCTAGTTGCTATTATCTCATTCTTTTCATTTTCAACAAGAGTTGTACCCCCTTTTTTCGCTACCACTTGAGTAGGACTAACCCACTCACTATCAGAAATTGCAAATATAATACCGGCATCCAACAATTTTAACACTTCCTTTCTAACTACTTCTTGCATGATTGGGTTTAATCTTCTTTGATGTTGCACTTTTAGTTTGTAATCTTCTTCTAAAAGGATTTTATGCATGCAAATCGAGGGACTAATCCTTTTTAGATCTGAGATAGACCAACCTATAGTGCTTTTATATTTTCTAACCACTCTTAGCAATTTATCAAGTTGTTCATCCGTTAAAAAGAAAGAGACTATTACCGGTTTGTGTTCTTCTTCTTCAAGGTACACATACCTTAGGTGAGGTGGAAGTGGTTTCAACTCCAACTCGCTTTTCTTTGACTGCTCTTCATTTGATGTTTGTCCCGTTTCTCTCAGTGGAAGGAACTTGGGCTTTCTCAGGTATTCTTCCTGCAAAGAATTCATTAGAAAGATAGTGTCAATGAGAGAAAAATCGAAAGGATAAGAATCATAAGAGGATGTATTAAAGAGTGAGTGTGAAATGCAAGTCTCTAGTGGATCTTGCATTCCCGAGACTTGTTCAAATATGTGCTCCGATTCCATGCACGAGTTCACCATCTCGAGCACTTTGCACTCTTCTTCAAATTGCATCTCCTCCTCTTTATGCCTCATTGCTTCTCGAAGTGAAAACATCACCTTTTCATCATTAACTCTCAAAGTTAACTCTCCCCTTTCTACATCAATAAGAGCCTTCCCCGTATTCAAGAATGGTCTTCCAAGAATAAGGGGAACATCCTTATCTTCCTCCATGTCTAACACCACAAAGTCAACGGGAAATATGAAGTCTTTCACTTTAACCAAGACATCTTCAACCACTCCCTTTGGATAAGTTATGGATCTATCGGCCATTTGTAAATAAATGGTGGTTGGTTTGATTTCTCCAATATTCAACTTCAAGTAGAAAGAGAGTGGCATTAAGTTAAAGCTTGCTCCCAAGTCGCACAATGCCTTCCCCATGTGGCTATCCCCAATTGTTACTTTGATAGTGAAACTCCCGGGGTCCTTCAACTTACTTGGAAGCTTTCTTTGGATAAGTGCACTACACTCCTCCGTGAGATTCACCGTTTCATGATCTCCTAATCTTCTTTTCTTTGAGATCACCTCCTTGAGGAACTTTGCATAATTCGGCATTTGTTGCAAAGCTTCCACTAATGGAAGGTTTACTTGAACTTTTCGAAAAATGTCGAGGAACCTTGAGAATTGTTCCTCGTTCTTCTTCTTTTGCAAACGTTGAGGATAAGGTACTTGCACCTTTGGTTCTTCCTTCTTTTTAGATGATGCTTCCACCATCTCTTTTGTTGAAGTCCCATTTTGCTTGGAAAGTTCATTATCCTCAACTTCCTCTTGTTGTTCATCTTGCTCATTCTTGCTAGTTTGATCACTTGAACTTGGTCCACCACTTTCTCTCTCGTTGGTGGGCATTTGTGGTCCTTCATAAGTGGTGCCACTTCTCAGAGTGATAACCTTGCATTGATCCTTCAGGTTAATGGTTGTGTTGCTCGGAAATTTCCCTTGTTGATGTTGGTTCCCCACAGTGGTTGCTAATTGGCTCAATTGCTTCTCCATTTGGTTAACTTGAATGCCAATAGCCCCATCATTATTCTCCAATTTAGCCACACGAGCTTGTGACTCAACCATGTACTTGTCCGTCTTGCCCATAAATTTCATCATCAATTCTTCCAACTTAGGTTTCTTCTCTTCATCGATCACTCCATTTGTCACGGAGAACCCCGGAGGTGGTTGGATGGCGTTGTTTGGGTTACCATAAGAAAAATTTGGGTGTTATACCTTGTATTGGTAACCTTGATTTCCTCCGTATTGACCTCCGTATTGGGGCTTGTACCCCGGATTGAAAGGCCTTTGTTGGTTGGAAAAACTTCCTTGTTAATTCACATAGTTGGCCTCTTCAAATTGGTTTTGAGAGGCCTCGGCTTTTGGATTTGTAAATGTTTCAAATTTTGAGTTCAAGGTAGCCATTTGGGCCGCCAAAAGCCCAAGTGCATCCGAACTCGAGGTTGAAGCCATCTTTTTTAGAATTTGGACTCCTTCTCTTGTAGCCGGCCATTGAAATGAATTTGAAGCCATTTCTTCAATGATTCTCAAGGCTTCTTCCGTTCCTCTTGCCAAGAGAGAGCCACCTGCTGCTGCATCCATAAGTGTTCTCACCTCATCCTTGCATCCCGTGTAGAATATGCACACTTGGTGATCGGTGCCATATCCATGACCGGGACATTTCCTTAGCATTTCTTGAAATCTTTCCCATGCCTCATACATGCTCTCATCTTCCCATTGCTTGAATATGGTGATTTCGCCTTTGAGTTTTAGAGTTTTTCCGGGTGGGAAGAACTTGTGCAAGAACTTCATCACCAATTGATCCCAAGTTTGAAATGACCCTTGGGCTTGGCTCAACCACCATGACTCTGCTTTATCCGCCAATGAGAATGAAAAGAGTCTTATTCGAATTGCATCATCTGGAACTCCATTTGCTTTGATAGTCCCGGTGTACTCAAGGAACATACGGATAAGCTCATTTGGATCTTCCGTCGGTGTTCCTCGAAACTTGTTTTGTTGAATCATCAATATGAGTGATGTCTTCAACTCAAAGTTGTTGACTTGAATGGGCGGTCCATTGATCACTCCTTGATCAACGATGGGTTGGAAAAGGTTCCGGATTGGTGTCTCCACATTCCTATTTCGAGCCTCCTCTTGGGCTCTCAATTGCTCTTGCATTTCCCCTAATTGCCTTTGCATTTGGGCAATTATCGGGTCTTGAACCGGTGGAAGGTTGTCCGCCATTCTCCTCCTTCTACGTGCATTGTTGTGGCGAACCGTTGCTTCGATCTCTGGATCAAACTCAATGGGGGGTTGTCCTTATGATCGAGTGTGCATACACTACCTGTAAAAAGGTTACAAGGTGAGCCACTTCAATGTGAAACAAAAATAAAGAAAAACGTTCAAATTAGTAAAGAAATTCGTTGAACAATATTGCACAAATCTTAAAACAAAATCATCTATTCCCCGGCAACGGCGCCAAAAACTTGATGCGATATTTTATACCTCAAATAATAAGTCGTGTCATGTGCAAGTGTACACGGATGTAGCAAGCAATGATACGAGTCGAACCACAAGGAATAGGAGATATATTCTAAGCTGCACAAATAATGCCTAATTAAATCTCAATCACTATTTAAACCAAATAAGTTAAAGGAATTGTTGTTCACTTCATTCATCAATTCAACATAAAGATTTAAAATTTATAAAAAATTTCAACACTAAAGAGAGGAAATTTACGGGTTAACAAAGGGGTTTAGGGTGTTGGATCCTTGATTTAAGGGTTTACACAAACATGAAGATCACATATAAATCAAAACTTTATTTATGATAAGGGTTTGTTCATTTAGGCATTTTCTCAAACACCTAATATGCAAAAATGATGTTAAACTTGCTATCTCTAACAAGCATTTCACTCAAACATACAAAGAGTCCCCTCCACAAATTACAAACTTAAATGCTCATACATCTTTCAAAGTATAACCACAAGGTCTCATAGATCACCAACAAACACCAAATGAGCAAAACTAATCACCCATTGAGCATAAAGATAAACATAAATGGAGGCCACCCATAAACATTTACAATCACAACTATGATCCACAAGATTTAATCAAAGAAATATACATTCATCCCACATTCATAATAAACATCCTCATTTCAAAGATCCTTCACCCCAACCCTAATTAAATTAGCTACTCATAATCTTAAAAGCAAAATAAATAACTTGAACATAAAACATAAATAGAGATTAGATTAAACCAATAGAATGTACAAAGATTCCTCCTTTCACAAACACCCTTGGATGACTTCTATCTTCATTCAAAAATCTCCATTGTTTCTCTTTTTCATTTTTTTTCTATCTTTGCAAAAGTTTTAAAATTTCTGAAGTGTAAAAAAAAGTTGTTTTTAGAGAGAGAGAGCAGAGGTATATATCTGCCAAGGTAAAAAAATTTTGGAAGGACATCCACAAAACAAAATGTAAAATTAGGATAAGGCAGTGAAAAGTCCGCATTTCGATGCAGCTGGGCACGACACGGGGTTTGTCGCGCCCTGACTCGCGCTGCAGATCGCCGGACTTGAACGCGCGAAACAAGCTCTGCGTCGGAGCATGGTTGGTCGCCGTCTCAGTCACGCTATGACTCGCCGGCTGGTGGCGCGGTCCTGGTCGCCGGAGGAGTCGCGCTGCGACTCGCCGGTCGGCTCCGCGTCCAAGTCATCCAGTCGCCGGCTGTGTCATGCGAGATTCTTTTATTTCCAATTTCACCTAATTGTATACTTGGGTCAAATATTTGGTTTTGGACAACAAAAATATAAATAATTCAATATAGTTGTAGTGATTAAGCCATAATTTGCACCAATAACTAAGCACAAAATCCTAATTATCAGACCCCTCATCTTCACTTTCCACAAACCAAAATCTAATTTGTCAATGAATTTTTCAACATCAAACCGAGCAGCACTCATCTTGCTTTCTGCAACTTCCCACAGATGGCGCCACTTGTCAATGAATTCACAGATTATGCTTATCAAGAATGAGATTCTAGCCAACAAGATTTGATTATGAGAACATAAAAGAAACACAAGGATTTATAATGGTTCAATCAAGAATGATCTACATCCACTTGAAGCAGTCTCTCACTTTTATTGATATCTTGATCCTTTATAGATTACAACAACCCTCAACCCTAGCAGCTTTCTTCTCTCAAGACTCTAGAGCTATCTCACTAATTATACATGAGATAATAGGGTGTTTCTCTATCTTCTCTACCGAAGAGATCAACTGGTATTTATAGCTATCTACAATCTGCAAAACCACCTAGCTATCAACTGAATGAAGCAAATATAACTGTTGTTAACAACTTGCAACCGACTGCTGCTAGCAACTTGAGATAATAACTGCTCTTCAACGAACCATGCAGCCATGCAGCAAGTATTGATAGATTTCACAAGTTCATTAATTATTGCCAATTGAAAAAAAAATGGCAAAAGATATTGGATACGACTAACAATTCGCGCATGTCGAATCATTATCTTGTAGATCAACACAATAACATCACGACATGATAAAATCAAATACGAATATAATTTGTATTATACAAATTAATACGGATACAATGCGAACACAATTTTTATTACGTCGACATGACATGATTGAGACACGATCACAAGATCACAAAATCATAAGATAAAAACTTAATTTTGCACGAACACGATATCTAATTTTAACAAAAAATAATAATAATTAATATGTTAAACTATTAAACTATTATAGTTAATGATAATATTAATAATTTATATATATATATGTATATATATAATAATATTATCGTGTTACACGAACTCTGGCACAGAATTTTTGTGTTTTTATCATGTTAATATGATAATGATACGAACATGATAACAACATGAATATAATAAGACTAAATAACAACTCGTTTAAAATATTTATGATCAGCCCTAATATTGGAAAACAAAATTGAAGGAAAAACTTAAAATGAAATACTAAAAAATAGTCAATATTTTGTAGAAGATTGAGGTCATTTATCGTCGATCTATACGCGACAATCATTGAAATATTAGGTCCGAAGCAATTTTCGGGCAAAAAATTGAAAGGAGTGTTGAAAATGTTGTTGGCCACTAATTATTTTCATAATGGTCAATTATAATAAATATATATATATATATATATATATATCACATTTTTTTGATAAAAACGTACCATGTTTGATTTATGTTAGCATTTCCATTTCATGTTTACATTAAATGTTGGCCCCAGAATAGACCAACTTCTATTGTCAAAAGTATTTGAGGTTCTTTTCCCACTATTATTAAATTTTTCTTATAATTCTCTTCTTCAAAATTAAATTATTCGACACGTATGTGCGTCTCCATCAAACTTTTTTTTTTCGTCCCTTTATTTATGCGTTCTCGTATATGAAATAACTTATAAGTTGCATTCAACTTTGCTAGAATATACTTGATTATCAAAATAATGAGTGAATTAATCTTGTGTTTTAGCGATTCCAAATCGATCAACTTCGAAGCATCGTATGCGTGCTAATTAGACCCAAAATGAGATTAGTCAATATATTAATATTTGATGTGATTAGTTTATCCTTCCATTGACAAAGCATATCAAAATCTAGCATGCATGATTATAAAAATATCTTTACTAGATGTTAAAAATTGAATTGACTCAAATATGTATTAATTAAGTTTATATATATAGCCTCTCATAATCTTAAATCGAAATATATATACATACTTGTAATATTAATTTGTAGAGATATTAAAGGCTTGGCAATTGTAAGGCCACGAGGTTGGGCAAAAGGCTAAAGTACAAAGATTCATTAGGAAATATTTTGGGGCCATGTTTTTATCTTTTCTGTCTCCAAAAAGAATTATTATTTATGATATATATATATATATACACATACACATATGTGCGCGCGCGCGCGCTTAAGTGAAATTGAAGCGTTATGCCAACTTTAATGTTGTTTGCAAGTTTTTCTCATGTTCATGCAGCCTTTACTAATATATTTACAAGAAAAAAACAACATCAATTATTGAACTTCGTAACTCTATTTGTAAGCCCTTATGTGGTAATAATTGAGTTATATCGTCATCGAATTATTTTTTTCTCACTCATGTGGTTGTATGTTCGGAAAAATATAATAATTTCAACTAATATTAATTAATTTATTAATTTATTAAACAAGTTTATTAATGGACGTCATAATCAAATTCATAACTTTATAGAAAGTCCCATCTATCTAGCTATACTTGAGACAATGAAGCTGGAGATATGGTGCGGGAGAATCCAATTAGAGTTGAATAACGTCATGCTATCAGTTTTAATTTAATTATTTATTTTATTTTATTTTGAATCACAATAATACTTAATTTTTTTAAATTACTTTATTTTATTTGAAAAAATATTTTTAGCTGACTAACTGGTATGTGTGTGTGTGTGTATCCCATTAATAAAACACAAGACTTGTGGTATATATCTTGAGTTATGAAGATCATAGTAGTACAGATATTAATTTGAAAGTTTTAAAATTTAGTCTCTTATATATATACACAGAGATGGTTAACTAATAGGAATTTATGAACAAGGGGTGAGTTTTCGTAGCGTCATCAATTATAAATTATATACTACATCCGTTTCATAATGTTTGTTGTTTTGTTTTTTTTATCTGGAATCAAGAATTAATTTTGTGGACAAATATACCCATCCCTTATATATGCCATAAAATCTAATTCATCTATATTTTCCTAAAAAATAATAATATTTTCTCTCTCCATATATTTTTCTCTCTTCATATATTATAGGTAAGTTAGAATCAAAAAATCTTGTAGGATTTAAAAGGGTTAAAATTGGGAGAGAAGATGTCAAATTATATAAAACAACAAACATTTTGAAACTAAAAAAAAAAACCTTAAACAACAAACATTATGAAACGAAGGTAGTATATAATATAGTGTTTCTATATATATATATATATATATGTATATGTATAATTTAGACTTTTCTTTTTTCCCCTTAAATATGAATACCATATATATATATATATATATAATTATTTGAGGACCAATTCATTTAATTTAGAACTAAATCGACCTAATATGTAATAATAATAGGATTGAGACCCACAACATAAATGATAAAACATACTCCCTTCGTTTCTGATAAGTGTCATTTTAACATTTAAATTTTATTTAAAAAAATTATCATTCTACAAATTCGAGATATAAAATTTACCTTTTTCACACATTTGTCCCCATTTAATACATTCATACATCTATATTTAACTTATTTAATAATATTCCCTTCATTTGATAAAACATAGGTAATTAAAAGCCATGCGACAGGATGTTCAAGGTTTTTGAATGGGCAAAAGGGAGATTTGACCTCTTTCTACATCATTATTGATTTAGCTCAACCAGAGTTCAATTTCTATATATTGAAGGTAAAAAGACTAAAAATAAAAAATAAAAATGAATCCTAATGCAATGTATTGTTTATTTGTGTTAAAACAAATCAAACAGAAAAAATTTAATAAAAAGTGACTTAACCCTTATTAGCTCAATTTTTAAACTAATTTAGAATAGGCAAAATGTAAGTTTCTGCAAAAAAATAACATAAAGAAGACATTTTTTCCCATCAATTACTTTGAAGGGGCAATTTTTTTCCTTCATCAAATTGGTAATCTGATTTAACAGATACCAGAGGTGGGAATTTGGACATTTATGAGTGGAGAAAATAGTTTGTCAATCACATCTATCACACACTGAGAGAGAGAGAGAGAGAGAGAGAGAGAGAGAGAGAGAGAGAGAGAGAGAGAGAGAGAGAGAGAGAGAGGGGTGCTAATTTACACATGGCTGCCCACTCAATAAAAACACACCACACCACCCCACTATGAATGTGCCTAATTCACAATTAGCAACTTAAAAAAGGATGGTTAAATAAGGATTTGACATGTAATATTTTCTTGTCTCACTTTGACCACTGCAAATGATTTCATTATGTTAAATCTGGCTAGGTCTAATCATCATATCAAGATGGAGCTGATCAAAGGATTGACATGTTGAGAGACCACCTCAATTTCTCAACAATATAAACTTTTTTAAAAATAAAAAAATTGAAGTAAATTTTAGCAATTACATAACTTATATGATCATTCTTGAAAGAACAAAAAACAAATTGCTTCTATTTTGCAGTTTACAAATATCTCAACCCATTAATTATATAAATTTTAGGACAATTTTCAGAAACTTCCCTTGAGGTTTTTATTTATTCACTAAAAATATTAATTATTAAAATAAAATAGAATTTTCAAGAATCGTTTTATAAGTGAAATTTTCGGAAACTCTCCTTGCAAAGGGATAGACAGTTGTGGGGATCTCAAGTGATGATCAGTATTTGTAGTTGTGGGGATTTATGAGGATATTACTCCGACCCCGTTGTTTATTATCTCTATGGTTCAAATTGCGATTCGAGAGCTGTCTTGCATGGGTGGTAAGCGTGGCTTCATGAGCAATACAGTTACTGACTTGCTAATTCTTAAGCGGTTACGGGTTGATCTTCATCCGGCTCATCCTCGGAATGTCACGGCGGTATCTTGGCAGCCGCTTCCTTCTAGCTGGACTAAGATCAACATGGATGGCTCTTCTCATAGTGCTCCAGGGCAGATGTGCACGGGAGGGGTCTTTCGTGGTTCGGATGGCTCAGTTTCTTTTTGCTTCCACACTAATGAAGGAGTGGGGTTTGCGTTCTTGGCGGAGTTAGCTGCGGTGATTGTGGCATTAGAATGGGCTGCTTCTTTGTCTCTAGACTTTATTTGGCTAGAGGCAGATTCGACTTTTGTTGTCGCTTTGCTTTCCTCTCGAAGTCTTCAGGTACCGTGAATGCTGAAAGGACGTTGGAGGCGGCATCTGAATTTTATTTTGAGTATTCATTTCTGCGTGTCTCATGTGTATAGAGAGGGTAATAGAGTTGCTGATTTGTTAGCCTCTCCTAGTGTTCCTTCCGGATATTGGTTTTCTGTCATTCCTTGTATTTCTATTGATGTTAGGCAGGATTTTTTTGGTCCTGGTTATTTTCGATTTCATTAGAGGGGTACTCTTTTTCCCATATGGTTTTTCTTGTTATAGGTTTTCCATATGGGTTTTAGTGAGGCCCCGGTCCCCAGAGTTATCAAAATGTGATATCCGGGACTCCTAGGTTTGGGTCTTTTTTTCTTTATTTATACAATTCAATTAGAGGTCAGTATTTGTAGTTTTAAGATATAATATGTATTGTGTAAATTTATAAAAATAGACAAAAAAAAAGGTAAAATGGGGAAAAAAAGCAACATATAAGGCTATAGTAGTTTTATGGGCAATTTGGAGTGTAAATGTCTTAAATACCCTTATGACACACTTGTCTCCACATCTCAATCATTGGGTAAGTGTACTTTTTACATTTTTTAATAATTAAACATTAAATGCACTCACACCTAACATATAAAAATAAAAAGATATCGATCCCTACCAATTTCACGTAACGAAAACTGATAATAAATCAAAATCGTTATTCTTTATTTTAAACGATTGGCGTAACGATAACGAAATTAACAAATCGTTATTCTTTGTTTAAAAAAAATCACAACTATAATTAACAAAGAAGCATAACACTAATTAAAATAAAGCCATACCGAAAGTTTTAAAAAATATGAATAACGATTATGAATTGATTAATGAAAGTAATTAAATTGATGTAACGAAAGAATAATTAAATTGATTAACGAAAGTTTAAACATATCGATTAAAAATATGAATAACGATTAAAATAAAGCCATAACACAAATGTCATTATAAATTGATTTAGCGAAAGTTTAAAAATATGAATAACGATTAAAATAAAGCCATAACACAAATGTCACTATGAATTGATTAATGAAAGTTTAAAAAATATGAATAACGATTAAAATAAAGGCATAACACAAATGTCATTATAAATTAATTAAGGCATAACGATAATGTTAAATATGCCATAACAATTCCTAAATATTACCATAACGATTATTAATAATTTGGCAAAATCATACCATTAATTAATAGAATAACGATTATTAAAATCTCAATAACGAATGTTAATGTTCATTGACCGACAATAACAATAGTTTCGTTATTATGATAACGAAAGATGGAGAGAAACATAATAACGAAAGATGGAGAATAACAATAGTTTCGTTATTATCATTAAATATAATAACTATCTGTATTATCATTTAAATATAATAAGAATGTCATAACAATTGATTAAAGATTAATAATAACGACTGTTTAAAAATGCCCATAACGAAGTTTCATTCATGCATTATCGTTATTTTTTAATTAATTATCATTATGTATTATAGGATTTTGATAGTTATAATAATCGTTATGGCCTATTAATTACAATGATTATATCATGATTGTTATAGAAATTAATAATAACAAAATTGTTATAGAAATTATAACGATTAATAATAATCGTTATGGCCAATTAATAATAACTTTGTAAAGAGACTAAAAGTTATTCTTTGTTTTAAAAATAATAATAACTATTATTATTATTATTATTATTATTTTTTGAATAGGCCATAACGAAATTAATAATAACGATTATTATTAATTTTTCTTAAATAAAACTAAAGTTATCGTTATACTTTGTGTGATAATGATTAATTTAATAATATAAGGTATAACGATTATATCATAATTGGTAACGAATTATTTTAACGAAAGTTATCGTTATACTTTGTGTGATAATTATTAATTTAATTATATAAGGCATAACGATTATATTAAAATTTGTAACGATTTAACTTAACGATAGGAATAACATCATAACAATATTTCAAAGAAATATTTTATCCTTTTTGCATGGAAAGTACAAGTGTGTAAGACACTTTTCTGAAAAAGTGGGGGAATATTCAGCTTTTGTGGTCAAATGATTTAAATATAGTACAAATTGCCCAAATAACTCCTATGGTGTTAAAACTTGCTCAACTACCCAAATTTTAAAATTAAATTGTCTAGATAAAAATTTCTCCCATATGTATTTGTAGTTTTTAATTAAGAAAATAATACTCACACTCCAAAAATTAAAAAAAGTTACTCGGTCTGTATAATATTCTTAAAATTAAAAAGATCAATATCTTGTGACAACTTAATTTTGAGCAGACTGAATTGCTAATGCGCAATAATTGAGTGGAGAATATAGGCAAAAATAATAAAGAGATGATGAGATATGACAAAACATATATAGAAGATAAAATATAGTGTGCAAATATAGAGAGATAAAATTAAAGAGGAGGGAAAATGATAAAGTCAAATCCCATCAAACTTTATGGGAAAAGCTTGAATATAATTCAGTAGTGGTGGGAGGAGTTTTCAACTGCAAAAGTTGAAAGCATTGTTGAATATATTCTGGTAATTGTTGTAGTGGCAATACATCATAAACAGCAAGTCAGTATATAACATATATATATATATATACATACATATATATTATTTTGGTCCCCCAACCAACACTCTAAATTACTTTTGTTTATCAAAATCAAATCTTCTTTATATGGCTAGCAAGATACTGCCACTCCCCATAATTACATATTACCATTTCTGCACCATAAAGCACCCACAACCAACAAAATCTCTTCTACCTATTAAACTTTTTTTTTTTTACAATTAAATACATACTGTCGTAGGAAAATTTCCTTTATCAAATATTTATTAAATTTAATAAAAAAATATATTAAAAATTATAAAAATATTGGATACATGATTTTTAGAGTCCTAAATTTATACATTTCATCTTTCAAGTCATGGATTGTTGCATTATCTTGCAGACTATAAATTGACAATTCCTGTATAAATTTATAATAATTAGTCACTTGTTGTGATCCAAGCTTTGGGCGGTCAAACAATCATGGAGCCCCTTTATTTAATTTTGGTCAACAAATAAAATTTAAAATTGTTGTCAATGTTACGATCTTAGTGGTACCTCAACGCAGATTCCATATTGAATGGTCATACACCAAAACCATTCGTTATATCATCAATATATTTTTTTATGGGGATAGCATCAAATAAATTCTTATGCTTACTTTTTGTAAAGTGCATATATGAAAATTCTCCAAATAGTTTTAGTATAAATACGAGATTGAAGTGCGCCACACATGTTCTTCTAAGGTAAATTAAAGACTTACTAAATGTTCTTTATTACAAAAGATTATAATCAAGCGAGATTAAAATTATTGATACTTGTATATTTGACCATTTTTACTAGCAAATTAAAAATTCTAAATGTTTGTACCTAAAAATAATTTAGTGACTCGTTGTTATTTCATTTGAGTGAGCATACATGACGGTATATCTAGCAGCGTAAATAAATTTTTTTCTATAACATATGCCATAGATCCTGCATAAATTCAGTTATATTTTCTTTAGACTCAGTGCTGAAGTAAAGCATCAAATGCTTTTTTTTTAGGATATTCCTTTTTGATGATTTGCTCATATTGCAAAGCAGAAAATTAATTAATTCAACTTAACAACTACTTAAACTGAAAAAAAAAAAAAAAAAACCTATCTACTTCTCTACTTTCGGGAACATGCCATATTAATATAAATTGACAATGAAACCAATTACAAGGTCTTGTAGGTTAACAATATTCTTCGTCTTCATATATAAAAGTGAGTGATCATGGTTCAATCCTTAATTATCTTTCACCAATTAAAAAAAAAAGTATGTAAAACCAATTATATATAAATAGAAAATCACGTGACGATAAAAAGGAAGGAATTTCCACGTCTTATTCCTTAGAAAATGTTAAGTAGCACAATTTTTATTTTATTTTTTGTTGTCAAAGGTAACCCGTAGCTGCTATCGAGGTGCGCACTGGGTAAAAACCTGTCCGGCTGTCCCTATGCTGTGTAATAGCCTGCAAAAGTCTGCAAACCACATAGAGAAGGTTAACCACACTTGGCAAGCCACGTGTGATAGGTGTGAATGTTAACCACACTTGGCAAGCCACGTGTGACAGACTCATACCTAGTGGTGTTGGTGGTGAGATTCGAACTTAAGATCTTTGGCCTCAAAATAACACAACTCCATCACTAGGCTATCCCCTAGGAATGTTAAGTAGCGCAATTTGTTCCAACACAATTGAGGTAAAGGTGTAATATAAATTAAAAAATATTATTAAACGACTAATCTATCCTCATTACATTATTATTTTTAAAAGAATTCAAATTTTAAAATTCTCTCCCCATTAATTTATGTCTCTCTCTCTCTCTATTTAATCATTTATGCATGAATTCCAAAAGTTTAAACAAACGTTTTTTTAGAAAATGAATTAATTTTAATTTCTGGCGATTAATCATTCGATGAACTCTAAACGTTTAATAAAATATTTTTTTTTTTATAAAATGGCAATTAAAATTCTTCAATTCATTTGACCTAATAACATCGGGCCTAATCAAAATATTTTTTTAAAAAACATTTGCTTAACTTATCAAATGTCTACTTAAAAAAAAAATATTTGACATGAAACATCTATTAAATTAAATATAGAAATTTAAATTCATTATTTGATAGTATATTAAGTCTTTAGGCCGGATGTGCTTGGTCTGATCGAGCCTAGAGTTCGCTTCTGTAATGTTTCAAGCTCTTATTGGAGGACGTTGGGGCTAATTCCTATCTTTCAGAATGATAGGGGTTCTCGTATGTCGAATATTTGGATTTTCGTTAAAGAGACTGTCAATGCTTCCATTCTTTTTGCTTCAGATCAGTTTGTAATGGTGCAGATTTTCTTCAATAATTTTAAAGGAATTGTTGTTATTGTTCATGGATCAAATTCTTACGTGAAGCGTAGAGAGTTGTGGATTGCGCTGAGTGCTCTTCAAGGTTGCTTTGTGATTCTGGGAGACTTTAATGCAGTCCGTGGTGCGCATGAACGTCGGGGCAAATCTAAACCTCCCCCTCAAGCATGCATTGACTTTAATAGTTTTATTGGAAATCTGGAGCTCTCTGAGGTGGAGTGTAATGGTTTGTTTTATTCATGGTCGAGTAGGAGATTTTTTCCCCAGGTTACAGAAAGCAAATTGGATCGTGCTCTTGTGTCTGAGGAATTCCGCAATGCTTGGATTGATATTTCGGCGTCTTTGCTTCCCAGGATATGTTCGGACCACTCTCCATTGGTTCTTAATTGTCAGTCTTTCTCAATCTCTGGACCACGTCCCTTTCGATTTTGGAACATGTGGGTTAATCATAACTCATTCATGGAGGTGGTTAGTCAGTCGTGGAACGAAGATATGGCTTGCAAGAGTAAAATTCGGTTGGTGATGCTGAAGATTAAGAGGATGAAATTGGTTCTTAAGGAGTGGAATATCAAGGTGTTTGGAAATTTTAATTCAAAGATTTCAGTAATGGAAGGGCAGCTTGAATCACTTCAAAAGGATATATCATTACATGGTTACACCGATGATTCCTTAGACGCGGAAATTTCTTTGCAAGCAGAGATAAATGGTCTTTTATTAGTGAAATCTTCTCACATGCAACAACAGAGTAGGATCGATTGGCTTAATGATGGTGATAGAAACACCAAATTCTTTCATGATCGTATTAAAGCAAGGCGGGCTAAATCTAATATTGCCGTTAGGGAAATTGAAGGAGAACTGGTTAATGATAAGGAGAGGATTTCTAATCATGTTGCGGGCTATTATGAGCGGCTCTTCTCGAAAAACTGTGTGCATGAGATTGACGAGGCATTAATTCAAAGGCTTGTTCCTAATCTTGTCACAGCTCAGCAAGGTGATACTTTGGTAATGCAACCTTCGTTAGAAGAAGTTAAGGAAGCTGTTTTCTCGCTTGATCCTAATAGTGCAGCAGGTCCGGATGGTTTCACGGGGAAATTTTTTCAAGTGGCATGGGATATTATTGCTACAGACATTTATCGGGCAGTGATTGAATTTTTTCAATATGGCGTTATTCCTTCGGGTTTAAATTCTAGCTTTATTGTTCTTATTCCAAAACAGGCTCGCGCCATTAAAGTGGAGGATTATCGGCCTATTGCTTTGAGCAATTTCTTGTTCAAAATTTTTACAAAAGTTTTGGCTACAAGGTTGAATACAATGGCGGCTCGCATCGTCTCAAAGCAACAGTATGGTTTTATACAAGGAAGACATATTCATGATGCTATTATGTTGGCGGCAGAAGGGGTTAATACATTAAACAGAACGCATGCTGCTCGTAACATGGCTTTGAAGGTTGATATTACAAAAGCTTTTGACACATTAAATTGGAGATTCATGCGTAGTGTGCTCCGAGCTTTCGGGTTTCCTCAAAAGTTTTGTGACTTAATTCAAAATATTCTGATTTCAGCAAGGTTGTCGGTGTTAGTTAATGGATCACCTGTTGGGTATTTTGCTTGCTCTCGCGGAGTCAGACAAGGAGATCCACTTTCTCCTCTTTTATTCGGTATTTCTGAGGAGGTGCTAAGTTATTTTCTTCTTCAAGCGGTGGAAAACAATAGACTTCGGCCTATGTCATATGGTAGAGGAGTCCTTTTTCCAACTCATATTTTATATGCAGATGATGTTTTCATATTTTGTCAAGCTACTAATTCTAATGTCTCGGTGTTGGCTGAAATAATGGAGAAATATGCCTGTTTGTCGGGACAAGTTTGTAGCAAGGTGAAATCCCGTGTGTTTTATGGTAAAGGCGTGCGCCCGTCTGTCCGTTCGGATCTCAAAGCGTTACTGGGTTTTACGGTTGGTTCTTTCCCCACTACTTATTTAGGAGTTCCTATTTTTGAAGGGATTCCTAGGGTCTCTCATATGCAGCCTATTGTCGATCGCATTCTTTCAAAATTTGATAGATGGAATGGTTGCGCTCTCTCCATGGCGGGACGACTTTGTTTGATTAAATCGGTGATCACGAGTTCAGCTATACATTCAATGAAGGTGTATCGTTGGCCTCAATCTTTGGTGCAGAAGCTTGACTCGGCGGCTCGAAATTTTTTATGGAAAGGAGATGTCAACGTTCGTTCATACACTGCAGTGAGTTGGACTCGTACTTGTGCGATGGTTGAAGAAGGGGGGCTCGGAGTGTCTTCTTTTAAAGATATGAATCGAGGATTGCTTATGAAACTAGCATAGGAGCTCATTTCCTCAAATTCTATTGCTATGTGTCTTGGGCGTTCTCGGTTTTTACCGACTCCCAGGAACATTAAACAAGTTTCTCATTCTTCGATTTGGTCGGGTATTCGTGGTCATGTTCAAGAGTTGGTGGCAGACTCGTTTTGCATTGTAGGAGATGGTTCACAGGTTGATTTTTGGCATGATAATTGGCTTGGTTATGTGATTGTGGATAGACTTGGTATCTCTTCACATATTCATGCAAATTTTGAGGATAAAGTTGGCGATTATTTATCTAGTGGAGTTTGGAAATTCACGGCGGCTTTTGCTAACTCTTACCCGAATGTAATGCATGACATTTTGTGTGTTCCAATTGTGTCGGGATCGGATGAGAGATTGTGGTCTAAGTCGTTGCATGGCACAGTTACGGCAAAGCTTGCTCGCATGCATTCTTGTGTGCAGTTCCCAACGGTTAAATGGGGGAGCTGGATATGGAATTCGAGAATTCCTCTTCGGCGTTCTTTGGTCAGCTGGAGACTTCTTCTTTCTCGTCTTCCGACGGCAGATACGCTGCATGGATTTATTGGGCCACAACGATGTGTCATGTGTTGTGGGGCTGAGGAGTCATTAGATCATCTATTCTGGGATTGTTCTGTGGCGAAACTAGTGTGGAGTTGGGTTTTTGATTCTTTTCAGGTTGCTCCTATTCATGCAGCGTCCATTCATGAAGCATTTGTTCGATTTATGTCTTGTTCTTTTAGCTCCCAAATCCTTTTGATGTGGAAGACAGCGGTGGTGCATAGTATTTGGAGCATTTGGACAACAAGAAATAAGGTGATTTATGAAGGAAATCACCCCACTCCTTTGCTTATTATTTCCTCTATTCGTATTGCTTTGCGTGAATTATCTTTTATGCGGGGAAGTCGCGGGTTTATGCGGAATGAGGTTACTGATTTGGTTATTCTTAAGAGGCTTAATGTTGATCCGAGGCCTGCTCCTCCACGATCGATCACACGGGTCCGATGGAACCCGCCTCCAGTTGGTTGGGTCAAGGTGAATACTGATGGCTCGTCTCAGGGCGCACCGGGTATCATGTGTACGGGTGGGGTCTTTCGTTGCCCGAATGGTTCAGTTCTTGGGTGTTTTCATACTTTTGAAGGTGTGGGATTTGCCTTTATTGCTGAGCTTTTGGCAGTTATTGTAGCATTGAAATGGGCTCGTGCGTTGTCTCTTGATTTTATTTGGCTCGAGGCTGATTCTACTTATGTGACTTCTCTCCTTGCTTCCAAGAGTCTTCAGGTTCCTTGGAGCATGAAGGGACGTTGGCGTAGTGTGCTCGATTTTATTAGTACTATTCATTTTACTGTTTCGCACATTTATAGAGAGGGTAACAGAGTTGCTGACCTGTTAGCTTCGGTTAGTGTAGATGCTGGGTTTTGGTTTCATGACGTTCCTTGTATTGTGGATGCTATTCGACAGGATTTATGTAGTCCTGGTTTTTTCCGTTTTCATTAGAGGGGTACTCTTTTTCCCATATGGTTTTTCCCACTTCGGATTTTCCATGTGGGTTTTGACGAGGCTCCGGTCCCCTGAGTTATCAGCATGTGATTTCCGGGATTTTTAGGTTTGTGACGTTTCTTTTCTTTATCTATACATTTCAACAAAAAAAAAATTATAGATAATATTTGGTTTGAGTTTTTAGTCATCTAACTTCCTGAATTGACTTGTTAACAATCTAGTCACTTTGGATTCTTGATTAATAATATGTGTTTCATTATTTTCTAAAAAAAAAAACCCAACTAAATAAACTTGATTTAGAGCTGGATAGATATGCTATAAATCCTAAACTTGAAATATGATACTATTAATCAAATAAAAATTCAAGTGAAAATTTCTTCACAGATTAATTTCAATAAAGTATATTCAAGTTTTATTATATTTAGAGTTTGAAAGATAGATTACGATCACTAAAGTTTTGATTCTTTATATTTTTTTAATTATTTTTAGATAATTTTTTTTATTAAAATTGAAAATACTTCTGCCAAATTTGAAAAAAAAAGCGTTTTGTGTGTTATTTTTTTGGGTTTCATATTTGAAAAATACCAAAACTACCAAATTTCTTAATTAAAAAATGAAAAAAAAAATCTATGTCCAAACTTTTCTTTGTGTATTCAAAGTAAATATTGGGAATTGATGTAGAAAATGGTGGATGAATTTCATTCATATTCATCTTATTTGGAGCTAAAACTACATAGATGATGATAGTGTTGAAAAAATCGAACTCTCGGTTTCTTGCAGAGTTGTGATCGAAGTTGTATCTAAAGTTGAGACAACTTTGTATATGCAGCGGAATTTAGAAACACACAATGGATTGTAAAATTTCACGAGATTATATTTCTATAATCTCGCGAAGTGCCTCAAGGCAAAATATTCACTATATGAATTTGTGAATTACAAAAATACTACAAGCAAACTCTTACTAAACTTAAGACATTTTATCTCTTCCTTCGCAGAAGGTTGTGACTAAAGTTGTCTTAACTAACACTTGTAGAAACCTAATATCTCTCAATGCAGATATGAAAATGTCTCTATGAAAATCGTGTATCTACTCTATACAAATGACTCCTATTTATACAAACTAATTACTTGATCTCTACTCCAAATAACTGCTTTAACTATCCATGATCTCCACTCCTAGATTTTCGACTTTACTCCCTCAACTTCGCAACAACCTTATCTTGACTTGGTCAACCACAACAGATTCCCTAGAATATCTCAACCAATTTTACTTCCTGCACAAAATAAAGAAAGACAAAACAAAATCTATATCCAAAATATAAAACCACACGGTTTCAACAATCTCCCTCTTTTTGTATTTCTTCCCAAAACAACTTCAAGCATGCAACACAATCAAATCATAACAGAACTCCCCCTAAACATGTACTTGAAACACAAGAACAAGTCACAACTAAAACAGATACAATTACTCCCCCTGTCATGCAAACTTCTCAAATCAAAAGTGTCTCCAACACTATTCATTCATAAATATCAACAAAAAGAAGATATTTAAGATCAACAGTCAAATCAGCAGTCATATAAATATCAAAAACATAAAATAAACAGTGTTAAAACACAAGAAACATAAGAAATTGTTTGAGAAATTGTTTTGATAAAACATCAGCATAACTGCAACAGTCTGCAGTCTTCCTTCTTCTTTTCTTCTTCTACTCCTCCTCCTCTTGCTCATCAGTTTCCTTCTCTTCACTTGCTGCTGCCCTTCTTCTGCCTCTGCTACTGCCTTCACCAGTATCTCTCCCTTTTTGGGAAGAAAGAAGGAGCTGAAAGACTTTTCTTTGTTTGGCAAAGATCTCTATTTGGGCAGTGTAGAGCTCAATTTGTTCCTGCAAAACAAATACAGGAATAGAGCAGCGAAGTCCAGGAAATTGTGGAGCAGATTCTGAAAAAGCAGCTTCTTCATCGGGATCGAGACACAATTTTGCTCGCTTTGAGGACCGATTCTTGCTTCATTTGCCTCTTGAAGAGGGAGAAGTCAACACCTTCCTCTTTCCCTTCTTTGACATAGCAGAGGCGATTTCAGGCCCAGCTTCAGTCTCCGTTTTCTCCCGATTTTCCTCAGACACATCAACTTGTGTCTCAGCCTGCCTCTTCTCTGAAGACCCTTCACTATCCTCATCATCTGGTTCAGAGGTAATCTCAATGGGACCTTCTTGAGTCCGGGAGGAACTTCCGGTAAAATGTAAGCGTCGAGACCGGCGAGGTGGAGGAATCCGTTTGGCTTTGACAGATTTTTTCTTTGGAGGAGATTTTATCTTTTCTGAGCCTTCTTCTTGTCGTTCCTGTTCCACTTCCGAAAATGGCACTTCAATGGGTCCTCTGCTATGAGGGTTTCCTTCGTCAGAAGGGAAAAGATGATCGAGGGGTTCCTCGGCAAGCACTGGAGTGTCAAGTGGCTCTTCAGCAAACACAGGAGTGTCAAGGGGTGACATAATTACACCATCAAGAGCTAGAATTATGGCTTGAGATGAAGAAATAGTCGGAGATGAAGCCGGTAATGCAAGCGGTTGCGACTGAATTTCTGAGAAACTAGCCGTTTCTGGAAAAATCTCCATCGGCGCGTTTCCTCTTGAAGGAGATAGAAGGACTTTAGGGCGGAGGATTGGAGTGGAATCTGGCGATAAAAAGTGAAAAGGGTTTTGCAGTTGCGGTGGAGATAGAATTTGTGGCAGTTGAAGGGGAAAAGTAGAGAGATGTCGGAGATAGGCTGAGGCTTCGGGGTCGCTAAGCAATTCCTGAATTTTTCTCAGTTTGTCGGAATCCATGGCGAAGAGGATGAAGGTGAAAGGTTTGCAGAAGACGAAGGGTTTTTGGAATGAGACGAATAGGACGAGAGAATCTAAATGAAAACGACCTTATAAAGTTAATATGGAAGAATATAAATATATCTGGTAGATACTCACTTCCATAAAAATAGGAATCAATATATTAAAGATATAGTCAAAATGGGTATTAAAGATAGAGTAAGATACATTCCCAGATACATTCAACTGACTTTCAAAATTTTCCGTTTTTTTTATATAATTAACCAACTATTGTCAAGAAAATTTTATTATCAGAATACTTTTGTTACATCATAGAAAACTTTTTAAGAAGAGAAACAGATGATGAATAGATGAATAACCAAAAGAATCTTATCAAAACCATTTATCTAAGATCTTTGATCTAGTTATATGATTTTATAAGAACAATCATGGTTTCACCTTAATACAGGCTTTTTCATCCTCGAATCTGTTCAACTTCACAATTAACTATGATATACCAAAAGTGTGACAACAGTTGAGTCAACTGTACTTTTCATATAGAACACAAGCCAAGAGATTTCCTCAAAGTTGAGAATCTCTCATAGCTTAAAGCTTTTGTAAATAAATCAGCTAGTTGATTATCTGTACTAATATACTCTAACTTTAATAGCTTTTTTTCAACTAAATCCCTAATAAAATGATACCTTAAGTGAATGTGCTTGGATTTGGAATGATGAACCGGGTTCTTTGCAAGGTTGATGGCACTTGTATTATCACAGAGCATCACCAAGGGATTGCTTTCCAGGCCATAATCATCCAACATCGACTTCAGCCATAACAAATACGTTGAACAGCTCCCAGCGGCCACATATTCGGACTCGGCTGTGGACAAAGAGATACAGTTTTGTTTTTTGTTGTGCCAAGAGATGAGATTGTTTCCTAAATAGCAACATCTCCACTTGTACTTCGTCTATCATCTATCTCTCCAGCCCAGTCGGCATCACTGTACCCAACAAGATTTGTAGTTGTGTCCTTTGTGAACCATAGTCCCAATTCACATGTGCCGGCCACATACTGAATAATCCTCTTTACCGCCTTAAGGTGTTCCTCCTTGGGACAGGACTGAAATCGAGCACACGCACACATACTGTACATGATATTTGGTCGACTAGCGGTCAGATAAAGGAGACTTCCGATCATTGATCTGTATAAAGTTGGATCAACTGCAGGTCCAACTGCATCCTTTGACAACTTTTCAGTCGTACTCATGGGAGTCCTCATGTGCTTTGCATTCTCCAAACCGAACTTCTTTACAAGATTTTTGGCATATTTTGTCTGTGAGACGAAAACACCATTTTCCTTTTGTTTGACTTGAAGTCCAAGAAAGTTGCTAAGTTCACCGACCATACTCATTTCAAAAGATGTGGACATCGCCTCCACAAATTCCTTCAAAGCCTTCTCACTCGTTGATCCAAATACTATATCGTCGACATATATTTGAGCAATTGTGAGCAATTATTTTTCCTTCTTAAGGAATAAAGTTCTATCAGCATGACCCCTGAAAAATCCAAACTCAAGCAAAAATTCGGTTAACCGACTGTACCAAGCTCTAGGAGCTTGTTTAAGCCCATACAACGCTTTATGTAATTTATACACATGATTTGGATTGGTTGGGTCTTCAAAGCCTTTGGGTTGTTCCACGTAAGCTTCCTCTTCTAGCACACCATTCAAAAATGCTGCCTTAACATCCATTTGATGAAGAGTGATGTTAAGATAATATGCAATGGCAAAAAGTAACCTGATGGACTCTATTCGTGCAACGGGAGCAAAAGTCTCATCATAGTCAATCCCCTCTACTTGAGTGTAACCTTGGGCAACTAAGAGGGCTTTATTTCTAATGACATTTTCAAATTCATCAGTTTTATTTTTAAATATCCATTTAGTTCCTATCACATTTATCCCTGAAGGTCCAGGCACAAGTGTCCAGACTTTGTTTCTAATGAACTCAAGTAGCTCAGCTTGCATGGCACTAATCCAGAACTCATCTTTTAATGCCTCATTTACATTTTTTGGTTCAATCATGGATAAGAAGACAACAACACCAACTTCATTAATTACACAAGACATGCAAACCATCCTTACCATTTCTTTGTAGTTAACAGGAGTTTTACCTCTAGTTCTGACCCCTTCGTGTACATCTCCAATGATTTGATCAATTGGATGATCTTTGCATATCTTACTCGATGGGTCTCTTCTGGTACTTCCCTGAACTACTTCTGGAAATTCTGACTCGTTTAAGTGGGAATTTGATCCAGATCCTTCTGTAGTTGTATCATCATCTGTCTCTGAAGTGGGCTCAACTTCAGTGTTGACTCTTCCTTCTATCTCAGTGGTCTTTCCTGTCCTTCCCTGTATCTCAATTACATCATTAGTATCTTCTTCAGGAGTGTATAAGCTGGCAAAATCATCAAATCTTACATTCACACTTTCCATTACAGTTTTTGTTCTGAGGTTATAGACACGGTAAGCATGACTATTAAGCGAATAACCAATGAACACACCTTTATCGCTTTTGGGATCAAATTTGAACAAATAATCCCTATCATTCAAAATGTAGCAAACACAACCGAAAACATGAAGATATTTTAGGTTCGGTTTTCTACCATTTAGGATTTCATATGACGTCATGGTGGTTCCGGTTCTTAAATTTACACGATTACTTACATAGCATGCAGTGTTTAAAGCTTCAGCCCAAAAACGTTTGGACAACTTCTTAGAATGCAACATGACAGTGGCCATCTCTTGCAGAGTTCTATTCTTCCTTTCGGCCACACCATTTTGCTGGGGTGTTTTAGGAGCAGAATATTCATGATGAATGCCTTCTTTAATGCAAAAATTTAGGAGCTGAAGATTTTCAAACTCCCTTCCATGGTCAGATCTAATTTTTTTAATGCAAGAATGGTAGAAGTTTCTAACCTTGGCATATAATTCTAAGAAAGCATCATAGGTTTCACCTTTGTCATTTAGAAATTTTACCCAAGTGTACCTGGAGAGGTCATCGACAATCACAAATGAATACCGTTTACCTCAAAGGCTTTCTACTTCTGCTGGCCCCATAAGATCCATGTGAAGCAATTCAAAGCAGCTTTTTGTAGCAAAAGGTCTCTCGGAAGTTGTCACAACAGGGTGCGAGACTTTAACTTGCTTTCCTTTTTTACATTCTCCACACAATCTTGGTTTTGAGATGTTCAACTTTGGCACTCCAAGAACAGCATTGAGTCTCTGAAGATTCTCCATGTTGCGAAAATTGGTATGCCCCAATTTTTGATGCCAAAGTTGTACGTCATTTACCTGCGCACCCAAACAACTTTTTCTTTTAGTTTCATAAATATTATTAGAAGATCTTACCCCAGAGATTACATGTTTGCCATCAGTGTCAACCAAAATACAACTTTGCTTATCGAAGATGACAGTGAAGTTGTCATCACAGAGCTGGTTGATACTGATGAGGTTTGCTGTAAGGCCTTGAACGTGTGATACATTAGCCAGCTTTGGAAGACCAGGACTGTTCAAGATACCATGTCCTACAATCTTTCCATTCGTTCCTCCCCCCAAATGTGACTTCGCTACCATTGATCTTTTGGTAGTTGGTCAGATAACATTGAGATCCAGTCATATGGCGAGAACACCCGCTGTCAAAGTACCAAGTTGTCGAATCATCAGATACTGATGCAGTGAAGACAACTTTACAGGTGTCTTTGGAGGCAGCTTTGGATTTCCAGACCAAGTTCTTTGTTTTGTCACCTCTGACTAAAAGGCCTGATTTTGAGGCTTGTGTCCTCAAATGAATCTCCTTTTTATATTCTTGCAGAAATCTATGACAAAAGGGTTTTATGTGTCCGGGGAGAAAACAATAATGACAAATAAATCTCCTACGCTTCTTACTCACTGATGAAGTGGAGTGACCTTTTTGAGCTTTCACAAAGGGTTTTCCACTTGTGGACAGAATTTGAGTAAAGGCAGTTTTTACAGTTTTGTCATAACCTATGCCATGAGAAGTTACCTGAGTGTGTGCAAGAACTTCATCAAGTTTAGAAGTACCTGCGTTGAACTTTTTGAATGTTTCCTTTGCAAGATTGAGTTGAATCCTCATATCATCAATCTCTGCATCTTTTTTTGTCAACATTACTTCCAATTTTGCAAGGGACGTCTTTTGACTAGTGGATTCCTCATTGAGTGACTCAATTTCCTTACACTATTTGATCCACTTAGCATACAGCTCTTTGTAGAGTTCTTGCAACTTTATTACCAACTCCAGAGTTTCTTCCTCAGTAACTTCTTCTTCCTCATCTGCAGTGGTTATTACAGTATTGAAACAGAAAAGAGTTTCATAATAGGACTCATCATACCTGTCAGAAGTTATCTCAACTTCTGTGAGCTTTGAGTTAACCATTTCAGAACATACTGCAGTTAAGGCTGCGTGCTCGGTTGGTTGCTTCATCTGAGATTTCTTCTACAAATATTCCTGAGGTGTCCAGCTCACTGTCGCTAAGAGATAGGAATGTGACAGGCTTTCCAAGTTTTCTAAAAGTGTTGGCACATTCGTTAGCAAAGTGCCCATAGCCTTTGCACTCATAGCATTGGACAGTGGAAAAATCTTTCACTTTCTTTGGTCTAAAGTGATCTGATGCAGCGCGCTTCATGATCTTAGGTTCTTTTCCAGGTGAGTTCATTTTTTTATAAATAACCAAAGGTCCAGACGAGTCATAACGAGGCTTGCGTTGTTCAGTACCTCCCTTCTGTTGTTTTCATCTGTTGGCTCGGATGAGAGTGTTTAGTCTTCTGGTGAGAAGAGCATAATCCAGATTCTTTTCACAGATTTCTTCAAGATCCTCATCCTCTTCTTCATCATAAGTTGAAGTTGACCTTGAAGTTGACCCGGCTGTCAGGGCAATTCCCTTTTTCTTTGATCCACCTTTCTCATTCATTTCCATTTCATAGGTCTTCAGATCATTCATCAGCTTTGTGAAGTACATACTTCCAGTAGTGGATGCCGTGTCAATAGCAACAACTTTCATATCAAAACGTGGGGTTAGAGTTCTCAAAGCTTTAGAGACTAACCTCTTGTTAGTGATCAGATCACCAAGATCAGTGCACTCGTTTGCAATCTCAAGCAATTTGTTGCAATATTCTCCAACAGTTTCATCTTCCCCCATCTTCATGCTCTCAAATTTTGTGGTGAGAATACGATGACGTGATTCTTTAATTCCGACATCTCCTTCGCAATGTTGTTGAAGGATATCCCAAGCTTCTTTGGCCGACTCACAATTTCTTATAAGTTTGAACATCTGAATATCCAAGGAAGATTGAATTGCGTTGAGTGCCTTGTCATTGAAGGTAGCATCTTCGTTTTGTGACCTGGTCCATTCTTCTGGAGGAGTACGTATTGTATCCCCTTCGGCATCTACGGTTTTAGGATGTGTCCATGCCTTTTGAACAACATTCCATGCTCTTGCATCAATGGATTTGATGCATGCTCTCATTCGAATTTTCCAAAAGGAATAGTTCATGCCATCGAGAACAGGAGGTTTGTTGAACAACGGGTTTGTGCAATCCATTGTACTCTCGAAAATAGGATCACCACTTAGTGTGTCAAGTGTTCGCTCTTGATGCCAATTGAAAAAACCGAACTCTCAATTTCTTGCAGAGTTGTGATCAAAGTTGTATCTAAAGTTGAGACAACTTTGTATATGCAGCGGAATTTAGAAACACACAATGGATTGTAAAATTTCACGAGATTATATTTTTATAATCTCGCGAAGTGCCTCAAGGTAAAATATTCACTATATGAATTTGTGAATTACAAAAATACTACAAGCAAACTCTTACTACAAAACTTAAGACACTTTTATCTCTTCCTTCGCAGAAGGTTGTGACTAAAGTTGTCTTAACTAACACTTGTAGAAAACTAATATCTCTCAATGCAGATCTGAAAATGTCTCTATGAAAATCGTGTATCTACTCTATACAAATGACTCCTATTTATACAAACTAATTACTTGATCTCTACTTCAAATAACCGCTTTAACTATCCATGATCTCCACTCCTAGATTTTCGACTTTACTCCCTCAACTTCAGCAACAATCTTATCTTGACTTGGTCAACCACAACAGATTCCCTAGAATATCTCAACCAATTTTACTTCCTGCACAAAATAAAGAAAGACAAAACAAAATCTATATCCAAAATATAAAACCACACGGTTTCAACAAGTGTCATTTTACATTGAATATGTATTAAATTTTACTTTTGTGCGGGAATAATTTGTGCCATTTAGCATCACGAATTCCTTAGTGAGTTTACATAATTGGCAGGTGCTTAGCTACCAAATTTAAACTATCTTAATTTCAACAATATAATTAGGAGGCGTTTACTTTGAATGATAGATTAAATTGACTATGTATGTGATTGCGTATTTAAAGTATTCAAACTTTAAAATTCTTCAATCCATCATAGTATGTGATAGATTAGGCCTAATGAAATTCTCTATCTCACTTTTCTCTATCACATACTATGATGGATTGAAGAATTTTAAAGTTTGAATACTTTAAATACATATTATGACTTAGTATAATTTTATAATTATTATTTAGGGTTCATTCCACCCAATTAGGATTTATATTTATTTTTTAATATTTATTTCTTGGTTTTTAGTTAATATAATTGATTATTCCAAAAGTAAGGTATATAAATTTTAAAAAATTTAATTTTTTGCAATAAATGTTGATTATGATTTGTAATACTATAATAAAATTTAATTTTATAATAAATATTTTTAAAATATTAAATTTTATAGTGGGACACAATAGTAGAACATGAAAAGTGGACTAGAGAATTTTATCTCAAATTAAACTATATTATTTTTATCAATCTAATCTATCTAATTTATGTCCTGATTTTAATTAGGTTAGCTCCACTATTGTTAGAGGTGTTCATATTAAATTCAGATTTTGACATATTGTAAGCGTTAGATATGAGGATGATGTTTTATTTAAAACGTACGTCATGCACAATATCCTTAACTATCTCCATTCCTTCATTTTCTTATTTAAAGAATTAAAGATTTTTTATTTTATTTTAAGAAGCGACATGGTCACTGAAATTAGGCAAAGACTTGCATACGCTCATTGTACATAAATCCTCTTATACCGATCGTAAATCTATGATACTTTTTTATTGTTAGAATTGATAATTTTTAGTGTTTGAACTCGTACTTTTTAAATAAAAAGAACGTAGTTATAATTATAAAAAAATCACTATTTTTTTTTTCCGCAATACTTTTTAGTAAAAACAAATGTGATATTTTTCTACATTAAAAGTGATATTTTTTTTCTTCGTTTGTAAACCTTTACAACTTGTGTATGCAAGATCAGGCTTAAAAATAAAGTTGGTGTGAAAAGATAGGATCATCAATCATAATAAAGATTCCATTGTGTAGAAGTATATTGACTTTCGTAATACATAATATTTAAAATGTACATAAATCTTTTGAAAAAAGTCGATAATAATTAAAAAATTCTAACTTTTGGCATTTCGAATATTTTTTCAAGCTCATAAAAAACAATCTTATGATGATTCCATAAAGACATACGAGTTGACTCTTTGAAACAATTTACTTTCTCCATCTCATAATCATCGTAATCTCCTACTTAATTTGTTGTCAGTCTCAAAATTATAATCAACTTTCTTAATTAATATACATTAAATTTTCATTTTTCTCAATACTTTGATTTTATATTTATTTGAAATTAATTCTCTTTATTTTGAATAATTAAGTAGTGGTATAGTAGCAAAATTTTATGTAATTTTATTTTTCAAGTACATTAAATTTATTTTGTTGATATGTGTAAAAACTGAGGGGACTACCGTTTATCCAAGCACACTCATCCTAGCCTCAATAAATTGAGTTACTAATTGAATGCAAGCATATATATTTACCTTGTGAGATTAAAATTAAATATCAATATTATCTCTCATACAAGGATACGTGAGAATATTTAAAATATTATATTTACATTTTAACAAGAAATATTTATATATGTAAATCCGTAGTCCCGATGGAAATGGCCTAGTGGTGGAGTGAGATTGCTTGGAGACCAAAAGTCACGGGTTCGAATCTCCTCAATACCACAAATCGGGTGTGCGAGTAAAAAAAAATCCGTAATTTGATATATTGCTTGAAAAATCTAAAAATAAATAAATAAATTCTATATATGTGTGTGTATATACATATAGATATTTTATAAAAATATAAAATTTATTTTTAATAGAATTAAATAGGCGTTCAAAAAAGGTTTCAGACCCGCTCGAATTGTTAAACATGCCAGCCTTATGCCTACATAAAAATTTCAAATAAATAATAAGTTAAGCCGAGACCTATCTTTTTTTTTACTCACACACTCAGGTGGTATTGAGGAGATTTGAACTCATAATATTTAGTCTCTAAGAGCATCCACTATGGGGGGTGCTTATATCTATGTGGCAAAATAAGCACCAGGTTCCACCATAGTGGAACACAAGTCAATCTAGCAAAATAAAGAATGAATCCCTTGTGCAAGTACCTGGTTCTTGAATTAAATAGTGGGCCCAAAAATTTTCTCTCTCATCCCTTTTTGCATTTTTGGTGCTTTCTCTCTCCTCCCCTTTTGTATTTTTGATTCTTGAATTAAATAGTGGGGTCCATGAATAGTTAAAAGTGAGGTAGCACCATAGTGGAGAAAATATTGAGTAATTAAAAAAAGAAGTGGTTGATGATGTGACACACATGTGACATCACTATAGGGTAGCACCATAGTAGATGCTCTAAACAACCTCACTCCACCACTATATCATCCTTGTCGGAACAAGCTAAGACCTGTCTTTGGTGAGACATGAGATAGGTGTAGTTCTTTCAAGGTAAAATTGACCAGTCCTCAACTATTTAATCATTTCATTTTATAATATACAATATTATACATATTAATTAGGTGATTATTTAACTATATGTCCCCAGAGTGTATCAACTAACAGGCTAGGAGGCTAAAAGATCCTATACAAGATCCTGAAAACAGCAACTTCACATTCAAACATTAATTGCTTTAACACCTTTGCCATTTTCAACCTCTAGGCACCAACTTGCCAAGTGGGCTACATGAAATAAAGCATGCAGATCACAAATATACATATTTCTATGTCTGTATGTGTGTGACAGACACATGTGTCACAGTGATATTATTATTGGGTGCTTATATTTGGTTGAAATGGGATTCAGGGGATGTTGATATGCTTTTTGGGGACTTTTGTCGAACATCAAACACCAATTTGTTGGAAAAAATTAAATAAAAAATATTATAGGTCGGGCAAATTATTCATTAAAAAACTTAGTAACAAAAGAAAAGGAAAGAAAAGAATCTACACCCCCAAAGAGATCTTCCACTTACAGATTCTTCTGTAGAGGGACCACTGCCTTTGCCCCTTTGAATTTTCAGAGGCCGTAGCAATTGTTCTTGGAAAATGATTTTTGATGACAAATAGAATTCCCTCCATTCAATTATTATTAATATTTTTATTTTATTTTTCCCTCTTGCAAATGGTAAAGAACTCTCTCCTCTTTTAATCTTTAATAATCACGTCTTCCCAAACTCCCTTTTTCGTGATTTGACGTTTTGTCCCTTCTTAGGGTGGGTGGGATGGAGAATTTTTTTTGTTTTTGTTTGTTGATGATGAAGAATGAATTATTAATAGAGAAGTAGTGTAAAATTTATGTAAATAGATGAATGAATAGATTCAAGTTTGAAGGGAAGAGTCAATTTAGGTCTTTAATAACAGAGTTAGGCCTCGTGTTGTGATGTGCTCCAATAGAATCGGAGGGGGAAAAAATATCTTTTTAGTGAATGAGGAATTGTTTGCGTTACAGGTTGAATAAAAGTAGATGAAAAGGTTGCACAAAGCAACAAACAAAGGAGGTGAAAACAAAGGAGCATATCAAATCAAACAACTTTTTGGAGCCCCCCACAGGGCCCAACTCTCTCTCCCTCTCTCATCATTATTAAAACGGGTTGAAGAGGGGAGGGGGGGTTGTGGTCCAGCGTGAATGGGACTGCTCTTCCATGCTCTCATATTCCTAAGCGATGATAAAATGATGTGTGTTGTGTTGCTGCCCTTTCCTTTCCTTCGCTTGTCACATTCCACCTTTACAAATTCAAGTTTCGCCCACCCCCTCTTTTTCCTCCGAATACGTATAAGTGAATGATCCCAGTTTCTCCTTCATGTACAAATCCCAATTATGCAACACACTTTAATCTTTTATCTGAAATCGGAGTTGAGATGATATTTCTATTATGATTAATACGGACTCAACTAAAACATGTTGAATTTAAGAAGATGAATTATGATACCTACATTAGATAGATTGAATTTATAGTGTGGGTGTGTGTGGGGAGCAAACCAATAAGAAGGATGCAAATATAGAGGGAGGAATCTATACTCAACATCTCTCTGTTGTTCCCTTGAAATGCCAAGAGACCCCACACACAATTACACAAACTCAACAGTCTCCCCACCACCAACACCAACACCATACACTATACAGTTGTGTAAGATTAAAATACAAGTAGCTAGCAGCATCAGAGATCAGCTGCCTCTCCAATTCTCCATTCTCCACCTCCACCCCAATAAATAAATAATTCAAAAGCCCAAATCACTGAAAAGCCTCATCTCAACTTCTCATGCCTACTACTACTACTAATTATTTTTATATATTTACCATCACAAAACCAAATTAATACACTCCCTATAACCTATCAATATCTTGATAACAACACCACCATCCACACAACCACAACTATATATTTTTATATATAAATATAAATTAAGCATTAAATAAATTTTATATTTTTGCTCTTTTTGTTCAAACACTAGTACGTCCCCCCGATTTGCGCCATACAATACAATAAAACCGATCACTCTCCCTCCCCATGCCGACGCCCGTCGCCGCCGCCAGGCAATGCCTCACACAGGAGTCGGCGGCCGTCCTAGACGAGGCCGTGGCGGTGGCGCGCCGCCGCGGCCACGCCCAGACGACGTCCCTCCACATGGTATCCTCGCTTCTCTCTCTCCCCACCTCGTCTCTACGAGACGCATGCACCCGCACAAGAAACAATGCTTACTCCACCCGCGTCCAGTTTAAAGCGCTCGAGCTCTCTCTCAGCGTTTCCTTGGACCGGCTTCCATCATCGCAGGCTACCAAAGTTGATGAGCCGCCGGTCTCCAATTCTTTGATGGCTGCCATCAAACGATCGCAGGCTAATCAGCGCCGGCAGCCGGAAAACTTCAGTTTTTACCAGCAGCAGCAGCAGCAATACTCATCGTGCTCGTCGGTGCCTTTGGTGAAAGTGGAGCTGCAGAATTTGATCGTTTCGATTCTTGATGACCCGCTCGTGAGCCGTGTATTCGGGGAGGCGGGTTTCAGGAGCTGCGACATTAAAATGGCGACGCTTCGGCCGGGTAACAGTTTTCATCCGTCGCAGCTGTTCGGTTATAGTTATGCCTCGAGGTACAAGCGGCCGAGCCCGCCTTTGTTTCTCTGCAATCTGAGTGGTGGCGGCGACAACGGCGGCAGCGATGTCGGGAGTAAGAGCTTTAGCTTTCCTTTCATGGGCTGTTTCTCAGGAGATGAGAATGAGAATTCGAATGAGAATTCGAGGAGAATAGGTGAGGTTATGTTAAGGGACAAGAAAAGATGCCCTCTCTTATTGGGAGCTTCTGCCAATGATTCATTGAAGACTTTCTTGGAAACTCTGCAGACCAAAACCACCGGCGTCTTGCCAGATGGGCTCACCGGCCTCTGTGTGGTGTGTCTCAAAGATGATATTTTGAGGTTCTTGAATGGTGATTGCGATGAGGGGACATTGAAATTGAGGTTTGAGGAGGCGGCGGAGGGGGGCGGAGGAGGAGGGGTGCTGCTGAATTTTGGTGATTTGGGTGCATTCGTTGGGGAGGGTGTCGCCGTTGATAGGTTGAGCTTTTTGGTCGGGAATTTGGGTAGGTTGGTTGAGGTTTATGGTGGGAAGTTGTGGTTGATCGGATCGGCGACATCGTACGAGGTTTATTTCAAGATTTTGAACAGGTTTCCCTCCATTGAAGAGGATTGGAAGCTTGGAGTTTTGCCTATAACTTCCATCAAGTTTTCTATGGGAGGCCTAGGCTCGTATCCCAGATCCAGGTCACTTCAATTCCTCTTGATTTTAGTAATCAATTCTTCAAAGTGAACATTTAATATTTATTACTCTCATTCTCACCTAATAATTGTGTTCAGAGACTAGAAAATCTGTCTCTGAGTTATTTTCTTGCTTGAGGTGTGTGTGGTTAATTTCTTCTTGTTTCTGCTTCAATGCAAATTGCACCAGTAATCACTATTATGCAGTGATTACTGTGATTGTTTTCTGCTATAAAAAATTAGGTGAATATTATTTGGACGTATAAAGATTAAAGATACAGATGGTAAAAAACACAAAAATGGGAATCTCATTCAAGTTCTTGATATGAATACACGTAAGTAGTTCTCCTGCCTTGGATCGATAGCTATTGCCACACCTTGTTAAGATTCGGATCCAAAACTAACTTTGTTATCTCTATGTATATATCTAGACGACGATGCTACTTTCTTCTTCCTTTTTCGAAGTGGCTTCTAGGCATGCCAATTGTTGTTATTATCAGAATGGTATGAGGTTAAATAATTTCTTGCTTATGGGGTTTCGTTTAGTATTAAACTTGGCAGTTAAATGGCGTAGTAAGATGGTAATTACTGCAGATTAATTAAGATGTATGACTAGTTTAGTATTTATTCTTCTTATCAATCATTTACTGTGATGAACAATAGTGATAGTGATCTTTTCTTTGAAGCAATTACCACCCCCCCAAGAAGAAAACAGAGAACATAGAGACAATTTAGTACTGCTTTGCTAACAAATGGTGTAACATATTGATTATTTAGTCACAAAATTCTACCAATAGTTAGAGTTTTCACTGACAGAGATAAGGACTAGTTCGGCTCTTACCAAATCATTCCATGTTGCACTCGATCATTACTGCTGAAATTTATTTCTATCTTAGTATCAACTATCAAATGATCAGATGAAATGAAACCAGTGTCTGATTCTTGTTATTACTGTAGTGCTTTGGATTAGCTTAGCTTAGTATCTAAGAAACAATGCAGATGAACCAATTTAGCTCATTCTACTATTTTCTTGCTTTGAAACCTGTACAGCTCTTTTGTTCCGTTGGGCGGGTTCTTCTCGATGCCACCTGAGACGAGAAGTCCCTTGAGCAACACTTGCCAATACGTGGCCCGTTGTCATCTATGCAATGAGAAGTACGAACAAGAAGTAGCCGCGGTGTCAAATGGTGGACTCCATGCTTCAGTAGCAGAGAAGCATCAATCTACTTCCCCTTCTTGGTTGAAGACTGCCGAAGCAGGCCCACAGACTGGTTTGTCTTCCTTAAAGGTGTGTTACTATGAAATATATATATATAGTACTGGTCTACTGGAACATTTATTCAAGTAAATCGATAGCTAGGTGAAAAATGATCTGGATCCAGAGATGGATCACATATCATTGTTCTCCAACAAGTCATAGCAACTTGATTTTCGACATTTTCAGTGCAGGGCACAGATGATAGATTGTTGTTGAATGCAAAGATCATGGGGCTGCAGAAGAAATGGGACAACATCTGCCAGCAACATCACTTTGGTCGAGCATACACTCACCAGCTCAGCAATCAAACACAGCGCATTCTTGGATTTCAAGTATCCCAAGGCAGGAAAGGGAAGACAAGCAATGAATGTAGCGACAACTCCAACCAATCATCAAACGAGCAGGGAAACAAGAATGCATCTTCTTCAAGCTTGTCCACTGATCGACAAAAGAGTTCTTCGTTGAAGGAACTTAGCTCGTGGGACATGCAGTCTAAGGACAACCACCCCAGTGTTGTATCTAAATCTGATGAAGTCCCTCTGGAGTTCAAATCTCCACATCTCGATTCTTTGAGTGCGAGCGTGAATGATGATCGTACATCACCAACTTCGGTTACTTCTGTGACTACTGATTTGGGCTTGGGGATAGTCTCAACTTCCACAACTACAAGCAGAGAAGCAGAGAAACCAGTGGATCATGTTCAGCAATCGTCATTGTGTTTCCACCACGATAATCAGGTGCATTCGGATATTGTTAAAGATCCAAAGTTGCTCTACAAAGCTCTTATCGAAAGAGTTGGCCATCAAGAAGAGGCTGTTAGTTCCATAGTCGAAGCTATAACTCAACGCCACACGAGAGGCAGTGATCAAGGAATCAGCTGCCGCAGAAACATTTGGATCAACGTACGAGGAGCTGATAGATTGAGCAAGAAAAAGCTTGGTTTGGCGCTAGCAGAGATATTGTATAGAAGCAGAGAAAGCCTTATCTACGTGGACCTAAGCTTCCAAGACGAGATCAGCCACGTAGATGCTCTATTCACTTCCCAAATCACAAACAAATATGAGTTGACAATGAGAGGGACTGTTGTGGATTACTTGGTCGAAAAGCTGAGCAAGAAGCCGTGCGTTGTCTTCCTCGATAACATTGACAAGGCCGATCTCGTGGTTCAGAACAGCTTGTTACAGGCAGTGAAGAGTGGTAGATTCACAGATTTTTGTGGACGAGAAGTTAACGTTAGCAACTGTATCTTTCTTGGAGCTACGAGGTTCTTGGAAGGTAACAAAAGCATGCCGTGTGACGACGAGGAAGATGTAGAAAGCGCCAAGGGAAGTTCACTTCAGATAGTGATAAGATTTGATCTCAGCGAGGATCATGATCCCATCACTGAAAACTCCATGAACAAAAGGAAGCTCATTGGTCGGGGCACGATCCCCAACCAATGCAGAAGACGGGAAATGACAAAACGAGCACACAAGGGATCTAACTCCAACTCCTACTTGGACTTGAACCTTCCAGCTGAAGTAAGTGAAATATGCAACGCCATCTGCGTGGAATCGGACTCCGATTCCAGCTCCGAAAATTCGAGGTCATGGCTGGAAGACTTGGACAGGCAAGTTGATCAAACTGTGGTTTTCAAGAAATTGGATTTCGCGGCACTTGGTGAGAAGCTATTCAAGAGGGTGGCGGAGTGTTTGCATGATGCAGTAGGGTCGGAATGCGCGGTGGAGATAGAGGAGAAGGCAATGCAGCAGATTGTTGCAGCAGCATACTTGCATGGAAACAAGATTGTAGAGGATTGGATGGAGCAAGTTCTTAGGCAGGGGTTTGTGGAAGCCATGGGAAAGTTCAGCCTCACCGATCGTTCAATCGTTAGGCTAGTCGTGTGCGACCAGGCGCAACATCAAGGCCTACTACCACCAAGAGTTACACTCAACTAGTTAATTATATTAATTGGAGGGTACATTAATTAGGTAATTCTTGTAATTATATATACACTCCTGTTTCTGATCCTTGATGCAGATGTAATTTTTAGATTAATATTGTGCTTTTACAGTATAATAATAATAATAATAATAATAATAATAATAATAATAATAATAATAATAATAATAATAATAATAATAGATTAATAAGAAAATGGAATTAGTACAAGGTTTATGTCTTCATGTGCTTTAGTTCGTACAAGGTTATTGGCAAGTCATTGTGGATTACATTCCTCATAAAAATAAATAAATAAATAAATAAATAAATAAATAAAATTAATTTATTATTTTATATCAAGCAGAATTATTTTTTCATTTGTGTTATTTTTAATTATTTTATAACACCCCAAATTCAATAATAGAGGCCCAATGATTTTTCTAGAGCCCAAATACTTAAGTTGTATCCATTTTTAATAAAAGGCCCAAATGATGGGCTTTCTAGCCCAATCACGATTTTAATTATTTATGGCCCGATTTTTATTCGATCGAGATGATCAAACACATTAGACGATAGTGCTCGTCGATATGAATCTATAGAACTTGATTTTACTGATATATGAATTAAATTGACCAAGATATGATTTAATTTCTAAATTAAGTCCTAATTTAGAGTTTATTAGGGAGTGGTATAAATACACCCCTTATTTTATTTTAGGTCACTTGTTGGGGATCAAATTAGGAGCAGCCCCCACTCTCTTCCCCTCACCCCTCTCGCCTCCCTTTCCCCCTCCCCACACCGCCGCCGCCACAGCTCCTCTACACCGAAAAATTTTCCGGCGATATTTTTTTTTCACATGCAATATCATTTTTAGATTTTCCTCTTTTCACTCTTTCCATTTCTTCAATTATTTTTGAAAGATTTTGAGGTTTAGGCATCCTATTTTCAGATCTAAGAGTGGGTTAAACACTAACCTTTCAATACCTCATTTCTTTCTTTATTTTTCAATTTTATTTTCGATGTTACTATTTATATTGTGATTTATGGACTGTTTTGGATTATTTACTTTAAAGTATGTTCTTTATTTTATTTTTGGTGTTCTTGAACATTTAAGGAGTTGATTAGTTTATTGATAAAATGAATAAAAAAGGGGTGAAAATGGATTCTTTTGGTGATTGGATTATTGAATCTGTGGTGTGTGCTTGTGTGTGTGTTGGGTGTGTATTTTTTTGTGTGTGTGTTATATTTTATTTTTTTTCTTCAAAGTATCTTCCATCATTTAATTAAATAACTGAGATTAATTTTAGATTTAAATCTTAGCCTAATGGAACAAGTTACCGCCTTGGTAATATATATGGTCATTGGTTCAACACTTGGTTGTAACAATTTGATTTTTAATTAAGAAGTTATTTTTTACACTATGTATTTAAAATTATGGTATAATTTTTGTAGTAATTCGTGTGGCCTAATGGTTAGGTACTCCTTAATTATTGAAGAAGTCTAAGGTCCATTTCATTTTAATGATAGTTTGTTACTTTAATTGATGGATATATTATGATCTTATTTAATTAAAATCTTGTTATTAATTTCGAAATTAATGGATGGATGTATTTATGATCTTATTTAATTAAAAATATGTTATTAATTTTGAAAATGGGGTTTAGTGTAATGGTTTGTGCTCTAGATTAATTCTTAAATGATCTAAGGTTCAAATCTTGATCAATGCATTTTAAGACTCATTTTATTTTTAAAAGCCTTTTATTAACATTTTATGCAAGACAGTTTTGAACTATACATAAATAAAATTTAAGTGTAATTTTTGAAAATGATCCTTAACTTAATGGTTAAGGTTTATAAATTATTATTTCAGGTCTATGGTTCAATCCTCCTTGGAAATAGTTAATTTTTATTTTACTTTAATTAATGCATGCATTACTGTCTTTATTTAACTAAAACCATGCTTGAAAATTTGAAAATGGTATATAGTCTAATGGCTATGTTATGGTTTAATAACCATAGGTCTAAGGTTCAAAACCCTTTTTGAACATTAAATTTATACATTTTATTCCAATATAATTCTGCACTATATTTAAATAAAAGTATGTTGTAAGTTTTGAAAATGGCCTTTGGCCTAATGGTTATATTCTCAATTTTATTATGATAAGTCTAAGGTTTAAAACCTTTAGAATGCATTTTATTTATTTTTATTGCAAGATAATTATGAACTATATTTAACTAAAACTGCTAAACAATTTCGAAAATGAGGTTTAGTTCAATGGTGTGAGTTTAATTTTTATGCTAAAGGGCCAAGGTTCAATCCACTTTGATGTGTTTTATAATCCTCTTTTTACTCAAACATTTATGAATGTACTTAATTAAAGCAGTTTAATTAATGTTATATAAATTTTTCTAGCCTAGTGATTAAGTGCCTACTATTTCACTTATGTTTTGGTCAAGTGTTCAAGCCCTCTTGACTACATAATCATATTATATTTTTTTACCTTATTTTTATTTGGTCTATTTTGCTTAATTTAGATTAAATTCAAAATTAAGTGTATGATATAATAAATCAATATTTTCATATTAATATTCTATGATCCTTTAAATCTTAAATTAAGTTTTATAATTTTCCCCTATGAATTTAAGCCATCTATTTGTATGATCGAGGACTCCGATATATTTTAAGCTAGGATCTCGTTCAGCTTTTAGGTGACGTCAGGGTACGCTCTTACTTTAGGGACTCGTTCTCTAGATCCTTATTTACATTATGGTATATGTTTAGAAGATTAATACATTATTAAGATATAGTTCTTATGTAAAGGTCCTAACCCGAGACTCGTTTAGGATGGCGATTAAGGCGATTCATGTATTTAAGCATAAGGTCCTAATCCGACAGCTGGCTTCGGATGAGAATTTATGAATAAAGCTACAACTAATCTAGCTATAAGGTGGGTTTACTTACTAAAATGCTTTCGAAAATATATTTAAACTTTCGTCCGCCATGAAATTATTTATGCTTATGTTACTCAATGTGGATTGACACGACTCATATGAGAAATTCTGAATATGGCACTCTGGTGCAATTACTTATGAATATGTTATAGTTTATATGTGATCACATTTCTCCACTATGTCTATTGATCGTATGATTTATGACATGTCAAATATGCATTTATGGATATTCTTATTGCAAATTATTGGACGAATGGATGAGTATTCCCACGAAGTATTTTCGGGCACTCAGCCCCACTATTTAAAAATGTTTTCAGGTAATTGATGACGGCAGGTGGTGGACGTGGACTAATGTGGACATTTTGTATGGTTGACCATATTCTAGTTTTTGAAATATTGACTCTATTCAGTTTTGGTCAACAAATATGATTAATTATGCTTCCGCTGTATGTTTATGGATTATTTAAATATTTTATGAACACGTGTGATCATCGTGGCCTTGTTGGCATAATTTGAATGTTTAATATTGGATTTTTGACTAGTCAAGGTTGGACATGTTTTAATTGGTGGTTCGAAAGGTGTGATTTTAAAATGATAGGTTGGTTGAAAAGTCTTATCTTATGTGATTGGTTGTTAAATGGTAAACGCCTATGAGCGTGGAATTTATTAATATTTTAAACGAAGTGCTGTCCGAATTTTTATAATTTGAGAAAATGATTTATGTTAGTTTGCGAAAATTTTATTATGAGTTTCTTCCCTCGTGTGTGCTCCCATTAGCGCACTGGGCCTCCAGGATCGGGGCGCTACATATGGTATTAGAGCGGGTCTACGAATCTGTAGGCCTGCAGAGTGATTTTGAAATGTTTTGAAATATTATTTACAAAAAAAAAATTAAAAAAATTATTACTTACCTATGGTCCCATGTCCACGCCACGCCTCGCCCAATCAGGTACAAATTTTATGAGAATAAATCTTTGTTGAGCAAAATATATTTTAGGCAAACGTATATTATGTTTGAGAAATTATGATAAAGAAAATGCTTGATTACAAGGTATTTCAAGTCTAAGTTATTGGAAATCTATTGATTTTCCTTATTATGAAAATATTTTATCCAAATACTTATGATATGATCCCACCATAGGATGAACCTAGATGGACTTAGGCATAATTAAATTACCTGTAAGTTTTCACTTGCTTAGTGAACTATGTTGGACTATTTATGCGGCATACAATATATTTTAAGAACTTTAGCTATAACTAAGAATCGGATAACCCTTACTATATTCATACGATCGAGATAATTCGACGAGCTAGAGGAAGACACCAGTGAAGATGCTCTTACAAGATGAAAATTTCAACTTGAGCTACAGACGACCTTACTCTATTATATCGATAGTTAATTACATGGTATGAGTACTTTGATTAGATCCAAGTACGTTGTAAACTAGATGAACTATGCACCTCCTAATGATAAGTATTGACCTAGTATGCGACACTTGATGTATGGACAACTATGATGACGCCGCGTGCGATATATGGACAGTTGCACATAAGTTGCGATGCAATTTCTTACGATTATGAAATTTTATTTTTATGAGGTACCAATTGAGAACTATACGCAGTCTCACTATATTTTACGGACTAATTATATTTTGTCAGGACGTGCGCGTAATGCATTTACCCACTAAGTATCCCGGATTGAATTTAGAAACGACTAAGATAGGAGTTTCATGGTACTTATGAAATACGAAAGAGTTATTCTCTCCAGGCGCGAATAAAGAAGAATGAGTTCAACTCTACATGATGTTGATTAGAATCGATCTTGACGAATGCAATGCTTCATGATATACGTTAGGTGCTAAGAACTACGTTAAATAACTATAAACTCAAAATAATATGTCAGTAGAATGAAACTCAACCAGCATAATATGAATTGAACATGTAATGAGACGTTATAAGCTAGATCAACAAATGATTTCAATGATACGACCGTTAATTGTCCACAATCATGGTGAACCTGAAGAAGAAGAAGAAGAAGAAGAAGAAGATATGTCATTCAGAAGTATGTAGTACGATATGTGTTGGGATATATTTAATTTTCGATGATAGTTATCTTAAGGAGAAGGTGCACGTGATATAATTAATTAAATGCTTTGATGTTACCCTAAGAATGGATTGACTTAAAGATAATCGTGAAGTAATATGATGTTGCGAGAATGAAATAATGCTCCAAACACTGAAGGAAGAAGATTTCACTTTTTACGAATCAAAATAAGTGCTATGGTACTCAATATATTATCTATGAAGGTAATGAAGACGATTAAGAAGAAAGAATATCAAGTTTTGATAGCAAGTTTGACAGGCGACATGACGAATGGAAGAGTTAATCATCGAAGTAGTATTACAATGGAACAATAAGGTTGAAATAATCAATATGATGGAGATTATGGGGAGTTTACATCGACAAATGAGTATTTCTCCACAAGCTCGCAAATAATTTTGTTCATCGAAAGAAAGAGAATATGACAATGGCTAATACGAATGAAAAGAGAAAAAATATTGAAGGTTTTGTATCCACAAAATACAAATAAGAAAAAGTATATTTCATTCATAAGGAATAATGGTGAGTTGGAATTGAAAACGTTACAAATAAGTTCATATTCGAGAAAACTACAAGTGAACGATATAAGTTGCCTTACGCTAGATTTTGACTTTCATAGCAAGAAGACCTTCATGTGCTGCAAAGGAAGGATTTCGATATTATTTTAGGAACAACCTAGAAAGGGTTATCCATCCAATGATTAAGTGATATGGTAAAAATATCATGTTTCTAAATCTAGAAGAATAAGAGTTACACTTCATGAAGTACAAGATAAGTACAACAATGCTAGTACGAACAACCAAGAAGACTTTGGAGATGACTATGAAGACAGAATCCTAAGTATTCTTAGTGAGCTTAGGAAAGAGGAAGGCTGGTAATGTATGATAATTGATGTACGGTCGTAAGCAAGTCTAAGGATGTAATTTTGAAGATTTCTCCAGAATGTCCCCCAAATTAAAGAATGGATTACACTATAGATCTTACACCGATAATCACGTTCGTGCCAAAGGCACTATAAAGTGTGACGTCAAAGTGATCACAAGAATAGAAGTACGACTATAAAAATTCCTAGACTAAAGATTTATAAGATCAAGTATATTTCCGAAACTGCATCGATATTGTATGTTATGAAAACTGTTAGATTTCTCCGAATGTTATTGACGACCAAGAGTTGAACATGTTAACAAGTAAAGGTAAACAACGACTATCTAGGATCGGTGATCTGCTCAACTAGTTAGAATGGTAAGCGTTTTATCAAGGATTATCTTGAGATCCAGATGCTAATAGTTATACTCATGAGGAGAATGCACACAAGACCATTTACAGATTCGTTATAGCCGTTATGAGTTTGTAGTAATGTATTTTGATTTGAGCAAAGCTCCTGTAGTATTTATGGGCTCCAGGAACTAATGGTTTAACTCGTGTAAGATAATTTTATCTATGTATTTATGGACGATATTATAGATTATGTTAGAAATAACCAACAACTTAGTAAACGTATAAGGACAATGTTGGAAACTTTTTGAAGGAAGAGACTATATGATAAGTTGACAAGTGAGTGGTTTACCTTGATGGAGATAGATTTCACGGTCATATAGTAATTACCTAATGGATCAAGATGGATTCATCTATGGTAGAAAAAAAAGGATTTGGTGGTGAGGAATAATTAATCAAAGTGAATGAGATGATTAGTATTTTAAGTGTATCCGTGTTATAAATATAATTCATTGAAGAATTCTCCATAGCAACCATGATTTTGCTATTAAAGATCAGTAAAGGTTTCACTAGATAAAAGGGTATGAAGAGATTATTTAAGAGCTCAAAAGGAGGTTAGTCACCACCTGAATGTGGACTATGTTAGAAGGATACAAAGGAATAGTCATCTACAGTAATGTTTCAAAACTAAGATTTTGATATGCGTTCGTGTTAGTGTTAGTGAAAATGATAAGTGATTGCAACTACATCCAGCAATCGAGATCACATGAGACCAAAATATGATATAGAGTTTGATGTCGTAGTTTACACATTAAGAATTCAGATGCTTGACCTCCACGACAATATGCACAAGATCTACGCTGATAGAATAGGTTTAAATTATTTACACAAAAAAAAGGAGTTCTACATGATGTAGAAGAACGATTGAAGTTAGTGAGGACTACGATCACATTATCATATGCCACATAGCAAAGATGGATATTGTAGCAAGCGCTTAAAGTCAAAAGACCCAAGAAACGTCTAATTGCATAATAACTTGATAAGGATAACTGCTCAAGGATATTATGGGATTGAAGATCGAAGTGGTAGTAGCACCAAGCAAAATGAAAGTAAGAACGATGAGAAATATGAGAGCTAGTTTACGAAGTCGAATCATAAAGGCTCAACCATAAGAAGCTTAGAAGACTTCATAAATTCTAAAGTTGAAATAAGGACACATTTTGATGAGCTTTATTATTGGATTAACCAAGATGATCTGTGTAGATCACGCAGTACGGATAATTATGGATAAACAGAATGAGTCAGCACACATTTTCAAGGCACATATTGAAAAAATTGTAAGATTATTATAGATTCATATTATTGATAGCAATATACCCTGCTACGGGTCCCACGTAGGTTCAAGAAGAAAGTTACGAGATGTTATGAATAATGAATCGATCTTAGTATGATATAGCCGATAGAGGTTTAACGGATAAACGATGACAGTAATTGAAGTTAAACCAATTGAAGGGACTATTATACGACCGGGATTAACATAATCATCTTGACTCAAGTTAGGAGAGAAATCAATGAGAGAATCTACACCCTAATGCTCTTCTCATAATCTTATCCTCTATCTTTGTGATTGGTGGTGTTGTTAGTTAATTTTACTTGCTTTATTTGATAGTTTAGACAAACCCTCCAACCCTAGTTAGAATGTTTAGGTGTGTGTTTAAATTCATGTGCTTGTTGACAATTATAGCATAGAAAGATAATCGCCCACACGAAACTTTTCTCGAGAGACACGACCCGAGTTAGCTCACCGCCCTATAATCGACCCCATTCTCTTACGGGTCCGGATCGAAGTAGTTTGCATAGTGCGATTCGGCATACAGAAAGATATAAATAACTGTAAATAACTAATTACAAGATTAATCACATTTAATATTTATATGTAGGTAGTTGATCTCTTACTTGATTCTCTCTTTCTAGAAGCTCTGGTGACAATTTTTGCACTTTCTGGATGTAAGTCTAGCTCTTTGGTGTCTGCAAATTCAATAGATGGCTGATAAAATAGTTTCCATGATACAATTGAGGAGAATATGGAGGAATTTTAAGTACTAAGCGAGAAAACATTACCAAATCTATACCTTTTTAATTGATTTAAGTATGTTCGCAATTGCCTCTGGAAAAGATGTTCAACAATAATGGTGTTCTGTAAAAATGAATAAAATCAATGAGAAATGATAAATCACCAAATTGAAAAGCCACTAACTAGGAAAATTTGATTTATTAAAAAAGTGAGTAAAATAAATAATGTTATAGATAATTATCTATAAACAATCATTTTCATGAAGATCATGGAGATGCATTGGTTAGCAACACATCATTTATAAACTCACGAATTTGCAAATTAAAGGAAATAAATTTCAAATATTTTCAACAACAAATAGATTTAGAATAGTAAGCAGGGCCTTGAAATATAACAGATAATTAACATGCTACAACAGGTGAACAGAAGTATAGTAGATGAATTAACATGCTAACAACTAGGATTAACAGATAATTAACAGGCTGCAACAGGTTAACAGAATTATAGTAGAGGAATTAATATGCTAACAACTAGGATTAACAGATAATTTAGAACAGAGATGTAGGTGATAAACCCTTATTTTTCAATGGTTTTCATGCATTTTGAAGTCTATTTGGATAGTAGTTGATGACCATTGCATGTATGAATTAACAAGTTTCGCATAGTTGTCCATATTTTGTGCAGTGTCATATTTTTGCTCTTTTTGAAGGGATTTAGTGTCAAATATTGTATGAGATGAATTTGAGCTTGAAAAGTGCCTAAAAAGATAGAGGATTGAGTGAGGAGCACGTTGCAACTTGAATCGGATCAATCGGATGAGAAACAAGTGAGAACTGAGCAAAACAGTGAAGAGTGTCAGCGGCAGATTTTCGCGCACGAACCGTGCGGAAAGACATCCTTCGCGAACGGCCTGTGCACATCTAGGCAAAACTCGATCAGATTGTGGTGCACGGATCGTGCGCTAGAACCACCTTAGTGCATGGCCCGTGCGCCGTGAGGCGGTTTGAGGTGGATTTTTCTCTCTTTCCTTATTCGACTCCAACACCCATCCAAACTCGGTCCAACTATTTAAGGCTTCTTTGAGCACAAAAATTACATAACTTTTATGCTATAGAGAGAGCAGAGAACATCTTGGTGAAGACAGAGAAGAGACCATCGAGAGATTGAAGAAGCACATCATAGACTAAGTTTATTTTATACTTTATTCAATTAGAACTATCATGTTGAATGCTTTTGTTTATTTATTTCCTTTGGATTTTGAATATAACATGAGTAGCTAAATTCTTTGAGATCCTAGGGTTGTTGAATGTTGATGGATTTATGATTTGACGTAATTTATTGTTCTATTCTATATCTTGTTTATGGATATTTGTTTATTGTTGTCTTGTGTGGATGAATTGATCAGCATTTACACATGTGTAGTTAATTTGTTATTCACTTGAGAGAGGTTAATAGATTAACGAATTAGGATTGCATAACACGAGTCTGCTACATCGAGAGATTGGTAGGTGTCGTGAGGAGAATAAATCTGAGGTACTAATTGGGGTTAGATAATAATTCGAGATCGAGAGATAAGAATTAGAATCTAATCTACGTCTAGAACTTACTCGAGAGAGAGGGCCTAGATAATTTAGTGATTCTCCTACAAGATTTAGAATTAAATTGGTTTAATAAATTCTCTGAAAGTCGGGAAATCCATTTAGCAGCAACACCCTAGGATCCGTTTCTTCATTTGTTTATCTAATTTTCTGTGCTTGATTTTATTTATTTATTTTGCAGCATTTAGTTAAGTAAAATCAATCCTTTAAATCAGTTCTCTAGATAAAGAGGACAACAAAATTGGGTACTTAGTCGGGTTGCATAGTCAGTCTCTGTGTATATGACCTTGTTCACCATTATTTTGCTATAAATTACCTCGTGCACTTGCGAGTAGTATTTTAGGTGAAATAAAATACCGATTAAGTTTTTGGCGCCGTTGCCGGTGACTGGTGTTATTGACGGCTAATATTTGATTTATTTGTTGAGCTTTAATTTAGAGTGTATTTTATTTTATTTTTATTTTTTTTAATTTTTATCTATTTAGTTTAATTCTCTCTGCTGTGTTTTGGTTTTCTCTGGTGTTTGGCAGACAGTGCATGAATTTGAGGTCTAGAGGTGCAACTGACTTAGTACCACTAGACCCTGAGATCGAGACTTCTGTAAGACACAGGAATGCGGAAAGAATCAGAGTTGAGAGGATGGCAGCTACAAGGGAAGAAGAGATGGCTGCTATGTGCCAAGAGATGGAGGTATTAAAGGCATTGCTACAACAACAACAGCAACAAGTACCACCTGCTGCCTCACCACCAATCCGACAGGCTTTGGAGCCTGAAGCCACTGGACATTATGGAGGACTGAAGATGCCGGCTATTGCAGCAAACAACTTCAAGCTCAAGTCAGCTCTAATTTTAATGGTTCAACAGAACGAATTTGGTGGTGGAGCATTGGAAGACCCACATGTGCATCTGGCGCATTTTCTGGAAGTATGTGGGACAATAAAGATGAACGGAGTCAGAGACGATGCCATCAGACTTCACTTATTCTCATTCTCACTACGAGATAAAGTGAAGTTGCGGTATCAGTCATTAGATGCGGACACAGCTACAACTTGGGAGGAACTGTGCAAGAAATTCCTCGCCAAATACTGTCCACCAAGTAAGACTCTAAGGATGAAGAATGAGATCACATAGTTTTGGCAGTTCGACCAAGAAGCTTTATATGATGCTTGGGAAAGGTTCAGAGATCTCATCAGAAAGTGCCCTCGACATAGGTTCGGAGCAGACCAGCAGGTGTGCTATTTTTATAATGGTCTGATGGAGCACACCAGAGACCGGATTGATGCAGCTGCAAGAAGAGCTCTGTTGGAGTTGTCTGCAGATGAAGCCATGGATTTGTTGGAGAGAATGGCTGCAAATAGTGCTCAGTGGCCATTTCAGAGGAACTCAGTTAGAAGGGTGGCCGAGATTTCATCTTCTAATGATCTGAAAGAGTTAACGGCTCAAATGTCGACTATGGCCAAGGCCATTACTTTTCTAACCAAGAATAATTTAGCCCCAGTGGGAAATACGTCGGAGCAAGTAGCAGTAGTTCATGATGAGACAGCTGATGTGAACTATATGCAAGGTCGAGGTTACAACAACTATCGACAAAATCAAGGAGGAAATCCATACACTCAGTTTGGGCAGAGGAACAACGATAAGATGATCTATGGAAATCCAAACAACTTTCAGCAGACACCCCCTGGGTTCTCCACCACCAATGGAGTCATCAATGAAGGGAAGAAGCCGGATTTGGAAGACATTCTGGGATCCTTTATGACTGCTACCAAACAGAGGATGGATGTCGAAGCTGCGAAGGTAGACAATCTGACAATAGCCTTCAGCAAGTTCACTGTCAACACGGGGGTGCAGCTCAAGTCTATGAAAACTCAGATTGGCCAGTTGGCTAAGATTGTTGGAAGCCAACATCAAAAATGCCAATACCCGAGTAATACAGAGGTAAATCCGAAGGAGCAGTGCAATGCAATCCATGTGTGTCGTGGCATAGATGAAGCGGGTGAGCAAAAGACTGCAGCTGTTGCTGAAGAGGCGTCTGAGCCTAAATATGTGCCCCGCCTCCATATGTTCCTCCATTGCCGTTTCCTCAATAACTGAAGAAGCAAGAGAAGGAGACTCAATTTGCCAAATTTCTCGAGATCTTCAAGAAGTTGTCAACTAATATCCCATTTTTGGAAGCTCTTGAGAAGATACCTAAGTATGCTCAATTTATGAAGAGGATTTTGGCTAAGAAGAAGAAGATCGAAGAAGGGGAACGAGTGCATTTGACAGAAGAGTGCAGTGCAGTGATACAAAAATCAGCACCGATGAAGCTGAAGGATCCGGGAAGCTTTTCTATCCCTTGCACCATTAGAAGCTCTCACTGTAGTAAGGTGCTTTGTGATTTGGGAGCTAGCATTAATCTGATGCCTCTGTCTGTATATCAGCAGCTGGGATTGGGTCCGTTGAAGCCAACAGCTGTAACTCTGTAGCTGGCTGACCGGTCTCTGAGATCCCCAAGGTGAATTGTTGAAGATGTGCTGGTGAAGGTTGGAAAATTTATTTTTCCAACGGATTTTATTGTGCTTGACATGGAGGTAGATCACCGAGTTCCTCTGATTTTTGGAAGGCCGTTTCTTGCCATGGTGGGCACGGTTGTTGATGTGAAGAAAGGGACTCTACTATTGCAAGTGGAAGATGAAAGTGAAATTTTCACTGTTTATCGACCGCTTGAAAACTCGGCTCATGCGGAGGTAAAGATGTTGGAAGTGGTGAAATCTCTTAAAGAATTTGATGGACCTCCTATGCCTAAGCCCAATAGGCCGCTCCAAGCTCGAGAAGATGAGAGAATCAAATCCAAGAACAAAGATGGAGTACATTAGGGGCGAGCCATCTCAATTTCCCCGACGGAGATGATGAGACGAGGTTTGGTGTGGCGTCGGGCTGCACCAAATCCTCCATAGTTAATCTTCAACAGTATGTCGAGCTCGAGACAGTAAACCAAGCGTTGATTGGGAAGCAACCCAATTTTTAGGTACTCTTTCTTTTTTATTTTCGTTGTTTATTTTATTTTGTACTTCTCTTCTTTAATTTTCGTGCAGGTTAAAAAAAATAATAGGACCTTCAGTTTCCTTAGCCTCCACCTCGGTGAGTTCATCTTCAGGATACTTCACTTTTTTTGTTAATAAATAGAGTGTCATTTGCTAGGTAGTATAAAGGAGTGATAGATACCTATGACACTCTAATATTGTGTTTACTTGCAAAATCAAAGACTATGATTATGTAAAGATCCGACATGCGTTAACCATTTATTTGTGATTAAGGTGTGATATATAATACCATATATAATCATTAACAATCTCATATTATAAAATATCCTTACAAATATTAATTAAAATTATATTGTAGAATGCCCACATAATATACGGTAACTAATCAAGGGATGTTTTAGGAATTGAAATTTTAATACATCTAACTAAACAATATATTATTTAATACATATATGATACATATATTTAAATACACCAAAATAAACATAATATGATATCTTATTCAGTAAAGACATCCCAAATAAATATATTCAACTTTATCCCATATTACTTAGCAAACGAGTCTTGTATACTAGTACTATAATGGAAAAAGTGAAATATTTATTTAGCCATTTTACCATTATAATTTTGCTTGCACTTACAATGCGCTCTATAGTGCAGCTAAAGTTTTGCGAGTGGATTAGAGCAGGATGGATGAAATCCTTTGCTAAACAATCGTGCTACATAGTCTCTGCAATAAGATCAATTTTTTTTAATATATATATATATATATTTTATTTTTTATTTCTTATGTTGTTGTTCAATATACATAATTAGAATTTATAATTACTTTTTAGTATTTAATTTTTAATTAATCAATTATTAACTAAAAATTAAAGTACAAATTAAATAATAGAAAATAATTAGAAATCATAATTGGGCAGAGTAGACAAACCCTAATTAATACGTGTAAAATTAAACTAAAACATAAGAAATTGAAATTGAATAATTTTTTAAAAATAAAAATAGCTTATATATCAACCATTCATCATGAGAGAATGTGTTATTGAACTTGAAATTGGATCCTTCCTAGTCGTTGGATCACTTAAATTTTTTTAGCTAATTCCATACCATTGATCCAAATTAGAAGATCAGAATAGCTCACTGTATCCTCTAATGTGATTGTGCTGCGAGCTAGACGTTCTTATGAATTCCGAGTTCTTGAAATTAAAAAAACTAATTTCATTAACTAATTAGATTAATCATTTGTAAAGTTGTAAAAGTGTTGGAAGTTCGTCAGTGCTTATACTAGTGTTAACGGTAAATTCCACAGTATGGTGGGTATATTACATCCACCTTATTATGCGCAACCTTCTTTTGCTATTTTTAAGGTCGATAAAAAAATTGGTATCTGAAACTTTTAATATTTACGAAAGTGTAATGTTAAAGACAAATTATGCCGAAATTTTTAATCGTTGCCGAATTTTTTTATCAAAATTTTTATTGCTAGACAAAGTAAAAAAATAGAGTACAAATAATCAAAATTAGTGGGTTCGGAAATATGTGTAAATCATTGAATGTGGGAATTTAATACACCTACCATACTATCAAATTTATAAGTGTTTAACCTATGACTGTGAGGGTGTGGGTGTCATATATAGTTACATATACTCAAATCAATTCAGAGTTAGAATCTAATCAATCATTGAAATCTTAAACATGTCATTGAATTACTAAATTGACTTTAATTATACAATAAATCCACTTAGCAGTTTTTCAAATGAGCACACAATATAATATTGTTTGTGTGATAATAGGTGTTTGTAGCTAAAATTGTGTTTTATTTTTAATTTTGTACTCCCCATCTCATAATTATAGTCCCCATCTCATAATTATAGTTTTATTTATTTTTTGTATGTTCCAAAATTATAATTTATTTTCTTTATTAGATTCGCAAAATAAAAAAAAAGTTTTCCTTAATATACTATTCTTTGATATTCATTGAAATTAATAATCTTTTTATTTAATTTGGAATCATTATAAATGTGTATTATAGGAAAATTCAAAGTAATTTTATTTTCAAGCACATTAAATATATATATTTTTAATCTGGGTAAAAATAAAATGAAGACTATCATTATGAGATGAAAATAGTATTTAAAATATACATATAATTAGTCAACAACAATAGTAATGGAACAATAGACGCAAGTCGCGAAACATAATTGTAATAAAGAAATTTGATTGTAGTTTTTTCTAACATATATAATGATATAATTAATGGGGGAATGCTTTTTAATAACTTGAAACACAATTTTCACATGAGATTCTCTACATTATTTTGATGACCATCTACCGATAATTGATTATTAGTCGATCAAACAAAGAATAAAGTATTAGAAAAATCAGATTATATAAATAATAACTTCTGCCACTACTTAAATTAGAGGAATTGAAAACGTGGGTGGGATTTGAATATATACGATCAAAAGTGGAATGACGCGTAAACGTGTGTAATGAATAAAAAACTATTGGGTATAATGTTCTCCATTTCAAAGCGTGTACCATATATACATGGGAATATGGGATGAAAAATTTTATATGTATCACGTAGGCGGATGGAAAGGGGGTCTAGGGGCCCCATCCCCTCCCAAATTTTTTTTTAGTTAAATTCTATTTTTACCCTCTAATTTTATTTTATTTTTTAATTTAAGGTTCTTTTGTTAGATTTGATATATTTTGAAAAATATATGATATTAGTTTATATATAATTGAGCTTGAGAAATTGGACCTCACTCAAATATATAAATAAATATTGGAACAAAATTAAATACACACAAATCAAAATAAATTAAACAAATCATCTCCAATCAAAACAAATTAAACAAAGTAGGGTTGAATTAGCAATTCGACTTTTATGAATTAGATTACATATTTATTAAATTTATATTAATTTCAATTTAATAATGAATCATGATTGAATTGCATTATTTATTTATTTTAGTTTTTTATTTGAAATTATTGATCTATATTATTCATATTTTTTTTTACAACCAAAACTCATATTTTATTAAGAAGCACAAGAACATGAACTATCGAGAAGGTCTACCACAAAAGACGGATGCTCAACCCAACAATAAGGACTTGAAAAATCACGAACAACCCTAGCTAAACTATGTGCCACACAATTAGCACTTCGACGAACCAAACTAAGAGAAAAGTTATTTGAATCCGTAAAAAATTCCCGAAAATTAGAAATAATCGAACCAAATTTTCATAATTTATTTTATAAATTATATATTGTGAAGTTTTCATTTTATTAATTCACCACCTAGATTATAATTTCTATCTTAAATGATTAGTATGAATGAATTATTATTCGAAATTTTATTGTTGGTCATAACCAATTAAATTTCAATTAACGAATTAGTTTATATTAGAAAAGAATCAATTCAAATTTTAATTATTCATGTTATTATTTTCAGTTATTTATTTTAATGAAAACAACTTTCTTTTCTATTTAATTTGGGGAAGGGAAAGAAAGACGAAAGTGTAAATTGAACCTAAAATGACATCGTTTCACTAGAAAAATAATGAATAAATGAAATGGTGTCATTTCACAAATATATCTATGGTAAAAAGTAATTAAATGCATAATTATTCACAATCGTCTCATTTTTAATGTTCTTTCTTAACGGCACGAATAAATAGGAAGTATGAACAGTTTCCGTTTCGCCTCATTAAAGAAAATTTTCTGGATCCGCTCTATCAATCAAATAAGAATAAGGATAAGATGTCAGGTCCACATAACACATGTCAAATTATGAAAAAAAATGTATGCAGTGTATGTTCACATGTTATAGAATTCTTCATCCCATTTATATGTGGTGCACACTTTGCAACAATAAGATCTAGCTATAGACCTACGCCTCCAGCATCCCCAGACTCAATCCAGTATGTTCACTAAGAGCATCCATAATGGTGCTTTCCCATTTCTAGAAATCTATGTGCCACATCACTACCACATCAACATCTTTCTTTCCTATTTTTTTCACTCCAACAATACTCATTCAAAGTTAATTATTCATGATTTCAATGCAAATGAAAGAGGAGAGAGAAAACAATAAAAAAGAGAGAGACAATGTGGTTGTGTGTATGTGTGAGTCCTATTTTTTCACTTTTTGGAGATAGCAAAATTGCTATTTCCCTCTCTTCATTTTTCTTCCAACTTCCTCACCTCTCTCCTCCACCTCACCAACTCTCTCAAAACTTTCTATCACTGTGGATACTCTTAAAAGGTATCCTCTTATTTGGCTAAGTCGATCCTGAGTTCCACACACTGCGCATCGCCACAAATCTGTCGACACGTGGAAGCTGGTCGATAATTATGAACAGTATCCGACTCGATTCACAACTCGGGCCTCAAGCTGTGTCGACCTACCCAGACTCGGTCAAGGACGAGTTGGCCCTGTCAACATCATGACTGTTCTGGCAGCTTTTCTAAGGAGTTGCAGCTCAGAATTTTCGGTTCTCATTGTTGCATCGACAGGATTATCGTCTTCATTTTCTCGGCTGAAAATTGTACATCTATTCGAGCTGGAAATCGTTTTCAGAATCCCCTTTTTAACTCATTTTATGAGTTATCATCCGTTATTTTTGGAATGCTCTTTGCTTCCGATTTCATTTATATTGTAGGCAATGTATGTCTACGTTTCGATGTGACTATTTACCAGGCTGTTTTCATCTCCGTTTTTTTTTTCTGTTTGATTATGTTGAATGCATCTCAACCTTTATTGTCCATTTTTGCTCCATATATGCGGTAGCTGCCAAAAGTTGCAGGAAGGAAAGGTGAAACCTTTGCCCAGCCGCCTACCGGAGTTTGTATTATTTTTTCACCACCGTCGCCCGTCCTTTCGTCACTGCTATTGCAGGTAGCGTGGAGTCCAGAATCAGTTCAATGCTGATCTCGCGAACGGGCATTTGATATAAAAACTTTATAGGACATCACTAATTTGTCGCATGCGCAGAATGAGTCGGAGGACCCACAGAAGCTCCGTCCGTGGTAACCCTAATTTTGATCTCCTACTCTCGCAATTTAGGGCTTTGTATTTTATTAGGGGCTTTGCATTTTTTTCTTAGATTCTTCAATCGAATACAAATTTCTGTGATGTTGAAGTTGGGTAATGACATTGTGAAGATTTACTTGTCTGTTTTCTTTCATGTTATATGTCCAATGAATTACCGAAGCTGAATATATTTGAGTATATTTCGAGTCACCATTTTCGAATGGAAGCAAATATTTCTCTCCGTTTATGCAATAAGAACCATTCTCTACTCTGCATCTACCCATTGAATCCGTGTGTTGGTTTTTGCAAAGCTTTTGATCTTCTGTTTGTGATCAGAGGGTGTTTGAAGTTTTATTTGTTGCTGGTTGCTGACATTCAATTCACGGAGTTTTACCAGTGAAATTCTACTTACTTTGGCTGAATAAAATTTAATGACTGTTATGTTCTATTCATGTCATTTTCAATGGGTTACGGTTTACGTTTTGTTGAAGGTTGTGTTTTTTGAATACTCTCTCTCCAATATGGTATTAGGAGTTCAAACATTCTCCCCAAATTTCTTGGCACTTCTCTGCAGTCAAATTTTAATCAGATCATGTGCTTGTTCTATTGCCATCTTTTGTGTAATCTGTTTTATACCATCATCCCTACTCTATCCGTACCTCTTTGAATCACATATCCTTAATAAAATATGATTGTGAATATGTAGGTGCTATGATATCTCTAAGGTCCAACTGTTGGAGTTTTTTCGAATTAAACCACCGCAGGATCATTTGGATGTTCATTAATCCGTGTTCATGCAAATCATAATTTTATGTAACATGCATGTTTATCACAGTCTATACAAAAAGTATGCAAAGCAGATTCGAATCTAATAAAGCGGAAGACATAGAAACGAATCTACTTACAAATCGATAGACGGTCTGTGGACAAGATTAAAGATCTAATCTTGCTGTTGAATGAATACAGGGATGGCGCCACCTAGCTCAAAATTCGACCACCACAAATTCTACTCCAAGATCTTCTGTTGTATTCCCGGACTGTATCTAGATTCAGAGTGGGCTGAAATCTACTAGATAGAGTTGTGAAATCTGTGGATAACTTTGAGAGACAAAGAGGGGCTGATTTCCTATGAAAAAATTCATGAAAATTTCGTGCCCCCCTTCCCTTATATATAGGGAGGGGCGAAATTTCATGTTCCAGCCCTATTGGGCCAGGCCTCTATCTCAAGTTCAATATCTAATCCACTTTCAGTCAATTGGGCTACAACAGGGATCTAGAAGAATATTAAATTGGCCCACTAATTTATTTAATATCCAATAAACCTAGGATATAATTAAATAAATTAAGTTTTACTTTTATTCCACTAAAGAAGTAAAACTGACCTACCAATTTAATACATATTTACGAATATGCTTTCTCCTTTAGTCCAGCCATTCCCCGTGTTCAAGATATAATGTTCATTAATTAATTATGTAAGCCTCTGACAGCTATAATTAATTAACATCTAAAACCTTGAGTAGTACCACACAAGCTTTATTCATGTACGGAATAAATTCCACCTGCAGGGTTTCAACATGAACTTGTGCTTCCTCAAGAGAACATCATCAACCTGGCGCACCAGGACACAGTGCTCATGCATACTGCTCGAGACATCATGTATACATTGTTATTACCCAAGATATCGAATTCGATCTACGAAAAGATCTCACCCATTGATAAATCAAAGTAATAAACAACACACACATATGCTCGCCAATATCACATGAGTTCAGAACCCGAACTCTGTGGATCTTTATTCTCTCAGTAACTGGGTCAGAGACAGAGAATAGTATCCTATCGTGATCCTCCTCAATACACTAACCAGTGTACTAGAATAATCAGTTAGCCAAGATAAACTAACTTATCAGATTATTCTACGGTGTACCGATGGTGTGTTCAGGACCATCTAAGCCGTGAGCTCTTTAATACATTACAAGGTTCTAATGATACGATCTTACCGTGTGACTCCCCACACCATATCATCTACAATGTAAGTATATGGAACATTGCATAAAACAATTATAGAACATAATCTAAATGCAAACAGTGACTGCAATAACTTTCATTTCATATCATCATATCATCAGAAAAGTATACAAAGACAAGTCTTCCAGTATACAAAACTAACAATCTCCCACTTATACTTGAAGCATGTCTTTCAAGCATAATAACTAACTGGCAAACTCTCCAATCTAAAACTATCAACTCAAACTGCACTACCGGGTCTGCATCTCACTCCTATTTTCTTCATGTGACCATCAAAGGTCTTAGCCGCCAGGCTCTTCGTGAATGGATCAGCCAGGTTGTCCTTAGATGCAATCTTGACCACTGCCACGTCTCCTCTCTTAACGATTTCTCGTATAAGATGGTACTTCCTCTCTATGTGTTTACTTGCTTTGTGAGCTCTGGGTTCCTTCGAATTTGCCACTGCACCAGAATTATCACAGTATATCGTAATAGTCTTAGGCAAATCAGGAACCACGCCCAAGCCCACTAGGAACCCGCGGAGCCAGACAGCCTCTTTTGTAGCCTCAGAGGCAGCTACATACTCAGCTTCCATGGTGGAATCCGCAATGCATTTCTGCTTAATGCTCCTCCATGCGATGGCTCCACCTCCTAATGTAAACACATAGCCCGAGGTAGACTTACTCTGATCTTTGTCGGATTGAAAATCTGAGTCCGTGTAACCCAAAGGTACTAGACTATCAGAGCGGAAAACCAACATGTAGTCTCGAGTCCGTTTAAGGTACTTGAGAATGTTTTTGACTGCAGTCCAGTGACCTTGTCCAGGGTTAGACTGATATCTGCTTACCATGCCAATGGCATAGCATATATCAGGCCTAGTGCATAGCATAGCATACATCAAACTTCCCACAGCCGAAGCATATGGTACTTTCTTCATTTTCTCTATCTCAGACTGTGTTTGGGGACACATTTCCTTGGATAGATGAATTCCATGCCTGTAAGGTATAAAACCTTTCTTGGAATCTTGCATGTCAAATCTAGCTAGCACTGTATCAATATAAGTCGCCTGGGACAGACATAACATCCTTTTCTGGCGATCACGAATGATCTTGATGCCAAGGACATGTCCGGCTTCACCCAGATCCTTCATATCGAACTGCTCGGACAACCACACCCTAATGTTTGACAATGCCTTCTTACTGTTTCCAATAAGCAAGATGTCATCAACATAAAGTATGAGGAATGCCACCACGTTTCCGTCATATTTCTTGTACACACAGCTCTCATCCGGACTTTGCACGAATCCATATGACTGGATAACCTCGTCAAATCGGATGTTCCAAGACCTTGATGCCTGCTTAAGTCCATAAATGGATCTCTTAAGCTTACACCAAGTGCTCTTGTCCTTTAGCAATGAATCCCTCTGGTTGTTTCATGTGAATGTTTTCCTCAAGACTTCCGTTTAGGAAAGCCGTCTTGACATCCATCTGCCAGATCTCATAATCCAAATGAGCGGCAATAGACAAGAGAATCCGGATTGACTTAAGCATGGCTACCGGCGAAAAGGTTTCCTCATAATCGATCCCTTCTTTCTGAGTATACCCTTTTGCCACCAATCTAGCTTTGAAGGTTTCAACCTTCCCATCAGATCCTCTCTTGCGCTTGTAGACCCACTTACAACCAATGGGTTTTACCCCATCTAGTGGTTCTACAAGTTCCCAGACTTGATTGTGATCTATAGATCCAATCTCAGACTCCATTGCAGTTTTCCAAGAATCTGCATCTTTATCTCGAATTGCCTCGTCATAGGTCTGGGATCCAATTTATTGAGACCCTCTGGGAAATCTGAAGCCTCTCCCAGACCAATGAATCTATCAGGTTGGTGTACAACCCTCCCACTGCGACGAGGCAGTTCCTGTACTTCTGTGACACGTTGTGCAGTGTTTGGTGGTTCCTCTTCTTGTACAACTGCTGTAGGATTCGATCCTCTCCTTAACTCCTCAAGGATAATATGACTCCTTGGTTTGTGGTTTATGACATAGTCTTCCTCTAAGAATCGAGCATTGGTGCTAACAATGATCTTCTGATCCTTAGGACTATAAAATAAACCACCTTTCGTTCCTCTAGGATATCCAACGAACAACCTTACATCAGTACGAGAAGCCAGCTTATCAGCTTCTTTATCTAACACGTGTGCTGGGCTACCCCAAATCCGAATATGGTTCAAACTGGGCTTTCGTCCAGTCCATAGTTCTGTAGGTGTAGCAGGAACTGATTTCGATAGAACCAAGTTAAGAATATAGGCTGCCGTTTCCAGGGCATATCCCCAGAACGAAATGGGCAACTCAGAATAACTCATCATCGATCTAACCATCTCTAACAATGTACGATTCCTTCTTTCCGCCACGCCATTCTGCTGTGGCGTTCTAGGCGCCGTCAACTGGGATGTAATCCCACTCTCTGCCATGTAATCCCTAAATTCATTTGAGAGGTACTCGCCACCACGATCAGAACGTAGTGACTTGATACTTCTGCCTGTTCGTTTCTCCGCTTCCGCCTTAAACTCTTTGAATTTCTCAAAGCATTCAGACTTGCGACGTAACAGGTAGATATAACCGTATCTAGAGTAATCATCAATGAGAGTGATGAAATACTCGAACCCTCCTCGAGCTTGAACTGACATAGGGCCGCATAGGTCAGAGTGAATCAAATCTAATAGCCCTTCGGATCTATTTCCTTTTGACTGGAAAGGACGCTTGGTCATTTTACCTTCCAAACAGGATTCACACAAAGGAAACGATTCCAGTACCAAAGAAGACAATGGTCCATCGTTTACAAGCCTTTGTATCATCTTAAGGTTAATGTGACCTAGCCTTAGATGCCAAAGATAGGTTTGATTCAATTCCGAAGGTTCTTTTCTTTTGTTAGGGTTTATGATCGATGTATTCAACAGTTGTCTTTGCGTAGTGTTTTCAGTTGGTTTAAGAAAGTATAAGTGTCCATCCAATGTGCCAGAACAGATAAAATGTTTACCACTAAAGATAACTACTTTGTTATCAAAAGAAACAGAATATCCATCCATAATCAATTTAGAAACTGAAATCAAGTTTCGCCTAAAACCAGACACATAAAGACAATCTTTCAAAACCAAAGTTCTATCACTACTGAAAGGTAAAACAACGTCTCCCACTGCAACAGCCGCCACTCTCGTAGCATTGCCTATGTAGACGGTGATCTCGTCCTCACTCAGCTGTCTTTTTACCAGGAACCCCTGTAAAGACATGCAAACATGATCAGTAGCTCCAGTATCTACTATCCATGACTGGGTAGAACAAGTTGCTAAACATGTTTCCATAACCAAAGTGTGAGATGTACCTCTCTTCTTCTTCTTGTTAGGACACGCCGCCTTCCAGTGACCTGGTTGGCCGCACTTGAAGCACTTAGTCTTCGACTTGAATTCCTCGGGAGGAATCTTTGCCTTTGGCTTCTTCACCTTAGGCGCCTCATCTGCAGCTTTCTTAGGTGCGTTTCTCTTCTTCCTTTTTCCACCAGAAGAAGACGCTCATTTTTCAGCTATGTAGGCCTCAGGATTGCTCTTTTGGAGCAATTCAGCTGCCTGAAGATCTATAAGCAGTTCAGTCAGGCTGACATCCCTTTTAATCATGTTAAAATTCAGCCTGAACTGCTCAAACTTCGAAGACAAGCTATGAAGAACAATGTCGATTTGAGAGTCGCCATCTAGCTCTCCACCCAAGGTCTCGATCTCAGATAAATACCCCATCATCATGAGAACGTGATCCCTAACAGGTGTGGAGTCAGACATTCTCGCATCCATTAGCTTCTTCATTGCCAAATGGCGTGCCGAGCGGTTCTGATGACCGAATAGCTGCCTAAGGTTGTACATGATATCATAAGCGGTTTTCATAGGCTCATGCTGATGTTGCAACACACTTGACATAGATGCCAAGATGTAACAGTGCGCTATCTCATTAGACCTAAGCCACTTATCATATGCAACCTTTTGGGCTTCATCAGAACCCTCATCTGGCGTCTGAGGACAAACCTCTTCAAGCACAAACTTGTGTCCCTCAGCAACAAGAACTAAGTTAAGGTTACGAATCCAGTCATTGTAGTTTTCACCGACAAGTTTGTTTTCTTTGAGGATTGAGGACAGATTGGAGAGTGCCATTGATGATATGAAATAACTGAAATTAAACATGCAGTACAGTCACAAAACACGTTTAGGATAAACAGTATATAATCGAAAGCCTCATAAAAATTATATACTTTTCCACCGACACTTTAAAAACGTCTTTTATAAGCCACGATAGTATGGACGTTTATAAAAAACATCTTTAAATAGGTTAAACCTTTAATTTGCCTCCAGTTGAGTTTCCTTATAACAAGCAAATTAATAGCCGGATAATTAACACGGTCATGTAATCGTCTAACTGATAAACCACGATCGTGTGGACGTTTATCAATAAATTACATCTAAGTGTGCACACCATTATCTTTGTACCAAGATCACTACTCGAATTTAACCGCTCCAGATGGAGGAGTCAGTTAGTCCTAATAGTGTTCTACAGCTATCCTTTTAGGAGATTTAATTTCTAGAGAAATCTGTGATATGACACATCCGATATGGAGGAAGACCGATATCAACGCGCATGCCCATCACTTCTCAATTAAACCAGATATTAATGGAGACCGTATGAGATTTCTACATACTTTGGTATGAATCTCTCCCACTTGTTATTTATGTTTGAGGTTTCATTTTATCCCATTATCGAACATGCAAACATCACATAAAATGATAAACATCCATTGCATGCTTCAACATAATAAGCAACAGTAATATTCCAACTATCATGGCTTATATCTCATGTTGATTGATGAGATAAAACTGGAAAGTCAGCTCCGGAAACAGGCTTTGAAACCGCCGCCCCTTCACCGCGCCTCGCCGAAAATCCTAGCTCCATTTAGGGTTTCGGGACGTGAACCGGTGAACCTTCCTTTTTGGTGCTGAACCACTTTCCTTCTTTTGAGTTGATCTCCGATCTTTATTCAATACAGACTATCTATTCCGAAAGGAAAAATCTAATATTGCTAGAATAAAAATTACAACTCAAAAACTCGGTCTAACAGCTTTATATCTATTACATTAAACCAACGTAAAATAAAACCTAGACCTAATCCATGGATTTTCTCATGGATTAAAATCACGTAGTCAAACCGGCATACGGCCAACATTCATTCAACATAAACATACATCACATAAAATAAAGGAGCCATGATAGTTGGTAAACCTGCAAACAAACACAGTCTACAAAACCAACAATCATGTATTATATGATCCACATAAAATAACATATGATATCTATGCATGAATATTAAATAATAATCGAATTTTACAATTAATTAAATTAATTAATTCGATATTATCCACAAGATAAAAATTGGAAATTAAAATAATTATCCACCAATTTAAATCTTGTATATTTCGAAAATATCATCAAAATAAATCTGGAAATTATTAATAATTATCCACCAAATTTATTTAATATTTTCTAACCACCCTAATTAAATAATAATTGGATATATTGATATAAATCAAAAATCAAATCCAAATATTATCCATAAGAATCTAAATCTTTAAGGATAAAGTTTGGAGATTTGATTCCAATCCAAAATCTTCCAAAACTTATCCAAATTTAAAATCTTATCACAATTGGATTTTGATAATTATTTGTATATATCCAAAAAATACCTTATCCAATTTTAATCCATAAAATTCGAAAATCACAAGAATAATAAATCTGGAAATTTGATCCATTTCAAATTCTTCCAAATTTAAAATTCTATTTTCAAATCTATCTAGATTAAAATTAGGTAAATTAAGATATACATCAAATAATATCAAATCTAAATCCAACACATCCAAATTTTCGATACACATTAATTAATAAATCTGGAAATTTGATTTTCATCAAAATCTTCTCCAAATTAATTTATTAAGATCGAAAATTACACTATATTTCACATTTGGAAATTTTGACATTAATCAAAAACTTATTCCAAATTATATAGCTATAGGTTTCGAAATTTTCAAGAATAAAAATCTGGAAATTTTTATCCACTTCAAAAATTACCAAATTTAAAATTCTAATTTCAAACCTATCTAGATTAGAATTAGGCAATCTTTGATATACATCAAATGTAACATCCCACTTCTTCGTGATTTAAAATTATGAAAATTATTTGCTTGCTTTAAAAATTGAGTTTTTATTTATTTAATAATGCTCAATAGAATTACTTGGAATTGAGGGAGTTCGAAGTTGCGCCCCTAGTATCAAGAATATTTGTAATTATTATTATTTAGGTTTTAAAAGTTTAGTTTGAGCCATATATATATATATATATATATATATATATATATATATTTTCTAGTCTTGTTTAGATAAAAAGTTATATAAGTTAAGAGTATAGTTTTATTTTGATTACATAAATCACTTATGATTAATTATATATGTTAATTCATGTGTATATATATTTACAAATTAGATAAATTCATTGTATGATAATAATAATAATATCAAAGACATTAAGATAAAATAATAATAATAATAATAATAATAATAATAATAATAATAATAATAATAATAATAATAATAATAATAATAAATGATAAGGATTAGAACTATATTAGGTGTGGGATTTAATAATATAAAATAAAAATACTTTGTAAAGATAATTATAATAGTAATAAATAGTGATAATGATTATGAATACATGTGTCCTAAGTATAGGTCTTGAGGTGTAATTTATTATTACCATATGTGTGTGTGCATTAGAATTTTTAAAACAACTTTGGATATACAATAGCTAGTATAGTTGGCTATGAGCTAGAGAATTAAATATATATATATATACACACACACACACACACACACACACATATACACTTTAACTAGATAATTCCAATTCCAAAATGATTTACAAAACTAACCGACTCATTTTTATCCCCTAAAATGCAATATTATAATATATACAAAATTAAGTTGATTATGAAGAAAGGAGGCGGCGGAAGTTGAGATGATTATCATGAAGAGGTGAGGCGGCAAGTGGTGATGGTTTATATATATATATATACGTCTATTGCTCCATCTCTGCTTATCAACCATTCACTACAAAATTCTAGTAAGGTGGCTAAAACTTTAGTGAACCGAAGATACAACATAAAAAAAGAGGTTAGTTTCCAAATCTAGTTTAATTTCTATTTTATAGATTTTACGGTACTAATTTGATCTTTGATGTGAATAATAATAATAATAATATAGTTTGTACATTGGAATTAGATATCCTTGAGCAAGCACAATTTAGAATTTATTTAGTCCTAAAATCTATAAAATTCATATGTAATAGATTATAATTCGGCACAGATTATTTATTGATATTATTTTAATACTAGGTGCGGCGCAATTAAGATCTTCGTCGACTCTGTGATTCTCTATTTGATTTTACGTGCTCCCTTCTATCAGGTGGGTGAAATTATTATTTGTGAAATAAAAGTATATGTTATATGCTCTTTGAGTCAGAAATGTTTTAATCCAACTTGAGTTATCGTGAATGGAATGTGGATAGCGTTTTATACGCATCAGATCAGAACAGCGTTTCGTACGCATCAGAATATGTCCTATGCGTAGTTCAAGATGTATTCTAGAATCAGAAGAAGAGTATCTTAAATCCATTATTCCTGCGATTTATTTCAGTTGGATAAACAGAAAGAAATGCTCATGTTATCCCACCACTGAGTACGCTTTAAGAGTGCTCACCCCATATTTTTAAATGTTTTCAGGTCAGTGAGCTGGGAGCGGCGCGATGGAAATGGGGGTGAACTTTCTCAAAATGTTTCCAATGCTTGACCTTAACTTTTGCACTTATTTCTGAAAGTAAACTATTTTGAATTTTGTATTTTTATATTCGTTAGCAGTGTTTGGTCTAACTTAATGTAGTGGTTGAATGTTATGGTTTTATTAATATTAGGAGTTTGAATTTTAAATTTTAGAACTTATGAGTTACTTTTTGAAATGAACTTGGAATTTATGAAATGCAGGTACTTTGTTCTGAGTACATATATTTCTGAAAAATATATATGGTTCTATTTTCTTAGAATTGTTGGCAAGATTATTTTGGAAAGGAAAAGAAAATAAAATTACTTGACCAATTATTATTGGTAATCATTTTCTGCTTTAAAGAATAGAAAGAGTAACATTTTAAATTACTGAATTTAGGATGTTACATCAAAAATCACCAAATCCAAATCTAACCATCAAAAATTTCGAACCTATCCAAATTAAATCTGGAAATTTTGATGTAGATCAAAAATCCATCCAAATTTAATTATAGTGTTCGAAAATTTTAACACAAAAATTAGGGAATTTTTTAACACATCAAAATCGAAATTTTGAACACCAAATTTTCGACCCCTATGAGAATTAAATCTAGAAATTTGAAGAACATCAAATATCATCCCAAATTTAATCCCATAGTGACTGAAAATTCAAGTACCCTCAAAACTAGAATTTTCGATTTTTACATCTCAAATTCTTCCAAGTTTTGAATACCATAAAATCGAAATACATAGTCAATTAAATCTGAAAATTTAAACACCATAAATTTATCATCAAATTTAATATGCAATTCGAAATTATGCCCGGATTAATCCTAGAACAGTGCCAAAACCCGCTCTGATACCAGTTGTTGGGGTTTTTTCGAATTAAACCACCGCAGGATCATTTGGATGTTCATTAATCCGTGTTCATGCAAATCATAATTTTATGTAACATGCATGTTTATCACAGTCTATACAAAAAGCATGCAAAGCAGATTCGAATCTAATAAAGCGGAAGACATAGAAACGAATCTACTTACAAATCGATAGACGGTCTGTGGACAAGATTAAAGATCTAATCTTGCTGTTGAATGAATACAGGGATAGCGCCACCTAGCTCAAAATTCGACCACCACAAATTCTACTCCAAGATCTTCTGTTGTATTCCCGGACTGTATCTAGATTCAGAGTGGGCTGAAATCTACTAGATAGAGTTGTGAAATCTGTGGATAACTTTGAGAGACAAAGAGGGGTTGATTTCCTATGAAAAAATTCATGAAAATTTCGTGCCCCCCCTCCCCTTATATATAGGGAGGGGCGAAATTTCATGTTCCAGCCCTATTGGGCTGGGCCTCTATCTCAAGTTCAATATCCAGTCCACTTTCAGTCAATTGGGCTACAACAGGGATCTAGAAGAATATTAAATTCGCCCACTAATTTATTTAATATCCAATAAACCTAGGATATAATTAAATAAATTAAGTTTTACTTTTATTCCACTAAAGAAGTAAAACTGACCTACCAATTTAATACATATTTACGAATATGCTTTCTCCTTTAGTCCAGCCATTCCCCGTGTTTAAGATATAATGTTCATTAATTAATTATGTAAGCCTCTGACAGCTATAATTAATTAACATCTAAAACCTTGAGTAGTACCACACAAGCTTTATTCATGTACGGAATAAATTCCACCTGCAGGGTTTCAACATGAACTTGTGCTTCCTCAAGAGAACATCATCAACTTGGCGCACCAGGACACAGTACTCATGCATACTGCTCGAGACATCATGTATACATTGTTATTACCTAAGATATCAAATTCGATCTACGAAAAGATCTCACCATTGATAAATCAAAGTAATAAACAACACACACATATGCTCGCCAATATCATATGAGTTCAGAACCTGAACTCTGTGGATCTTTATTCTCTCAGTAACTGGGTCAGAGACAGAGAATAGTATCCTATCGTGATCCTCCTCAATACACTAACCAGTGTACTAGAATAATCAGTTAGCCAAGATAAACTAACTTATTAGATTATTCTACGGTGTACCGATGGTGTGTTCAGGACCATCTAAGCCGTGAGCTCTTTAATACATTACAAGGTTCTAATGATACGATCTTACCGTGTGACTCCCCACACCATATCATCTACAATGTAAGTATATGGAACATTGCATAAAACAATTATAGAACATAATCTAAATGCAAACAGTGACTGCAATAACTTTCATTTCATATCATCATATCATCAGAAAAGTATACAAAGACAAGTCTTCCAGTATACAAAACTAACACCAACCTCTTATATTTGGATACCATTCGTCAGAAGTTGGGTAATGAAAACATGTCAGCCATGAAGGCGTCTTGTTTCGGTCATCTATTTTCAATTTCGGATTTAAAGTTTCAAGGACAGCTCCACAACATGTTGCTGAGGAGATTGGTTAATAGTTCCTTGAATCATCATCTGTTGTCCTTCAATATCAATGGCCGTAACCTAGATTTCAGACCCTTTGACTTTTGTATCATTACTGGGCTGAAATTTGGTCCTGCTCCTACTCTCCCTGTTGAGTCTGATCTTCATAGATGTGTGTTTGGTACCAAATGTTCTATCACAGTCGATGATATTGAAAAGTCTTTCAAAGCTGAATGTCGTGCCAGTGCAGAGTGTTCAGAACTCTCGCTGAAGCTTGCATTTGTATTAATTCTCTTTGGTATTTTGCTCGTTCGTGGAAGCTCCAACAAGAATGTTGATATGACCTTTCTGCATATCGCCGATGATATTCAACAGTTCCAACTGTTTCCCTGAGGTGAAGTGGCGTATGATTTGCTTGTCAGGCAAACTCATTGTGCCAAAGTTACAGTCGAGAAGCTTCTTCGGACTGACAAAAAAATTCAGCTTGAGTCTAATGGATTATAGCTCGCAGTACAGGTTTGGGCCTATGAGGTTATCCCAGTTGTTGCTCGTAATTGTGCCCAGAAGATTGAGTGTGCGCTGAATTGTTTTCCTCGAATATTGCGGTGGATAGCTACCAAGCCAATAAAATTTGACATTGTGCATACGTATTTTCGCAATGTGAAGCCTGAACATTTGGTATGTTGTTGCTTATCAAAGCTATTGAATTTCAGAACTGTATTCCTTTTTATCCATATTTACATTTCACTTTGATGTTTCTGAACTTGAGCATATGCCAATATGTCCTACGGATTTTGAGAAGCATTTGCTCCTTATCCTTGGTGTCCATGAGATGACATCTCCACTTTTGAGCAGTCAGTAGCACGCCCAATCAGTGGAATGTGGTGGTTCACAACCACAAACAACTGATGCGGTTGAAGATTCAGTCGGGGCACCGCTTGTATTTGAAAGTTGTCCCGTTGTGAACACTAATGTAAGTCGATGTCTTACATCGTATTACTTCATCTAAATATTGAGTTTGTGGCTGTGTGCACTAATCGCAGTTGGATATTCATCATCTATCAGGTTAATGATCCTGTAGTGGCAAATCTACAACATAGAGTTGTTGAGTTGGAGAAATCCCTCTATGAAATGAAGAAATCTATAGAGGTTGAAATAGATTCGAAAAGAATTAAGAGGCCAGGCCTTCGAGCGGGTGCTAGGCCAGGACAGATTGAGTCGACCAAGATAACTTTGAAATCCCATACGCCGAAGCGTTCGAAAAAGGTCGCACAAGGTATCTGTTCGCCATCCACTTGTAGGTGATGTTCAATCCAACATATATCTTACTGCTTGTGTGTTATCCTTTGGCAGGTAAGAGGCGTTCAAACCTGCGAATGCCACAGCTCCACAGACCCCACCTACTGTATAGTCCGAATCCGTATGATCCGAATAAGGCAGAATACATGCCTGATCACGTTAATGTTTTTGCAAATTGGGTGGAGAAAGCAAAGATCTCCCCAGTGTATGCGCTTATCCAATCCCCCTTAATTTTATTTGGCATCTATTGAAGATTCTCACATATTGTTCACACATTCAATTCTCTCTACAGCTGCTTCTCGTTAAAATTGCCCATCTATATGGCACCAAGCGTGGACGCACTCTGGTTTGATCGTCTATGGGATCGTGATGGATGGCTCCGCAGTGATGTATTTTGTTCCCGCTCATTTGCCCTGTCTCTTGCTTATGAAGCTCATTTATATGCTTCTCATTCTTACAATCTTACTATGTTCCCAACTGTGAACTCTGCAGCACATTGATGCACTGCTTAACTTGCTTATCATCATGTCAAAGAAGGAGCCTGGATATTTCTTGCATGGGTGGACACTAATGGAGATGATATGCTGGGTAGTTCCTTTGTTCTACCATTCATGCTTTGTCTCCGATCATGAGATCAGATTCTGCCATATATTGCCAATTTCGGCTTGTTCTAATTGCAGCCTATTTTTCCAAGGTGCACTCACCCAAGAAAACTACTGCATAGTATCTGACAGAGTTGGACCTTATGTTCAAGGAGCTTATCCTCGACAGGCAGCTCTTAATTGGTATGTAGCCAGTGCAGTTTACGGTGTGGGAAACCTCAATGACGACCATTGGGTCTGCTATGAAATTTCTTTTGAGGAGAAGTGCATTACAGTCTATGATTCGATGTCTAAATCCAAAAGAGAGAAAAATGTCCTCCAACATTTTCGACTTTTTTGTCGGAATGTTGAGTTACTCTGCCTTGAAGCAAGAGTTTGGGAGATGAAAAGGCTGGAGGAGTTAGGGAATCGTGAATGGGAGGTCGAACTCTACAAGCATCCTCCCCAACAGACAAATGGAGCAGACTGCGGTGTTATGGCTCTGAAGTATATTGAGTGCATGGTTTCTGGAAATATTGTTGAGTATCTCATACCAGGGAGATGTGGTGTATTTCGTCAGTCTTACTGTGGCAAGCTTCACTCATTGGGCACTGAATCCATATCCGGTTCCTGAGACTGCCCCATCCTCTGTTACCTTGAGTAGCTAAGATTTATCATCCCTGCAGCTGGTTATTTTGTATTCTGTCCTCATAACATTTTGATGACATTAGCTGACAGATCTTTATCATTGTAAATTCACCTATGGCTCTGAAGTGTAGTGATGCCACAATTTAGGCAGGCAGTTTTTGAGCATCTTGTGCCAGGTTTTTGACGTGTTTTAATTCATTCTTAAGTCTTAATTGGGTTACCGCAGCGCCCTGGGTGAAGAACATATTGCCACTATTAGATATAGGCTCGGTGTTTTTCATTTCAAATATATTTCTGTTGATTCCTAATACCTCACATAATACATCCATTGTACATCTCATATATTGATTAAAATTTTATAGGCAAGTGCCAAAGCATGCAATTATTAGCCATCTCAACGTTAACAATCTGAGTGAATGAATTAGAATATGCGACTACAGAAATGAATGAATGAGTGAGCGTGAATAGATTCTAGGCTATGTTGTTGACCATATATCCCCGTATGCAAGTAGCCACGAAACCAGCCATCAGGGGGTGAATCCCTAATGCTAGAATGAACGTGATCCGCTCCATGAAGACTCTGCTGACCCCATGTCGCCTGAATGGCCAGGTTGATTCACAGATTCACTGTTGAAGCTTGTGCTAATTTGGTCCATGGAGTTTGTTACCCTCCCACCACCATGGTGAACATCCTCCTTGTCATATAAATTCTCCAGGATGGCCCAGTTTTTTTCACCTTCCTCCATATAAACCAGGATATCAGGCTTGACCTGCAAATGTACAGTGCTCAAACATTTATTTCACAGTCTTTTTGGCTGGGTAACTACAATGCTGATTGCAAAACTGAATGAATTCACAATTTCTGAAATGTGAAATGAGATGCCTTACCTCTGCTATTTTGGTCTATGTGGACGGGCTTGTCGTCACCCTATTCGCTGCGGCATCAAAACGCACCGTTTCTTGGTCAAGCAGCCATTTAAAATTATGGAACCGTTCCTCCCACTGCAGGTCTTTACGGTAGAAATCCAGCAAGTCAATATGAATGTTCCTTTCCGTCAGCTGGGAGCGTACCCTCCTGATGCAGTTCTTGTTCTCAACGATTTCTCCTGGTTTCCAATTTCTACATGCACGTTCCGCATCCAGTAGGTCGAGTACCAAATCTTCAACACTTCGCTCCTATCTGCCACCATAAAATGCCAATTCTTGAGATATTGGTAACAGTGGATGCATTTTGCCTACTTAATGTGTTGAGGTCGTGCTCTTCTTCATAGAAGATGCATCAAGACGTGAGGGGCACTTTAACAACGTGCTTCAGATTCTATTGCACATACAAACAAATAACATACATACATCTACAGTATGGTTCTCTAAGCCAGGTATAAGTTCACATGCATTAAAACCTGAGACTGTACCTTATTTTCCTTCACATGTGTGCTCGTTCATCTGGGACCCTTGACATCTGAGTCCCCACTTCCTGACATGACAAATTCAAATGAATTATTTACCATTATTGATCGATCACATCTCATTTGCATTTCGATTATCTGAAAATAGGTTCACTACCACTAAGAAGTTTTCATCCCCATTCCACGGAGGCTCCTCCTTGATGTTGGGGGCATTAGGATTGTGATCTTGACCACCTGGCTTTCCATTCGAACTGTGTGATGCCTGATTAACATCTCCATTAACCTCCACCTTGGTTGTCCTTTGAGCTAGTTCAATAAGTACGAATAAGCATAATGTTAACGTAAATAGAGTATAAATGAGTTTTGAGTATATCAGTTGCGCTAATGCAAGCCTCACTATGGACCTAATCGTACTACCTGCTTGATGTATGTTGTTCTTGCTCTCACACTTCTTTTTCTGTGGCGATGACCTCTTACGCTTTTGCTTAGAGGCACCACTAACCTATTTGCCCGCTGTCCTTTTCACTGGGTAACATCGATGCTCAGGCTTGGGTGGGTTGAAAAACATCGGCGCATGGACCGGTTGGTTGTTGGCCGTGTCCCCTGTTTCCTTCACAGGCCTTGTGCGGAGCATACGTTCTAACTCTTCTCTCATACCATCAATGTGCTGCATCATCATTTGTCTACACTCGGGTATTTCCTTGCATTCCATCGCCATGCCGTATGCACGCTTCATGACTAGATGAACAAACATCATGTCTAGCACTGAGTCTCTCTCTACTTCTCTGGTGGTCCATGTGCCTGGCTTACGATTTTTTGCCTCCCGTGTCCAGCGCTTCAAAATGTACCTTTCTGGCAAGCACGTTATGCTAATTGTATAGAACACCTTCAAGACATGTCTGCAAAACATTCCTTCACTCTCCCACATCTTACAAGTGCATGAGAACTCTGTTGTTTGTCTGTTATAACGCACTCTTCGTACCTTTGTAGATGTGCAGTTGGTTGATAATCCAAACTCGAGGTTGTCTGCTAACAGATCTGGTGGAGTGTGGACTATGTCAACATTAAGGCTATGTGCAGCTTCACTTTCGAATATCTTGTATACACTCCTTGTGTATACCCGAGCTGCATGCCGTAACAAGAGATTGTTCTGAACGAATTGCCCTGGCATACCTCGGCACATTGCATCCTCCGCCCTTTCTTGATTCCGCCAGTCCGTTATCAATCTATCATACTGCGTGACAAAATCGAACAGTGATGTGCTTGCAGAGCACATGCCCTTAATAACCTTGTTTGTTGCCTCACTACGTGAGGTTGCACGCAGACCGACATTGAACCTAGAATTCGTGAATACAGATGCCCATCGTCGCCACAAGTTGAACATCGTTGCAAACCATCTATTTTGCCCTAACCCAAAGTTGTCAATCATGATCTGCCAAGACTCATTGAATTCCTCCTCCGTTTCACATCCATTCATACAGTGATGCCACATCTTCTTGAACGCTCGGTTGCCATTTAGGGTGCCAAAGTGTCCCGGTGCATTCTGATTAATGTGCCACTGACATAATCTGTGAGAGGTTGTTCGGAAGTTGTAGTCTATGCCATTCATTAGAGCCTGGTCTTGGTCTGAAAAAATGACTTCCGGTTCCTTCCCATTCATTGACTGAATGAATACTTTGAATAACCATTCGAATGACTTCATTGTCTCATTCGACAGAAAGGCCACCCCAAACATAACATTCTGACGATGGTGATTGATCCCAACAAAAGGTGAACATATTAGGTTATATTTGTTGGTCCTGAATGTTGTGTCCACTGACACCACATCCCCAAAGCTTTCATAGTCATCCCCACACCGACAATCATGGAAGAAGAAATTCATAATTCTACCCTCATCATCCGTTTGTACTTCCCAGAAAAAATAGGGTTCCGCATTAGACTTGGCCGTAAAGTACCGGAGGATTTCTTCAGCATCTGTGTTGCCTACTCTGGTAACCCTCTTTATCGCGCTCATATGATCATATGCGTCCTTCCGAGTGAACCCCACATTTGATGGGCCACCCGCCTCTTTCTCCAACCATCTGCAGCCCTTACTGACACATATACCCGCTGCATTTAGTGACTCCAATATCGATTTCTTCGCGTGAGTCATGTTGCGAGCAGACCTTAACAAATAAGAAACATCTTCCCCTAGCAATTCATGATTGTGCTCTTCATGAAACACTGACACGGTCTATGGACCATCCCGCTCGCGTGTTACCCTCAGTCTTGCCTTACAATCTGTGCTTGTAACTTGTTTCTTGTAGTTCGCTAAGCTGTTTAACTCTGCCTTATTATCTGGATGCCCCTCGGCAGAACAATGGAACATTTTCATCAGGACGCCGGTTGTCTTCCGGAAGTATCCCTGCCTCCCCTTCTTCACGCTGAAACCAACCAACCTCGCATATTCGCAGTACAACACGTATGCTTGTTCGAGGCTCTCCATAGTGCATCCTGGTGCTAATCTACCTACGATTTTCTCAGCTTGCTCTGCTGGCGATAGTCCACAGCCCTCATCCTGGCTGTCCTCCCTATCGAAGTCATTATCTCATGTGCCCATTCGCGCACCGCTCTCTTCTGACGTATCCCCATTACTCCCACTTCTTTCAGACGGTAAACCATCTCCGTTCACCGTCCGCACAGAACCTTCTCCCGTCAACTCACACGGCTCATTCAAGTCCAATACCATTTCTATTTTACCTCTATTAAAATGATAAACGACAGACACGTCTCGCCCAACCAATCAATCGTGACCCCCAATCGGACAACAATTCATACGAGCTGGGAGGGAACCAATGACCCAATCATTTAACAAATACCCTAGGTTATCCTACTTTTTTGCAAAGCATATAACCATAAAAACTCGGGATAATGACAAGTTATAAAGCTCCGACCACGATTCATACCTAGATGGCGAGCTGCTTCGCAAGTACTTTGTTGATGCGTAGCTGGAACCCTGAATTTTGATGGGTTGAGTGCATTCCATGAGAAATTTGATTCAATTCTAATGAATTTACGCCTGCGTTCCAGGCTTGTCGGACTAGGGTTCGTGGTTATAGAGATTTCCAATTGGGGAGGGGGAAATCAATTTGGAATAAGATGCGGGGGATACATTCCGCTGGTTTGAGGGGGGCCCAACATGAAAGATGGGGAACTCCCGGCCAGTGTTCGAGTCCTCTATAGGGCGATATAAATTTTGTGAGCTCAATGAGCTCGATCAATCACGGGTCTCTCCTTCAAGGATTTGGTGGAACCCACTCCCATTTAATGCCTACCCCTTTAAACCTTCATAATGAGGGTCATTTGTATAAACAAGTTATACACTTTAAAAAAAGGACAACTATTTCACAACTTGATGTCTAAAGCGAGTTTCAACCGAACAATTCTGCTAGTCCGGTTATCTAGGCTGCAATTGTCAAGGAACTACCAAATGTTCACCGACTCGGTTACACATTCTCAATCGGATCGTACGTCTGAGTCCATGTTTGCGCACACTACAAAGAGCATCGAGTACCATTTCTCTCGGCAACCGGCTAGGTAATACATAATAACCGAATGGTGACAATTAAGAATTACGTACCTATTTCCCAACTCATCACCACCATCTCGGTGTGGAAATGTTATGTTACGGGTTGGTCGGCCTTTTATTTCCTAGGAAAAAATCATGAACATATAAATATTGCACTCTCATCAGTTCGAGTGTCATGTCTCAATACATTTTATATATATATTTACATATATGTATGTAACTACGTAAGTATATATATATATATATGTATACATATATAGATATAGATATATAAATATATATAGATATATATTTATATATATACCGACCTTTTTGGTTGAGTATTAGTTATAGAAGAAATCTAAGGTATCTTCAATAATAAGTTATGAAACTTTCCCTACTTGTAATAGATGTACGTATATGTAAGATAATATGTGCGCTTATACATACATATAAAAAAATATATATACATATATGTATATGCAAATATACAAATATGTCTGTATGTATGTCATATTTCTCCTCATCCGCACGGGAGAGTCTATGCCGAAGCACATGGCACACTACATGTGCTGTGAAACGATCTATTGTGACATTTCGAAGTGTCAAAATAGATCTATTGTGACATGATGAAATGTGTCACACTAGATCGTATCGCATCACATGGCACACGACGCCCGGTTGCGGCATATAATTTTCTTCATCCACACATAGAATTCTTACATTTGTCGACTGAATGTTACTACTACGCTATACTCAGTTGTTGCAGGTCTTTCGCACTATATTTGATGCTTATTTGGACCCATATCCGAGCCTGAAATGCACATAAAAGACCATCGTCTATGAAAAATTCAATAGGGCAATCAGAACATTTATGTTGGATTTTACACCGAGATCATTAAGGGTGCATTTCTATCCTTTGCAAGTACCACGATTCATTATTTTTCCAACTCAAAGTTAGATTACCATACATCTTACTGGTCTATTAATTAATTAGAACATTAAAGACGGTTGGTTCACCCATAACGTATAATTAAAATAACAACTGTGTGCAATACATTTGAATCCCATCAAATTACAAGTCAAAACTTTTGGCCCCCAATAAACAATTATAAATTTGCGTCCAAAACGGGAAACCATACAATCTTCTCAAGCGTCACAATACACGGCAAGGCCTATCAATTTTCAATATACAATTAACAGTGACAATGTTATAATTCAATAAAATGAGCACACATATCTTTATTTGCTCATTACTGGGAAAATAACTATTATTCATTGATACTGCAAATATCCGAGACTAGATTATATATATGCCTCATAGATTCAGATTACTTTGCATGTGTACTTCCCTCAATTGTGTTTCATGTTTAACTAACAAATATAAATTTTGATTCTCTTAACGTTTGTCAAGAATCGAGCAACGTTAGCCATTAGTGCCATCGATAGCCAGTGCTTACTTGAGAATTACAGCGTCTTGATGCTCATATTTTTAGTCATGATTAATTCCTTGTATGTATGTATAGTTTTAAACATGAAACTACCTAATCCCCTTTGGGCTCCCTAGCGTTGAGCTGGTCTGCATGTTGCCTATGTATCATTGGGCCTCATCTGAATGTGCTCCTGTTTGGGCTTTGGCCCAAACAGTTTTTTGGGGTCTGCAAATTCCTACAAAATCTGGCCGGGTGACCAGTAAGCATATCTCTGTTCCTGCTCCATTATCAATGATCTCTCCCATTCTATTCCCTCCACGCTTCCCTCACATCTCTACCTCCCTTAAGTAAGTAAGTCATTTCGAGATATACCATTAAATCCATATATATTTTTAAGTGGCAAACACATAGCTATTCGCAATGGGCTCATAACTACTACATCAAACACGCATGATCAGTAATTATCATGAACGGTAAGTGGCACCCCCCTTGCGACCAGACAATGTTAATTTACAAGTTACCATGTCATAGCAGAACTTGATTCAAAATCAACCCACTGTGATAAACAACACACACCCTTCCTGTGACAGCCCCCTTACTTATGCGTCCAAAAAGCTTTCACTGCTCACCATGATTCCACGACTTCGCCCTATCATGTTCAAAGTACCACAACAAAAAATCACACTTCATGTTCAAATAGGCATTTGTACATGCCTGAGCCCAATGCGAGTTTGTTACATATAAAGCATGCCGCCCCTGCCTGCTCTAGAAAGCAGAGCTTCCCCCTCTGCATGCTCCAATGCCACCACCCTGATTACATTGTTCCCCCTGCATTTAAACAGTAGTACATCACCCGACTCAATATCGTTAGCGATAGTGAACTCACTCCATCCAGGTTGCCTAATATAGTATCTTGGTGTCACGTGGTTGTCCGCAGATGCCATTGCGACTTCCCACTCGGACCCCCAAATATTCTGAAGTAGCACCTTTCTAGCATACTTCAGGCCATTGTGTTCGACAAACCACCATGACAGGTCCTGAAGTTGACAATTCAGGTGTCAATATTTTGTCTCGATTCATATTAATTGTTATCTCCAATTTGGCACACTCTGTTCAATGCTAAATTAATTCAGACCCATACCTGTCTAATGCTCCTGAAGTTGGGCTTCATCTTCCTCACAAGCATCCATCATCTGCGTGGCTCTGCCGCCTCCACGCTGCAACCTCCAGGCTGCGCCTCAATCCGCATAGCTGCAATATCAGTTGTGTTAAATCAATATGGAGGGACACCGAAGTTGTGGAGATGGTGATGGGGCTCAGCAACTCACCGCTGTGCCTTGATGCAGTCGGCTTGCACCAACCATCCGTGCCGAACACTGCCACGCGCATTCTTTCGAATTTAATCTGGTGGAAGGTTACAAGGTCCCCCAACCTGAGATCGTTTTCCTTCCTGAATTTTTTCCACCCTTCCGTGAGGTAGCGGTGGCCATGCTCATGACCAATGGACATCTCTCAGCGCTGTCCAGCCCAGTTCTCAAGCTGCACTTTATCTATCACATTCATCTAGGGGCAGCTCTCCAAGTGTCCTGCTGGTATCATCTGTGTAAAGCACCACCGCGGGTGAGAAGGCTTTTACCGACCATCTGCCCATGAAAAGTACGGAGGGGAGGGGGTTGGGGGAGGAGTTTGGGGAGTTAGTTGGAACACGACTAATTAGAGGTATCCAATCAAACACTCACGACGGATTGGCCCATATATACATCGTTATGGGGTAGGTAGAATGATGGTGTGATTCTTCCCGCAGCTTCGTCTGTGTTTTCAGTTGGCTCGACCTTTCTCACACACTGCTCCTCATTGTATACCGAGACCACGTACACCCCTCTCCCGACACGGTAAAAGACAAGCAATTCCCCCCGCTTCAGCTTTGATACAGCTGCGAACGCTTCCCATCCATGGGATAGGTGCACATACCCTGGTTGCTGCTCCGACGGTTGAACATCACATCCCCACAGCTCATCAATACGGCACAGGAGCCGCACCCTCCCACATTTATACGCATGGTCGTCGCTTATAAAACCCCATGGGAGTACTTGCGGCAACACATTTATAAAGAAAACAACCAAATCTATGAATACAAATGAAACCACTACCCATAAACATTCATGTTGCAGCTGGCCATTCCATCAAATTTTGTGAACTCTTGGAGTCTCTCACAACACGTATGAGATTGATTTCTAGTAACCTACCATCGACGTGCCGGGGCCTCCGCTTTCCACAAATCTGTAGAAGGCGGGCTGACGGTGTGATATTGGGTAGTGCACGACCTGTTTCATCCATCAGAATCATGAGCAATACATATGATAACGATCCCCCCGACCCGTGAATGGGCCACAACAGACTATATTAGACGCACCAGACTATGATCAAACAAACGACACACCTCTAAGGGGAAAATAGAAATTTAAAGTAAAAGACCGCAATCGATTCTTCGCGCACGACAATTAGAGGGGGGCGTGTCAGCTGCCATTCCTCGAATAAGAATGACTGTGCGCGGCGGGAAAGGATCCTTACATCTCCCGCCGCAAAGAATAACCACATAAACCCTAACCCTCTCCCTACCAGAATCAGAGAACCCACCGTGAAAGCTACTTGATTTCGAATAGTAGCCAAGCATGCAACACTCACTTAAGGGGGGTGATTGGTTGCTTACAGTGATTCAATGACATTATTTCAAAACTAAAATCTATGGCGAGGCCACCTCCTCCCCCTCCCCCCCCCCCCGCTCACCACAAAGAACCGAATCGAAAGTGTTCACCGTCGCTAATCTCCTATTATCTTTGTTCAACATATTATTTTAACAGATATTGAGGATCGATCATTACCTCCGGTGAAAACCCTTGCCTGGCTCTCTGCAAGCTTTCCAGTTGAGGCTTCTCCTATACGCTTTTGCGATTCCCCAAGTTGCTATTCTCTTTCATAAAGTCGCTCTCCCTCACGTTTACACTGTTCGGCTTAAAATCTTATAAATTATTGTTTTCACTCTTTCCCCCGGTAGGGGGGGGAGTCGGCGGGTATGAATTCGTGAAAGGTATCTTAATATATATAAAGACGAATAAGTATACTTTTAATAGATGTTTTCATTTACCCGCCCATTTGCACTTACCACAAACGGAAAATACCAATTATCCCACATCGAAATTTAAAGAGAATTGTTTTGTTTTAACATATTATAAATTCTAATGGTCAACAATGAAATTCTCACACATGTCGTGGTCTCTTATTTGAGAACAAGCATAGAGTTTGATTTTATTGGTTTAATATTTAAGTACATATTAAAATACTTAAGTTTAAATTTTGACATTTAAATGTGTATTTTTGAAAATGAATTCAAGTTTAATGGTCAATGATTTATCTTATCACTATGAATTTTAAAAAGTGCTTACATTTGTAATTTTAAATATATTTTATTCAATTAAATTTTATTTATTTTAATTTTAAAATTAAATGTATCCTACATTGAGCACCACCAAATATTGAATAATATTTATTAACAATGTATTTTGAAATATTATGAATTAAAAATAATAAAGAAGTGTAGTTCGTAATTTCTTGCTTCAACAAATTATACTAACAACCAACAAGTCAGTTTTTTAGATTGCGCCGTCAAATTGAAGTCATATATATTTTGAAATAGAAATAATTAAAGGTAATACTGTTGAAAATATACAACAAATATTTTCCAAATATTTGCAACCTTGTATTCTATTAACTTGAATGAATAAATTTGCATTTTTGGACTTCCTATTAGCTTGATAGCTATACTATGGATTGATATATTACAAATGTATTACACGTATCACACAGTTACTCAATTAGTATTATTGGAATGGATTATGTAATGGTAAAACGTTTGCAAAGTTTCAGATGCTTTCAGACTTGGAAAAAATGAAAAGTAGTATGTAGCCAAATTATTTTAAAGTACAATCATCCCACATCGAATTTTAAAGATATTTATTCTACTTAATGGTCAATAATGTAAATTTTCACATCTCACACTTTTCTTGCTTTTTCAGTTCAGAGTTTAGAACAAATAGTGTGTTTGAACTTATTAGTTGAATATTTAAATTAAATTTCAAATTAATTTAGAATATTATAAAAATGATTTTACCAATATAAACTCAATTTTTTTATATTTACATGTACTAGCCTTATTTTGAAATTGTTGTAATTTGCAAAATGAAATGACAATATTAACTTGATAAATAAATTAGATTAATGAATTACTTCAAAAGCAATTTAAATTTGATATTTTAATCAATCGTAATAATAAAGTCAATATAAAGCATTGGTTGGATAAGATTCATAAGCACATATTATTTGAACTCTCAACGCGTGCGCGCCCAAACGAGGTACACACATCCAAAATTTTTTAACAAGTTCAAATCTTTAAAGACAATGTGCTTGATTTTTTTTATTAAAAAGATATATAAATTTTTAAGAGTAATGTTTGATCCCACATAGAGAAATATTAAATCTTGTTCTGCTTGAACATACTTTAAATTCTAACAGTAGATTAATGAAATTTCATACATCTTCGCCTTTTAAGATGACTTGAAATGTCTAACAACTTCTTATTAGATATATATGACAACTTTGATCAAAGTTTAAATATCTATCAGTTTCTTATTAAATATATATTTCAAATTTAATTTTTACCTTTATGCTTTTAAATTCACACACACACACACACACACACACACACACACATATATATATATATATACACGTTAATATAAAGATATTAGTTTTTTAATTTTAAGTGTATATAATGTTAGATAATTTTAAATATATGAGAACTAATTAAATCTTAAACAATTAAATATTATATACTTTTTTTTCCTTTTTAAATCCATATCAAATAATTAACAAATATTAATTTGAATGAACAAAATATAAATAGTGAAGACGAACAATAATATTCCTACAACTTCTTTTGTGTTTCAACTAAGATCGAGGTGTATGATGTTTTATCCCATATTGAAAATGAAAGAACATTCTTCTACCTGAACATACTATATATCATAATAGATGAAACTTTGATACCTTTCTTGGTCCTTTAAGTTTATTTTGCTTATTAGTTTAATATTTACATATAAGATTTTTTAGGTTTGAATATTTATTAATTTCTTATTAACTATATACTTAAAAGCAAAATTGTTTTTTAACGATCTTAAATTCAAAAAATAAAATGAAACAAGCGATATAAAATAATCCAGACAATTAAATTTGATTTCGGCCATTTTAATGTATATAATTTTATAATTTTAAATATATGAAAAACAAATCCCAAACAACTAAATCTTATTTGCTTTAATTATTTTACTAAATTTGTATTTAATGAACAAATTGTAAATCATCACCAACATTCCAACAATAGTATCCATACAACTGTTTTTTATTTTTGAACTAAGATCAAGTATAGTGTTTGATCCCACATTGATACACATGGAGTATTGTATATTTATTTTTTAAATAAATATATGAAAATTTCTTATGGGTTGTATGTTTTGAAATTAAAAATTAAAATAAATATTTTTAATTTATCAATTTTTAAATATATATAAATTTACAATCTTTAATTTACGAAAATGAAACCTTAAGCAATTACATCTTATATATCTTAAATTTTTTACCAAAATTATCTCACATTTAAGAACTGACAAATTTTATTTTGAATGAACAAACAATAAATTCGTGGAGGCCCGACAATAGTTATCCTACTACTTTCTTGAAGAAAGCGAGTTAATAAAGTTACATGTAATAATACATAACAATCCTATTTGGTTGATTCGGCTCTAGGCATTATTATTTTTATTATATATTGTTATATATTGCTATTCACATATTAGATTTTCATTTACCTTAAATCCCAAATCGGTTGTATATTGAAAATTGAGAAGCAGGTTGTATAAACTTCAAATTAATTTTTTAGAATTTTCTATATCCCACATCGGTTGTACATTCACAAATTGGAAAATGAATTGTTGCATAAAAGAGTGAGTACTCTTAAATTGAAATAGAAACCTCAAATTATTTTTGCAAGTTTTATTTCAATTTCCTTACCTCCCACATAGATTGTAGACAGGAGAAATTGGATATAGGTTGTATAAGAGAGTGAGAAATTATAATTTTTATATTTAATTAGTCATATTTTGAACCATAAAAGTTCAAAATACCAACTAATCGGTACCTAATTGGCCGATTAATTGCCGTCGAGATCGCTTGGGTGGCGAGGATTTGGCCTCCCCATTTTTACGCTCGCCTTGGATATTTCCAACCAAGCCGATTTCTACAACCCTGAAAATTCACCAAATAATTTATAATTAAGCCGATCTAACTCATATATTTACATACAAAATTCAATATCGAATATGATTTTATTATTGTTCATATATATTTTTAATAACATTCACTTTCTTATGCATCGCACTAGTGGTGTACTAGTTATTATAATTACCAAACAGGCCAATAAATGGTAAGTATATACAGACCGCTTCAAATTCATAATTTGAAGATAGATCATTAATGGACAGGAGGCAGCTAGATAATAATAGCAAATATTACAATTACTATACTAGGACTCGCACCCTAGAGCTCAAAACTTGGGGAATAGATCATGGGAAAAACAAATTTTCGTAGACAATAAAATGTCATTTTTTGATACAGTTGGGCAAGTCTTAATGGGGGTAGGAGCCATATGGGCAATTCGTTCTACATAGAATCAAAAAAGGCTGAATCTCTTATTTGAACTGAAAAGCGTGTCCTACACAACTGTACCTTGATCGCACAGACAGTGTTTGGAAATAACAAATTTTCATGCATGGGATAAAACATTTGGATATTACATTTCTTTAAATCAATATATGTCGAAACGCAAATTAAATTTTGCTCGGTAAATCACTTGTGAATCTATCCAGATTACATATCGTATTAGATTGTGGTAACTACCCACAGATACACCCTCTCTCAATTCTCCAAATCATCGATCCACAACCACACATTATCGTTCCAAATCAATAGAAGATATTCTAAAAAAAACCCTCCCTCCACCAGCTATAACCGAGAACTCCATAGCCAAAGATTTTGTCGTCCCCGAAGAGAAATAGGGAGGGCAGCCATTAACGTCGAAAATGGAGGACGCGGAGCAATCCAAACCAGTTAGGCGGTGGAGTTTAGCCTTTTCCGTTATTCTTAACTATAACAGAGGTTTGCTTAATGTATGAAAATGCTAGGGGTTCTGTTTAGCATGTTTATTTGCACAAATCCGATTTTCGAGATGTGAGAAATAAATGCTTGAAATTGGTCACACTATTGGGCATTTATGGTGTGTGGGATAATGTGTTTAAGACACATTCAATAATCCCACATTGATTTCTTACTCAAGTTAAGAAGTGTATTTAAGTGTACTAACACTTAAGTGAAGTAATTGAGTGCACAAGGACGTGGGCCATGAGCCCACACGCGCACACACGCACACACCCGCCCGTGCCTGTGTTCGAGCCCGTGTCCGATGTTCGGTGCCCGGGCTCGGCTGGTATCGTCTCGTCCTTGGACTTGGGTCTCGGCATTTGAACTTTGGGCGTACGTGGGCTTCCGCGGCTTAGCCGTACCAGTTTTACGGTGCAGAAATGGTCGGGCCGTGGAGCGGGACGGTGGGTCGGCTATCTGGGTCTATAACGGCTGTCGACGGGGTCGTGGATGCACATGGTGCTTATCCAGCTTGAAGAGTGCAACTCCCATGACTTAATCGCCTTCAAGTGAGTAACTGTCATCTGGAGCTGGTGGAGTCTTCAAGTAACTGCCATCTGGAGCTGGTGGAGCCTTTTTCGGGAGTCAAAGTCTGCAGCTGACTTGGTCACGTGTTGGGATCCAACCCGACAGGGGGTACCTGTCGGATTATGCAGAAGGTAAATCATCGAGGGCTTAATAGCAGAGGTGTAACTCTAGGGGGTTACAACACATGGGTTGAAAAACCTAAAACCCTAGTTGTCACCTGCAGTGGAGCTGTGCCTATAAATAGGACATCCCGCATGGTTCAACATGCTACATTCTGCTCAAACATATTGCTTGCATACAAAGTTCTCTTCGAGTCGAATGCCTCTCAGTGCTCGACATTATCTATATCGTCGTGGCCCAAACCCGAACTGGGGTGCTACTGCCGGAAGGACAAAGCCCTGACATCTTTGAAGCACAACCGCCAAACCTTGAGCACTAGCTGGGGCGTATTTTTCTTCCGGAGAGAGGGCTCCTTGACTCGACTTGCCGGAATCCGCCATATCGGTTTCAGCTTCTATTTGCAAATGTTCATTTCCAGTTTAGATTGTAATTGCTCTATTTATACACCTTCTTTTCTGTACTTCAGTTGTACCTATTCTAGTCAAGGTAAAATAATACAACACCCGGACTGCATAGCAACAGGCTCCATATTCGCACGTACCGGTTAATTGATGAGCCGGATGAGGGATCCGGACCCTCGAGCTAGGGACGGGACCGTACAGAGAGCCCTCATTGACATAGAAGGCAGTAAAGGCCTGAGGACAAGCCAGAAGTTGAGCCGTGGGAGGACTGATCCACTGACAAGTTGGTTCGATCGCATAACACGTTCTCGATGGAACGTGTCAATTAATCTTGTTAAAGAACTTTCCTTTTTTTGTTTGGATGAATTCGTACTTCTTTAAAAAAAAAAGGCGATTGCGGTGGAGGGCAAACGGACGTGCTCATCCTGGTAAGTAGGACGTGATACACTTTGCTTTCAAGGAAGGTTTGATTTTTGGTGGGTCTATTTTTTAATTTTGTTTCATAAATACCCGAGAGAAATAGCCTACTCACGGACATGTTACACGTTTTAAATGGAGGGGGTTACACGCTATTGTTAAAGAACTTATTGGAAATTTGTGTGGCCGAACAGTATTCTTTAATTACATAGACCGATCGAAATGGAAGCCGAACCGACATGCAACACGTTGTGTGGAGGAAATTTATATTCTTATTATTAAAAAACCCGACTGCAATGTGTTTGTCTATATTATTAAATAACCGAGTCGAACGGTTAATGAAAGGCCGTGTAACATGTTGTTAATTAATGGAATGTGTGACACCTTATGGTTAATGAACTTTGTTTTTTCGTGTGGAGAAAATGTGTAATTTGTTTTTTTAATAAATAACCCGGGTGCAATGGATGCCAGACGGACGTGCTACACGTTGATTTTGCCACGTTTTACACGTTGTGCACAAGGACATGAGTTTTTTGGTGGATGAAATGTGTCATTCGTGAATATATTTAATTTTAGAGTGAACTGGACTATAAACGGTCGTGCAACACGTCCCTAATGGAAGGTGTTACACGATCCTGTTAAAGTTTATTTTGTTTGTTTTCACCGGAGGAAGCACCCTATTTTATTATTTAATAACCCATAGTGAAATGGACGACAGTCGGCCGTCCTACACGTTGTTTGTGGCACGTCTTACACGTTATCAAAAGGAAATTAATTGTTTTGGTGGATGAACTATATATATTCTTTTTAATAACCGAGTGAACATAGGGATGTCAATCTGGCTAACTCGGTCGGTATGGGCTATAAGTCGTTCCGGTTTCGCAAGTCTGAAATATTTAATTAATCTGAGTGTCAACATTAAGTACGATTTAGAAAATGTATTTGGTCTTCATTGAACATTAATGTCTCTCCTTCAATGTTTCGTTTGAATCTAAATTAAATACAACGAAATCTAGAGTTCTTTGTATAAAGTAGCATAAACTATTATAACCTATTTGAATGCTATATTTACTTAATTCTTACTTTAGTTTTCCACTGTGGCAATAAAATTTCCAAATGTTGGTTTGTTTTTGTTTGTTCAACAAATTCAGAAGGCAGGTAAAAAGTGAAGAAAGGTCAACAAGAGTGACCTAAGAATATATTAATGTATATATATATTATGTGCGACTTCACACTCATAGGGGAAAATATTACGAACCAACAAACTAAAGAGAACTGAAAACAACAACAAAAGAACTTAAACATTCCTTAAACAGATAGAGCACTAAAACAGGGTTCCATATCCTGATCTATGGTTGCCACCACCAGTAATCGGATATCGGCCTCGGCAACCATTTTAGATGTCCGCCATCCAGCTTGGAAATGATCCACTGTACGTCGAGACGGCCAACCCCCCTGTGTGTAAACCTCGTAAAACAGGCGGTATCTGGGCTCTCCTTTTAAGCGGAAGATGAGAAAATTCGGCGACTCATCCTGCATGCGAATACATGTAAAAGTAGAATTAAACACATGCATAGGTTGCCGGAATACAAACTGTGAATGGATTTATGTCGGGATGTATTCAGTGCGACGACAGACTTACGGTGGGTAGGTCGTACTTGTCCCAGTACTCTGGCAGGACGGTTACGCGGTTGATATTTGTGTCATAATGCACTCCGGGTAAGGATTTGAACCACATGAAGTCTTCGAAACTGCGCCGCATCTGCTCAAGCTTGCAGGCCACATCGAGCCCCGTAATGTTCTTCCCAACAACCGCTGTCATAATGGCGGCGATTCTTATCATCGTCGGGACAGCATGGAAGACATCCGCCATACCTCCCATCTGGATCTCGGTGCCGAGAAGCTTAAGCAGACGGATTTCATCACGCATCCCCATTATTTGGTTGGGTTTTTTCTCAATCTGGAGTTGTATTCGAAAACTCATTGTTAGATGTGTGGTAGTGAAGATTTGTTTGCCTTTGGCTTTGGGTTAATCCTGATAAGTACATCTGATATTTATATGCACACACAAAAGGTTCGAGAAACCTGACGTTTGGAATTCCAAGTGCGTGACTCTTCATCTACCCGTTGATGCAAACTCGTATGACAGTTTTTTGGGCCAGCCCCATCTGCCTAATTATATTGAACCGATTAACTGGGGAGACATTATTACGTTTTTAAAAAACCATAGCTACATTTTAAAACTTTAATACACATAATGAGTTCTATTTTAAAGCTAGGAAACTTAATATCTTTTGTTGGGGTCACATTACGTATAGGAACAATTCCTTTTAATTGGTGACTTTATAAAATGTATTAACCTAATAAAGTCTGTGCATATATATGTATGTATATAGATTCAATGTACACTTTTCTCTCTCCACCTACATTAACTTTTATGGAAGGAATTTTATCTATTAAAGGTAAGTTAATACGTAGGAGATTTTATAGTATTTTGATAGAGATTGGGAGAAAGAGTGAAAATTTCTAAAACATCTACTAATTTCAAACAAAATTGAAAGGCTAAAATGTCAATTATTTTATAATTGATGGAGGATTTCATTGTATTATTGCCTACAAAGGAAAGATTAAAAGAACGTGAAAACTTAGATTTACTATATGTTTGTGGCCGATCTTGTTTTTATATATTATATAATTTTTAAAAATATAAAAAACGTAAATAAATTAAGCAAAATATACATTAACTTTTTTTTAATAAAATAAATAAAGTTCTATATTTTAGTAACATATATAACAACGAAATTTTAATTCTTAACCACATTTAGCCTACAATTTAAAAGATAAATATTTTGTTATTATGTTGCGTGAACTATAGAATTTTTAAATTGTTTTTTTATTTTTTTTCATGAACTATATAATTTGTATTTCCATATATTATTAGAACAATACTGAGAGGACCTAGAACTGTCAATTAGGAAAACTAGTATGTCTCCCGCGCGATGCTCGGTACTATTTTATTTTATTTTATAATAATTGAATAATTAGATATATCTTTGCAATACATGCGTATATAAGTGTGTGAAACAAACGTATAAAAATATTTAAATAGGTTTAACAACTAAATTTTATTTTTCGTAGTTATAAACAATAATTATCATAATTATTTAAGCAAACAAATAACTTAATATCATCTTGGAGTAATAATAATTCAAGCATACTATAAATAAATGACATAAAAGAAATTAATTGAGCACATGTGGTTTGTGGTTTAACAGTCAAAGTTTGCACCGGAAAAATTTAATGTAATTTTTCCAACATACAAAAATAACAACATAATTCAACAAATATAAGCGTGCAATGCATGGACTTTTTTTGTTATGCTATTGCGATATGAATTGACTTTGATATTTTTATATTTTAATTAATTCGGAGTTAATATTTACAGTATTTTAAGAAAAATAGAAACAGTAAAATTTACGTAATTAGGTGAAAATGAAAATTTACACAATAAAATGCTATAATTGAACATAAAGTTTATTTGGTCATAAACTTTTCCACTCGATCGATCACAATATATATTATATTTGGAATAAATTGGGGTATATATAAATATAGCTTTTATTGGAAATTGAACTTATATAGTTTATTATGATAAATTTTTTAAATGGGATTGTTAAATAATATGTACCTATTATGAATAAAAATAAATTAGTAAAATAAAAACTTGAAACAATAAAATAGATTGAAGAATAATTAAATAAAAATAATGTATTGGAAGGCATGTAGAAAGTAATTGGGATTTAATGTAAGAGTAACGGTGAAAAAAGCTAAAAAATACAGAGACTCAAGGATCCAGCATGGAAACTATGCAATTTGAGAACTTTAGCCATTAAACTTTGCCAAACACATAAATGTGAATATTTTGACATAGATTTTCTCTTGTACAATATTTTGAGGATATTTTTTATTTATAATTTTATCCCTACGATTTTGCGTTAATATATGTATAGATATATTGATAGATTGTTAATGATGTATTAAAATTTAACATTTTCAATCTGCCTATAGAAATAGTTTATGATTGAATTACCTAAGAAATAAAGTATGCATTGAATTGAAACAAAGTATGCATTGAAATGAATGATTAAAAAAAACTAATCATGAGGTTAAAAACAAAAACGAAGCATTAAAACAATACTAAACAAAAGATAAATTACTAATGACATGAATTAAAAAATTACATTTAGAATGAAAAAATAATAAATAAATGAAACAAAATAGACATTGCATAAAAAAAAATTAAATCAATATGAAAAAATGTAATAATAATCAAATCATTAAATAGAACAATTAAAAAAAGGCTATTGTAGGAACATTTAAGGAAAGTCCTAAGCTTGGAATGGAAAAAAAAAGAGATGAACTACAAAAGCAAAAAAAAAATCGAACCTATATCACTAAGACGTAAAATGAATTTTAGTCTTCCTAAAAGAAAAGAAAAGCAAAAAATATAAAAAATGAAAAAGAAAATATTTAAGGAAAGCCTAAGCTGAGAGAAAAGAAAAAATAAAAAACGAACTGGGAAGCAACATTCGAACCTATATCTGTTACCATCAAAAGGCAAAATGAATTTTAGTTTCAAAAAAGAAAAAAAAATAAGGAAAAACTGAGACGAAACAAAACACAAAAAACGAAATAAAAGAAAAAAAGGTACTGATTGGTATATTTTCAAAAAAGGAAAAAAAACGGAAAAACCAAAAAAAAAAACAAACACAAAAAGGAAAAAGAAAATAAAAAAAAAAAGGCAAAGAAGTGGCCGCAAGCTTCGATCTTAGGCCATTCAAGATTGTGAGATAGAGTTCAACCACTACGCTACAACCAAAACTTCAAAAATATTTCTCAAAAAAATTATTTTACATCATATCTTTTACTGATTTTTTTATGACAATTTTACCCATATGATTTTGCTTTCATATATGTATAGATATTAAATATCGGTTCTATCAAACCAAATAATTTTTTTTTTTCAGATGGAAAATAAATTATTATTTTCACTCTATAATTTGTAAATGAAAATCCGTAGGTATTTATTTCTGGATATCACAAAATGTATCTATTCATCAAATAAATCCGAAAAAGACTAATTCTTTGAGAAGGCAAACATATTGATAAATAAAATGAGAATTGAATTATTATTTATGTATTTCAATAAAATAAATATAATCATCTTAAAAAAAAACCTTAATAGAATATTCTGGATTGCAAAATGCAAATATTATAAAAAAATAAAAAAAAAACTAATGTTAAATTCATGATTGAGACAAATTAAAATAATATTTTCCTAAGTACTGTTGTTAGCAATAACCAATCAAAACACCCATATAATTATGTGTTTTTATGTATGAGTTGAAAAATAGTATACAAATAAGAAATCGATACAATCTAAAAACAATATAGTTAATTAATCCATACTATATAAAAACGACTGAGGTCGAGCTTGAACTTTTAAGGAAGTAATCTTTCTATACCATCGATCACACATTGATCATATAAAATTATTTATAGGTTGTGATTTACAATCTAAACTGCTTATCATCCATTTTCGATTTTCTAATGTTAGGAAAAAACTTACACGATGTAAATATTAATATTATAAATATGAAGTCAGACATTTGCAGTCCACCCCATTTTGGGCAATCCAGAAAATATTCTTCCTTATGACATAAAAGCGCGAGAAATATAATGTAAACCATGTCAAACACCTAAAGTCTGAATGAATGCATGGAACAAATTGAAACTACTAAGAAACGTGCATTGAAGAATTAAAAGAAATAAATAAAACATACCTTAATGAAACAAATATCAGATATAGTGGATTGAATACAACAAACAACTGATTCAAAATATTAGATGAAAATTATACATACATCACTATTATTTAGAAAGATGACCAACAAAAATTAAATTTAAACTTTTTGAAGATATCTAAACTTACTAATAATGTGATGAGGGTAAATAAATATTCAAGAAACAAATATTGAAAAAATGAAAGCGTAATTAGACAAAATAAAAATGATTAAGAGATGAGACATTGCTTCAAGAAAATGTCCATAGTATATAGTGTCTACAGTGCGCCTTTATTAGTGGGCGGAAAAATAAAAGTGTTCTATAATATATATATATATATAGATATAATTTCAATATCACGACATCTTCAATCCTCATGTAGATTTCATGCTCAACATAATTAGTATCAATTAACAATTTCAGGTCTTTCCAATATAATTGATGCATTTGTCATACGTTTTATTGTATGAAAAAACAAATACACGATCCTAAGGTAACACATCTTAATATTCAATTATCTCTATAAGAGAAAGAAACTAAAAATCTCATATTACACGAGAGAGAAAACAAACATCTCATTTCAAAATGAGAGAAAGATGATCAATTTTATATTACATGATCAGATTAGGAAAATAAATAAATCTATCTTTTATCTTAAAACTAATTTCACAAAAATACATGTATTATTTAAGAAAAGAAAATTCGAATACCTCTATCTATCAAAACATCATCATATACTTTCTCTATCAATCTTTTCATCTCCGTATATAGTGGTGCACGACGTCGAATCCATTTGGATGGAGATGAGCAGAGCTTTAGAAGGAAATCATAGTGGCACTTCACGAATTATTGCGATGAGACTGTAATAGTTGTCGAAGCGCGTCGATCCATGATGCAACTGCATCTGTGAGGGGAGACTGGAGAGAGATGGTGAATTAAAATTTTATGTTATGAAAATTATTTCCCTCAAGTCTCGGTAACTATTGAGACCATATGTGTATACATATATATATATATATATATGTATATATATATATAATGTTGACGCCAAATATGCATGCTTGATTTAATTGCATGAACAATGAGTAAGGTAATTACGGAACGGTTTTAACTTAATTGTATATCTATACATAAACATATAATATATATACATATACATATTTATATATATATATATATATATATATATAAATACTATCACATCCTATTTAATAAAATCATAATATATATATATATATATGATAATTCAATTTTTTATGCAATATAGAAATTAATTTTTACAATTCTCCATATATATTCATTAAGTAAAGAAACATATCAGAACCCTTAAATATAGAGGCTTTAATTATAATTTGCATGATACCATTTATAAATTAAACTTATTCAATTATTATTGTTTAATTAAGTTACTAAAATGCCCTTAGGCAATGGGCGAGCAAAAATGTGTTGTCGATAGTGTGTTATTACATAGACATAGATGTCGGTTTAAAGTTTTCTAAAATAGTAATAATGTTTTCCTTTTTGGTAAAATCTAAATAAATTTAAAAGATGCTTATTCCGAATGACCATGGGAAGGGGAATGAAGCTTCAATTTAGGAAAATACATTTTCTAATCCTACTTTGTATCTTTAAAGAAATCGACCATACAAGAAGATAAAAATAATAAAAAACACATTACGTAGATTTGAAATTTCTGAACGTTTCAGTGCCCCTGCGTGTGACACGTTTAGGTGTACTGCATTACATGAACGTGTTACACGGTTTTACTCAATCAATTTACTATTTGACAATTTCAAAAAAGGGTTTTCATATTTCTTTCAATTAATGGACTCAAGATATTTATAAAGAAGCTTCCTCGGCACGTTGTCTACAATGCTGCATTCAAAAAGTTTTTAAGGGTTTCTCGCTAATAGGAGCAAGAACGAAAGAAAGTAGGAGTTGCCTGTGATTAAATGGCTGCGTGCTCAGGAGACACTACTGGATCGCAAGTGTCTGGGCATTCAACATCCAAAAGTAGGCGAAAGGTTTGTGATAAGCATAACCGGGCAGAGCTTTTCATGTCGCGGACAGACGTCAATCCTTTCCGACGATTTGTGAAATGCCCGGAAAGGGTACCTCTTTTTTACCGAATTTTTTTTAATCTCACTTTACGTGAACCCAACATATACAGTTGAAAAAGACATTGATTTTATTTTATGAGTGAAGGGATACGCTTTTGTTTGGACAATTTGTGTTTTTTTTGGGTTTGTCTGATGCTCTCATGTTTTTTTTTCTGGATGAATAAGGTTCGAGGTTGCACTTTTTTCGATTGGGTTGACGACCCAATGCCTGATTACCAGACCATGTGGGTTGAACGGCTTAAGATGCAAAAGGAATCGTTGGAGGATCAAGTTGAGGGTAAAATGGCCATGGTGAACAATCTGAGCGAACGGATTGAGCTGAAGGAGCATGAAATACTCTTGTTGCGAGGAAAATGTGCGGAATTGGAGACTATGGTGATGCAATGTCGTCGTAATTCATGTTTAATGAAAGGTGTCGTTGCGTTGGGTGTGTTTGGGCTGCTTTTTGTGATAGTGCTGGTTGTAGTTCTGAAATACTAATTATGTTTGTCTATCTTTTGTACACTATGATTTCGTAGTGTAGATGTTAACGCTACTAGTGGTAAGAACTTAATTGTCGATGATGTAAATTAATGCTTATAAGAATCTTGAACTAATTAACAACGTTTGGCAAAACATTATTTAAAGCCTGCTTCAGAAGCGGTGCCATATTAAGAAGGGATAGTGGTTCATGGGAACAACAGTAGTAGTGAGGCGTAATGTTGTTCCCTTGATCTCTTGTACGAGTGCGCCAGTGGACAGAGCTGCATAAACATAAGATAAGAATGTATTTATTTGCAATTAACAAACCAAAAACCAAGCTACGTACGGATTCGTAAACGCACCATTGCCAGAAATGAAAATGCATCAACAGTCATGGTGACAATGTTGGTTGAACCATCCCATTGAACCTCGTCGTGCCCGATTACAAATTGGAAAAAGTGACAGCGATCAAACAGTTTGTTAAGCTGATCAGCGTAATACCCCGCCGGCAAATGCAGATTGAACTGATCGTTCATGCGAGGGCACACGTATGTTATGAATTCTTCATTACGGCAGGCTTCTGACCCTTTCATCCATACTCCAACATGGGCTTGCTCGGTAGCCTCTGCAATGAACCGATCCTCCACTACTGGAGTCCACATATTATCGTAGAAACACATCACAGCCTGCGCTGGAGATTTCTGTATTTAGATATTTTGGTATGTAGAATTTGAGGACTGCTATGCTGGGCAGTAGACTAGCAAGAAGGAATGGGCTATTCCCATGTTTGAGAAACGATTAAACTCTGGAATACAAGATATACACCCGCATGTACACGAAAGTAGGTTTCTGGGCACATATTTAACTTCCCCCCATCGAGAATACAGTTCGACAAATAGATTTTCATCCAATTTTCATGCAACATCACTTATTGAGTTTCAAAAACCAAAATGCTTGTATAGTCCATGTAAGTAATGAAAGCATACTTCTCCTGAAAGTTACACGTCACCTGATAATCTTTAATAACTGCAGCACATATGAGTAGAGTCAAAATGCATACCTTGTTAGAGTATTCCTGCAGCAGAGCCTACGCCTTCGCTCGGAGTAATTAAAATTTGAAGGGAAAGTAAAATAAGACGATGTTCAACATGCATACAGAAAATAATTTCACGCAATCATATCTAGGGTTTCACATATTGGAATTATCCTGCGGAAGTTGCGGTAAAATAATGCTCACATGGTACCGGCCAGTCGTCTGCAACATCAATTGTTCCAAATGCTCACAGGACCTGGCAGGGGCTCAGGTGTAATATGTTCACAAAATCGTTGAGCGAGCGGTACAAATTGCCAATGAATGCGAAATTGAGGAGGGGGTAGAAGTAATTAGTTCGACAACAGTTCCTGCTGTCGAATATTAAATATAAACTTCGTTACTTAACAGTCTGTCCGAACACACTACACGTTAGGAGTTTACGTGTAACACCTTTCTTGCAAGCTGCTCCTAAGGCATAATCCACGCAAACGTGTAATACCCTTACTAGAGTGAATTTCTAACATTGAAATGTATCAATGTTAGACGTTACCGTTGACTAAACGTTTCTGCATCCAGCACGTTGTTCGTCTTATGGTACAATGAATCATATACATAAACAATCCATCGCTTCAAGTCGATCACCACAGTGACCCAATGTCGAGGTACCAAACAACAAGTGATGACCTAAACATGAAACAAAAAAAGACCAAAGTTGCATTACAATTACAATTTATTACATTTGACATTTCCACCTGGAAATTCGCAGAGAAAACTTACACGATTAGCCTTCCACCAGGGTAACCGTGAAAACTTCATCTTCCCTTGTACTATGTGCATGAGGTCCTGATTCCACACCCAATCTGTATAGTGGCTCAGACCATAATAGTCCTTCTTTCCATCCAGGCCATCTGGATGACACTTCTTCCAGTCATTCCCCAACTTGTACTGAGAAGCCACAACTTAGGATTAAGAAAATGTAAATGCGTAAAGCAAAACAAAAGGAACACTCACAAAAAAGTTTGACTGTAAGATGATCGTATTATGCGCATCTACTCCAGCCTTTAAAAATTGCCCCCTTTCCAATGTGCGCTGCAATGTCCACAAGAGCAAGTCCATGTCATCATTGTCGAACATATAGCCATTGTCCTATATCTTCTGAAACCATGACCCCGACAATGCCATACCCTGACCTCCTCCAACCTTAGTCACTACATTTGGACCCCTAGCTCGAAAGGCAGCATACTTCTTCTCAATTCATGGAACGCCACCGCGACTCTCGTCAAATGTAGGAGTGTCTAAACTCCGGTATGGTATGGCAGTGTATGTTGGACGATGCACTTCTAATGAAGTTACTTCAGAATCAACTGCAGTGCCAGGCTGTGCTGATTCGCTCGAGCTAGGCCCTTCAACACTTCCATGATCCAAGAAGTACAAACTGCTTGAGTTAACTTCACAGTTATCCCGTAATTCCTTTTCGCCCATGCCGGAGGCAGCCCCTGCATCATCGACCTACGCAATAGTGAAGCAACGAAGGATAGAGCTTGATATAAATTAATTGACAAATATAATTATTCGCTAACCGGGTGTTGGGGATCATCCTCAGCACCACGGCCGCTCGCTCCCTTCCCCGAGTGCTCTGCAACCAACTTTACCTCCTCAATTGGTCTGGGACTGCCAGTTGGTTCCTTTTCCCCCTGGTGACAGTTTAATTACTTAATTTAACCTATGTCGTTGACCCTCAACAACAACCAACTCCACCTCCTCAATTGGTGTGGGACTACCACTTGGAATCTTTTCCACCTGGTGACAGTGTAACTACTTAATGATAACTTATACAATCACCTTCATCGACTCATGATCAAATATAAGTACCTCAACGTTTGGGTCCTCGATGGATTTATCACTACAGCTTTGATTGTCACTGTGCCTCATCCGAATCTGTCGGTCCGTCAATCGGATATCAACTTTTTCAACCATCTTTGTCATTAGGTCCTCAAACAATCGTGTTCTGATTTCTAGCTCATGTTCAAAGCGAATAACTGTCGCACGAGATCCCTCCACTGCCGTCTGTATAGCTATCTCTCTATACCTGTCTACATGGTGACAACAAATGTGTTCCTCACTCGTACCAGATGATGACGTGGCTGTCCTCACCCGTTTTCGAGAAGGCCCAACAATAGTAGCCCCCATCACGATCTCAACTGCAATCGTATCTATTACAGTACGGGGTAGACAATCTCCCGAAGTCCTTGATGTAAGATGATCATCGTGTTTATCACAAGCAGGGCCTCCAGGAGGGGTGTTTATCCCATCAACTATCACTGCTCTAGAAGGGGTACACGGTCTAGGAGAGGCCAGGGATCTATCCCTAGTGGGATCGCCGTGAGGGCCCGATGCTACATCTGGAGGGTTGGCTCCGGGAACACATATTACCGTAGGAGGCTTAGGGGCTCTAAGCGCTATCGGAGAAGTGCATGTGCCACCTGACGCGGGATCTCTAGGCAGAGTGACCGCTCTATCAGCAGTGGACGTTCTAGAAGGAGACACTGCCCTAGAACGGCCAACCTTGCGAGCTCTTTTTCTCTCCTGTGATTTAACCACAAAGCGCATACCTAATGGATTCTCACGTTGTGTACTTCTAAAGTATGGCATTTCCAGCTCAGAATCGGATACCTCTAAAAAGACATGACATTGAAACTGCAAAGAAAATGTATGCTTATTTGGAAAGAGGATAAAAAAACAATTCCAATTTTTACATCGAAAGAGATAATATAACGCACCGATTCCTCCTTGAATAATGTACCAATACGGATGCGCTTGTCAAAGAACTTCCACTTTAAACACCTTGGTTTTGCAGCTGCAGACACAAGTATGGCACAGTGTTGTCCCAAACGAGGTACTGCCTCATAAGCCCAAATCTACAAACGAGCAAGACACGGTATTAATTATTGGAGATGTATATATTGGTTAAGCATTCAATGAACAAAACAATATAGAAACATTACTTGTAGTGCCCACACAGGGCCATAGAAATGGTACGTTCTGCAGCTCGACGTGGTAGCAAAGTCGGACTCTGTTACTGGAATCCGTCTCATATAATTGAGCAGCAATCCGAAAAAATAAGAACCCCATGGGAAAGACTTCCACCGATCTGTATCCTCGACCAAAACCCACACCCAATCTTCTATGACATGCGGCTGGTCATATCCGTACAACATGTTGTACAGAAACAACACATTGGCCACCTTCAAATAGTCATAACCATCGTCTCCCAGAAGAAAATTCGTGTACCTATGAAACAAGTCTGATAACTTAATAGATTGATACTTCAGCACATAGCTATAAAAACAATCCCGATAAACATGGTGCTTTGCACTCGGATCAAAATCAGATCCTCCAAACATCAATCCAGTCACCAGTGCATACTCAATGTGGGAAAATCTAATATTGGTCCCGCCAACACGGAACCAAGACTCATGAATCAGTGCACCATCTAATGAAATCTCCCGGGCCATCAGTGAGTGTAAAGCAGTATTGCAGCTAGTTCCCCCTACGAATTTCATAACTTGACCAAATGGCCCATTCCGAAACTCTTCAACAAGATCACTATCTGAAACTGTCTGCAGTATATCTATAATACGTTCGGAATAATTCTTCCAGTACAAATTTATTGAACAGGAAACAAGCTGCAATGACTCTCTCTTCCACGACCAATGACGCTATTAATCACAACAACAAGTTCAGAATCCTCAAAACTAATTAAAGAGACCACAAGACGGCCTCGCAGATACTTACCCATGTGGAGGCCTTAGCTCAAGAGTTAAAAAGAAAACATAATCTTGTTTACACATGCAAAACCAACGTGTTGTCACGTTGACTTCAATCGTGTCATGAAAATTTATACCCTAAACTACCATTTGCAAATAATCAGTATGCGCAAAGACGGCTTATTCAAAATCCGTGTTTTCATCCGACATTTAACAAATGAAGTAAAGCAAAGCAAACATCAACTAACTCCCTCATTCAACCAAATATATTTGATTTACAGAAAATTGAAGGATTTGTACATAAATACCTCAGCGTTACACTTCATCGCCTAATCAAGTCTGCGAAGCACCGAGGGGGGTGCACAGACGCATACTGAACTCCGGCGACGTCGTCCGACCGTGAACAATGGCTCCCAATATTTTCCCTCTTTTGAACCCTAACGGGGCAAACATATTCCATACGTGTATTCAGTGTTTTATTTTAGGGGGGGAGAGGAGTTTTGGAGCGGTATATTATTACGTGTACAATTTTAATAGATGAGGGATGGACGCGTGTTAATTCTTCTATACCATTTTGCAAATGCATTAAACATAAGTAATATATTTGTCATCATTATATAAACTAAATAATAATAATCTCATTTCCGTTCAAATGAGATAATTCAAGATTGCATTGTTGGATTTCCTAATTAAATCACAATATATTTCTTTGTAGAAGTTAAATAAATTACAATATAATTTTTCATAATTTCAACTCTTCAGAAAATCTAGTCTCATGTTATTTGCCTTTTTTTAAAATTTTAAAAAAAATACACGTACTTTCTCAGAAATTCTTATCAAACTACCCTGGAGTCAAAATGCGATTTCTTGTAATTTTAAATGAGTTGAACAAATAAAATGTAGTATGTTATACTTCCAATTGAAACAAGGTCAAATGATTGAAATCTATACAATATTTGAGAACAAATGAAATCCGGAATTTTTTCATGTCTAATACTTTTACTTCAAATTAAGGTTAAATAATTTAATTTCGTTTCTGGTACCATCACAGCTACGCTTCCAATTACAATAAAGGTATATAAAAAAATTTCAGAGCAAATGCACAAATAACGGTCTCTAATCGGACGGTCCCCTTGCAGATTGAATTTGAGTGTTTTAGAAAAACTCACTACAACGTGGCATAGCCCTTTTTACACGGCCAATTCTAACGTGTAGTCACGTTAAGCCCAAACGTGCACCACCTGTTTAACCCTATTTATCTGTCGGTGAACGAGATGTTCTAGTAAACAGAATTTATTCAAAACATGTGTATTCATAAATCCATTATCAACCTAATTAAACAGACCCATACACTAATTACCTCACTCAATCAACATACTCAGTTTCATTGCATCTACACGTTATGCAAATTAAACTTCTCCATCAAGAATACAATTATGAATCTGCCGCAACCACCGCTTATCCAGCTACTTTCCATTTTTCCCGAATATGTTTCCGCTCCTTCCAACCCTCCGCGATTCTCGTCCACGGCAGTTCGAAAATATTCGCCTTCTAACAAGTTTGCAAAAGGTATCGTGTTCAATTTTTTTTTTTTAAATTAGAATCAGAAGTTGAACACTTTGTCAATTTAATAAATTTTTTATAATATACTCAAACAGTGCCACTTAACATTAAATGAACTATGGTATGAAAAACATAGTTAAGAAAGTGCGGAATTTAATATGGATACAAAAATTTGGGACCCACTTCAAAAGTTTTCCTAATTTACTATATTTGAAGCTTCGAATTAAATGTTACAGTTGAATGCAATTTATTAGAAAGGTTTGATGGGCTTAGAAGTTGGGATCAATTTCGAAAATGACTAACTCAGTGGAACACTACTAAATTTTCAAAACAAACTTTAAAAATCATATTTGTTGAATTGTACTTCTCGAATTACACACAAAATTCTGAGAGTTGCATGATGTCTTCATTTAATGATGTTTGTACGAGGCCATTAGGTAATAGAAATATTTAACTAAAATCAGTTGCAAATATTTTTTCGGACGGAAAATTGATCAAAGTTTAGACTTGCACAACATTTTATAGTGGCAGTTATTATCCTGCCACCTAGTTCGAAAATGGATTGTTTTTTTATTCTCATTACAACGTATATGTACGAAACTGTACTGTTTCAAAAATTTCTGGATATTAAACCTGCCTAAATTTTTTCAAAATTAAATGAACTTTAAGGACTTTTTATTTCGTGAGTTAATTAAATATATTAAAATATCAAAATTTGTGGCCAAAATTTTTTAACGAGTCCAAATCTTCTAAAGACAATATTTTATAGTATATTTAATGAAATATAAATATAGATTTTTAAGTGTAATGGTTGATCCCAGATCTGAAAAATAATGATTACTCTTCTATTTGAACATACTATAAATTCAAACACTGGATAATGAAGTTTTGATCGTGGAATGGTCAAGCTTTCATCCGAGTTTGAGTATCGGGTTGGAAGCTTGTCATGTGTACCCTAAAAATCTGTCAATTTCGTATTGAATATATATTTAATATTTAGATTGCTCATTTATGATATTAAATGCTCAAACATATACATATAAAATAAATATATGTAATTTTTAAATCTTCAATGGAATCAAGTTTGGTAAGCTTAACCATATGAGAACTAAATCTCAAACAATTAAATGTTAATCATGGTAAGTAATGTAGTGCATTTGTCTGGCCTTGTCTACTCAACAAATATCATTCTTGAATGAACAGATCTTTACTCGTTAATTGGGACAATAGTAATCCTACATCTTGCTTTGTTCTTCAATAAAGATCAAATGTAATATTTTATCCAAAATTGAAAAATAAATAACGTTCTGCTACGTGAGAACTTTATTCATGGACTATCAGGTAGCAATGAATTTCTGCTACCTTACTCAATCCTTTAAGATTATTTTATCTTATGAAGTACGTATTAAAACTTAACTATTTATGGTAGGTTAAATAGTTATCGGTTGCTAATAAAAAATATATTGAAAATGAATTTAAAAGTGTTATGTTGTAAATGAAAAAATAGTTCTATCAAAAAAATCCAGATAAAATGACTAATCGAAACACATTTAATTTATATAAGTTAGTTTTTTAAAACATTTTAAAATAAATTCACCAAAAATTAGATTAACTATTTTTTTGTTTTTTACGAAAATGGTCCCATGTCAAATAATTAATAAATTTATTTTGAATGACAAAGTCAAAAATCGTGAGATGCAAATGTTGTATTCGCACTATATTTTTCTAGGTCTCTACTAGGATGAAATGTAGGGTTTCATCCCGCACTTAAAAATCAAAAGTATTATTTTAATTGTGCATACTATGAATTATAGAAGTCAATAAATAAATTTTGGACCCAATCTTGAGTTTTTAGGTTAGGGGACAGGGATATTTTTTCTCATTTCATTAATGTTACAATACATAAATGTTTTTATAATTTTGCTTCAGCAGAACTCAATGTTTTGTGCTAAACGGTTGACACTTCCAAAATTTTTTTCAAAAACCCTTAACCAAGTAAATCAAAGGCAAATCTTTAACAATAATTACCTTCCGTTTGAAGGAGTAATAAATTTAATTTCAAATGACCATAATGTAAACGATGATACAATGCAATGGTATTCATACAACTTTATTCGTATTTCGTTTATGCGAAGCGGATCAATCCAAGCCGTGAAAGATGGGTGATATTTCGATTCATATATGGAAAGATACAACCTCGCAATCCATGGTTCGAAAAATGAAAGTTCTCAATCCAAGACCTCGAAATTCCCAAGTACTGAAATCAGTTCATTCTCATGAATTACAAGTTATATTAATTTACAATGAAACTTCCTCAATGAATTCTCTATTATGAATAATACAGAATTTCTTTAAAATTAAATAATGAAAATTAAGAATTCAAAATTCATGATCATGGAGGTCCCGGACTTAGAGTTTACATATCTCAAGTCGATAAACGACAATTCGCCTTTCATCCAAGCATAAGTTGAGATCGAGTATAAAATTTGATCTTATAAGTCTAATATTACACTATATATTTAAAAGTTTCCACTTAAATATCTATTAATATAGCTTATTTATGTATATATTTGTGCTTACAATTTAAATCTTGAATTTAAATTAATATGTATATATATATATATGTGTGTGTGTGTGTGTGTGTATTTTGAAATAAAATTCAAATTACATATTTAATATCCCGAATAAAATTCTTCTATATATGGAACCTGAACTTTCGATTTCAGTAAACCTAATTAATTATTAAGAGTGGGGAACACCCATTGTCATATTAATTATTATTGAGATGATGTCATTACAACTCCTAATTAATTTCCTTGATGAAAACTACATTTGAGCTCGAACTGTAGCGCGACTATTTTTTCCACACGGTTCATGGACAACCATTTTTGCCCTTGTGTAAGCTAATACTTCTTCAGGAAGCCACATTAGAAGAATGATCAAATGAATTGTAAAATAAATTAAGGATTCATTATTGCCCAATGAAAGTGTCTTCAAGTTCAATTATCTCGCATGAAGGAGGCTGTGGCAAAATTTTGGAATAATTTGGGGAAAACATGTCTGCGGTTGATGCTTCGAAAATAGAGGCCCCAATTAAAAGAGAACTTCCATCGGAAACGAAAAACATACATCGAACCGCAAGCGCCTCAAGAAGGGATTATTACAGCGTATGAGACAGTACCTCCTCGCTCATAACTTGGGGTAAATGATTTATCTTGATTTAATGAAGTACCTTGTTAAATATTGTCTGATCGGGTGATTACAGTAGATTAAGCGATGTAGTTCCTTCATATGTGTGTTTCTGGTAGAATTCATATGTGCAGTCAATGCGCTCGTTGTCACAAGTTGGGCACCCAGCCTTCTTGCTAATACAAGATCATGAATTAAACCCTAAGTCAGAGTTAGAAGGATTTCATTGTTCGCTGGGTACTTCATTTGGGAAAATGAAGTACCCAAAAATTGGTGCCTTGCCGGCACAACTGCTTCTTCTGTGATATGAGATTCGCAATGGTCAGGTTGCAAATGTGGAAATAACTGTTGCATGATGCATGTCCAACTCTCAAAGTGTACTGGTTGATTTCTACTTATTAATTCATATAATTTAATTACGCATAGGCTCGCTCAGTCTGCAGAACTTGTCCTTACTTAAACAGAAGATACCTTCACATCTGCAGTCTATTAACAACACTTTGTGTGGCATCACACAAAATCTTGAAGCATGGCATCGACAGGATCAACCGGCCATAAGTCTTTTTGCATGAAAACAGTGGACTACGCAGAACAAGCCCTAGTTGTAAGGTTTTAAACATACACTTCATATAAGTCGGACCGCATAACACCATCGCTCTAAATCTGAAATGTCTGTTTAAAATTGATCATGCAGTTATTACCAGCTTACATGTCCTATGTGGAGAACAATTCCAGTACCTTTGTGAATCTAACAGACAGGTCTGAGAGATGGTGGGATGTCGTGGTTCAGAAGTTGAACGGCAGGGAGTTCATCACAGATGGTTGGTGTACATTTGCAGGAGAGATCGGATTGAAATCAGGCCAATACATGGTCTTCACTGAAGTTAGCATCACGACATTGTTTGTTCAAATGTATGATTCGCAGTTGATAGAGAGGAATGTGGTGACAGACACATCATGTGGCTATCCGGAGAATAAAGACACGCATATCTCATTCTGCAAGCATCTTCTGGAGGAATATCACACAGATTTCATTGTAGATCCCCACGTTAACATTGTGTAGATGACATTGATTATTGAAATAAGCATAGAAACATGTCGATGGTGGAGAGCCATAGAGGCTTAACATAGTCTAAACTTACCATGTGCTTTTGCAGATGATACCGCAAGCGTTTGTCTCCAAAAATGTACTCGTTACCTATTTAAGAGGGGTTCGATTGGAGGCCGTAGCACGTGATCATGTATGGGATGTAAAGATACAACAGATTGATGGAAACTACTACATGACTGATGGCTGGAACAAATTCAAGACAGATAACTGGCTCACAAAATTTGACATCCTCAGGTTTGAGATGCAAGCTGACATGGATAGATGGGAGGTTTGGGCATACAACGCATTTGGCAGCGAAAAACTTGGAGGCCCCGGTGAGCTCGGTACATATCTATATGGTGTTTTCTATTTTGACAGTCTCTATTTATGGGGCCTTAAATCTGTTATCAATCTATCATGTGCAGTCGTCATAAGTGAATTGATGCACGAATGGAGAATAAACCACAGATTGTACGTGAAAAGCCAGTTTGTAAGAGAGATGACGCAGAACACTATAAACGGAAAATTGGTAATATAGAGTTGCTTTAGACAATTTAGTTAATCAGCTGGGAGGTTGTGATAATTTCCAGTCGTACCAATATAAATATAACTTTTAATGGGTTAAACTTCAAAAAAATGATGACAGGAGATACTAAAAAAGTTTGCACAAACAACCGGCATAACTGCAAAAAGCTATGTGGAGCTACGAATGGCCAACGGAAACATCTATGCGGTACCTGGAAGATACCAGGTTAAATGCCACAAGAATATGAGATTATTCATGTACTTGGGATGGCAGCAATTTATCAGAAGTAACAACGTAAGGATTGGGAATGTTCTATTGTTCACATATATACCAGGTTCTAATAATGTGATCCCAGTTGATATTTTAGAGAAAACGGAAGGAAGAAATATGATTGGGAGAGCAGACAAGGGTGGATGGCTACCTTTCCCTTAGAATGTTACTGCAGAAGAAAGGGCTTAGAAATTGTAATATAAATCATATGTACATTACTTTACATTCATGAATAGTTGCATTAATATTACTTGTCAAGTGCCAATTCATACAGATAAGGTAGATAGTGATGCACTTATTGCAGGCAGACATGAAGGAGAAGCAAAACATATCAGAAACATGATAATTATGCATCGACATGCTCATAATGATCTGTAAAATGCACATTGCTATCCTATGCAGAAATGTGCACATAATATATTATGCAGCAACAAATCCTGGCCACTGAAACATGGTATCATAAAATTATAAACCCCAGCAAACAGGACCAGGGCATACGCATAAGCTATGGGTTAGCAGAATTTTTGTACATCCCTGACAGCATACATGTTCAGAGAACAAGTCAAAATATAGGCATCTATATATATATATATATATATATATATATATAGTTGCAAAAATAGTTAAATAAGTTCTCTGTCAAAGATTCAAACCCCTCACATCTCTCTGCAAATTAATCCCAAACTTGTAGAGAGCACAACAATAGCTCAGCCGGCGCGCATCGCATGCATTCGGATCCACGGTATTAACATCCTGTTTGTTGGTGAGGCATGTCAGGTACTCCAAAGCCATTATAGCGCAGTCCTCCTTCGAATTTTGCTGGGGAGTATTGTAAAACCTAGCAATCTCCCAACTCGGGCAGTGGGGGAGGACTTTTCCATCAACATGGAAAACAATCTTCGCATCGCGAAGTAGCTTCGAAATATGACAACTCATAAACTCAAAAACAGGAATGTAAGCATCAAATTTGAGCAAGAATGATTTGGGATCATAAATGGTGATCCGCTGCGCCAAGAAATTCACCTCGTACAGCAACCAGTGGTTCGAAGAAACATGCCCTACCCCATACATGGCCTCGAATGACCCCCACACACCGCCAACTCCAGCTGGGCATTCACCAAGAACGTATGGCATGACCAGCTCGCGTACACACTCATAGTTCGGCTAGGTCAATGCTTGCTAGACAGAAAATAAAGGAACCTAAGTTAAGGACAGTTCAATAGGATTGCATACCCTAACATTAACCCACTTTGTACACCAAAATGATTTACAAGAAAGACATACCCAACACACCATGTCCATTAAACTCCATTTTTCCCACCAAACACCATGCCTCTTACGTTCAGTTATGAACAAATGGAGGATAGAATCAATGTGCTGCAAGGTTGGACACAGTCATTTTTGGCACATATAGGTGATATCATTATTAAGTTTGCAAATGTTGCTGCTGAAAGTATGTACAGTTACCTGGTCAGATATAAGCTCATGGCGGTCCAAGATAGACCGAAACCACTCTTTCGTGACACCTTGCACTTCCATAGTGGGAACAGGTATCCTCGTGTTCCTTAATTGACACGAGATTCAAATAAGTAATTCTGCAGTTCAATAATAGAATTACAGAAATTAATAAGATATTGAGAGAGTCAATGGAGACAGACTTCAATACTCACTTCTTCAAGGGGTCAGGACTATTGTACCAATCCTCGAATGCAAGTTCAACTACTGACTCCGTGGGGGGCAAATTCTCGTCTTCTGCGCTCTTCACTTGGAAAGAGGGGTTGCTCTCCACGAACCTTTTTAAACTCTCCAGTTCAGCCTCCAACTGCTGAACGCAAACTTGCAAGGCTCGGTTCATAATCGTCTGTGATAATGTGAAATACACTAATGAGCTGGAGTTTGATAAAAGATTAATTATTATTCCACCACAAAGAAATACAACCATATTCACCAGAGATGGCTCATCTGATGTGTGAGAGGATGCACGAAAGACGTTGGGTGTTGGCTGGCAACGGAGCATGTCTGGCGGAGGGTAGAGATTTCTCGGGAAGAACAAATTATCAGCATCATTGGGATCGCCACAACTATCCTTTACTTCATCAGTCATTGGAACAAGGTCCACACCCTCATTGCGCTTTGTCTGATCATCTACGGGCTGGGTTATGGTTTCATCTATCAGCTATCGATAGAACCTCTTATTCGATGGGCCAGGAATGCTGCAACCAATCTCCATTAAAGGGGCGTACAAGTAGGGATCGGGCTCAAAATCTAACTTGCGCTTGAGCCGTCTGTCTACATTGATTTGCTCTACAGGGGCCTGAATGAAAGGACTCCGAGCTGCAAGGTCACAGGCAGCACAAGGACAGATGGAGTTCACTCACAAGAGGGAAACGAGAAACAGAGACAGAGACAAGTTGCAGGCTAATTCAGTCAAAATAGCAAAGAAGATATCAACAATTCGAAGGACTCAAGATTAAAAGGAGTGGAAATATTGAAACAGGTGAGTGATAAAGAAACAAACATAAGGATAGATGAACTCCGTTAAATAGGGACTGAGAGGAGATAAACACAGCATGAATCTGAGGTTGGAATGGTCAAACCGAGGCAACAAAAATCCAACGAATAAACCTTTCAAGGAATGTAAAAATTGAACGACATGCCTGATAAAGAAACATAAATATTGCCAGTAAAGTTGATATAAATTCAACAAGGGGGCAGGGGAGATAAACACAGCAGAAATGCGAAATTGGTAGGGCGAAGCCCAGCCACAAAAATTCAAAGAAATCGAGCTTCAAAAGTCTGTAAAAATTGAACGGAATGACTGATAAAGAAACAAAAATATTGCCATGTTATATGAGATCAGTCAAACAATGCGGCATGGGAGAATAACAAAGCAACCATCAGAAATTGGAATGGCGAAGCCGATGCAGAAAAATTCAAAGGAATCAAGGTTACAAAGTCTGTAAAAATTGAGCGAAAACACTGATAAAAAAACAAAAATGTTGCAATGATAGAGGACGTCAGTTACACAACGAGGCAGGGGAGATAAACAAACTAGAAATCGTCACTTGGTTCAGACACCATTTTTTACCACTTTCAGTCGTATTAAGTGCATGCACAAATTTATCATAAGTTCGAGAAATCACACCACAAATTCCAGAGACTGAATCTTTAACCTTTGGATTAGCCAAAGAATAAAGGGAGTGATTACCTTCGCTCTTCGCACTTGACGAGGATGACGCCTTCATCTTGGTTCTCGATAAATTAGGGGCCAACAGATTTGTGAATCGCTTGTTTTCTTGGAAAGCTTTGCCAAAGTTCATCAGCAGGGCAAGCAATGATCTACATAAATACTCATACGAAAACAAAACTAAATTCTAAATAAATAACAGCTGTAAAAGGGTCAAATCAAAACTATCAATCCACAAAAAGAACAAAAAATTAAAAATAATTCATACATTGGACAAAAAATATAAGTCGAATTTTCAAATTATACATCTCACACTATAATAAATCTAGAAAAAATTACAAGAAAAATCAGTACAAATTAACAGCATATTTTTAGATAGATAGATACGTCGATCGTTTTGTAAAGAACATAAGCCTACACATCTGTCTGCCATTGCATTAAATGTATCTGACATGCTCAAGACTCAATGTTCCGCATTGACTCGGTCACTCACTGAGTTGACTCAGAAACTCAGCAACTCAGTCTATTTTTGGAGATACTATTCATCTGTATCGACCTTGCGCCACGTGTCGCCATTCTGGTGGCGGTGCGCAGTGCGTGTAACCTAGCATCGATTTTCCCCCCTTATTCCTCGCGTGACTTGGTCAATTCGTTTCTCCTTCTCTCCACTGCTTGACCTAGGGTGTGTAGGCCTACGGCTGGCCCCAATGGTGAGCCTACGATTTTATGCTCCTATAGTGTCTAAATTACATATTTGTGAATTTTTTCAACACAAGTAATATTTATGTAAATAGACTGAAAAAATGAGGGTCTACCCAAGTTTTTATATTTATTATATTATTTGCATATAATGTATATAATATGTAAATGGATTGAAAAACACTAAAATATGCATTTGCCAGCTTAGCAACACTGAAATACAACATGAAAATTGAAATGGGACATTGTGTTGTCATGTGTAGCATCAAATTTACTAGAGGTGTCAAAACGGGTTAATTAAACTGGGCGAGTCCTGGCTGAGAAAGCTCGCCCTACCAAAGTGACTGGTCTAAAAATCCAGGCCCTACCTGATCCCTTTAACCCGTAAGACAGATGTGTGTTTTTTTTTTTAATTCAATTTTTGAACTTTAAACTTGTTTTAATTACTTTTGACTTTATCGAGCGAAATAAACAACACAAATAATTAAAAATATTCAACAAATTTAAATACAGAAATTAATATAGTCAAAAACCTACACAACATTTCACCAACCAAACATAAAAATTATTTAAATTATTTCAAAGTATTTCATAAATTAAGATTTATTAATCAAATTACAAATATTGATCAATTTTCTTTTGTCAGGATATTAATAAAAAAAAAGTTAAAATTCAATTATAAAAGCATAATAAAAATAAATAAAAAGCCGGTGAAATAGCGGATCAGATCTTCTGTTGCAATTCCTATTACATTTGGTGTTGCATAACTAGATTTTATTTTTAATTTTTTTAAAAAAAAATATTAATATACCCTAATTGGGGATAGATGAACCCTAAATAAAAAATTTAAATTAAATAAAATTATAATAAATTAAAAATTAAAAAATAATTTTTTTTTAAAAAAAATGAAGGCTTGAAACAGGAAATGTAATAGAAAATGCAACAGGTGATCTGGTGTGGTGAAATAACAATGTTTGGTAGCCTGGATAAAGGCATATTAGTAAAGGTATCCAGCAAGAACCGTGTGTTTGGTAGCCATTGCTCATTCACGCGAGGCCCGGGGTGTAATTTACTGATTCGGCTGGACAATGTATCCGACGCCCCCTCGGTTACAGTTTCTGGCATAGCAATCTTAGTATATATGTCTTTATCTAGGCAACCAAACATTGCCTAAACTAATTTACTCATTTCAGAAGTTAGTCTACCAAATAAAACAATGTACCAAACAGATGTGTGAAACAATCTTAGTATATTTATCTTAATAACCAAACACACAATTAAAATAGCTAATACACAATTATCTTTCAAAGCAATCCAGATTTTATTAATATGGGTATATCCGTACCAGTATACCAAACATTGCCTAAAAATATAAAGCCCAACCCACAAAAATAAGGGCGGGGCGGGCTTGACCCGTTTCCACAGCTCTGAAATGTACGTGTATCTAATAATAATAATAATAATAATAATAATAATAAATGTGATGATGTTTGTAGTTGACTTGATACTATCCCCACGTCAATTTGTCCTGATATATCATTGCTCAATAAAAGAAAACTCATCCCAACTATTCACATAATTAATTTTACAGATTGAGATTGAGAATATCAGAGTCTATAATCCAATACATGTTTAATTTGATTATATAATATTGAACGATATGATGAAAACAAATTAAATCTGGAGAATCAACTAGGCTTCTATATAAAGTCCCTCGAAATTTCTTGATACCCAATCTTATCGATTCAGTTTATGAATCAGTCATTTTTGCTGCAACGATGAGAGAAGAGAAGAACAATCGTGATACAATTTCTTAGATTTGGAGAGTGAAAAAATGGGGTAAATTAGCAACAATTTTGTAAAGGCGCCGCTAACTTTTTGTTAATATACTCTTAATTTGTTGGAGTGGGTCGTTTATATATGACAGAAATAGCGTACACGTGAATTTAAAATCGGATATATGGACATATTTCACCTGAAAAAAATTAAGGATGATAAAATTATAAATTATCAAAATAAGCGTGTTATTTGTTATGGAAAATTGCAAAATGAATTAATCTTGTGTTAAATCCTACAGTTAACCCTATATATAATTATACAAATGTGCGCGAGAAAAGTGAAATGTACGTACCTGTTAATTCTTAAAGGTGGGTATCATACCACATAAGCTTCTTGTTTAAAACATGTTCTTTCCATTTTGAGAATAATGAATTGAGATGTGCTTAAGTGATGAAAAAAACAATCCAGTAGTAGAACAAATTTGAGTAATATATTTTATAAATACTAGTCCCAACTCTCAAAGAATTAACAAATTGAGCATATTAATATAGCAACTAATAACTAATTTATTCTAAAGGAGACATTAACTATTTTCTTCAACGAGAAACGTGAGGAAAAGGGGACTTCTTAGAAAATGACACACTCGGGTTTCTTTATGGATGGACTCACCCTCACCCTTTAAGAATACATAGTGCTTCGTCCCTAGATGTTACTCCATGAGGTAAATCACGAGATACGTCTTAGTGCGTCGATATATATCTAAAGTTTGCATGTATACTCTATATAATTAAATTTATAGTACTTTTTTTTTAGGAAAAAAAACTCATAATACTTAATTGGAACACAATTAAAAAAATACATTGTAATTGAAAAAACCAAAGAAAACACATTTTTATATAAAAGAAAACTAACGAATCCAATTTTTTAAACTTATTTGTCTATTGAATTATGTTCATTTCAAAATATATTTTTGGCAATGTATTTCTAATAGACATGTAATGCCACTTATTTGATTACATGGCAACAGTGGATGTTTAGTAATTCCTTAAGCTAATTTGACCCCAAAGGTTATGGCAGAGGTGGATGCAGAAATTTTGTTCAGGGGACTCATTTAATAGTACTATAAGGGCTTGTTTGCTACGGATGATAAGGAGGTGATAGATTTCTATACTAACCTAATATATTGTTTGGTTGGAAAATTAAAGCCCTTGATAAAAGAAAGGTCCGTCATCCATTTTAGGTCTATGCTTGATTTGATATCACACCTCTAAGATGGGATGTGTAATCACAAACTTTAAGATAATCGATATAATTTATTATTAGACTTAATTATCCTTCATTGATATAAATTATAACCCTATAACACGCCTCATCTCTCTCTCTCACTCCAACTCTCATTCAATTACCGCCGTTCTTCCACTCTTGCTTCAGTTCTATGTGAAGGTTCGTTTCTTTTGAATATCTGCTAATTTTAATCTTAGAATTCTCTGCTATTAATTCACCTCCTATTAAAAATCGTTGATTACATAGAGTTTGATTATGTTAGTTTTGTTTATGATGGAATTTTGTGTTTGACATAATTAATCTGTTTTGTCTATTACATTTTTTTTTCACCTTAAACTAAGTTGAAGCAACCACTATGATTAAATATTTCACCTTAAACTAAGTTGAAGCAACCACTATGATTAAATATTTCAGCAAGTACAATATTGTTGATATATTTATTTTGTCAAAACTAAAGTAAATTGTTAAGGGCAATTTTAAAATCAATATTGGTTTATATAATCTGTAAAACAATTTTGACGCACAATGTAGAATGAAAAATTTGATTATTGGACATCATGATGTATTTTTAATAGTCGCCTAAATTGAACTATCTTTTCGAGATGAATTACAAGTGCAACTTAATGAGGGTTTTTTATGTAAAAATATTAAAAACTAAGGATATTTTAGAGAATTGTAATTTTATACAGAAATTAATCAATCTAACCAAACAATGGATTACCAATCTATATAGGTGGAAATATTTTAAAGCAAACATAATATTGATATATTCTCTTGCATAAGGAATCCCAGTCATACATATCAAAGCTTATCTCATCAAGCCTAGCAAACGAGCGCTAAGAATAAAATATTATATATGTATAATTATAAATTATAAAAATAAAATAAATTGATAACTATATAAATATATACATAAAAATATTATAGTTAGGAGATCCAATTGATAATACTATAAGGGCTTGTTTGCTAGGTAGGATAATGGTGGGATAAATACCTATGACACCCTAATACTTTGTTTGCTAGCAATATTGAAGCCCATGATTATGCAAGGGCCCGGTATGTGTTAACCATTTATATGGTATAACATATCACACCCTGCTGGTGGGATATTTAATACCATACAGAATTATTAAAAATTGTAGACTAAAATAACCTTGCAGATATTAATTAAAAATGTTATTATAGAATATTCACACAATATATGGTAATTAATTAAAGGATATTTTAGGAATTGAAATTTTATAGAGAATCTAATACATCTAACCAAACAATATATTATTAATACATATATTTTAATACACCAAAACAAACATGATATTGATATCTTATACGGTAAAACACATCCATGTCAAACACATCCAACCTTATACCATACAGCCTAGCAAACGAGCCCTAAAAATACAAATTATGTATATACATATATCATGCATACATAAATTAATTACATAAACTATCAAGATCATACGACATAAATATATAAAATTGGTGGATTAAATATCTATAGAAAACATTTCGGCTAAAAAATTAAGTTGAACGATAAAATTGTTACTTTGATGAGAAGATCAGAAACTTTTGGATAAAAATATATAAATAAAAATACAAACTATTGCTAATAGTGAAAATTAAACAAATAAATTAAAATAATTATAAACTTAAAAAAAATAAGGAAAAGTTAAAAAAAAAAAAAAGGAAAAATAGCAATGTCCTTGTCAAGAAAATAATTCTCAATTAAAAAAAATCAAATTAAAACAACTAGGTGAAAAAATTAGTGTGTGAAAAATTATAGAAATCTATGCTCCTTGTCAAAACTTGAACACATGACCTCTTCACAAATACCAAACACTTTTCCACTTTGCCAAAGTTACAACTTGAAACAATTATTTTAATATATATATATATATATATATTTTAATAAAATCATATATTATTACTATATTAATACTAAAAAAATTCAAAATTTCAGGAGGGGCCAGTGACCCCCCTTGGCCCTACATGGGTCCGTCTATGGGTTATAGTATATTATGATAAATCAGAAACTGCATTAACCTTTTGCCTAAAATTGAGGGTCAAATTATTACTTAAATGACATAATGAAATACAAGCAAATGGTTAAATAAGTACTCGAACCAAATATTAGTTCCATCTTATAAATGTCTGAATTATTTTTCGACTCAAATACACCTAAATTATTTTAAAAATAAAAACGCTCATCTCCACTATTCAAAATATATCAAGTTCACAGTTGACTTTAAAATTATTAGTTTTTTCTATTAATAAAAATGTGCTTAAAATTTTACGGCCTAATTATAACCGGTTCATATGATGATACTATACCAAGTAATGTGGGTAAATAGAAAGAAACCCCTCATCGTGGGTTTTCTAATTGTACTTGTTAGATATCAGATTGGCCACATGCGTGCACTTTTCTCCTCATTATCGATGATTTCAGCCCTTGCAGATGGAACATCATGGTTGGCTTAGGCACTCATACTGATTGACTTAGAACTCGTGACCACAATTTCTCTAACAAGGCCACTTGACGAAGATTAAGCGCAACTAACCGTCCAAACAATTAGATTCTCGGGTCTAGATCTCGATACTATATACACCCTCACAATCCACTCAGGAAATGGATTTTCTTCACTGGAAAATAATGAGTAGAAGTAGAATGACAAGAGAGAGAATATCAGAAGAAGAAGCACAAAGTTGACCTCGACTTTTCTCTCAGATCACATATAGAATAAACACAATAGAATGAAAAATCTGAATGAAGGTTCTGCACAGGACTCTTTAAATAGAGTAGTTCTTAATCAGGGTTAGTGCACTCACAGTTATGGGTCGAGCTACTGGATTACTGAGCTTTTGGTACTGGGCCACATAATGGTCCTATTAATCAACAATCTTCATATTAGGCACATTGTAGATATGTTATAGTCACGAGTAGATCCTTGTAGGGTTCATCACAGTCGACCATTCCACCTATAGAGATCATATAGCATAACCATAGGTGGAATTAGTTCCAGACACAAAGTCTGAACAGATCACAAAGATCTTGTAAAATAACTAGGATAATCACTAGGGACAAACCGAGTAAAATGCATCAGGCTGCAACCTTTGAGAAAAAAATATAACTTATAAAATCAATTTCAAAGACTTAAAACATTTAATAGTTGAAGCTTAACCTAGGTCAAAATTAAAAATCTTCATGCATGCAACATGTTTTTCAAGAGGCAAAGATTTTTTTACTCATATCATTAGGGTTAACTTCAGAATGAATCTTTTCAAGCAAAACACATTTACTATTAACAACATCCCAAATGAAATGGAGCCGTGCATCAATATGTTTGGTTCTATCATGAAAAACAGGGTTTTTGTACAATTGTATAGCCGACTTACTATCTGAAAAGACAACAACATTTAAAAAAAAAACAATTTCAAATAAAACGCCCTTCAACCACATCGCTTTCTTGATGGCTTCAGTAATAACAACATATTCTGCCTCTGTGGTTGAAAGTGAAACAATGTGCTGCAATTGAGACTTCCAACTTATGCATGACCCATACAAAGTAAAAAACATATGAGGTATATAGTAGACCTTCTATTATCTCTGTCATTTTCGTAATTGGACTCAACATTTCCACGCAATTGAGCACACTTTAAACACTTAGAAAAAATTAAACCTACATGCAATGAGGGCTTAAGGTATCTAAGCAACCATTTCAAAGTTTCCTAGGGAGGAACATAAGGATTAGACATGTACATGCTTAAACAACTCACATAATAGATAATATCAGGTCTGATGCTAACCATAAGATACATTACAAAACCAATTACATTGCAGTAGAACACCCTTTTCATAGCATTTATTTCAGAAGTAATCTTAGGAGACTGCTCCTTACTCAACACAAAATGAACAACTAAGCGCACATTTACAGCCTTAGCATTTTACATAGAAAATTAATTCAAAATATTTTCTACATAAGAAGTTTTATTCAACACAAGAGTATTATTCTTTTTGTCTCTCATTATATTCATGCCAATAATTTTCCTTACATCATCTAAATCTTTTATTTCAAAATTATCAATTAGACATATTTGAACATGCCTCAAAAACTTCAAACATATGCTAATTATTAGCATATAATCTACATAAATCATAAGGAACATGGAAACAATAGAGGTTTCTTTAAAATACAAGCGGTGATCAAATTTGCTTTGTTAAACTTCAATGACGTCATACATTTGTCAAATTTTAAGTTTCACCGCCTAGGGGACTGCTTTAAACCATACGGAGATTTTCTTAAAGACACACATGATCAGGTTTATCAAGTCAATGAAGCCCTCAGGCTAATGCATGTAGATAGAAACATTAAGATCACTATGTAAGAAAGCAGTAGTCACATCCATTTATTTTAATTCCCAATTAAAGTGAGCAACTAAAGCCAACATAATTCTTACAGTAGTGAACTTGACTACATGAGCAAAAACTTTTGTATAATTTGTCCCTTCTTTTTGAGTAAAACCTTTAGTAACTAATTTGGCTTTGAATCTGATCTTGTTAAACTCATTTTTCACTTTAAACAACCACTTGCAATCAACAACATAGCAATGAACAAGTTTCGGAACAAGTTCCTATGTTTTATTAACATATAATAATTTTATCTCAGTTTGCATAACTATTAACCACTTGTTAGTATCTTTAGACTTTAAAGCTCCTTTAAAGGTTTTGGGTTCATTGCTATATAGGGACTCAAACACTTTAAAGACCAAATTAAGTAAATTGCACTCAGTATCTCTAAAAGGCCTATTAATAGTACTTCTTATCCTATCCCTAGCAAGTTGATAATCATTCAAGTTCTTAAACTTAATGTTTTGATTTGCATTCTCATCAAATTTAGTTTTAGAGTCATATTCTTGTCCAGTTTCAGGTTCATAATTCTCATCTTCATTTTCATGTTGCACATTATCATGTTGAATATTTTCAGAAATAGGTAAAGACTCCATCTCAAAATGAACAGTCACGGGAGCAAAATTATTCATAGAATTAGGCACATGATTAGACATGCATGGGAATTCAGACTCGTTACATCTCTACTAGCAGTAGTATTAAACCCAAACATATCTTTGATCCATAACATTTATCCTTTGGCTCCGTCAAGATAACCAAGAAACACGCATTTTCTGGACCTTGGTTCTAAGTTATCAGTTTTAACATGAATATAAGTAGAACATCCAAAAACTTTTAAGTTTGATAGATTAATAGGTTTCCCAGAAAATATATTTTCAGGACATTTTCACTTTAATAGGACCTATTAATCAAGTAAGCAGTAGTACAAAATGTCTCACCCCAGAACTATTTAGACATACCAGATAAAGTACACATACTTCTCACCCTGTCTAAAAAAAAGTCTTATTCATCCTTTCAGCAACCTTATTATGTTGTGGATTGTAGGGAACATATTTGTGTCTTTTAATTCCAAATTTAACACATAAATCATCAACTTAAGCATTGCAGAATTCCAAACCATTTTCAGTCCTCAAGGTTATAATTTTATTTCCAATTTGATTTTTAATTAATGATTTCCAAGCATTGAACTTATCAAACACTTCAGATTTATTTTTCATTAAAAACACCCAAATTTTTCTTGAAAAAAATAATCAATTATGGATAAGAAAAGCTTATTCCCACCATGAATGAGAACACTTGCAGACCCCTAAACATCAACATGCAGATACTCAAGAATTTCAGTATACTTAGACAAGTTAAGAAACACAGAAGTAGGAAATTGAACCTTGTATTGTTTTCCTAAAACATGTGCATCATAGAAAGACATGCTAGATATCGCATCAGATCCAAAGACACCATCTTTTTTCAGAATTTCAAGATCTTTATTACTCATATGTCCAAGCCTATTATGCCACAACACAGTTTATCATTTTTGAAGAGCATACAGTAGGCAAGGGAAATACAATTTTGCAAATTTACATGTTACTCTTCTTTTCAACTTTGAAAATAACCAATGAACCTTTCAAAATTTTCATTTGACCATTTTCCTATCTTCTCTCAAGCCCACTATCTTCTAAAGCAGCACATGATGACAAGTTATATCATGATTCAGGCACATATCTGACATTTCTTAGAGTAATAATATATCCAAATTCAAATTTTAGGCGCACATTTCCAATTCCAACTACTCTACATTTCTTTTTATTAGCCATAAATACAAAACAATTTTCAATTTCTTTAAAATAAGTAAACAAATTCTTAAATGAGGTAATGTGGTAAGTGTAATCGGAATCTATAAGCCATTCAGATTCACTTAAAAAATCAGACACAAAGTTTGCGGAAAGATCAGACACATAATTAGAATCAGTAACCATATAGCAATCACCAAGTTTATCACAGTTGGAACACTAGCCATATCAGATTCATTATTGTTCTTCTTTAGCATAATGTCCAGGTTTAAGATAGTTATATCATTTTATAGAGCCACATTCTTAGATTTTGACATGTTTTTACTCTTCTTTTTCTTATAATCATTTTTCAGAATTATCGGAGGACCTAGTTTTGGTCATTCCCTTTTATATTCATTAATTTTTCCTAAGAGTTATTAGCATCATTTTCTAGTTGATCTAATTCTTTCGATTTTAAAGCATTAACAATTATATCCACAGTAACACTATCTCTACCATACATAATGTCAGATTTCACATTAGATTAAAAATTAGGAATAACATTCATTGAAGCAATACTAGTATAGTTATCAATAGTAGTATCACCAACTCTTTTAATATCTTGAACAAGCTTTGTAAAACCATCCATGTTCTTATCAATATTTTTAAACATGTCAAGTTTATACTTAATAAAAAAGTTTTTCTAATAGATATATTCGTCTTGTGAATGAAGTTTCAGTGTATAGTTCTTCAAATTAATCATCTTTATCATGTTCAATATTACCAACCTTTCTAATCACAGAATCTGATAGACTCAAGATTATACTAGAACATGTCAATTCATCCATTCCAGCCATTTTCTCCGTAGTTTCATTAATAACATAGGATTGATCAATAGCTTTAGAAACACGTTGGTGAATTAACACACATTTCATCTTTTGCTTCCAACTATTAAAATCATTATTAATACCATTAAATGGAATCACACCTGTAACGCCCCAAAATACTCCGTTTGGCCACGTCACTTAACATACTTGTAACGCCCCAAACTACTCCGTTTGGCCACGTCACTTATCAAATATTTCATTTATATGCATTTGCATTCTCTTAAAAGATTTAGCGGAAGCTAAGGTCAAAATTGCATAATAAGGTATGACATCATAATTCTGAATATAATTTTTTCGCAATTAAGTATGCAATCTATCATATCTATTTTGTCACACAACATGGTGTTAAATAAAAGCATCGTGTAAGCCCATCCACAAAATCATACAATCATCTAACCTATCGGGCTCATAGGTCTTACACAACCTGCCCGTCTAATATCCTAAATCTTAACATACATAATACAGGGTTCAACAACATACTTCACACATAAAAGGCTCCAAGGTCAAACGACCCGCCTTTAAATTGTTTTGCATAATATCAAGTTATATACATCATAACCTACAAAGATCGGGCTATTCTCATCCCCACCAATCATTGATCATAAAGCAAAAAGAGTGATCAATGTACTAATAATAATATGAGTATTTTTCAAAAGAAGAGCATGCAAAAGATAAACACAAGCTTGTGGGGTTCTCTTGTGTTCACAACGCTCCTACCCAGGCCTTGACTCCTGAACCTGAAATTCATTGAATGAATGGGGTGAGTATTTAACAACATACTCAGTGGGGAACACTGTAAACAGTTATAGCCAATTGCACAAGTGAAAATATAACATATTGATACTTCTTTTCTTTTGTGGAGACTAGTCTCAACCCCGTAGGGTCCAAACATCATGATGCCCCCGTTAATGAAAATTTTTATCCCTGTAGGGATGCCAGCAAACATACTACCCCCCAGGGAGGACATTAATGAGTCTATTATCAATCCCGAAGGATCTCTTTATCGACCCTAAAGGATCTCTTTGTCGACCCCGAAGGATCTCTTTCATTTCACCGGTCTGAAAACCCTTCATACTTATACAATCAAAGCACAACAATAACTATAACATTACACGTGTTCACAGTTTAGAGTTACCCCACCTTAAGAGACGCTTTAAAATCCTTTCAACCTTGAAATACTTCTTAGCCGTGCACAAGTCATCCACCTCGAGCCCCAATACGTCTCCAAGCACCTTTCAATTCCCTTTTCATTTTAGATGTCGAGTTATACAACTAAATCATAATTTTGACCAAACTCATGCTATACTTTTCTTTAAAGATTTCATACATCTTCATATACATAATCATGGATATACCAACTCATAATATGATTGTGGACCCAAAATACACATTAAAACTCTTTGAAGCATTTAATCGAACACGTTACGTGCACACATTTTAAACCACATGATCAAGACTCAATTTAAATCCTTTAAACCCAATATTTCAAATACAAACACCCTCATCCTAGGGCTCTAACATATATGAAAATCAACTTCATAAAGACATCACAACACCTTCAATCAAACATCAACAAACAAGGGGAAATTAGGGCAAAAATCCAAATCCTAGTAACAATGAACCATAGGAATTCGATATAACTTCACATATAGCTTCAATGGAGTAAATAAACCATATGTTCAAAGTATCAAGGCAAGAAGATCAACAAAATCGAAGAACCCTAATTTTTTTTTGGATAACAAACCCTGGGTTTGATTCAACAAGAAATGAGTGTTTAATCCCCGATCAACTCAGCGTTAGGGTGTTCAAGGTATGGCAAAACACATAATCCAATATAATCACCCCCACTTCATTACCATATAACTCGACAAATTTTAATATTAAATGTTATCATGTATTATACATTTAGTATAATACCACCGTGCTATGACGTATCGGCTCGATTGGAACAACCTGCATTAAATCAACGGCATAATACAAACATACTCACATGATCAATATTCAAACAATATTAATTCAAATTCATTTTCCAAAATTATAATTCATAATTTAGAAAAAGGGATGGGGTATCACAACACCAAACGAATTAGGAGACATGATTCCAATGAAATAGAACAAACAAAGAATCAACAACAGACTAAGGATTATGCAGGGACACAACCAACACACTCAATACTAGAAACAACACCAACACACATAGTGTCACACAAGATTCATAAAGGTGAGGGGATTTCTCAGATTACAACACTTACTTTCGGAGGGTAAATAGTGTCACTTAACACCAAAATCTAGTGCAACGGGAATTTTTCAAATTTCTTAAGTTTGTTAAAACTCGGACATAAAGATCTTTCAGATCCAAATAGAAACTAGATCAAAAACCCTAGATCCACACAAGAATGCAGATCTACACAACAGAATAATAGCGAAAGTGGAAAAACACCAGGAATCTAAACAGAAACCCTAGTTGCGACCATATAGCAAATCTAGAGCACAAAAATAATTAACATATAGAGCAAATAGTATAAGTCCAAGCATATAGCCCCTCACGGCTCTAGAATTGAAAAACAAAGAGGTTTCGCCACTTTATCAGAACAGAACCCTAGAAGAAGGTAATCTGTCTTATCTTCCACATGTGTTGATGTGACGATGAGACTGTCGTCAGCGGAGGTTGTGATGGCGACTTTCAGTGGCTCTGTTCGGTATCAGATCGGATACCTTCATTCATCTTTCTCCTCACTACCAACAATTTCAGCCCTTGCAGATGGAACATCTTGGTTAGCTCAGACACTCCTACCAATTTACTCAAAACTCATGACCACAACTTCTATAACAAGTCCACTTGATAAAAATTAATAGTAGTTAACCGCCTAAACAATCAGCTCATTCAGGTCCAGATCTCGGCACTCTCTACACCCTCACAATCCACTTAGGAAGTGGATTTTCCTCACCTAAGAAGAATAAGAAAGAGTAGAAAGAGAAGGGAAAGAATATAATAATAATAATAATAATAATAATAATAATAATAATAATAATAATAATAATAATAATAATAAGAAGAAGAAGAAGAAGAAGAAGAAGAAGAAGAAGAAGAAGAAGCATAAAGCTGATATCGACTTTTTCTCAGATTGCACATAGAATACACAATAGAATGAGAAATTTGTGTGAGGGATCTGGATTGTTGGGATTTTGGTACTGGGCCCCATAATGGGTCTATTGATCAACATTACTCTCAATTAATTTGTTAGTTGAGTGTTGAATGTGAAGTAATTACATGGAGAAATATCGATGATAAGGGTTTGTGTGCACAAATTTGATTTCAAATCTTGACACCGATTCAATGTCGAATCTTGAAATTAAAGGAGTGGTTTGAAACTCTAGAGTGTGATATTTTTGGTTGTGGTTCAATTTGTCCAATTAACATTCATAGACAATAGAATTGAGCTTGAAATTGAATTATTCATATTTTAATTATTGGAAAAAAAATCTAAAGATGTTAATGTAACGCATTAAGTTTCAATTTAATATTTTTCATAAGTTGTGGGAAATTTTTTTATTTTTAAATACTTTTGAGTGTGTAGTTGAACCAAAAAATAGTTCAGATGTTTAAATGACACTCAGACATATAGTTTAAGTGCTTATTTAACCATTTCTCCATCAAATATTAAACTCGACCTATTTTAGTCAACGTAGTTAATTTCTAAAATATCCAGTTTTTGATTGCTTGGAGTTGGACTTGAAAAGGAAAAGGGGTTACCCAAAATTTTGACGATAATATAAAATTAAAGAATCGTCCTTTTTTTTCTTTCTTTTTCATTCGCTCGAATTTACGTTTATTCATAATTTATATCTAGTTAATATTATAAGGATTGGAGATATTGTGAATGTCATATGATTCTAAATATACTAAAACTTGTGTAATTAAGATTATCATATATGTCAAAATCTATAATATGGGTCCAGATCTGAATTCAATATCATATTCAGTAATATATTTATATATACTTTAATTTTATTGATATTTGATCGTGTTTGAATTCGAATCTTAACTTATCTTATGTATTTCGACATTTGTGAGAATGATGGTTCTCAATTTTATGAAGTGTAAGTAGCTCGACTAAGATTAATTGAAAACTCGACGCATCAAGTTTGTTGATAATATATAGTGCTTGAGTGATAGAGCAGTTTAGATTGGCTTGGCTAGGGCTAGCAAAAAATACCGTCATACCGGAATACCGTCCATATCGTATCGGAAAAATACCGAAGATACTGATATTTACGGTATACCGGTTTTTCGATAAGGTATGATATCTTACCGGAATTTTACGGTAAGGTAACGGTATGAATTTTCAAAAATTAAGGTATACCGGCGTATACCGAAAGTTCGATATACCGTCATATATCGGTATATACCATCATACTGTACGACGGTATATGCCGAAGTGAAGGTATATACTGATGTCCCGGTATATACCGTCATACCGTACCACAGTATATGCTGAATTGAAGGTATATACCGTTATACCATTATATACCTTCACTTCGTCATATACCATGGTACGGTATGATGGTATATATCGGTACATACCGTGCTTCGAATTTAATATATATAATACAATATTTAATAAATTTATCATAAAAATTATGTTTTGATATTTAATTTAATACCTAAATTATAACTAAAATTGAACTGTTTAAAATTAAATGTAATAAATAATGATCTTCTATTTTTTCGACCAATAAAATTAAAAGTTAAAATGAATTATCAATAAAATAAAAATATAATGATGTATACGTAAATTATAAGATATAAAATTATTTCAATAGAATAAAAGATAAATTAAATTATATAATGCATAATAATCTTTTATTCTTCTTAAATTTTTAAAACTAAAAGTTAACAAGAATGATTGAAATGATTAAAAGAAAATGAGATATATTATATAAAAATATAATACGTAGTTTGTTCATCGTAAAAGTTGATAAACATATAATATTTAATATAATTTAATAATTAAATTATAACTGAAAATCAAATAATGTGAAATCAAACGTAATAAATAATAATTATATTATTTTTCAATTTTTAAAGTATAAGTTATGATGAGTGGTCTAAACATTTTAAAGAAAATGAGTTATATTATTCAATAATATAATATTTAGGCCTTAATATGTTTATTATGAAAGTTTTGAAAATTATTAAATTTCAAATAATTTAATACTTAATAATTAGAACTACAAATTCATCAATTTGAAAACGAATGTTATTGATAATCTTTTATATTTTTTTTAAACTTTAGACTAAAAGTTATGATAAACAGTAAAGAAAAATATACTAAAATGAAATATTATATATAATATTATAATACTTAGTATGTTCATAATAAAAGTTTAGAAAAATATTATATTTCATATAATTTAATACAAAACTCAATTGAACAATGTGAAATCAGACGTAATAAATAATAATGTTATATTTTTCTTTATTCTTTAGACTAAAAGTTATAATGAATTATCAAAAAAATTGAAATAAAATGATATATGATATAGAATGCTATAATTCCATCATAAATATTTAGAAAAATATTATATTTTATATAATTAATACAAAACTCCTAACTAAAAATTGAACAATATGAAATCTGATGTAATAAATATATTCTTATATTCTTCTTTAATTTTTAGACTAAAAAATTATGATGAATTATTGAGAAAATTAAAATTAAGTGTAATATTGAAATGTATTATTCAATCTATTTATGTTTTTATAAATGAAGTGTATTATTGATTAATATTTCTTTATGCATGTATTTTCTTAATAAATATTTTTTAGTATAATGATAATTTCGATATAACGTGAATTGTCGGTATGATACAGACCGAAATATTGATACAATAAGGTATACCGAACTAAGGTACGGTAAGGTATACCGAAATAAAGGTATGGTAAATGTATGCATTATGTTTTATACCGAACTTAAGGTATGGCGAACTAAGGTATACCGGAGGTAAAGGTACGGCAACAATATGATTTTTGTCATACCGTAAGCTAAGGTATGACAAAAAAAAGTAAGGTATGTCGTACCTTGACACCCCTAGGCTTGGCTAGATTAATTTATCTTTAAAGAAAACAATTTAAAATAATTAGATTAATTACCCATGAAAATTACATCTATATATATATATATATATATTATAACACACTTTGTTTTCCCGCCCATTAATAAAAGGGCATTGTAGACATTTTATTTAATAATATATGGGCATTATAGTAATATATAAAATTATGCATCATTACATTTAATTTCATTTACTTTTGATATTTTTCATATACACATATAATGTATGTACATAAATAAATGATTGTACTAATCTACTTATCATCCCAATTTTTGACGGAGCAAACATATTTTTTTGAAGCAACGTCTCATCTCTTAAATCATTTTTATTTTGACTAATTACGCTTTCATTTTTTTTATATTTGTCTCTTGAATATTTATTTACTCTCATCACATTATCAGTAAGTTTAGATTTCTTCAAAAAGTTTAATTTTTTTTTTTTTGGTCATCTTTCTATATAATTTTGATGTATGTATAATTTTCATTTAATCAAACACGAATCATTTGTTCTTTTAATAAATAATAGTGTCACAAATTTCAAATTAAACTATGTATCAATGCAAAAATAACAAATTCCATATACAATAAAATGAACCTTGAAAGTGATGAATTGAAAATATTTTTTTATTAATCTAAAAATAATTACAACAGTGTCTCATCCATTATGTTGAAGAAAAGTATAAATTTAAGATATTTAAATTTACATAAAATTAAAAAACTAAAAAATTGAAAATCAACATGACAGAATATCTTATATTTTTTATAAAATTATAATGAAAAACTAAACATACAATAAAACTAATCATTTCCTTTTTGTTTTCGAATTGGGGTAACGAGGAACCGGTAGATTTTAATTCGAGATGTCTCACTTTTATACATGATTTCTACTATTTGGGTCTTCGCGAAGAGTCGAGACGATCAAAGCTCGCATATCTTTGAAAGTTATTGTATAGATTTTAGTTTAAATATTTTATATACTATTAATTTCATATTTATAATTTCTAATAAAATAATAATAACTATAAATATATTATTCGTGCATCGCACGAAACATCGTTCTAGTTCATTTTTAAGTTACAGCTTTCTTAATTAACTTAATTAGTTCGCATGTAGGTATAGTCTTTGACTGATTGAGGTGTTGATAGGTGAGTTGTTGAAACTCCTGCAAGCATTACATGCATTGCATGATCAGTAGTTAATTTGTAGGTTTCCTTTTCTCTAAATTGTATTACATTTATTTAAGATGTATCCCAAAATCTTAAATATCAAGTGTTGTGCGTGGATATAAGTATCCTCGTTATGTATCAGGTTTGTGCATATGCATTTTATAAGTTGCTTCGTTTATCAAAGCTAAATTAATTAAACAACAAAATTGAAACGTTCTCATATAAGTCACGTAATGTCATGCTCCATTAATATCTATTATTCATTATATGTCTAAATGCATTTGTAATAAATTCGGGATCATTACAGGAGGGGGAGAGAGATGTAAATAAAATGAATTGAAAATGAATATTGCATATGATATTTATTCATTATCACATTTTAACACATTAATTTATATGAAATCTTACTTGAAAATACACCTAAGCCGTGCGTAAAATATCAATTAAAAAGTATTTTGAAAACTGAGTAAATTTTACTTCTGGTCCCATTAGAATAAGGTCTAAATACTTTTAGTCTCAAATGATACTTTTTCAATAATTTTGGTCTCATAAGATTTTTTCCGACAATTTTGATCTCATGAGATATTTTTCCGACAATTTTAGCCCTGCAAGATATTTTTCTGACAATTTTAGTGTCAAACTAACTAAAATCTTTGGTACACTAGACAACACAAATTAGTTTCAGATAGAATGACAGAATGTCTTTGATTTTGGAACGCATGTTTGTTTTCATATGCATGAGACACATTTTATATTAACCAAATTAAATTGTTAGTTTGTGATTAAAATTGTCGGAAAAATATTTTATGGGGCCAAAAAAAGTAACTTTTGAGACTAAAAATATTTTGACTATATTCTAATGGAACCAAAAGTGAAATCTAACTTGTGAATATCACATATTTTGTTGGGAAGCTTCCCATGCGAGCACACATCCCACCATTGATGTAGTCAAACAAACTTAACTACGAAGTTAAGTTATAATCAGAGTTCGGATTGAATTAACACTAGAATATAAGATGTATTTTGTCGGTATGAGTAACACACCTATCAAATCTTTTAAATTTTCTTCACTATATATAATCACATCCATGCATGCATATCTGCTTAGAAACCTAACAAGAGCCGCTATTATTTGTGCGTGACTATGCACCGAAATCAAATATCATACTTAAGCACTCGAGCGCTACAAGGGTTGGGGTGAGTTGTTTTTTTTTTTTTTTTTTTTTTTTGAATTACATATTTTTTCTTATTTTCTTTCTTTTGAACTAAGTGCAATTTTATCTATGTACACAGAAATTGGATATCCAAAATGACCAGTAATCCACATTCTCTCAAAATCATTTATCCGAAAACACAAAAGATAACACCAAATAATAGTATTGACTTATAGTCCCACTACTAAAAAAGAGTAAATAATAAATAATCTTGACTCATAGAAAATGGCAAAATAGTTAAATAGCCTCGGAGAAAAAAAGGAAAAGAAAAAAAAAGCATCATCATCATCAATTTATTCATCATTCATCATGATATGGATAATGAATGATTGTTTTAGGAGAGAGAAAGGAAAGGCGCGGGAGCGTGACGTAACGCGCGGCCGGCAGGACTTTTCAAAGATTCCAACCGGGTGAACCCCACACGTGACGGAAAAACCCGTTATGCCGCTTCCAGATTGGATTCTCAGAGTTCATTCTGCATTTGCATTTCAATTTCAATTTGCATTTCACTTGAATTTGAATCTGAATTTGCATTCGCATTTGCAGTTTTTTGTCAAATGGTGAACCAGTAAGACACAGAAGTGGTGTGAGACAGTGAGGTTTAAGACCCCTTCTTTTGAAGATTGACTTTTGACCATTTTGCCAAATAACCATCAAATTATAAACAACAAATTATTATATATATATATATATATATTTTTTTTTTATTATTATTATTTTTAACTTCCCCTATCTCACTCTCTCTCAAGAAAGAAAGAAAGAAAGAAGGAAGAAGAAAAGTCACACTTTCCTGCTTCCTTCCTTCCTCAGACTCCGTGTGTGAACTCTTGAGCGCTATATATATAGTCCACTCCAAAGACTTCATCCTACAACTCAAAACTACAACTCAAAATTCTTTCAATTTAGCCCGAACATTTATCCTTGTACAACGAGGTATATATACTTCTTTTTTCGGCGAAACACTCAAATTTTCTTTTTAATGTATGATTGGTAGTTTTTTATCTGTGGATGTCAAAAATATTAAATGTTTTGATAATTAGGTTTCTTGTTTTTAATGTTAATAATCTTTGTTGAAAGAGTATTTTTCTGTTGACAACCTGGATGTGTGGTGGAATGAGTCGTTAATTTTGGAGGAAAAAGAATATTGTTATTTTAAGGTGGTCTGGTTAGGACAACTCTACAATTATTGGAATTACCAGTACATGATTCTGATTAGTTAATTCATGCTTATATATATATTTGTGTTGAGATTTGGTGTTTGCCATTCATCTCTGAGCTTCTAAATTTCCTCAATTTGTTAAATTCCTTGTGTTCTCCTTCAGGGTTGTCCATGTGCGGTGGCTCAAAGAGTGATCTCTGCACCTTTGATTTGGATATGGAGGATAGAAGTGGGATTTTGCAGAAAGGTTGCTCAAAATTGCTTGAATTGGCAGCCACAGATGATTTAGCTGCTTTCATTCATGAAGTAGAGGAAAGGGGCGTTGATGTAAACGAGGCAAGGTTTTGGTACGGCCGAAGCTTTGGGTCGAAGAAAATGGGGTTTGAAGAGAGAACTCCAATCATGATTGCTTCTCTCTATGGAAGCACTCAGGTATTGAAGTATATTGTTGAAACTTGCAGAGTTGATGTTAACAAAGCTTGCGGCTCGGATGGAGCCACCGCGCTCCACTGCGCGGCGGCTGGCGGCGCGTGGTCTTCAGTTGAGGTTGTGGAGGTCTTGATCCGTGGTTCCGGTGACATCAACGCTGTTGATGCGAATGGAAAGAAGGCCGGTGACTTGATCGCCCCGTGCATCAAGTCATCGAGCTGCAGCTCGAAGAGGAAGACGTTGGAGATGATGTTGAATGGAGTGGCAGTGGAGGTGGAGGTGGAGGAGGAAGATGGTCGCAAAACACCTCAGGCAGGGAGTGACAAGTATCCAATGGACGTGGGTCTACCAGATATTAACAATGGAGTTTATGGGAGTGATGAGTTCAGAATGTATAACTTCAAGGTGAAGCCATGCTCGAGGGCTTACTCTCACGATTGGACGGAGTGCCCCTTCGTCCACCCCGGTGAGAATGCACGGCGACGTGATCCCAGGAAGTACAACTACACCTGCGTCCCCTGCCCTGAGTTCAAGAAGGGCAGCTGTGGGAAGGGCGATGCTTGTGAGTATGCTCATGGCGTTTTCGAGTCTTGGCTACATCCTGCACAGTACAGGACTCGTCTCTGCAAAGATGAGATTGGGTGCGCCAGGAAGGTCTGCTTCTTCGCCCACAAGCCTGAGGAGCTGCGACCCTTGTATGCATCAACGGGCTCAGCAATGCCCTCTCCCACTGCTGCTGCTGCTGCATCTGCATTGACCCCTCTCTCCACTCCACCTATGTCTCCATCCTCCTCCTCTTCTCCCATGTGGCAGACCAAGCTCAGTGGCAGCCGCCTCAAAACATCAATGGCTGCAAGAGATGTCGATTTGGACATGGCGGACCTGCTCCGATTGGATTTTAAACCTACCAATCTTGATGAGTTTTTTGGATCTCTCGATCCTTCAATGCTATCTCATTTGCAGGGGGGGATGTCTCCCAACACTGCAACCTCTCAGCTGCAGATTCGAAACCATCTCCGGGCGAGCTACCCTTCAAACACCGCCTCGGCCTCACCGGCACGAAAGCCTTCTGCTGCCTATGGATTCGACTCGTCTGCAGCTGTGGCTGCAGCCGTCATGAACTCAAGGTCGAGCGCCTTCTCAAAGCGCAGCCAGAGCTTCATTGACCGAGGTGGGGTTGGCAGCTTCCGGTCCGGCCATTCCTCCCCGAGCTTCATGCAGTCGAAGCTCTCCGATTGGAACTCGCCTGATGGGAAGTTGGAGTGGGGATTCAATGGTGACGATGCGAGCAAGCTTAGGAAGTCCGCTTCGTTCGGTTTTCACAGTGGCAATGCTGCCATGAGTCAGAGTTTGGAGGAGCCGGACGTGTCTTGGGTGAGCTCACTGGTGAAGGATGTTCCTCCACACGGCGGCAGCCAGCCGCAGCATGGAGGTCTTCATGAGATGATGATGATGCCTCACTGGATTGATCAAATGTATATAGAGCAGGAGCAGATGGTGGCTTAATTAATTATCTAGATTCAAGATTATATATTCTTTCAGATTCTTATTCATAGAGTTGTATTACACTTTTACTAGACTGTAGTGTGTAGTGTGAAGGGGGTTGGGAGGGATAACATAACATCACAATTTCTTGAAATTAAGGATTATTAGACTGAAGATTATAGATATAATATGTATTTTTTTTTTAATTTTTTCATACTAGTGTTCTTCCTATGTTGGGAGTAGTAGTCTTCTGTAATTGTCATATCCAAGAGATAAGGAAAGGAAACCTAAGAGAGATTTAATTTCTAATAATGTATCCTGTTGATTTATTCTGTCTCTCTCTCTTGATGGAGTTGATGATTTGTCATTTTCATATGTATTCTGCTTTTGATATGTGGAAAGTTTCTGTGGTTCACAAAGTCTGATTGCAATTAATTGTGGTAATAAAATCTTGAATGAATAATTATCAGGTAGTAAACTTGATTTTTTTTTTTGCAGCTTATGACATTTCATGGATTCTTCCTAAGGAAAAAAAGGTTTTTGCAAGAGAGGTGACAGGTTTCAGGAAGGTTCACTGTTTATTTCATCTAGTGATTTGTACCTTTCACTTGGATCAATTTCCGACTTCTATTTTTTAAGAAAATAATTTAGGATCTCTCATTTTATATTTTCTAGATGATGGTAAAATATGCTGGTCATAAGCTGCTATAATATTCATCCTCTCTTTACCAGCATATATGTATGTCTGTGTAAGTAGGCAATAGATAAGTAGTGTAACTATATTTTAGTCACATTTTTAAAAACACAGTTCTTATAGTTATTTTTTGAATTTTATGTCCGAATACTCTTACGTTCTAAATTTGATTATTCATTTTCTTTATTTACTTTCATTCTTATTCCTTCACATTTTTTTTTCTTTGGAAAAAAAATATATTCAAACAACATGAAGTCATCTAATTCAAGGAGGTTTTGAGGGCTACATTTACTTGATTGTGATTTACCCGCCGTCGCCAACATACCAAGTCGCCTGACCAAATTGGAATTGACCTCGGCTATTCAAATGAAGAAACGAGTGCTTTTAGTAAGATTGGTATTTTATTTATGGTCAACTATTATTCATACCCAAAATATTTTCATGTTTCTAAAAAATCTATCTCAAATTAATATTTTTGGAGATAAAATACTTTGGTCTCATTTGGTTGACAAGGAATCTGGTCTTGCAAAGTAATTTGATTCTTATTTTTAAATTTATGTGTTTGGTTCAATTTTAGGGAATTTTGGAAAGTAATCAAAATCCTCAATAGGTATTGTGATTACTTGTTTCAAGAAATTTTGTGTTAGACTATTTCATTATTCGATTTTTCATCAATTATTTTAATTATTTTTATAAATATTATAAAAATTGTATTTATAATTTTTTTCAATAAAAAATTGAAAATTTTGAAAATATTTTTAATCTTAATTTTTTTAATTATTGTTAGTTTTTTATTATTAAGTTTTGACTTCCAACAAAAAATGAAAAATTGATAAAATAAAAATCATACTAAAATTCGATTATCATAGAAATTATTTTGACAATTGGTGGTAAAGAAATGACAAACTAATGAACAACTCGACTTTAGAATCAATAATAGAATTCAACACAAGTAACAATTTGTCATCGAATGATGTCGACCAAATATATATATATATATATATATATATATATTGTTAGAATTTGTTGCTTCAAATACTATGAAAAATAGAAATCACGTGCAAAGTTATAGACAATGTTGTAGTCAGTGTTACTCACATTACCAACAACATTGTCACAGGAATTTAAAGAACAGTTTGCACGAAAATAACTTTATATACACAAGTAGCAATAACTTGTGAAAAATATCAACGTGCAAATAATAGAGTTAATGTTGAAGCTAGTGTTACCACTATGCCTTCAACACGTAGCAAAAATTTAAAGAACAACTTGCATAAAAATTAATTTTAAATCACACACCTTTGGTATGTGATTGCATCAGGGCGAAATTCACTATCACAAGTGATAAAACACAACGCAGATGTTGTTTCGGTTCATTCCCTTGACAACACTGCATGAAACATACAAGGAACATATTCTAGCTTCACTCACTCGAATAATTCCTCTCAAAATCACTATCTAACATCTAGATAGCTAAACAATGTATCTACTCTAAGAACTACTGACACTCAATCTAATCAGTACCTACATACACAACTAAGATAAAACCTATCTATAGTTGATCCAGACAATAGATCTGACGTCGAGTTGAATGTTGACAGAGCTCTAGTAGACAGATGCAAGCTTTAGGTTTTCTCACTACTCAGGGTGATATTTTCTCTGCTTGCATAAAGTCTTCAAGGATGGGAAATGATATTTATATTGCTCTTCAACCTTTAGCAGTTCGCCCATGATTTCTCTTCAGTAGTGGATCAGTGTTAACTGCTTCCAACACAATGTCCACGTTCACACACGATCTCCAGCTCTGCACAACTGCTCCAGTAACCTACTACCAGACAGTGTCGGATAGACAAAGGAGGAGTGAGACATCATGGTCCCTGAAAAATAAGAACTAACTTTGACTATTTCAAAATCAAGTTAATCCACGATTTTAATCACTTATATCCACTAATGAAAACCTAATCATGTGGATATATTTAAATGATTAATATAAATAAAATAATCAGATCAATTAAAATAAATTGATCCCAAACTTTATAATCCACTGATTGATGTTACAGTCAATGTTACGAAGATAAGTTCAACACTCGATGTAACATGTCTTCACGTCATGGAATTCACTGACCACTACTCTTATAACTGCCCACTAAGTCTTCAATCTGCAGAAACACGTTAGAACACAAAGGTAGTGGAGAAATGTTCCTTAAAATTAGGAACTGTTTTGACAAAGTCGAAACCCTAAAAGTTTGAAGCTTATCTCTTTATCCCTTTAGATTAAATCAACTAGAAACATGGGAATAATAAAGAGATAAAATCTAATAATATATCAGATCAATTATAACTAATTAATCCGAAAATCTAGGAAAGGAAAAGATTATGAGAACTGGAACATACTGATGTTACGAAAAGACAGAACAACATTAGATGCAACATTAACTTCGATGTCACATCTTTTGCAACCGTAACCAGCTAACCACTTTCACACAATCTGTAGATTTAAAGAAGCTGCAACAGCCTTTCGACATTCAGTACTTGCAAGATGGTTAGACAAAGTGGGGAAGGGAAAATAGTGGTTCCTTAAAAATAGGAACTAACTTTAACCATTTCAAAGTTAAGTTTATCAACTATCTTAACCACTTATATCCACTATTTTAAATTCAAATTTCGTGGATATATTTAATTAAGATAGACAAATTAATTAGATTAATTCAAAAGGAATTAATCCTAAAAATTAGGAAATGATAAGATTAATATATGTAATATTTCGGTCAATGTTGTCGGAATAATGTTACACATCAAGTATAACATCAAGTACAATGTCATCAACAATGTTGAACACAGTTGATGTAACACAATTCCTAACATATACTCCCTCCGTTTCGAAATGTTTGTTGTTTTAGGTTTTTTTTTTTGTTTCAAAATGTTTGTTGTTTTTTATAATTTGACATCCTCTCTCTCAATTTTAACCCTCTCAAATCCTACAAGATTTCTTGATTCTAACAAAATGGAGGGAGAAAAATATATGGAGAGAGAAAATGTTGTTATTTTTTAGGAAAATATAGATGAATTAGATTTTATGGCATAAATGAGGGATGTATATATTTGTCCACAAAATTAATTATTAATTCTAGATAAAAAACCTAAAATAACAAACATTTCGAAACGGAGGGAGTATATATATATATACACACACTTTGGTAAATTGATGTAATTTTTTATAATCATTTTTTTGTACGTTTGTATTTATACAGTTTTTTACTTATATATATATATATATATATTAACCTATTAATTTATCTTTATTTATTTACATATTTTCTTTATTGTTTTTTGGGTTAAGGGCCAAATAGGCCTATGTACTTATTTGGGGGGAACAAATAGCCCCTCGAACTATTTTTTGTCTCAATTGAGCCCCTGAACTTTTATTGAGGGCTCAATCAAGCCCTTCCGTCACACCCCTCACTAACAGCCGTTAGTGAAGAATCAAAATAACGTCGTTTTATACAAAACGACAACGTTTTGATTCTGCCAAAAAAAAAAAATCCGCCCCAAAAATCAATTAACCTGCCCCAATATCAATTAACCCGCCCCAATTCTCAATTAACCAATTGTTGTGAATCTTCAACTGTTCTTCATCCCAAATCAAATTTTCAGTCATGTTTTGGTCCAAAAATTCGTGATTTTCTGTTATGGGTCGCCGAAAACAAGCTACTGGGCAATCTACCCAGAATTCAACTCTCTCTTCCAAAAAATCGGCCAAAAAGATGGCAAATTCAAAAAACTCAACAAAAAAATCTGCTGCAATTCCTTCACCAAAATCACCAACCCAGAACACAAACATCCACACACAAATTTTTTTCCCATCAATCTGACTCGCCTCCCCCTCTCAAACATAACGCAAACCCCCCAGATATCAAATTGCCCGTTTCTGGAACCCTAACTCGTTTCAAATCTGCCAAACTACCCCACCTTCATTCCACTTCATCGCCAGCTCGGCTGAGTCATGGGTGATGATGATCGGCAGCTTAAGCTTGTTTTTGGAGCCGGGGGGTGACCGCGGGGGCAGCGGACGACTTCGATGGTGGCGCCATCGTTGGAGGTGGGGCGTTGGGGGTAAGGAAGGGGGTCGTCTTTAGCGGCGACATTTCGGTGGCAGTCGAGGCTGGGAATGGGGGTGTGGCTGTTGCTGTCGGCTTCTTGGGAGATGGGAGGGTAATCAGCGGTGGTGGAGGAGTGGTAGTGGGGTGGCTGAGAGAGAGAGAGAGAGAGAGAGAGAGGGGTAGAGAGAGAGGGATTTTGGGGCGGGGCGGGTTTAATTGATTTTTGTCATTTAATTTATTTATTTATTTGGGCAGAATCAAAACGATGTCGTTTTGTATAAAATGACATCGTTTTGATTCTTCACTAACGGCCGTTAGTGAGGAGTGTGACCGAGGGGCTTGATTGAGCCCTCAATAAAAGTTCAGGGGCTCAATCGAGACAAAAAATAGTTCGAGGGGTTATTTGTTCCCCCAAATAAGTACAGGGGCCTATTTGGCCCTTAACCCTTGTTTTTTCTTTTAACTGAGGAAGGAGAATGATGATCGAATTTCGGCCTCTCGCCATAAAATGGGTGGAGAATACACCTGGACTACAATATTGTTAATTTATCTTAATAAATCTACATGATTAATTTGAATAAAAAAATACTAAAATGAGAATTTTGATAATTTTCTTGTTATATTCCAAACACGGATAAATAATCTATATCATTCATTTGCCTCAGAATCACATTCCTAAAAATCATATTTTCAGATAATTTACTTCCCTGCCAACCAAACTAGCCATTTATGTATTTTGTTGACAAAGATGTTACTTTGTGATACATTTAAGGAGAAACTAGCATAAATACTTTAGGATATAAATGACAACTTACCCTTTTATTTTTGGCAAAAAAAAAAAACATGTTTTTGGAAGAGACTAAAATATTAGATTTTTCTTATTATAAAAAGGTGACTATTTAACAATATCTTTCCATAGCCATAATAGTGGATATAGTTTATTAGATATTGTATATAGAAAATGGTTATTTTGTATGATGGCTTGACTTATATGCAGGTTGAGAGAGGGGCGAAGAGTGCAAAAAATGTTACATGATATTAGTATATGCTAGTGGAAGTCACTATCTCACACTAGAAAATAAAGTATGCAAAAGCAATCACACAATAAATAATTCATGTAGATGGTATTGTTGATTAAAAGGGGAAATATATGAATGAAAAGAGACCTAATAAAAGGCAACGCCATATATTCATCATTGATCACCACCAACACCAACACCAAAACCTACTTTCCTAAACCCATTATGATCAATTGATCATAACAATCCTTTATCACCCGTGTTTTTAATTTGCACGCCTAATTTTTTTTGACCAAAAATAGATCTCTAGTCATATATACGACTAGTAAAAATATCTATTAAGATGCAATTTTTTAACCATAAAAAAATTTGATTGATTTACACTCTGATAACTATTTAAACATATTCATTTAATTTATTGTGAGAAAAGTAATGAACTAGACTGACCCTTTAACACACTGAGCTGAGAAGGTGAAATCTTATAATCCACTTTTTATGTTCAAAACAGTTGTGTCTCATTATCAAATTCAATATTTTAATAATGTTTATTATTAAAATATAAATTACTATATATATATTAATATAATTAATCATAATTAACATTTATTGATGCAAATTATTTTAATATATATATATATATATAGTATCAGAATTGTGGAAAAATCTACACTAGTAATCAATTATTAGCTAGGAAAATGAAAGTTAAATAAAAAAACCACTAATTCAGTGGGATAAACTCTAATTAATAATTGTAAAATTAAATTAGATTATAATAAATTAAAATTGAAGAAAAATGAAAGAAAATATAACAAAATTCAAAGTGGAACATCAAATGAGACACATAAAGGGGATTAGAGGATCTCATTTGTCGCGTGTTGGTATGTCAAGAAAGCTAATACTTAATCTTCATCCTTTTTAAAATGAAAAAATAAATTTATAGATTCAACCCCTTTAAAAATTTAAGATATATAGAAGATGGTTTTTCTATGAGGGTTTTGGTTTGGCCACTCTCAAATTCTAATGCAATAACAGTCTTTATTCACTTGACATTGACATGTACATTTGGTACGTGTATTTTAATCACCATATGTCTAACTTTAATTTTAATGCTCTAAATTATTGGCTTACATATTTTAGGAGGCAAAAAAAATATGTCCGTTGAGTTACAGAGACCAAATCTTGAAATGTTAAAAGATTGAAATTTAGCATTTAATTTGGATAATGGAAAGTAGGTGGGGTTGGATATGATGATGTTAATTTTTGTAGTATTAATAATAAAATAATGGGATAATGCGTAGTAAGACTTAGCTGTGTGTTTTTGACTAATTAAAATGTGTTGGGTTGGACGAGGTCAAGGGAGATGAAAAGCATACATTAATGTTGATTTTCCATTTTATTTGACAGCTATGGCATGATTTTAAAATTGAGGGTGTTATTATTATTTTTCTAATGAACCCCTATTTGGATATGTATTTATTATTTTATTCCTAAAGATCAATAGATGGTGTTATTTTTTCTCGATGGGCCTCTTCTTAGATTGACCTTATCTTAAATAAACATTTATATTAACTGCTCTATCTCCTAGAAATTAGTAAGAGATGTTATTTTGAAATGCGAGATGGAATACAAGATTAGTATAGATGATTTCATCCATTCCTTTGGATAAATCTCATCTAAGAAGAAGAGAGATTAGGAAATGAATTTCTTTCTTTTTGGATAAACCTCGTCCATAATGATGAATTTACTCCTAAAGATTATTTATTTTGGATGAACCACGTCCACAATCAAAAAGGAATTCGTTCTAAATATTAGTAGAAGAGGTAAATAAATAGTTGCAGATACCTCAACTCAAATAAATCAACTCAAAATTGTTCTCTTCAAGACTTCAATCCTCCATCACTCCTAATAAGATAGAGATTACTTCATTCTTGTCCTCACACCAATTGAACCATGTCCCAAATTTTACTGTGTTATTTCTTGTTTCAGTCCCTTATAGATTCCATGTAAAAAAATATGATTGTATCTTTGATTCGTTGGCTCTTTACATGATGCATTACCTAGTATTATAATTCAGGAATTAAGGTCTAGAATTTTGAATTAGTATTTTTCTGATTACTCTTGTAGTCAGGGATGGATCAAATCCCATATTCCCATCCGTATTACAGTTGGTGTTTCATAATTAACTTTTTTAATTTTTTTAATATATTCTAATTGGGGAAGAATGAACCTTATATATAAAATTTAAATTAAAATAAATCATAATAAATTAAAAATTTTAAAAAAATAATTTCTTTGAAAAAAAATTAAAGGGTTGGAACATGAATTGTAACGGTGATCCCATTTCGGGTGGAGGCAAGGGTAGTAATTGATTGATTTTTAGTGGGTTTGGGCTTACATGTAATTTTTTTTGTTCTTTTAAAGTCTTGTATTTGTAATTTTTTTTATTTAATAATATTAATATTATTTTATTTAAATTGAGATTCAATGTCATTATTTTTATCAATTTGTTATATATATATATATATATATATATATAGAGGATGGATCAAATGAGAACTCATACCCCATGTGGGAACTAGGAACTCATCTCATCCATCCATTGTTTTGATTTAGATGGTTAAGATTTGGTCAACTTTTGGTCAAAGGCGGAGTGGCAAACTTGTAATATTTGAGTATAATTTTCGAAAATCATATAGACAACACTTTAAAACCGTTGTCTATTCTTATAAATTTCGTATGCTAAAATGAGAGTACTATCATGCTATTATGAACATATATACATGCTAATATGAATATATATATATGCATGCTAGTATGAACATATATACATGCTAGTATAAACATATAATGTCTTACTATTAACGACACTATTACTGTTATTATGAGTAAAATTTATGTGTTTTATGAATATTTTTTCATGCTGCTATGAATATTTTTTCATGCTATTATGTGTATACTTCTATGTTATCACGCTATTATGGACGAAAAAATATATTCTCGAATAAACATATGAACAATGGATCTTAAATGAAAGAGCACGAAAAGAACTTTAATTTGATATATAATTTGCGTTAATCTAATGAAAAATGAGCAAGTTATGGATGTTTAAAGTTTAAATAAGATTAAAACATTGTGTGATTGAGATTAGTTTCCAGTTCTCACATGGGATTGGTTCTCATGTGAACCATACCCTATATATATATATATATATATATATATATATATATATATATAATAAGGAGAGGTTTTTTTTTTTAGAAAATTAGTAGAGGCATCTTCCGTATCTTCTTGCTTACTTATTACTAATGAATTGGTAGAAAAACACATTCGGATATAAGTAGAACAAAATCTCATTGTCCCCTTGGGGATGGCCTAGTGGTGGAGTAGTGATATCTTGAGGCCAAAGGTCTCAAGTTCGAATCCCACCAACACCACTAGATGTGAGTCTGTCACATCTGGCTTGTCAAGTGTGGTTTACCTCCTCTGTGTGGTTTGCAGGCTATTACACAGGGGGCGGGGTTTATCCAGTGCGCACCTCGGTAGCAGCTGCGGGTTACCTTCGACAACAAAAAAAAAAGAACTAAATCTCATTGATATTGTTAGTGATTTGTGCTTACAAAAACCGATTAAGGAATTTGATATTATTCAAAATCAAGTATGAAGAGAGTACTTAAATAAGAGATCTGAAAAGAACCTTATATGAATTGTCAAATTTTAGATCATTTTTAATGTACGAAATATTTATACACTTATATCTCATTTAAATTTATGATTTTTATATAATAATATGTTCTTAAAATATTTATTTATTTATTTGTGTAGATTTTTTTATGCACAATAAAGTGACATCCCCCTTCGATTTTTGTCTAGATCCGTCACTGCTTGTAATCTTGTACCAAAATCTTTATACATATACATCTCATTTAAATTTATGATTTTTATATTATAATATGTTCTTAAAATATTTATTTATTTATTGTGTAAATTTTTTTATACACGATAAAGTGACGTCACTCTAAGATTTTTATGTCTTGTGCCGTCTGAGTTATAGTTCAAGATTTAAGATCCATAATTTTAAATTTATTTTTAGTATGCGACTCTAGTACCACGTGAAATTCTAGGAAATAATATCATATCATACTGCAGATGAAGATATAAATGGTGCTCTTCCGATAAATATTATTACTAATATACCATATCGAAGCTTAAATAGAAAAAATAATAGGGAAAACTACACCATATATTCCAAATTATTAAGATTAGAATCAAATATCTTAAATTATGAATAATTACATTTTATATATTAAACTATTGGCATATTATTAAATTTATCTTGAGAATCAAATTTGACAACTGAAAATCACGTAACTTATTTTTAATTGAAATATTAGAGTTTAATTTATATATATATATATATATATATATATATTAAAAATTTCAGTTAAAAGCCTCCAATATGTCAATTATACGTGAGCCAAATCGATTTTTCGTTGACGGGAATGACTATCAGCACAAATTTATTAATATGTCACCGGTTGAAATTTAGGTAGTAATTAATTCTAGTTCATCTTTAATGAATTTAGAAATAAAGTGTAATTTTCACAAAATTATATTTCCTTCATTTCACAATAAGTGTCATTCTAGTAATTTAATTTTATTTTATAAAAAATGTAATTCTACATAATCGAGGTAAAAATTTCATATTTTTCTCATATTTATACTCATTTAATACATTCAAATAATCATATTTAATTCATTTAATGTATTCAAATAAAAGTACTTATATACTCATAAGAGTATGAGTAAGGGGTGGTCTCCTATGAGACGGTCTAACGGGCTGTTTTCGTTAGACGGATCATAACCCGACCCACTATTTTAGCTTCATATTTGGTGACACTTCAGTTCATAGTATGTGACACTTCAGTTTATGATTGGTGATACTTAGCTTCATATCTGATGACACTTTATTATTATTTGTTTTAATAATTCAACGCGATACATGCTCCTTATGTTAATGATACTTCACCTTACAATTGATAGGGCTTCACACAATAGTTAAAGATATTACTAAAATGTATTAAAATTTATTAAGACTTACACTTCTTCATATCTGGTGACACTTCAGTTCATAGTATGTGAGATTTCAGTTCGTGATTGGTGATACCTAACTTCATATCCGGTGACACTTCATTGTTATTTGCTTTAATAATTCAACATGATAGTTCGTTGTACATGCTCGTTATGTTAGTGATATTTCACGTTACAATTGATAGAGCTTCACATAATAGTTAAAGATATTATTAAAAAAATATTAAAATTTGTTAAGATTTATGCTGCTTCATATCTGGTGACGCTTAAATTCATAGTATGTGACACTTCAGTTTATGATAGGTGATACTTAGCCTCATATCTGGTGACACTTCATTGTGACTCGGGTCCGGGTCGGATCTTAATATCCATCTAATGATTTATAACCCGTTAAACGGTCTAACACAAGTCTTTGTCTATGAGTAAAAGTTTGAAACATGTGGGTCCCTTTCAAAACCCGGCGTCGAAGGCCAAAATAAACCATATTAAATTATTACCGTTGCTTTTTATAAAAATAAAAACACTATCATCGTTGCTTGCTTTATTTGACAGCCGTCTTAACATAACTTTATTCCTCCCCCACACAATTTTTTTTTGAACGAACACCACACACAAATATTAATACATTATCCCTTTCACCTTAATTTTCTCTTTAAATATTCAAAGTGATTATTGTTGAGGAAACCTAATATTTAGACAAAGAATAGAGACCTAATCTTTGGATTGTAATAGAATGGGCTTAGTGTTCGGCCCAACTTGATATTTAGAAGGCAATTCTAGTTAGAGTTAATCACACTTCCATACCCAATATTAGTCCGTTTTATAATTTTAACATAAAATTTCAAAAGTTACATATCAGTACTCAATGTTTCATAAGTTAACACTTATAGAATCAAAATAATTTTTGGATGGATCCAATTAACATGTAAAATGACTTCTTTTTGTTTGCAAAATATTAAATTCAATTTGCATGTCGTTTTATTAAATCGGGTGAAAATTCAAGTAAGCTATTCTGACGATCCATGTCAACATTTGATCTGTCAGAAAATTGCTTTGATGCTGTAAGTGTTAATTTGTGAAATGTTAGATATTAATATGCAACTTTGGAAATTTTGGGATAAAAGTGAAAATCGGGCATTGGGTGTTGAAGTGCAATTAACCCTTCTATATATACTTTCATTTTACTCTTTGTAGCCTATATGTAAGTAAAATATAATGGGTTCATTATTGCCAAAAAATCACCACCTTGAATGAATTTGCAATTTTAACACAACTTTTAAAACATTTCAATAATGACCTAACGTTTTTATTTGTAGCAAAATCGACATCTCTAAATTTATTAGGCTACCGAAAAAAATGACATGGCAAACCTTACTATCCATGTAGACAAAAAATGCAACGTGTAGAACAAATAGGGAAATCTATCTAATATAATAAAATGAAGTTCCCTCCAAAATATCTATCTCTTAAAAATATCACATCATCATTCATCAATAGTTATTATAAATAATTTATTTATTTTCATTTTTATTCTCTCTCTCTCTCTCTCTCTCACACACACACACATCACATATTTGTAATTATAAAATTTATTTATGATATATTCAATAGCATATTTCATTATGTACATGGCATTCAAATTTATTTTCACGAATAAAGAAATATGTGAATTTTCGCATATTAAGAAGTAATGGATAATATTTGGTAGATTTTATTGTTTGAAATAATTACCAACATATAGTAAAGAATTAAATAAAATAAACAAGTAAGTATTTGGTAAAACATCATAATCGGTAGCATGTTCTATATATTTTATACGTAGATATAATATTTTATTAGCTATAATGAATATGAAAATTTTAATAATTTAACATTCTAATTAAATGTATAACTAAATCAAACAAATATTGATATTTATAAATTGAACAAATGCTACTATAGACGTTATATACAAACAAGTGTTGCATAATTTACAATATAATATTTCGATTGTAATATATAGTTATTAATTATTTATGCAATTATTTAAAATATTATATATATATATATACATTTATAAATATTTTTTTTGTAATTTGAAATATATTATATTATAATATAACACATACGTACATACATATGTATGTGTTTGTATTCAAGTAATTATTATTTTATCTATTATATTGTCAACTTAACCTATTTTATCTTCGCAATAATAATTGTTTGATATAAGAAAAAGATAACCCAACAAATAAAAAATGGTATGAACTTAGTAACTAAAATATTATCTATAGAATGCGAATATGTAATACTTACATTAAAAATGTAATAATTGAGTTGATACCATCAATGATCCCATGCATCGCATGTGTGGAAATCTAGTTGAAAAAAATAACGTATTTCTATGCATATTTCCGTTTCTGTTGCTTTCTTCCTCATCTCCTTAATGTTTTCCTGAGTTACCTTCCACATAATTGAATCTCCAATTTCAACCTACGGCCCTCGAATGAGTTCATGGTGAGTGACATCTTCGTCCTTAAGCGCACCCACCACTGTCGGAATTTCTTTTTCTTTTTATCTCGAGAGTTACCCACAGCTGCTACCGAAGTGCGTACTAAGTAAACCTTGCCCTTTTGTAATAGCCTGCGAATCACACGGGGGAGGTAAATCACACTTGAAAAAACTAGGTGTGATAGGCTCACACCTAGTGATGTTGGTGGTGAGATTCAAACTTGAGACATTTGGACCGTCGGAATTTCTTACGTAGAGAAACGATGGCTGAAGCGAGAGTAGGAGTGGAGAAAAAAGGTTGCCTTGTGGAAATTCCTTGAATTGAAAGAGATCCGAAGAATTGAGAATTTGGTGTGAATTGACATGGGTATTCAATTGATGACTAAGGTTTGGTCGGAATTAACAGAATATGAGTGGACAAAGGGAATGAATGAAGGGATTCTGAGAGAGGGGGACGTGAAAGAAATGGAGGAAAAGATAAACGAGTGGCTGGCCGAAACAGATAAAGGAAACATCAGAGGAAATAGAGTTGTAAATGGTGTCACTAGCGCTAATTATATAACCTAGTTTCCCTAATTATGCTCTAATTACCATAATTTTTTTCTAAGTTTTTGTTATTAGCATCAGAATTTGAGATCATAAAAAATTAAAATTTGATCCAAAATGACCATGTTTTAGGTGCCAGGATACCTGCCCACATGGATAAAAAGATTTGCCATGTCATTTTAACGATTGTCGAAAATATTTAAGCGTGACTATTTTGTGATAGGAATTAGAACTCCCGTCAATTCACCCACGTATGGGCAGAACAAATAAAATAAGAAAAAAGAACACGAGACACTGAGTTTATACAGGTTCATCACCATCGTGACTACATCCTGTTCTTGCTGCTGCAGATATTTCACTATTTGTTGGGAGAATTTATACAGTTTCAAATACAGAAGGCTGAAACCAGAAGACTTCACTTCTAAACACCGATATAGAACATATTTTTTTTTATCTATTCTCAATCTTTCTCTCTACGCTAACACTAGAAAAAGAAGAAAGTGAGTAAAAGGCCTAGCTATCTGGTGGGTTTAATGAGAAACCCGTATACAGGTCCAAGCCACAATTGATTTGGACTCCACCAACTTAACAATCTCCCACTTGGAGACAAATCATACACCATGCCTCCATCTTCACTGCAGCAGCAACGACCTCCTCATGCATCTCAAGAAAAGTCCAACTGAAGTTGTGTATATATCTGCTGGATTAAGACTTCCAAGAATCTTCTCAGGAATCAAGACTCCATCCTCCAAAGCCGATCTGATGAAGTGATATCGCATTTGTATATGCTTCATTCTTGCATGATATACAAGATTCTTTGTAAATGAATAGCACTAAAACACTTTTCTTGTAGTCTTGATCCAGTTCTTCTAAGAACAATTATAGAAAAATCATGTCCTTGCTTGCTTCGGTTACAATAACATACTCGGCTTCAATGATTGAAAGAGCAACAACCTTCTGCAGTTTCGAAACCCAGCTAACAGTTGTTCCACTTAGAGTGTAAACATATAAAGTAGTGATTTTTCTACTATCAACATCTTCAGCTATATCAGAATCTACAAAACCTTGCAATTTCAAGCTTGATTTCTCGAAATACAAAGATAAACCTGTAGTGCCTTTCAGATATCTGAGAATCCATTTCACTGTTTCTCAGTGTTGTTTTCCAGGATTACTCATGTACCTGCTAATAACTCCCACTGCATGTGCAATGTCAAGTCTAGTGCATACCAAGGCGTACATCAAACAATCAATAACAGAAGCATATGGAATCTTAATCGTATAGATTTGATCTTGCTCGATGGTTGGACATTGCTCATTTGGCAGCTTGAAGTGGCACACCAAATGAGCCCTCACAGGCTTTGTATTAACCATGTTGAACCTACCAAGCACTTTCTTCATATACTCTTCATGTGATAGCTTTATGATCTCATTTTCTCTTGTAATTTTCATTCCAATGATTTGTTTGGCAGCACCCAAATCCTTCATTACAAATTCCTCAGACAACTTGCTCTTTTCCCCTTTTCAAGATTTTTCCCTTTGGGTTTTTTTGAAAGGTTTTAATGAGGCATGCATGTGTGTTTGTATTGTGATTTGTGAGTACTGGAGACTTTTTTATGTTTTTTTTCGTTTGTTCCCTATTTATGTAAATTTAATTTAATTTGGAATTGCAAATTATGATGCATTAGTTTGTTCGATTTTTGAACCTGCAACACCTTTGTGGGTGTAGCAAATGATGCTTTCAACTCTTTCTTTAGCGAGACTAGATCAGGCAAGCATGTGCCGAGGATTATATTTATTAATTGATCTCAAACCTACTATCATCGATGAATTTAGGATTACTAGATTGATTATTATCTTTGATCTTGACTCTTGAGTGACGATAATAATCAATCTTTGCTTCTGCCAGAAACCTTTTAAGCTGTAATTATATTAGATTTTATATTGTTGGTTTCAAGTAGCTGATTATTCTATGCATTGTTTGGATGTTCATGCTCATTATTGATCTTAGTTAATTGGGAAATTAAGGTGGAGACTTGAGATTTTGTTCAATATTTATTTCAGATCAAGTTATTATATCTTGAATTTGCCAATCAAAATGATCGCCATCTGCGCCTAATATATGGCCTGAAACTGATGAGTTGTCTTTTGGAGGTTGCTTGATTTTGTGTTTTCTTTAAATTTTAATTTTTGAACATTTTCCCCTATTTATCATAATTGTGAGGTTTCAGGATTTTTCAAATGATCATACACATTTTATCTTTATGGTGTAATATTTGGTATGTATTTATAAAACACGTAAACTATGTGCGTAGTTGCATTGCATTCAAGGTTAAGACATTATTCTGAATTTAGTTGTAATGGTAACTGCTCGAATTGGGTAAATAGAATTGGTTCACCGAGAGCAAATGAAGATAATTTTCAGTTTCTCTCCCTTACACTTTGGGTTATGACTGGATTTCTCTTAGATTAAGTGAGACGAAACAAGGATGCCACTCAATATAATTTTACATGGGATGAGATACCTGTCAATTTTATTTCCTCAAACATCTTAATGTATCCTTTTCTAACTGCACGTATTCAATTGTTATATATTGGCGCTTCTTCTACTATTTATCAATTTTATGTAATTTGTGGTAGAAGTCATGATGAGAAGTCTATTTGATTACAATGTTTCAAAGTTTAGAAATAGAAATTGAGAGTTTGTATTCCATGATACAAACTAAAAATTTCAAAATTTAAATAACGTGCATGCCATAAAAAATATATAATATTATCATATAATTTAATTTTAAATAACTAAGATATTATCTTCCCCTACTGCAGATAAGAAATAAAAAAATATTGTTTAACGTGGGATGTACATATGTACATATATACATAGATGTCGAAAGTAAGCATTTACTTGACAATAATTTAAGTAAATCTTATAGTGATATATTTTATCCAATTTTATAACTAAACATATTTAATTTCCAGCATTTTATTGACAGTAACTATTATTAGAATATTTACATGAGTACAAATTAATATTTGATTTACAATAAACAATAAAATATGATCCACGTGCATCGCACGGCGTAATGCACTAGTAATATATAAAAATAGAATAGTGGGGGTGATTTAGACAATTCACAATTAGTTTTCTAAAAATAATTCAAAATTAAGTTCATTATTAAAAAAAACATTTATATTAAAACGGTGTTTACCAAAGCGTGAGAACAAATTTGAACCCCTCCTTCATACGTCGTGTCTCGTGATTATAAAAATAATATAATCACTAATGCGGCAGTTTGAGGAATCATTTTTTTCTACAAATTTTTGAGTTTGCGCTCTTTCTTACCGCCTGTGTTCTCTCTCAAATTTCATTCTCTCTTTCTTCAACCAATTTTATTGCCTGCCGCTAGAGTATCGCCTTAGTGGATTTGAGAATCTCACAAGAAACATCTTAAATGCATCTCTATGTAAAAATCGAAAAAAGAAAAGTCTCCAATGAAAATCATCCACATCTTCAAATCTCGTGAATTATACGTTGTCTATGTTCAACAACATAAATTCTCTTTTATATTAGGAATATGCCATGGATGTTAGGATAGGATTTTTAAACAAAATAAGGTATTTCAATTTTCCTTAAGTGTTTAGTTCTTTTTTGTAAAAGCAAGACACAATTTTTTTGATGAATTTGTTTCAGTTTTTCATCATCTAGATTTAGTGTTTGTTATTTGGATTTGCGATTTCGAAATCGCAATTGTGATCTTATAGTACTGTTGTTTTCCTCTTTACTCTGCTTTTTTATTTAAAAAAATATATATATGTTGTTTGGCCATTGGTACCTGATTTTGGGCAACATTGTTTCCTTTGATCTCTACCAACTTAATCTGTAGTATAAATGTCTGGACCTTTTCCCTTGCATTTTGGTATACTTGAATGCGAATGTATACTTGAATTTTGAAAGTTTTGATGCAGATGTTTTGTGCAAGTCTACTTGAATTTGGCAAGTTTTGGAGTTTCATATCCTCCAAATCAAATATGAAAGTGAGTACGTAGCGTATTGAAAATCAAAGTTGCACCAAAGAATTTGGGATAGCTTATTATAAACTAAACTCATAGTTTATATAGGTCATGAAGTTGCTAGACAATGAGCCATCATCTAGCATGGACTATTCAGCAACTGGGGTTAGGCCATCAACTCTCATATTTTAACCGCAAAGAGTCCCTTTAATTTCTATGAAGTAAAAAGGTCTTTAAGTGGGGGATTGTTTGCTTCTTTCCCGGCTATGTATTGATTTTTATCTATCTAAATTTCATGTGTTGTGTTGTCAATTTGTTTCCAAGTGGAACGAGGGAGTTGGAGGAATATGTAACTTTTCATGCCTCAAAATAAGCATATCTGCACATTATTCCTGTTGAATCGAATTTGTCAAAGGTTCAATTTGCGTTAGATAGCGCTCAGTATTCTCAGTTGTAATTTAATTTATGTTTACACTTCTCAACCTCTAAATTTTTGAAGTCTTTTACTTATATATTATGGATTTTTGTGCTCTCTCTCTCTCTCTCTCACGTGGGTGTGTATCCTTTTGAAGTTACATTGTTTGGTTAACTTTTTGATGAGCAGAGGAAGTTGCTCTCATGGATTTGTTCTTTCTATGTAATTGTTTAGTTCCTCTGCTCATCAAAAAGTTTACTTCTCATGTATATTAATGCATTACCAAGAACTACAGTGACTTGTGAATCAGTCTTGCCTCACTTGGATCTTCAACTATTTTAATGGTTGATACAGTTCAACAGCTATCAGATGCCGCCAAACAGTGGCGGAGCCAGAAATATTGATCAAAGGGGCTCAAATTCATAATGTAAAAATTCATAAATAAAACGATACAAAATAAAACTGGTACAAGTCTAATATTCTTAAAATAACATCACAACGTCTGAAAATAAAAAGTTAAGCATAGCAACCTCATAACATTTCTCTTATATTCTTCATATTCTGAAATCGCTACATGATAGTTTCATTAGTAACATTCACAAATACATATTTTTCGATGTAAGGTACCAAACAATCACAAATACAAGTGACATTCCACATTACTAATCAGTTTATGAGCAATTCAATTTCAAATTTCCCATAAATTCGCAAGCTGAATTTAGATAAGTTGAATTTAAACGATGTTGAAGATTTCTGGGAAAAGAATAAACTATGAAATCGTCAAATCAAGGAGAAACTGAGTTAAACTACAACAACCAAATCTTCCAGAATTGCAGCTGCTTAATAATTATTTAGCTGACTAAATTATTTTTGCTATATAAAATTCGGCCGATTTCAATTTGTTCAAATAGGCCACTAGTAGAGCCCGATGTTATTGCTCTATTAAATCAATTCAACAAAAAATGCATAATAGATTCTACAATTAAATCAATTCAAGAAAAAACAAATTATAAATGCCAATGTAAAGAATATTACCTTAAAAGCTTCACTCAAGTTTGATTTTTATAACCTCCACTACAAATTTTCAATGAACCCTAAAGTTTAAATATCAACACTAGAATGAAAGAATTGAAGAAGAAAATGGGATGGGAGATCGGAATCGGGATTTATGTATTTTGAATCGGGGAATTCATCGCTGGAACTAGAAATTAAGAATTGGTACTTTGGAAAATTGATGATGAATTGAGGGCTGACCGTGAGTTCTCTTAGAGGGGAGTAAGTTTTTTTTCAATTTTTTTAATACTAAATTAAATCATATTACTATATTAATTTTTTTTTAAAATTCCAGGGGGGCCCAGTGCCCCCCGGCCCCCTCTCCCTCCGCCAAATAGTTCCTTGCACACTTCAAGAATTTAAGCAAATCAAGCATGATGACTTAGTCAAATACCTATTTGTTTATGTATGGGTTTAGCGAAAAATGTTTCATCAATTGACTAAGCAACTTGCTTTGATGGATTGCTTTATTTTGCATATAACATTTCTTATTCAAACTCATGTTTGATATTTTTCAAGGACCAGTGGACATATTTGAGTTCCACTTTTTAAGTGCCTCTGATTAAAATGAAAATAATATATTTCTGCACATGATGTCTTCATATATTGTGAGTTTTTTTTCCATTTTTGTTAGCAGATGTAAAAGATGTGTCTATTCCAAGGTAGAATTTGCAATTTTTTTATTTTTTAATTGTTTAAAGTTGATTTATTATTTTTTGTAATGTTTGATAGTTCATTACTACACTCTTTAATGTTATATATTTACAAATATATAAATGTTTTATATACATTTTTTTCTATATGTAAAAGTTTTAGATATATTCACAAATATATCATCCGTGCATACCATGGGCAGAATACTTGGGAAGTTATTAAATATACGATCATGTGCATTTTAACAAAGAATCAGATATGCCAAAATATATTAAAAGAAAAAGGAAAAAAATATAGTGATCAAACAGACAAATTTTAAATAAACATAAATAAACAATTTGACATATATTGGCATACAGATTCTAAGAAATAAACAAATAAACAAAATACATGCCAAAATATATTTTACAAGACATATATTGGCATACAGATACTAACAAATAAATAAAAAGGAAAAGGAAAAGGAAAAAAAATTATAGTGATCAAAAGGAAAAAAAAAAGGAAAAGAAAACGTAAAATCTATTTTAAAAATTGTGCAGAAATACCGTGTGACAATTGTTAATTTTTTACTGAGAGAAGTAAATACAATTTGAAAAATATTAATTATACCGTGTGAGAGGTAATTAAGCAGGAGTTAATTATGCATTTTCTCTATGCAAAAGACGTGGTGAAATTAAGATTTTATTTTGTGAGACAGTGAGATGTAGTTAAGCTTAAGCATGAGTTAATTATGCATTTTCTCAATATACAAAACACGTGGTAAATTTAAGATTTTAGTTTGTGGTAAAAATGATGGTGATACAAATAACACTACAAATGATCCACTATATATCTGTCTAATGTTGTATATGAATAAATATTTTACAATTTGTAAACTTATATATATATATACATTGTATATGTAAATGTACTTAAATTTAAAAATTGTATATAATATTTATGAATACATAATGAATTTTAAAATTAATTGCAACATGATATCACCGTGCACCGCACGAGTAATGCACTAGTTTATATAATAGTGAAGCAGCGAAGAGTAAAATGTGAGAATTGTATCTCAAATTCTCATAATTGTCTATTAAAGTTTAGTAAAGTAGTGAATGCATGTTTTTTGGGCTATGGCCCGAACGAACGTTGGACTTCTAGTTTACTCGTGATCTATTTAGAGTGACTCAAACACAATTCTCTTTCACAAAATAATAATAATAATAATAATAATAATAATAATAATAATAATAATAATAATAATAATAATAATTAAATAAAAAATTCAATTTTCTCATCATAACTCCCAAAAATAAATATAATAATAAAGATTTAAAAATACTTCTCAGAATGATTAGCAGTGAAGTCTGAAAGTTTAAAATTTAAATTCCACCACTTTACTAGACTAGATATGAGTCAAATAGTAACGAAAACCTCCTCTCTCTCTCTCTCTCTCACACACACACACACACACACATATAAGTAGTAATATATTTTTATTTCTAGTGAATTACAATTTACTAAATATTACTCCCTCCGTCCTGATTATATAGTCTCTTTTACTATTTTGAGGTGTCCCAATTATATAGTCCCATTACTATAAATGTTATTAATTTTCATAATAATATATAAATAAACTCTTGTTGAATCTTGGAAATTAAAAAAATAATAACTTAAAAGTTGAAAGTCATAAATATTCAATGAAGGTATTATTGGAAGTTTAGCTTTAATATCTTTTTTTTATAAATATTTTTAATCTGCGTGTGATGAGAAATGAGACTATATAATTGTGACGGAGGGAGTATTGTTTTCTAAATCGACTAATAGAGATGTTCTAGAATATTACTTATATGCAATTTCTTACAAAATCTATCTTTACTCAGTTATAATTAATTCTTCTTTCATGAAATGGAGAAGCATATTAATTTTTAATTTATCCGGAGACGAGAGAAAAGCTTTACAGGTTTGTTGAATTCTTGTAGATCTACTCTCCACAAGAATAAGCAGAGCCCATTCACCCAAAAACGACGACAGAGGTTGTAATACTTGGTCGCCGGCGTCAACTCCATTTTCTTTGATGTTTGTTTCTGAAATATTTCCAGGTTTCTCTCTCTCTCTAAACACTAAGTGTGTGCTTGTATGGTTGAGCATTGTTTAATGTAAGTTTAGTAAGGGTCTATGTATTCCGCACATCATGTGCTTGTGAAAATGCCCGAAAGAAAGATTTAATGATTCTGAGCCTTTTCTTTTAATGCCCATCAAACGATTCCTGATGTACATTGCAGGAGTTAAATGTTTATGGTGTTGTAGCTTTGAGTAGAATTTCTTGATGTGTTTTACAAATTTCATGTTCTCTCTTTTAAGGTGGCCACGTGGGAGTGCAGCTTTTGCATGAAGTGTCTGCCATGGATAAATCTCCAGGTATTCCCGAAAGTAGTTGCATCAGTAAAATGGGAGATTCTATGCTCTTTTCAATACAGTGATTGTTAATATACGGATTTGTAATCAGTTATATATACATTTTATTTTGGAAGATTAGGAGTTGTTATATTATAACATTGGAACATAAAATTGACCCATGATTCACACCACCAATCTGCAGGTCTCTCGTGGCCGTGGGAGAAAATGCGTTTGCCCAATATCCCCGTCTTTCCTAAAATGAAAGTAGCATGTGCATCGCATCACTCAGAAAGTGTTTCTGCTGCTCGAAACGAACAAGATAAGATCAGACTGAATAGACCTCTAGTTAAAATGTGTGGAATCACATCAGCTAGAGATGCTGCTATGGCAGCAGAAGCTGGTGCAAATCTTATTGGGATGATTATTTGGCCCAACTCAAAAAGGTCTGTTTCACTTTCTGTTGCCAAGGAGATTTCAAGAGTGGCAAGGGAACATGGGGCTGAGCCTGTTGGCGTATTCGTTGATGACGATGCAGAAACTATATTAAGAGCTTCTGATAAAGCAGAACTTGGATATGTGCAGGTCAATACCTCTCTCAGCATTATCTGTATTCTTAACACTTGCCTGCTTTTGTTTATTTCGATATTTTCATGTCCATGCAGCTTCATGGAAATGGGTCTCGGGATGCTTTTCAAATCACAGTGAAACAAAACAAAGTAATATATGTTCTTCATGCAAATGAAGATGGTGAACTTTTGAATTCTATTTCTGATGAAGAATGCTCTCAAGTGGATTGGATTCTTGTTGATAGTGCTAAAGGTGGAAGGTATAGACATCTCATACATCATTATTGGCCTCAGTATTATCCCGAATCCTTTAGGTTCATTTTTGTTTGCATGGTTGCAGTGGTAAAGGGTTTGATTGGTCGAGGTTCAGATTTCCATGCATCAGGAGCAAAGAGGGATGGCTGTTAGCCGGAGGGATTAAGCCTGATAATGTATGCGAAGCTGTTTCAACACTGAGGCCGACTGGTGTTGATGTTAGCAGTGGCATTTGTGGTCCAGACGGAATTCTAAAGGATAAATCGCGAATATTGTCGTTCATGGAGACACTTAATTCGCTGCATTATTATAATTAATTTTTTCAGTTGTAATTAACAGTCCAAGCCTCCATGTCCCATCACAAAAATGTGGTACCAATAATAACACATATGATTGTGATAGTTTGGTTGGTATTCATTAGTTGAGCATTCTTCACCACACACTCAAAACTCCATTTGATAGTTTTGGAAGGCCAAGTTTTGTCGTTGCAGTCTCTCCCATCCAATAATCCTTGATTTTCATGTCACAAATTAAGTCACCGTCCACCCTCATTGCTTCAATTTCTGTGATGGATCATCGTACCAGATTCTCAATTACATGTCATATTCAATTTTACTCAATTATTTCATATGAATCACATTACTTGTATATACAAAATATAATCATTTCACACTACAATAACATGCATTAGAAAATAACACCATGTGAAACCAGACCAGTGAACTTAACTTATTGAGAATAATCTGGCTTTCCCTCTCCTTAATTATCAAGATACATTATAGCATCATTACATCCTCATACAAATACACATCAATATTCTGTAATCTCTAGTATCGCCTCCCCATCGTTGAAGAGAAAAAAAAAAAAAAAAAAATATATATATATATATATATATCAATTCTGCAGCTAGAACGCGATCCTTAGAGGTCCGGAGAACTCAATTAGAGGCAGCTTTTACATATACTGATAACACATTCAAACTCTTATCATTCTTGAGTTCAATTCAGCTCAGGATCTGTCTGGTAGTAAACGATATCGCCCGTGTCACTCACATAGTGATCCTTTTTCATGCTTTTTTGGAGGACTCCCAACAAGTAGAATGGAAGGGGGCCTGATTTCTTAGGCTCCTTGTAATATTTTCCTAGAACTGGCTTAGCTGCTGCAGTCTGCATATAAATAATTAGTAATTATCAGTAAATAATCTGTAACTAATATCAAATAGTTTTCCAGAAGCTAGTGAAATTTGATATTTACTGCTTCTATCAAATGGTAATGTGGTATTTGTGGGAAGAGGTGATGTATAACATGCGTCCCTATGTCATGGTGGATGTTGTTTATCCATCCATAATCGCGGTCAAGTGTCGTGAGCCCCCCTCTCAGGTAACTCCATTCCTGCATTTTCAACGAATTTAGTCGAGCCAGCAAGAACATTGAAACAACAAAACTTCAGCATTCTTCCATATGTCTCTTGCTGTTAACTCAACCTTTCTGGAGTTACAGGTCTTTAAGTAGAGTTAATGTCAATGTTGAGCTTTGATTTTACCTTTCCTCGGTACCAAGGAAGCTTCTCATCGTGGCCATGGTGGTGTAAGTAGGTAACTAAATCAAGCCATGCCACAAATCCCTGCAAGCCCAATTCCATTTTCAAGTTATACAATGAAGCATGGAACTCAGACAAGCTTAAATATATATTTGGAAAAAGTGAGACAATCTAAAGGAGTAGAAGGAACTAACAATATAAGGTATGCCATATAGTTTAAGCAACTGAACAGGACCCATAACAAAAGATAGTCCTGCAAGTATTGCAAGCATTGCTGTCCAACAAACAGTCGAGGTGATAACATCTTTCCTCTCGTTTGGAACGAACAAATCGCTGTCTGGATGGAAATGAGAGCCTTTCTTGCCAGGACTTCTTCCCCACTGTCATGAAATGAATCATCAGGATCAACAGCATTGATCAGGAGAGACCACTATAAGAAAATTTCAGTGAAAATTCTAATTTTGAAGGAAGTAGGCTACCAGATAGAAGGGATAAGCCAGCATGGGGAAAGGCAAAGTGAACCTCAACTTCTTGGTGGCAAAATCCAAAGTCTTGTATATCTTCTCAGGTATCTGGAACAAAGAATGTGATATAAATTAAACAAACACCTAAACTTCTATTTTTCGAGGAAAAAAAAAGGAGAATGCAACTAAATTTCCACATAACAAAGGTAGAAACAACATACTGGATGCCATGATTCATCATTTTCAACATGTCCATGGTTCTGATGGTGTGTCCTGTGACTAATTCTCCTGAATCATTCACCATTACACAGTTTGTTAAATCAATTTTGGTTCACACACACACACAAACATAAATTATGATTTTGAGATTCAAACATACCATCCATGATAAGGAACAAGAATGGAAGAGTGAAGCAGGTGACCAGCAACACTATTCAACTTGGGATCATTAGAAAAGCTCCCATGTCCACTGCAACAATTCAAGAATCATTAAAAAAAACTACACCTCTAAATGTACTAATACAAACACAAACCAGAATCAGAATCCACAAAAAAAAAAAAAAGGAAAAAAGAAAAATTTACCAATCATGTCCAAGAACAAACAGAGCCCAAAACATAGTTGACTGAGCGAACCAGTAGAGAGGCCAAACAGCCCAGTTGTTGAAATAGGCTGCACCGGCAGCCAATCCAAAAACAACAACAACATCTCTTACAACATAGCTCATAGACCTCCATGGATCCTTAACCCAACAATGTTTAGGAATGGCTGCCCGAATATCAGACAGCTTGAATGGTGGTGGTGCACCAGGGTCGAATTCATCAACACCATTTACTACTACACTCCCTCTCTCTTCACTCTCTTCCTCCACCTCCTGAAATCTCAGTGGAGCACTCACCTTCAAACCCCAGTTTCTCTCTCTACCAACCAAACTGAATGAGGAATCACTTGAAAAACCTGTTCTTGAGACTCTCAACCTTGAGGGGTTGGAATTGGAGACATACTGATCAGTTCTTGGCTTGGGGTATATTCTTGGAAGTGGCCTTAAACCACATTCTGATAACACCCAACTCGCCATTTCAGAGAGAGAGCCCCAACTCTGAAAGTAATCAAGATTTCACCTTTATTGGGGTTCTCTCACTAGAATGAGAGAGAAAGAGAGAGAATAGTGTGTGGACTTGAGGGGTTTGTTATGTATGTATATGCTTAAGTTAGTAGATAATACAAGGGATTCTCTCCTCAAATTTATGGCTTCCAAGAATCCCAACTTGTTGATTTGGATTTTCTTGAGGCTTATAACCCGAGCAGAATGTGATTCATTTAAATACACAATTTTCAGCCTCTATTTCTTCTCTCTTTCCGACTCCACCACCTATGCCTCCATTGAATTAGAAACTACAACGTGACTTTAGTGCTTACCTACATGCTCTACCACTCCCAGTTACTGTTTTCCCACTGTAATTTTCTTCATTTTCTCCACTCTCCCTCCCTCCCTCCTCTCTCTCTCTCTCTCTCTCTCTCGCCTAACCTTTTCTATTTTTATTTTTTTTTACTCTTTGGTGGAAAATGCTCTTAATTGGTATGGTAGGAGAAATATGACCAAATGTAATGATTTAAAATAAATGATATAATGGATGAGATTGGTGGTAACAATTTGTGAATATATTGTATAAATAGTTCATTTATATTAGGAACATGCGCCTCGATCTTTTGTATTTTTGTATTTTTCCAAAAAATATATAACTAAAATAGAATTGTTGAATCCTAAAATTGAATTACATTATTGGCGGCTCACACGGTGCACTTCTTTGTGCTATTGTGCTCGCCTAATTTATGTTTTTAAAATAAATATATACCGTAAAATAGAATTAGTAAAATCTAAAATTAAAGCCTAATTATTTGGTGATTTGTACAGTGAACTCACCCGACGCTAATGGGTGGGTTTGCACTACACTCGATAATTAATTTTTTTGAAATAAATATATACAATAAAATGGAATTAATGAACCTTAAAATTAAAGTGAATTATTTAATTTTTTAGATTCGGCGACTCGAACAGTGCACTCGCCCAAAGCTAATTCGTTAGTTCAAATTAAATATAAATTCTAATTGGGAATATTAATCCTAATTTAGTATCAAATCATAATTGTGGTGTAATAAATTTATATAATTAAAGTAGCAAGGATGATATTTTAAGGTTATGTGTGATATATATATATAATGTAATATGAGAAATATTATAATGAGAATATTTTTTTTTATTTGAAAATTAGTTTTCTAGCTGAAAATAATTAAATTACGATTTGATATAATAATTACTGCATTTCGATTTTGAATTTTTCGATTGGAGATGAACTCACGGTGTCGCCGACCAATATATTACCTATTGAACCCATTATTTAAATATCGAATATTTGACCAAGTCCATCACCTCTAATTATTTTCATATTTTATTCATGCCATGGTTGCATGTTAATTGTCTCTCTCTTATCTCATGAATAATGATCATATATTAGATATCATTTACCTCATCATGGGCTATAAAATAGTGCAATGATGACATTACACGATAACATTAGAAAATTAAAACATCGAAAAAATACGAAATTTCATAGCATAATTACCTTCACCCAACATGTTTGTATGTATATATTAGATAAATTTTATTAAGATATTAGCAAAACAATATATGATCAACTAGGAGAAATTATATATCGCGTGTGTAAATAGTGTGTTTCTCACACGTAAAAAAAAATGTGAGAGGACACACTATATGCACACGCGGCATATAATTTCCTACTAACCAGTAAGAACATATGAATAAACAATTTAAAATTTAATAGAAGTACTGAATCGTGATAATAATAATAATAATAATAATAATAATAATAATTAAATTGAAGTCTAAAATTTTTAACTTTTTTTTGTATATTGGAGTTGTTAGACTATTGCCGTTGGATTTTGGCGATCGTTGCATGTGCGCTGTGCGCATCATAAAATAATATGGTTAGGCCCTTATTCTATTAAATAATTTGTTTTCGATCCATTTTCCGCCCGTGTGGAAGTAGGAAACTTTTAGGAGTTCATTCCTTCGCACGTTGTGATTGAAAATTAACCTAAATTTTGGGGTCAATTTGAGGTTTGTCACGAATCAGGGTGGGACCCTCCAGTTTTCGATTTTTCTTTTTTTTTTTTCCACTTACCGACCACTTAGCTCAGGGGGGAGGTGGGGACCTCCAATAATAATTTATATTATGGGAAATTATAATTACAATAAGTTACATCTTATTTGTTTTAAAATTACAGTACTGTATTTCTTAATTTTAATATTACATTAAGAGTTGTTTTTTTATATTTTTAAAATGAACCCGCATTTTTAGTTTTTTATGCTACCCAAAATAGTAATCTATTATTGATACGAAAATATTATGTTATGTTCATAATCATCAATTTATTGAATTTCTAATTAATATAGGATAAAATGTAATCTGCGTAGTTTGGTTATCTTGTTGTCCTTTAAGATGTTCATTTGTATGATCAGTGGACGAAGAACATAAATAATGAAAACATAAAAGGGACAAAATATAATTATCCAGTTCGGTGCACACACATACATCTGGGAGGCCTCGTCCATAAGAAAACCAATTCACTCCTTCAAAGTTAGTTTTTAACAAGGACTTGTACAGCAGAACCACCTATCTGAACAGCCTTTCAAACACTATCCATTCTTCAATGGAGTGAAATCGTAAGCACCACCTACGACCCAAGTGTCCACACTTGGTCTCTCTTGCAACCTCCGCGAGATTACGATCTTTAGTAGCAGCACGGTACCCCAAAGTGTTTGTCCTAACAACAAACTATCCACTAGAAATTCAAGTTGAACTTAAACAAGAACAAAACTAATAGACACAATGAAAACCTATCAATCTATTACAACTTGGTATATACTTAGAATTGCAATGTATAATTCAGTTCTTGCGCACCATTCGTTTGTAGCCGAATGACCTTCATAAAGGGGCTCAAACACGTGCCTTCTTCGAGTCTTGCCTTATGAAGTTCGTTTCCATGTTGATAAAATTTCTGACCTTCTTGAACAAGAGTCTTCCTTTGACGATTAGAGTAAATCTTCAAAGTAAATCTCTATGAAGGCAATAGTCAAAAATCTAGTTTGATCCATTAGAAATCGGGGGCCCAATGTTTGTTTCTCTAGAAGGAAACTACCATAAATAGCCGTCAGGACCATCGTGTTGAATATCCTGAGGAACATCATTCTCTCCAAATTTTGCACCCTTGGTTCGAAATGTTTCTTGAGTTATATAGTGGATAAGGATCGTGAATTGGTACTCTGTAAAAATCACGATTAGTACTACATATGATTTGCCGAAATAAATGACAAATTAAACCAGTGTACACCAACTACACTGACGATATATTTAATTCTGCAAACAAAAATCTCATTGATCGATATATTTTAATTAAGACACGTGAAGTTTTTAAAGTTTTTTCCCCTCAGGTATCTATTGATTAGGGTTTGAGTTAATTTCTATTCACCACGTTATGTTCATAATTAATTAATGTATTAGGTTTTTCGCTTTTCAAAACTTTTCGGTTTTCAAAATGTCTATTGAATGACTTTAAATAGTTGATGTGCTCATATACTAACATTATCTTGATCAATTTATTCTGGATAGCATAAAAAAGCTACCCGTTTATCATGGGTGCAAATAGACCCAGTACTCTTCCGACCAATTAAATAATAATAATAATAATAATAATAATATTTTTTCTTTAGAATAAATAACGATAATCTTTAAGGAAAAATATATTTGGATGCTTGTATTTTTTTCTAAAAAATATTTGAATTGGATTCAGAACTTTTATATATGCAAACTCATTTGTTTTGCTTTTCCAGTACTTTAGTTTATATATATTGAGTTGTTTAACTTTTATTTATATATATTTTGTATTTGTGTTAGAATTCTCTCCTAAGAAATTGTACTAGCAACTGAACAATAATTACACGTGATTTTTTTCAATATGTTTTTTAAAAATATTTTTTAGCTACACTTTCTGGCTAGTAAAATAAGCATAGTATTTTTTAGTATTATAAGTGATATATCTATATATATACATATATAGGGATGGGATCTGGTGAGAACCAGTTCCTAGGTGGGAACTGGGAACCAATCTCATCCATCCATTTGAAAATATGGATGGTCCAGATTAAACAAATAAAGTGGAGGGGGCGGTGGCAATTTTGTAATTAAAATGAAAACTTTAAATTCACGCGTTTCATTAAGGGTAAAATTAGAAGAAAAAAAGTGACATCATCATGTTTTGAAAAAATTCTTAAAAACTTTAAATGATCATAATTTGTTCGTTTTTAATCGGATTTACGCAAATCTTATATCAAATTAAAGCTCTTTTCATACTCTTTTATTTAAGATCCATATTGCATATGTTTATTTGAAAAAAATAGGTGAAAAATATAAAAAATCATTTTTAGGCATAATTTTCGCATAGAGCAACCCCAGATTTATATTAGCATGTTGTATACAACATTTTAGCATGAACTATATAACATTTTAGCATATTGTGTAATACATTTTAGCGGGTGATATTATGAATATATTTCTAACAGTTTTATATAAACACCTACACCTATATAGATACTACAAAATGAAAAATACGAGTTGATGATAAAAAAGAAAAAAGAATGAGAAAGTGAAGCAGCGAAGGAGATGACTGACAACTAAGAAAGAAAATGCGTAAATATTTCCCGAAACGAGATAAAGTTTATGAGAGCAAAATATGTGCTGCAATTCTAAGTGCAGACAGTAACATACAAATTTAGCCTCCTACTTCGCTCATTTTAGCCTCATTCATTTAACATTTTAGCATGTGTTGATAAACAAAATATGGAACGGTGATTTCGTTGGAATGAAACACAATACACCCAATTTGGGGACAGTGAACCCTAATGAGAATCTCATAATTACTAATTGGGATCAGATGAGCCCTAATTGGAACGTAATAAACCTTAATTGGGAACGGTGAACCCTAGTGGAAAATGTCACATCAAATTTAGCCTCCCACTTCGCTCATTTTAGCCTCATTCATTTCTCATTTTAACATGTTCTGATAAACAAAATATGGAACGGTGATTTCATTAGAATGAAACGCAATACACCCCATTTGGGGACAGTGAACCCTAATGGGAATCTGATAATTACTAATTGGGATCAGATGAGTCCTAATTGAAACGTAATAAACCCTAATTAGGAACGGTGAACCATAGTGGAAAATGTCACATCAAATTTAGCCTCCTACTTCGCTCATTTTAGCCTCATTCATTTCTCATTTTAGCATGTTCTGATAAACAAATATTGAACGGTGATTTCATTAGAATGAAACACAATACACCCTATTTGAGGACAGTGAACCCTAATGGGAATCTGATAATTACTAATTGGAACGTAATAAACCCTAATTGGGAATGGTGAACCCTACTGAAAAATGTCACACCAAATTTAGCCTCATACGTTTTTCATTTTAGCATGTTCTCATGAACGATGATTTCATTGGAATGAAACCCAATATATCCTATTTGGGGATGGTGAACCCTAATGGGAATCTCACAACTAGTAATTGAGATTATATAAACCCTAATTGGGAATGGTGAACTCTACTGGAAAATGTCACACCAAATTTAGCCTCCTATTTGAATAATTTTAGCCCCATGCATTTCTCATTTTAGCATCTTCTCATGAACAAAATATTCTGCATAGTCACTGTGATTAATAAAACTTAATAGTAATACAATTACTGCAAAGGAAATGTAATAAACACTTTTATTAAAAATCATATATATTGTTCAAAATGAATTTACTGCAAAAAATTCACAAACATGATAAAACATCATATTGAACTATACCCAATCACTATAATAACATCAAAATGGACAGTTCCTAGCATCATGATCTGACAAGTTATGACAATTGCTGCACATTCTGGGTGCTTTGTTCTCCTTTCTCTTCCTTGCCTCATTCTTAGATATCAAACGACTGCCGCTACCTTTTGTTTTAACTGGAATTGGTGGATGAACAACAACTTCAGAAGGTGCATGTAAACCGTAGAATTGCTCAAACATGACTGTCTTTCTATGTGAAGTAGAACCCTTCATATCACCACACTGAAACCATGCTTTCAACTTCTGCAAGCCAGCTAAAAATGAATTCATCTTCTCCACATCACGCTCAACATAGCCCAAACAAGAATAAAATTCTGAAAACAACTGATTTAGCAAACTCCTATTATTATCCGAGATAATAGATTTACCAAATACCTCAACACCACCACCATGAATATGCTTAACTAATGCAGTTCTTGTCCAACGGGAAACAATATATTTAGATGGTATTGAAACTATTTGCAGATGCTTTAACAAGAGGAAAACATGAGAACACAATATGCTATCCCTAATAAATTTCTTACAGCTACATTCAACAATATCTTCTTCTTTGTTGTATGTCACCGTGTGAGTAATCTTACTCACATCATCAACATCATACAGCAGCCCAAAATCACAGTGATTAATTCCTGCAACATTACATTTAAAACACGAAGCCACAATTTCTTCTTGCACCTTGTTAAACATTTCAGAAGTGTAAATACTAGCTGCATGTTTTTCAATTTCCAATGGAGTCTTTGTTATTAGAACGGTTGATTCGTCAAGACTCTCTTGCAGATCATATGCATGTCTCTGTGCATCAATAGCACTATCAAAATGCATAAAAAATTTAACTAGATTTGATCTGAAATTGATGTAGCAGTTGAATAGACTGTTAGAACTCTCTGAAATTGAAGTTGTTCTACAGAGACCACTCATTGGTAGTTCCCTAAAATAGGCAGGAATCCAATATTCTCGAATGCTAAAAATAGAATTGAACCAACTATCAGTAGTCAAACAATAGTCCACCATGATATTATTCCATTTCAAATCAAAATCTGAAGGTTCATTGTAATCTGACCAAACAGCATCACTTAATCTGTTCATGAACGATTCATCTTTCCTCAGCGTACGAGGAGCCTTTTCAGGAACCTTCATCATGATATGCCACATACAGAGCATATGCCTAGAATCAGGAAAAGATTGTTCTACTGCAATCTTCAATGCAGGGTCTTGATCAGTGATTATCATACCAGGAGAATTCCCCATACATTTGAGAAACTTCTCAAATACCCAAGAATACGACTCATTATCTTCACCTGACAGCAAACTAGCACCAAAACATACACATTTACCATGGTTGTCCTTCCCAGTAAAAGGAGCAAATATCATGTTATACCTATCATTAAAACAAAAGAGAAAACACTAAGTACTACTGGAAGAAATAAAATACATCATGGGTTCAATGGTAACATATATGAAACAGAATGCTAAAATGCTATATACACAATGCTAAAACTTTATACCCGAGATGCTAAAACTATGTTATACCTCAATTTATATATATAATGTTAAAATTAGAACAGAATGCTAAAATGATATATCGATAATGCTAAAACTCTATACCCAAAGATGCTAAAATTAGAAAACATGACATACCTGTTCAAACTATATGTTGAATCGAACGAAACAATATCACCAAAAGCAGCATAATTTCTCCTTGACAGAGCATCAGCCCAAAAAATGCGTGTCAGTCTGTCCTCTTTGCCAACACAATACTCAAAAAAGAACCCAGCATGTGATTGTTGCCTTAAATAAAACTTATCCAATACCATTTGAGCATCAACCCCATGAATGTATGCTCTCAAGTCACGAGCATAATTCTTGAAATCAACTCCAGTGCAACCTACATCAGAATAGCTCCCAACACCTTCCTTAAAAAGCCTATAAGATCTCATTGCACCTATGTTTGCTCTAGCACAATTCAAAACAAAATTCTTGTGCACATCATCTAAATTTCTGTTCACCTTCATAAATCTTTTGAAATCATCCGAAACTAACGGGTGAGAATGACGTTCTTCAAACAATTTAACAATGTATCATTTCTCACAACAAAACCTGAACACAATACGAGCCCTACAATTAGATCTTTTAGAGACTCTACGCTTCTTTGTTTTAACTGCATCACTTGAATCACCAACCTTAACTACTGCATTCTTCTCACCCTCTCGACTACAGTAAACATATTTCTATATAGTTGTACCATCTTTAGATTTCTTCTCTGATCCAAGACGAATGTCAAAACCAGATGATTGTGCATAGATCCTATAAAATTTCACACCCTCATCCAAAGTTTTAAAACTTTGTTCAACAGTTGGCTTCAATTCACAATGTGGTATAAAATATTCTGTCATGCCAGGAGATATCTCTACAGTCATATTACTATGCTCACTTGAAACAGAAGACTCTAAAACATTAAAATAAAAAAAATTATAAACTGAACAAGGTAAAATAATAATACAATCACATCAAGAGATATTCAGAGACACGAATTTTAGCATTAGCTATGTAACATTCTAGCATCGTTCAACATACATTTTAGCAACAAAATAATCTAATGTTTGCATGGTGTGTGTATATAGCCAAGTCAACATTTTTTGTAAATGTTTGAGAGAGTGCGATATAAAACCAGCATCTTATAATGCTAAAACACATGTTACGAAATGCTAAAACAAACACATTAACATGCTAAAATGTCTTATATTACGTATTCAATAAACAGATCAAATTGATGCATCTGTATATTCTCAAACTAAACCCTAGCATTCTTAACAATTAGAAAACGAATGATACAACACAAAACTGAACAAAAACATATCAAATCAATAAAAAATAAAAACGTAAATAAACTCCAATAGAACGAATTGTAGAATCAATAGGATACAACGAATTCGAAATTAATCACCATTAAAACTGAATCAAACAATGCAAAATTAAAAACATACCTGGAGTCGCCATAGAATCAGAGATGTAGAAATTTCACGACAAATTGATTTTCAACAATTACAGAAAAAAAAAACGATCTTCACAAATAAAAAACCGTGATACAGTTTTTTATCTTCGCTGTAAATTACGAACGAACAAGATCAAACTGAGATTTAAGGATTTAAGGAAAAAAATTCGACTGAGATTAAGAATTGAAGAAAACAATTTCGACTCCAAAAAAAGCGGAAGGATTAAGAGGGAAACAAAAACAGAACAAAAGGTAAGAATTATTAAATTACTATATTACCCCTCCGTCCAGAAAGTTGCCTAAAATTACAACAATGCCACCGCCCCATCACTTAAATATGTTTTAATCTGGGCCGTCCAGATTTACTTAAACAAGGGCTAAGATTGGTTCATAGTTCCTACCTTGGAGGAGGGTTCTCATTTGATCCTCTCCCTACATATATATATATATATTTGTCCGGGTCGAATCGGGTCTGAGCTGTATCCGCTCATCCGACATTAGGTTTACGTATATGCTATAGAGTAGACATAATTCGTCATATAATTAAAAAAAATATTGAATGAACTACATTAATAAACTCGCCACGATCTATTCAAATATTTTATTGAAAATTTGTTTACTTAGCTTGCCTATATATGCTACGAGTACCGACCAAATACGAGACCAACTTGTCTGGAAAATTAAATTATTTTGTTTCAAAATTCACTTGTTCAACTTATGCTGAGGTAACCATCCAGATCGTCATGAGCAAGCTAAGGTCTCAATCTTGCTGGAATTTAATAAGTTTTGGAACAATAATTATAATGAGAAAATGGTGAGCTCTCAAGAATTGGATGGCGATGCAGCAACTTTGAACAAAATTTTCAAATCTTTTTTCCTCATGAGAAATTAGTAATATTGGGGAACATTCATAATCAAAATCAGCACTCTGTATCACATAAGAAAATGGAACTTGATCGAATTGAATTTCTACATTCAAATGGACTATGGTTGCTCGTATTAGAAATTAGATTTCCTAATATAGTCCTATATATTAATTACCTGATAAGATCATCCATTCTAAATTTTGGTGTTCCAACCCGTATTTCACGATCGAGTTTACAAATTTAATAATAAATATTACAAAAATAAAAATTAAATATAATATAATCGACCTAGTTATTTGAAAATTAAATATTAAAAAATAATTATAAACCTTAATTGGTTGGGTTGAACCCTAAAAAACAATCATACTAAAATATAATAAATTAAAATTGACGAAAAAATGGAAGAATAAAATTCATAAATTTGATCGTGCAACATATATTGAAACATCAAATGTAAAATAGAGGATCTCATCCAAATTTTGATTCATAAAATGATCTTACACAAATTTTTATATATCATTAAATATATATAAAAAGAAAAGGAAAAAAAGGAAAACCAATGTAATGGCAGTATGGCACCGGCCAAATACAATACAGTTTTCCCATAGTTAACGATTTTTTTGTATTAAAAAAATTGTACCGTAGATGCTAGCTAGAGGCCTAGCGGGTCGAAACTAGATTATATTGAACTTTTGGCCGTTTTAATTAATTTGACTATTCAGTTTGAGTTTGCAATAAATTTACATATTCACTTACAAACTACGAACTTATTCAAATCTAAAACGAATTTAATAAATATTAAGTATGTCATAATAAATCAAGCTATTCATTAATATTATTAAAAATAAAATTGTGTTTTGACAAATCAAGCTATTCGAGTAAAGCTAGCAAACGGGAGGTTTGGGTTCGCTTTTAGCTCTTGGCCTCAAATTTGGGACAGAATTTGGTATTGCACCAATTTGAGGTAGAATTTGAATCAGCATTGGAGTGAATTCATATTCCAAATTGGTATTTTAGTCCAACATTGAAATTGCTTTAAGTTCGATGCGGAGATTTGATTCCTATTTGAACCATTCCATATATATATATATATATATATATATATATATATATATATATACAGTAAAACCTCTATACAGTAATATTATTGGGACCAGAGAAAAATATTACTATAGGGAGGTTATTCTTATAGAGAGTTTACATATAAAAATTATTTTTTAAAAAAAAATTAATATATATTATACAACACTTGGAAATATCCCTTTATATTTTAAAAATATGAATTTAAAAGGTATGTAATATTCACTCATGTGCTTTAACCGAAGAAGACATCATTATAAGAATCAAGCAAGAAGTGCAATGTGATAATTCAAAGAATGATAGTATAGAAATAGAAAAAGTCTCATGTCAAAAAGCTTCAAGCATATTGGACAAGATGTAAATGTTTTAAATTCAACAAGAAGGTGATTGTGTTGACGAGTCACTTCAACCGCGCAAGTTAAATGGTGTGGTATTAACCAAAAAAATTTAAAGTATTGTCACATGCAACTTTAAATAAATATTTCATACAATTTTAAGTTTAATATAACATCTGTAGTTAAATAGTTCTACATATTTTATATAAATATTTAAATATATTTAAAATTTAATGTCATTTTATTACCATATGGAGGTAAATTTCTTAAGGATTGTTCTAAAAAAATACCGAACTATTACAATATAGAGGTTATATATATATGTATATATATATATAGGGGTTGGTTATAATGGGTACCACTCTTTATGTGAGAACTATGAATTAATCCTAGCCCTCCAATTTGTCTGTATAGATGGTGGAGATTTAATTAGTAAAAGATATAAGATTATAATATTAGGAATATGTGGATATAGATGTAATTGTGTACATATCCTGATATGGAAAATGCAATTAAAGTCAAAATCAATTAAGAGAGAGAATCCAAGAAAAACCTACATTCACATTCATTCATCGTGGACTAGAGAGAGAGAGAGAGCATCCAACATCCTTTCTCTAGCGGCACATCGTGAACCACCGTTCTCTGCCCTGACAATCGTCTTCCAAGCATCGTCAATTGTCAACGGGCATCGGCCACTCCTACTTCGTGTTCCATAGCCATGTCGCCCTGGCCCAATTGATTAACATAACTAATTCATAGATTAATAAATTTATGTTCATGATTTGATGGTAGTTGCAGATTTTGGGTGAGTTTTTTTATTAATTTATTTTGAATTTAGAATTTTTGGCATTTTCAATTTTGTTTTTCGCTTACTTTTTTGTTGCTATTAAAATGTTTGTAATTGTTGGTGGCATTTGATATTATTCTCAGTTTTTGTTGCTTGTGATGATAAATTGATATTAATAAAAACTCAAACATTTTTTAATGAGCAATTCCGTCCATCCACTTCATTGCAGAACATGAATTTTTACTTATATTACATTCTGTGCTTGATTAGTAGAAAAAACACACAAACACTTTTTATGAGTAAATTTTATGCTTAATTAGTAGGACTTTGTAGCTCATTTAAGATGTTTATAATGATTTTGATGCTTAGTAGAAAAGAACACACATATGCTTTTTAAGAGTGATTTTGGTGCTTTTTTTAGTTGGGATCCATAGCTTATTTGAAATGCTTATAATGATTTTAGTACCGAATAGAAAGAACACACAAATCCTTTCTATGAGTAAATTTGGTGCTTGATTTATTTGGATTCATAGCTTAGTAAAAATACTTATAATGATTTCAGTACTAAGCAAATATAATACACAAATGTTTTCTATGAGTGAATTTGATGCTTGATTAGTAGGGAATCGTATATTATTTAAAATATTTATAAAGATTTTGATTTTTAGTAGAGAGAAAACACTAATATTTATTATGAGTGAATTTGTTGTTGATTAGTAGGGATTCATAGTTTGTTTAAAATGCTTATAATGATTTTGATATTTAGTAGAAAGAACACACACATGCTTATTATGAATAAATTTGTTGTTTGATTAGTAAGAATTCGATCACATCTTATTTAAAATGCTTATAATGATTCTGGTGTTTTGTAAAAAGAACACACAAAATACTTTATATGAGTTAATTTGTAGCTTGATTATTAGCAATTCCTAGCTTATTTAAAATACTTATAATAATTTTGATACTTTGTAGACAAAATCCACAAATGCATTCTATTTGGCACTTTATTAGTTAGAAATCTTATTTAAAATATTTATAATGGTTTGATGTTTAGAAGGTTGTGTTTGTTTACTAGTTTAGTTTTATTGGTTAATAATCATTCTGATTTTCTTTTATCATTCCATCAATAATGTAGAATCAAGCAAGAGGAAGAGAGGATAATCGAAAATATCATCAATCATGGCAAGGAGAAGGATGCAAGAGGGCTTCTATCTCTTTATATATTGAACATATTACATAACAAAGAACGGAGAACAAAGAGGAAAATTGACAAAGGCAAAGATGTTGGAAAATTGGATTAATAAAGTGAGCCGTGACTCATTTTATTCGATTTTTGGTGACCGAGTTATTTAATTTTGAAGGAATTAAATAGCGTACGATTGATCTATGTTTGTAATAGATAATCGTAGTATTTTTTTTTCGGTAAATGAGAAATAAATGATTGAAGTCGGTCATTGTGCAAGAGCTTCAGCTCATTGTGCACGACGTTCATGCTGAAGGGATGGTCCTTCCCGAAAACTAATAGTCTTCAAATTTGAATCTCAAGAAACCTGCAAAATTAACAATTATAATAGTACATAAGAACATAATCTTATTTTCAAGTTACACCAAAGACTAATTGGAAACCGTAGAGAAAGTTTGAGTGCTATCTTTATTAACATTTGCATCCGTAAAAATTATTAGAAATTAATAATCCACTTTATTCTAGACCAATATAATTAAATATATATTATATAAATTTAAACTTCAATAAATAAAGAAACTTTTACTCTTTTCAATTTCTTCAATTTTCTTATATAATTCAAGGTCATATATATTTTAATGTATATGTAATAGGTTTGATTTCTTGATTTTGATAATATTAGTTGAAAATATAAAATTAATTGAATTGATAAAATATCATAAACTCAATAAATATTATAACATTAATTTAGATATTGTAAGAATTATTTACTAAGTGTTAAATAAGAACATATTTATCATTACTATGCATTAAGTATAACATAAGAATATAAATTAGATAAGATATCATAAATTTACTAAATATATATATATATATACATGCATGTATAATATTTATATTGAGTAATACATATTTACATTACAATCATCTCTTATTCTCTCTCACACATATATGTTAATTTAAATATACAATTGAATGGATTAATATAGCTGCTAAATATAATATTATTATTGTTTGTGTTCTTATTTCTCATTTCTACTAATCTGATTATAATTAAATTATAATTGTAATTTGAATATAAGGTTGAGGAAAAAATCAATATTAATTATTTCATGTAATTTAAATTATTTATTGTTTAATTGTAATTCATGTATAAATTAAGTATGATAAATTTTCTATATCAATATCTGTACATTTAATTTGCTATATGCCGGTATGCCAGTATATACCGTTAGTTCAGCACATACCACACCGACGGTATATACATGTATACTGTTGTATCGGTTATACCGCACAAACGGTATATGGTGATATAACGGTATATATCGGTACAATGATATATGCCGAACTAACGGTATATACCGAAAAAGTTTAGTATACCGTCAATATCGCTATACACTTGTATATCTTGGTTTTTAAAATTGCATACCGTTATCTTACCGAAAAATCTCAGTAAGGTATCATACCTTATTAAAAATATCGGTATACCTTAAAGTCTGGTATTTCGATATTTTTTTCGGTACGGTTAGTACGGTATAACAGTATTTTTCCCCATCCCTAAATTTTTAACTAAAGGTGGGTCGATATGATATACAAAAAATTTAATGTCGTATCGTTATTGTACTGAAAATTTCAATATCGAAAAAATTCATATTGTTATCATACCAAAACTTTCAGTATACCATATCACAGTATATCAATATTTTGGTATGTCACATAATGGATATTGATATTGTACCAATATTTCGGTATACTGTATCGTATCGACATACCGATATACCGTATTGTATTGAAAATTCATGGTATGTCGAAACTACCGAAAATTCACAATATACCGAAAATATCGAAAAATAATTCCCTATCAAAAATAAGGAAAAAAATAATTTCTTATGGAAAATACCAAAAATATTTCAAATGTACTCAGGATTAATGAGATTCGATAGATTTAACTTTTCAATTGAAAGTTTCATTTATATAAGCTTAGCTTAATTTAAGATTAATAAGTTTTCATTCAACTTTTTAACGGAACATCTCATATTATTGCATTGTATTTCAATTTATAATTTTTATGTATTTTTAATTATTTGATTAAATAATTTATATATGTGTGTGTAGATAAATAATATATATATATATATTCATTTTCATGTTATTTATTTTATTTTTAATTAATTTATTAATTATTATATTCATAATTATCATCTTATTAGTTAATTATATCATTCCTCATATTAATTAGTTTTCAAGGTTGAAGAAGAATAGAATGTTATTATTTCTAACATGTAATATCAAATTGTTCACTTTTAAGTTATCATTTTGGTATTGAATTATAATAAATATCTTATTTTCGCTAAATTTGTATGATAAATTTACTATTATATTATTACATTGTATTATTCTTTCTCATTTTGAATCTTTGATATCTTGGAAAAAATACGAAAATTCTTTCTCATTCGGTTTTTTTCGATACGAAAATTCTTTCTCATTCGGTATTTCGATATTTTTCCCACCCCTAATTTTAACTACAGAACAAAATTATACATTGCTAATATTATTTTTTTATTTTTTATTTTCTGATGATCATTTTGAAGATCAATTTTAGCGACATAAAATTTCATTATTAATTTTTTTCATCATTAATTATGTCGTTCAAATGACTAACGACGAGATTTGATCTATGGTTAAACCATTTTAATGATGAATGTTTAATATTTAGTGACGGAATTTTTTCTTCTGTCGTTAAAACCCATTTTTTATGTTTAATTAATATGTGGCACGTGGGGCTCACAATATTTTCTGTCACTAATTTTATTTTATTTTAATTTTAATTTTTTTGGCAACTGTTTTGGAGACCAATTTTAGAAAAGGACATTAAGGATTTTTTTTTTTGTTTTTTTTTGGTAGTGAAACCAGACTAAAATAAAACTTCTGCTTTCTAATGAAAGGCATCATTTCCCCTGTCTTTTTCTCTTTGTAGACCCATGATGTGAGATCGTTTTACAAGTTAAAATTCATAAAATGGGTTAAACTTTGAATTAAAATACAATCAAACACTAACAAAATTATAAATGTACCGTTAACACGGTCTCACATAAATTTTTACCAACCATAATTTACTCATCAGTCTTTTTAATTAGAACAGCCGATCGGGGTAAGATGTAGGCATGGCCGCCGGTTATTGGGGTGTGCAAAGAAAGATCTTGCATAGGGCCTCTAAATTTAGAGGGCCTTTTTTTTTAAAGTCCGTGTATATTTTTAATAATTAATAAAAATATATAATCACCCTCTCTCACATTACTATATTAGTTTGAGATTGGATTGAAATGTCATCAACGGTATAAATAAATTAATTTCAATATTTGGGTTTTTTGTATTTTTAATACGATAAATTACACTTTGATACTTACATTTTGGATTCTTTTTAAAAAATGACTCACTTTTTTTAAAATTAATAAAATAGCACTCACTTTTTAAAAAAATTGCAAATTAAGATTTAATCAATTTTTCGATCCAAAAACTCTACATAATTGATTGAATCTAAATATTTCTATTTCCCCGACCATGTAAAAAAATTCTACAATCAAGAAATCTTAAAATAAAATCAATTAACATACGATTTTTGAACGTTATATTTTGATTTTTTTTGAAAAGGTTGGCATTATTTCATTAATTTTAAAAATAACCCAAAATATAAATATAAAGTATAATTTATCATTTTTAATATTAGGGCTTCAAATTTTATAATGAGCACGGGCCAACAAATATTTAATATCATCCTGCTGATAGGTGTATGGATAACAACGAATGTAAGGAATAGGACTTCGTAGTTGGTATAAAACGAATTAATTATTTATTAAAAAATACGCTTTTTTTTTTTTTTTTTCTAATTCAGTTTTGAGTTTTCCATGTGAAATTTGTATATAATCATCGGTTCCAAAAAAAAAAGTAGAAAAAAAAGGAAAAAGCAAAAGAAACACCTTTTTCTTTTCAAAGGATTAATTACGTGAACAAATCAGAAAAAAACAAGAAATTCCAACACCACATATGCGGGGAGGCACAGCTTCCCTCAAGCATGGCAGCAGCCTGCCATTCACAAACTGCAAAAAAAAAAAAAAAACTAATTGATTATTTAGACAAAGAAAATTAAAAATATTAACTAAATTTTTTATTAAAAAATTATTGTAATCAATCCCGTTGTAATACAAATGATGACAATAAAGTATGGAACAAATGGTTATGGTCGTGTTGGAAAAATAAACAACTAATTAATTGATGGTGGTGCAACTCACATGCCACAACCTACTGCTAATAATTATATCAGTTTCAATATTTTTCAACTAATTGAACTAGCTATTACCAATGTATATTAAAAGAGAGAAATTATGCGCTTAAATGATTAAAATTCACAGTAAGGTGCAGTTGTAACAGCAAATTCTTAACAATACTCAGTCAGCTAATTAAGACGATAGTCCCTGTCTCATCTTTCTTTCCCCCAAATTAGTCTTATTGTCGCATGTCTAATGATGTCAATTTAAAGTCGAAATAAACCCAAATTAATGCAATATCCTAATCCTAACTCCTATACTTTCTAGAAATCGTTCGCTAGACTTGATGAATATAAGCTTTGATATGCATGACATTGCTGATCATACACACATAGATTGGTCTAACAATTTGCAGTATTTAAAAGTTGGGACTTAAATTGCAAAAATAATATTTTAATTAAAATTTATAAGTTGTCCCAGTGTTTTTGTAATTTTTTTCCAATAAGAAGTCTTAAAAACTTAATAAACAAGGATAGCGAAATGAAAGAAAAAAACAAAACAAAAAAATTGTGGTCAAAATAATATATATATATATATAGATATATATATATATATATATTGTTTGTTTAGTAGAGAGGGTAAAAAAAAAGTATTAGTTACTTAGTAATGGTTGATCACGTGAGTGTCACATTTCTGGTGTCAATAATTCAATAAGTATTATATATATATATATATATGTGTGTGTGTGTGTATATGAGCTCTCTTATAATAAGACAAGGTTGAAGTGCATCATTATACATCCCCTTAGCTTAATTCTTACTAAAAAGGAAAAAAAAAACAAAAAACTAAGTGCATGTTTATGTTTGACAATACTTTTGAAGAAATATATAAGTTCATTTGGCAAAATGAACTTTTAAAAGGGTTAATTACCTTAACATAGATGAATTTTATGGATGTTTTGATTTTTCACACTTTAAAAAAAATATAATTTTAATAACATGAACTTAACACATGTTTGATTTTTCACACGTTTTTTTAATTCTGACCAATTTTCATATATTTGTGATAATGATATATAATAGATTGAGAATTATTTTTGAAGAATTAGGAATCACAAACAGGTTAGGATTCACACTAATTAGTGATAAACAAAATGTGAAGACAATCGTTTCATACTTCAAATTATTTTTTACATTATAGGCCTAAGTAATGTTTTGCTTGAATTTTGCATGGACTTTTTTTTTTAGTGAAAATAAACTTAGATTAAAATGAAACTCGTTCAGCTAATGGGACATTCGACAAAATAACATCCGGTATAGATCCGGTGAAAGAAAAAAACGCTGAATTACTAACAGCTAATACAGCTAGTTGATGGGCCAAAGTAGTATTTGTCGTGCGTCTAGCCCAAGAATAAATAAATTTTACATGGACTTTTGCTTAAACACAATCCTTCCATTCTCTGGCAGCCAAGTCAGAATTTGAAAAGGGTGTGCAAAATCAAACATGTGTTAAGTTGATGTTACTAAAATTACATTTTTTTTAAAACGTGTGAAAAACCAAAACACCCCTAAAGTTGGTGTATTTTTAGGCAATTAATTCCTTTTAAAATATGTATTTTTTTTTTTTACTCATACACCCGATCTGTGGTATTGAAGAGATTCGAATATGTGACCTTTGATCTCCAAGCAACCTCAAAAATATGCACTTTTGTTTATTACTAGATCTTTAGAGAGAGAGAGAGAGAGGGATAGAGAGAGAGAGATTTCAAAATAAGTGCAAGAATAAAAACTCGACAAAAACTTGTGTTAGACCATTTAACGGGTCTTTTACGTTAGACAGATCAAATAAAATCCAAACTCACCCAAAACCCGCTGACCCGCCCATTTCCACACCAGGCGCGTGAGCTACATGCGCCCACGCGCCCCCACATGCCTGACAGATTTAAAAAAAAATGTTTACTTCGGGCTTGGAGCTGCTGGGCCTTTGCCTTTTTTTTCAATTTTTTTCTTCTTTCGTTTCTTTTTGTTTTTTTTTGTTCTTTCGTTTCTTTTTTTTTTTGTTTCTTTTGGTGTTGCATCTTTTACACTAAGGCCTAAGCTAGCTAGTATATAATGATTCTGTGAAAACTTACTTGTAAACTAAAAATAAATAGTTTAACAAATAAACTTAATTACATGTGATATAAATTAATAAAATGACATTCAAATCAATGAGGTCAGTTAGGAGATAAATATCAAAAATAAAACTACAACAACAAGAAAAAATGAGCTCTAGTATGAAAATGAACATTAATTTCGATTTTCATTTGCCAGAAAAAATATTTTGTTATTTAGTACTATTTTTTTTCCATTATCACTTCTTGATTTTAGCTGATATATCAGTCCTCCATTTGATTTTGATGTGTGCATACATTTTTTTTTCTTTCACATTAATTGTTGGTCCCTGGACCACGGTTTACCGTTTACTAATGATTGAAAATAACAACCCTATATATAAAACCAATCCAAATACTCTAATCCCAACTCATATGTGTGAAATTTCAAAATTATTTTTTTTGGTCCAACTATATCTGGTGAAGTTTCATTAACTATATGTGAAGTATCATTAATTATGGATGAAGTATCATTAACTCGGAAGTGGAGTATAATATGATATTATTGATGATTAAACATTAATTATCGAATCAAGAATAGATAAATGTCATTAAGTTTGAGTGGAGTATCATTAACTCAAGTATCATTATTTATGAGTTGAAGTATCATTAACTCACATATGAATATCATTATTTATGGGGTGAAGTATCATTACCTGTGTAGTGGAGTCTCATTACTATGGAAAAAAATATCACTAATTAGAAGAAAAGTATCACTAATTGCAGAAGAAAGTATCACTAATTAGAAAGAAAAGTATCAGTTCAAACATAATCTCAAATTGAGATAAATATCATTAACTATTAAGTGAAGTATCATTAGATATATATCTGGTGAAGTATCATTAACTGTATGTGAAGTATCATTAATTATGGATGAAGTATCATTAACTCGGAAGTGGATTATAATATGATATTATTGATGATTAAACATTAATTATCGAATCAAAATAGATAAATGTCATTAACTATGAGTGGGGTATCATTATTTATGAGGTGAAGTATCATTAACTCACATATGAGTATCATTATTTATGAGTTGAAGTATCATTACCTGTGAAGTGAAGTCTCATTACTATGGAAAAAAATATCACTAATTGCAGAAGAAAGTATCACTAATTAGAAAGAAAAGTATCACTAATTGCAGAAGAAAGTATCACTAATTAAAAAGAAAAATATCATTAACTATTGTAGTGAAGTATGGGCAGAAAAACTGCCAAAGAAAAAAAAAAGCACGTTTTTGCAAAAAAAAAGAAAGAAAGAGGAGCACGTTCTGCCAAAAAAGAAAAAAGAAAAAAAAAGAGAACGTCTCTGCCGAAAAAAAGAAGGAGGAGTAGCACGTTTGTGCCAAAGAAAAAAAAATTTAAAAATTGAATATCATAGAAAAGAGAGGAAGGGGGAAGACCATTAAAAAAATCATAAAGAAAAGGAAAAATGAGGGGGACCACTTTATTGGGTCAAATAATATTCGTCTAACACAAATGATCCGTTAGACGGTCTCACACAAGTGTACCCCAAAACTCAAATGCCACAAATATATATACACATCTCTCAAGTCTCAAATGAACTTTGACAGTGAAATAAATTAAACAAGAAACATCATATTTTCAAAAGAGTAGTGATTTTCAGCAAGATTCTGGCTAGCCAGAATCTTTTATTATTTTTAATAATTAATTAATTTAATTAATAAAACACTACTTATTTAATAAATTTACATTGATGTCCTCCATAATAATTAGGACAACTCTATATGCGCTTCAATTCAGAAGAAATCGAAGATGGAAAAAAAAATAAAGAAGTGAAGAAAAGAAAGAAGATGAAGTTGCGCCCCTTTCTTCCGATCCGCTTCTGGAGTGATTTTAATAATTAATTACAAATCACTAATTTCATGACAGAAGGATAATATAGTAAAAAATATAACATTTAATAATTAACATAATTAATTTATTAATAATACAATTTTATTAATCATCAAAAAATTAGATTCTGGCTAGCCAGAATCTGGCTGGCTAGCATTATTCTTTTCAAAAATGGCTTTGTAATATTGCTAAAAAAAGTCCTATTTGAATATGTGACCGGACAAGCTCTAGATAATCGGATACTTATTTGTCTGAGCAAATATCTCAGTCATCCCAAATCAAATCTTGTTATGATATGTTCAATTGCCTAAAAAATGCAGATTAATTCCTCTCTCCCAGCTAAAAATTGAAAATGTTAAAATTAAGAGAGAATGTGTGAAAATATGTTAAATAATACTTATTTTGTTGGAAGTTAAAAATTTTATACGACAGTTATTTTTATCCCTTATTTCTTACACACGGAACATAATTCAATTTAAAGGTAACCAAAGAATTTCATGAAATTCTTGCAACATTAGAAAAAAAAAATTATCTAATCGTTACTATTATATATGCTATCTTACAACTTACAAGGAAAACCTCTTCTTGATTTCCGTGTTTTCGGACTCACTGTTGGCAATTAGATTGCTAGCTAACGGGAAAAAAATGAGACATACATGAAGACAAATCTGAAACTTTTGACTGTGCTTGTCAATTATGATTTTATTTTTGCCTTTTGTTATGTACTTCGTGAAGCTAATTTTGTTGCTCATACTCTAATAAATTAATTTGGCTCAATAAATTATTTTCACTTTTGTTTCAAAAAAAAAAGTTATCACGGAATCAAATTTAATATTAGCGTGCAAGCACACACGCACTGATTAGAAGAAATAATAATATTGTTAGTTTGAGAAATCGAAAGATGCCTTTTATTGAATGAAATGAAACACAATGCTACTAAAATGAATTTGGACCCCACAATAATTGCAAACCCATACAATAAGAGGAGATTCTTTTTCAGTGTCCTTCAGATATGGCACTCAATTTTTATTTTTATTTTTTTAAGCGTAGTAAATATTATATATTATTTCACCAAAATATATAATGTCAATTCCATAAAGAAAAATATATAATGTAACAATATTATTTATTTATTTAACTATCAATCGTTAATGAATGATGTGAACTTAATTATATATACATATATTATAGCTAGGTACGCTTGAGACATTCTTTCATGATAATTTGTGTAACATATTGCTATCAAACATAACTACATGTTTTTTGACCCCCGGAGGAATCAAAGAGAAGATCAAAACTTAAAATTTCGGCCTTTTATATAAATTAAACAATTAGCTAGCAATAAGTTCTTAGAATGTAAGGTGACTTAAATTATAAAAATAGAAAGAGAGATAGTTATGTTATGACCATCGGCGGACATGGTAGAAAAAATAGAAATTTAGCAGCTCGGCAGGTGAGTTCGTTTTCTATATATCTCCAAAAACCTATATTGATGAATAATAGAATTGTGATTAAATTAAAACGTTAATGAAAATATTTGTTTGGAGATAAAGAATAGTAGCTAATGAATTTGTAATTTATTTATTTTTTTGGTTAATTTGTTTATTGGAAGGCGCGGCAGAAACCCTATAAAACATAAACGACGACGGCCATCACAGTATATTGACAACACACAAGAAGATGGCTTCATCAGCACAAAAACCCCACCACCACCACCACCTAAACCTTCCAACTCCATTTGGCACCACCGCTGCTCCGCCACCCACCCCCTCCAATCTCTCCTCCGATTCCACCACTCCCGATTTTCTCTCTCATATCCTCCACCGCCTCCCTCCCTCCCTTTCCCTCTCCCTCCCCACCCGTCGCTCCTCTTCTTCCACCACCCCTCCGATCATATCTCTCTCCGACCCCACCCCCTCTCTCCACTCCGCCCTCCTCTCCGCCTCCACCCAACTCGGCTTCTTCCACCTCACCCACCACTCCATCCCCTCCCACCTACCCCTCTCCGCCGAAGCCACCGCCCTCTCGCTCTTCCCCCTCCCTCATAACCAAAAGAAACTCCTTTTCCCCAGCAACTGGCCGCTCGGCCATGAAATAGATGATGACGATGTCGACGGCGACACCACCTCCGCCGTAGAGTCGTTCTGTCTCGACTCATCGTTTTCAACCGAGTCAACAAACGAGTTGAACTTCGACTCATTACGCGAGTTTAGCCGTGAAATGGAGAAGCTTGGATTGAAGGTTCTGGAAGAGTTGGCTTCTGCCGTCGGGTTCGATAACCCTGCCCGGAATGACCTCTGCTCGCAGCTGTGGATATCCGATGGGGTGAATAAACCGGGTCGGGTATACCCGTATGCAGTGGGGTTGCATTACCAAAAGAGGTGTCAGAAACAGTCTCTGTTGTCGGATTCGGGTCGGGTCACTGTATCCGGACTGGCGGACTCCGTGTTTGTCACTCTTGGAGACATTGCTCAGGTCAGTCTGCGCAAAAACCTCTCTTTTATTTATTTATTGCTTACTTCAAAATAAACGATTTGATAAATAAACTTAAGTAAAGAATGAAATTAAAGTCATCAAGAATTAGTAAGTTTAACTTTCATTGAACTTAATTATACGGCCGGGTATAGAATATAATCTAAATTATTTATAATCGTATAATCGATAAATGTACAGAGAGAAATAAAAATTAAGTGACATGTTGTATTTTGAAAAATATAAATAAATATTTTATCAATTTCTATATTATTAATTTTGATTAGACATTATTTGAAGATATTTATACTGTATATGTGTTTTTTTTTCGTTAGAATACTGTTTATGTCTGTGCGTGCGTGCGTGTTAAATAATTATGTTTTCTCATACACTTAATTAAAATCCATAAACAATTAACATCGTTATTAATATTGCTATTACTATGGAGTGTATATATAGTATATATTATGAAAAAATTGAAAACAATAAATCCCATTTCAGAAAAAAAGTAATAATAAAATTAAAGACAGCCCTCTTAGACGTTGTTCGTTTTTTAAAATACTTTATTTCCCAATACGTTCTAGTGGTGGAGTGAGATTGCTTGAAGATCAAAGGTCACGAATTCGAATCTCCTCAATACCACAGGTCGTGTGTGAGAGTAAAAAAAAAAAAGAACGTAGCTCTTTTTTTAAAAAAAGGAACATACCATAACACAGCTTATCTCCAACTTTACAAATATGAAATATATATATATATATATATATATATGCATATATGTGTATGAGAATATGTTCAAATGAGTACTAGGTATTCGCGTGAGAACTAGGAACCATGCTTATTTAGTACAATTTTATAGTTTATTTTATTGTATTTTACTGCTATTTTTTTTAAAAAAAATATAGCTTATCTTGTTGTATTTTAGTGCTAATACAACATGATAAGCTACAAAATCATATTAAATAAGCATGGTTCCTAGTTCTCACGGGAATACCTAATACCCATTATAACCAACCCTTATGTGCGTGTATTATTAGTCTAATCTCATTTAATTTGATTTCTTCTATTTTCTTCAGGAAGCCGACAAAAATAGATTTATTTTTAAAAAATATTCTACACTTTCAATACATATAATGTTTATCTAAAAGATCAATTGATTGTTTAAGATTAGCACGTATACAAGCCCGCACGTGTAATTTATTTCTAACTCTAGCAGTCGTAAATGTCAAACATGGAGTTCTTCCTCGAAATTATTTTTGTTTATATATATTGAGTGTAATATCTAATAAGTATTGCGTAAAGAGAAAAGCTAATTAATTAATATAACTAGCTGGATTTATTGACTAAGTTTAGTTGATTTTGATTAAAATCAATTAGCCATGTTGAGCTTGAGCACCTACCTTGATTACTCATTAGCTTTTTTTTTCTGCATTATGAATGATTAATAAAAAACGACAAACTTCAACTTGTAAATGAGATCGATTTTTCAGTTGAAGGTTTTAATTTTGAATTAATTAATGACGCGTGCGTGCAGAAAACATCGACACTATGACCAATTTTTAATATCACAAAAACTTGTTTTAGATTGTCCAACATCCGGACTAAAATTCGTTAGCCAGATTAAGATTTAAATTGAAATTCATATCCAATTACATATTTGTGATTTTACTTGTACTTTGGTAGTGTATGGTTAGATTCAAAATCTTAATCTATCTAATACATTTTGATTCATCGGATAATCTGACACATTTTCACTCTATTTTCTTCTCTCTCTAAATCTCTCACTGTCAATTCTTTTTTTGGTCCGTTGTTAGTAATTGAGCCAGTGGGCATGCACATATAGAATATTTTGTGGGAATTTTGACGGAGAGAGAATTGAACTCAAGAGGTCTCAGGTTGACACAAGATCATGTTCATTGAATGGATTAGAGTAAAACATATATATATATATATATATATATATATATATATATATATATGGAAATGATCAAATGAGAACCTTTCCCCCAGGTGGGAACTAGGAACCAATCCTAGCCATTGTTTAACTCAATCTGGACGGTCCAGATTAAATCAGATTTAAGTGGATGGGCGGTGGCATTCCTGTAATTTTCGGTAACTTTGTGGACGGAGGGGTAATATAGTAATTTAATAATTCTTCCATTTTGTTCTGAGGCTAAAATGAGAATTGCATGAGGCTAAAATGAGAATCGTATGATGCTAAAATTATGGAAATAGGAGGCTAAAATTGATGTGACATTTTCCACTAGGGTTCACCGTTCCCAATTAGGGTTTATTACGTTCCGATTAGGGCTCTGATCCCAACTAGTAATTATGAGATTCCCATTAGGGTTCACTGTCCCAAAATAGGGTGTATTGCATTTCATTCCAATGAAATCATCGTTCCATTTTTGTTTATCAAGACATGCTAAAATGAGAAATGCATGAGGCTAAATTGAGCGAAGTCGGAGGCTAAAATTGAATCTGGGCAATTTCTGAGTTCAGTTCCGATTTTGCCCTTAATGAGATGCGCGAATTGAAGACTTTCATTTTAATTACACAATTACCACCGAAAAATCTGGATTGATCTGGATCGTCCAGATTGTGGAATGGAGGGATGAGATTGGTTCCTAGTTCTCACCTGGTAACTGGTTCTCACCAGATCCCATCCCTATATATATATATATATATATATATATATATATATATATATATAAACTCTGATTGCTTGTTTTTTAATTGTGGAAATACTATTTTTATTTAAATTTTATGTCCCGCGCCTTGTTAATAATAAATAAAATAAATCCATCATATATGTTTATATTATAAATGACTCTCTAATCCTCTTCCCTAGGAAAATTACTCTTCAGGACTCCAGTTATAAGCTATGATGAATACTCGCTTTTGGAATTGATTTAAATTTATGTGTTAAAACTACGTACGTAACTAAAATCTAAAATAGTATTATGTATGAAAACTGCGCATGTGTCGTTAATGCATATGTATATATTTTTAAATTAAAAATCATATATATGAATAATACAAACTCTTAAAAATATATATGAAAATGCAAAGAAGCTAATTTAGCTACAATATAAGTTAGAGAATTATGTTAAATAGGAATGTCGTCCATGTAATTAATAAAAATGAAAGAAGTTGTAGCATTAATTGACAATATATATTGATACATAAAATGAAATGGCACATGCAGGTTTGGAGCAATGGAAAGGTAAAGAAAGTGAGAGGAAGAGCATTTCCGGTTAGTTCAAGCGATGGAAACCCTAATTTATCTGAGTGCATAAGGATGTCGTTGCTGATCACCCTTCCCGTGGAGAGCAGCGTCGTCTGCCCCCTCATTCCCGGCTTGATCACCGATGAAGACGAGGAGAAAAGATTAATGTTGTTCAACCCCTTTTCTTTCGAAGATTATGCATGGACTGTTTATCACCAACGTCTCTATCTCAAAGACCCACTCCTTAGGTATCGCGCTTGAGACTTTTCGATCTCATTTTATATCTTTTCTTTTTTTCATTATTCATGGGGTTCAAATTTGTAGCTCAGTCATTTATGGGCAAAGGTTGGTGCATCTTTTTTGATAGATTCATTTTTTGAGAGCATGCAAAGAAAATTGTTTTGAATCTATATATGTATTAATTAATACTAAAATTGGGCCCCCATGGATTCTATGATTCTATTTTATATATGGTGTTGAGTTTTTGTTGTGTGCACTCTCGAATTAATCCCCCTCATAAAAAAAAGAGAGTATATATCAATGAGAACGAGCGTACGTGTTCATATATATATATATTTTAACTCACACACCCGATCTGCGGTATTGAGGAGATTCGAACCCATTCATGACTTTTAGTCTCCAAGCAATCTCACTCCACCACTAGGCCATCCCCACCGGGACGCGTACGTATTCATATTTGTGATATAGAAATGTTGGATATTCATATATTCTATGGGAAATCCTCCGGCAGAAGCTTCAACTCTATTTTATAGCAGTTTTAGAGTAGTTTTATGCTCCACCAAAAGCAACACTGTTCACAGGCGCTATAATTTTTATTTTTATTTTTCTAATAGTTGAAATTCTTTTCTTTTTTAATTCATTATATTTTCTTTTTCCTTTTTTCAGATTTATGTTTAGTTTTTGAATTTTTTTTTCTTTTAAACGTTGAAATATAAAATTGTACATTAAAATACAAGAAATTAAGCCCATATCTCTCTTTTTTTTTTCAAAAAAAAAAATTGTTGAAATTCAAATGATATTTAATAAAATTACATAAAATAACTAAACATTAAAACATTAAAAATGTGAATAAAGCAATAAATAGTTTTCTTATTATTCTAATTCATAGAATTAGAAAAATATTAATATGTAGCTTATGTTTTTTTTTTTTTTTGCAGTATTATTATGTTTAATAGTTTTTATTTTTGTTTTTAGTGCATAATTTAGAGCAGGTCATTGGAGATAAAAGGCAATATATTTTCTGCTGTAAAATATAAATAACTGCTGAAAATGGCCTTATTACATTATTTACATGTACCAAATTCACGGATAGGTTAATGAATATATCTAGATAACGATAGATTAATCAGGTATCATTTTATGGATTTATGATTTATAGGGACTTTATGTTTCATGATTTATTATTGTTCCTCAAGATTAAAGTTAAAACATAAAATTAGCATTTTTTAATCATTAATTTTTTTCGTTGTCCACAAGGCCAAAGCTGACAAAATGGGCCAGCAACAGCTATAATGTGTGGATAACGAAATTGGCCACTTTTCTATAAATCTTCATAAAATTCCAAACACTAGAATTCCAAAAACAGGATCCGAAGTTTAATTTTATGGGAAGATTTGATAGCCCAGATCTAATTTGTCTAAATTACCCTCCTTTTTTTTTACTTTAGGATTTTTATAAATTGAGGACCTAACTAGGTGTAAATTAAAGTTAATTAAACCTATTAGCTTAGGTCCGATTGTAAAATAGCAAGAGTTGAAAACAAAGCATTGCAAAAATTTAGGTTAGGGGCTCATTAATGATATATGGACTATAGTTGAGTTACATAACAAAGTTAATTAATCTCGAGTTATCTATAATGACCTAATTTATGTACTATATACATATATATAGCTACGAGCATAGAAATGAAATTAACTTTCTTTTAAAACAAACTTTTTGAAATATTGGAAAGTTACAAGATTATAAGTTTCATGTTCATAATAGAGTGTTGCATGCACTATTTAGAGAATATACGATGACACCACTTAAGATATTAATTAACAGTAAAAATTTAAATAAATTTATTTTTCTGAATTTCTGAAAACATATTATAGATTTAATTTTCTAATATATTGCATGTATAGAAAATCAAGTTGAATCGAACATATTATTATCTAAATTTCAAAAGTTGTCTGCATATATGAATAATGGATACCGACCATATCAAATTCAAAAGCTTTATAATTCTTTTTAGGAAAGACCTCGTTGATAATATTATTCACTCAAACTGTAGATGAAAAACACAATTCAGTAATACTGGAACATACCTTGGAATATTGGTTGTGCATAAGACTAGTCTCTAAACTGCGAGTCATCTTTGCAATAGTATGAATCACTTTATTGAATTGTCTCGGGACATGCCTCACAGTAGTGCACTGCAAATTAATATATTTGTCAAATCATGAATATCATCCACAATTAAATTATCATATGTACCAGAAGTACTCAACTCATCAAGTCAATCGGCCATGAGATTTTTGCACACTGCTACAAAAAAATATGAGTTACTCATTACACATTTGCCTCATTAAAAAAAGAAGCAGCAAGAACATATGCATTAAATTGGGGCAACAGTGTCTTTAACTTGAGAAACGTACATTAGTCAAAGTTGATTTTTCCTCCTAGACTCCACTAGTTTTTTACTATTTTTCTCAAAACACTATCAATTTTTGTTTTATTTATATGAAAAACCTTGACAACAAACTCGATCAACCTAAAAATATTAGTGGAGTTCAAGCTTTTATAAGTCATAATATTTGATCACTAGCTCACCACACCACCACTAGTTTACCTAAGGGATATGTAACATTATCAACTTTCGATTTCAAGCAATTTCTTAATAATTTAAAAATTTTATTACTGCATCAAAAACACAATTTTTTTACGCTAACGCAACCATCTAATGAAACTTCCCCATAAGTATAACACTGGGTATCAACCGTCAATAAATCAAAATTTTACGCATCTTTCATTTTCTAAAATCCGAGGTTATTAAAACCCAATTAAATCAATTCAGACTACTAGCATGTAAATTAATTAGTATTCATTTTCTATTTGTAGGAGTGAGAGATCCGATTACGAATCTCAAACATCTATTCCTAATTCAAAAAACATTCAAGTAATGAAAGTTTAAATTAGAAAAATGTCTCGAATTTGAAACCACCCCTCTTACGTTCAAAGAAGAAAAAAAAATCAATCCATACACTCCAATAGGAATCCTAGAAGCCCAATTTAACAATTTTTAAGGACCCATTTGGGGTTACATAGAAAGGAAATTAAGACAAAAGGTCTAATCAATTTATTCTGACATTAAGCTTTAATATGATAATGATAATTTTAATATTCGGCGAAATCTGATTTTAGGGGAGGAAAATCATAATAATTAATAAAATATCGACAAGCGTATTTAATGAGTATTTTTATTTATTTTGTTAGGTTTGTGTAGCTCCAAATTGCTTCCAATGTCGTTCTGGCGTTTTACTTCCGTCTCAGGTACTTCACCTCCTCTTCCTAACATACTTTACACACACTAATATACTAATTTGTTACACACACACACACACTCTTATGCATTCTTTTTACGTATTTTTTTTATTAATTACTGAGATATTCACAAAATTTATGTGTTGGGTTTTCTTGTTAATTATTCTGGGTTTTGTTTTATTTCATTTTTTGACAGCTTAGAGGAAAAATTGCAGTTTGATAATCCCAATATAGATTAGGAGTAGTTGCTGTATCGGCGGCTTCAATGAGGAAAAGGGCGCGAATTACAGAACCTAAGGTCTGGTTGTTTTCGTTTGATTTTTTTTAATCGTTAAATATGATGATTATTATTCCTTTATCGTTATTTTAAGAAAATTAGCGTATAACTTGATTGTGATGGATTGATGAAATAGAGTGGTTATGATCTGCATACTTAATGTACTGTCAACATGTATGATATGATGATATGTGAACTAAAGTGGCGGTTATTTATTAATGTGGGTTGATAAATTTGTTTGAAACGATGAAGATTTTTTGTATGTAGAAAATTGCTAATTTTGTTCTGTTGTACTGTTTTTGAATGGTTTCTTGTTACAAAAGAATGAGTTTGATGCGGAGGATTATATCAGTACATTGCCGGATGATATTCTTGTCACGATCTTATCCGGTTTAACGCTTAAGGAAGCTGCTGTTACCAGCATTTTGTCGAGGCGATGGCGGTATTTGTGGACTCATGTAGCTGGATTGGATTTTGATGCTAATGATACACTGGATAGAATTGCTGCTGATCCCAGATTAAGGAGATCTGAAAGACCAAAATACATTAATTGGGTGAACCGTGTATTGAGACAGCATAGAGGGCCAACACTGGATGCTGTTAGAATTTGTTTCGATCTGGATAAGAGTTCGAAAAGTGCAATTGACAACTGGGTTAAATTTGCAATTGCAAAGAGGGTTCAGAGGCTTGAGTTGGACTTGTTGGAAAATGGGGAGACTCTTCGTCAGCCCATGCGCAACTATACTTTTCCGTACAAGCATTTGAGTCAGTCTAAAGGGTCATCATTGAAGAATGTCTATTCAAATTTTGCTCTAATGCAATCCAGCATGTCAACAGGGTTGAAATGCCTTAAAGCTCTCTCATTGAAATGTGTGAATGTGAGTGAAGAAGCTCTGGATTGTTTCTTGTCCAGCTGTCCAGTACTTCAATATTTATCCATACATGGCTCAGGGGATTTGAAGAATGTGAAAGTTAGTGGCTTAACGCTTATGTTGAAGTACCTAGAGATAGTCTTTTGTCTGGGAATAGACACAATTGAGATCTCTAATGTAAACCTTGTGTCGTTTAGTTATTTGGGTCCTGGCATCAATTTAATTATCAGCAATGTTCCCATGCTCGATGAGATTTCCATTGGGGAAGGATATTCTGGACTGGAGAACAATGTCTTTGGCCAGCTTTCTTGCTGTCTTTATCAGCTAGAGGTTCTTACATTGGATATATATCGTCCTGAGGTTTGTACATTGAGTTCTTTGCTTATTGTTTTCTTTCAGACTGAAAATGAGCACTTATTGATGCTCGGTTTTTTATTTTCAGGAAAACATAAAGATTTTCGCTTTTCCTGTATTGCCTAACCTCAAGCAGCTAATTCTAAAAGTAGGAGCATGGGATGATGACAGTCTCCTTGAGTTCACCTCCCTGATAAAGGCATGCCCTAATTTGAATAGATTTGTATTGCAGGTATGTATTTGAACCTTGTATTTGGAATGTTAACTCATGATTTGGCTGCATTGTCATTTGTTGTTTTTATATGCAAGAAAATTACCTTCTCTCTATGACTATCAAAGTTTTTAGTTGCAATCTCTGATTCTGTAAGTTGATCTCTGCTTTTGCTTTAAGTCACATTCCTGATAGTTTTTTGTGTTCAGTATATATTCTGGCTGTTTGCTTATTCTCATTCTTGATTTCACATTGTTTTTCTTTTTTTAGGTCTATCCTTTTTATATCTAGGTTAGTTCATGTTATGTTTTGGTATCCAGCTAAACCATAAGAGACAAGATATAAATGTTTAAGAGCATATCTTCCTGTAAAGATGCTTAAAGTGTGAAAGGTTCATTTTGGAATTGTAGGTTATGTTTTTTTTGTCGAGGATCATTCTTTCCTTTTCATTTAGATACTTGACCACTGCAAGATGCTAATCCTATAACTATTACATGACCGGTCTCGGATTTTGCTCTATTTTAGAAGATTTTGCGTCTGTTCCATCTTTCATGGGTATCAAGCAATTGATATGGAGTTAATCTGTTTTGGACCTTGTCATTTTCATGGTCAAAACTAAAATTCTTCTTCAATCATCCTCAAAGAAGTGCCGTTGTTAGCTAGTGTGTGTACTATGTAGTCATGCTTGTCTGTGTACGTGCGTGAGATCAGAGAAGGGGATGGCTACTTGGAAGTTCGAAAATAGCAGACGGTCAGTTGAACTATTAAGGGGCCAACTTCAAAGTTCAACACAATAAGTGCTACTTGAATAATTCATGGAGGGTGGTCAGTTTACCTCAAGTATTTCCACAATGATGGGAAGGTATTCACTACGGTTGAGGCACAAAGGAGTCAAAATTTTGAGATTAAGAAGAGGCACTCATATTATCTATGAGAACTTGGGGAAGCAAAATATATTTTTCAAATGCATGTAAACGGCTATGGTTGGCTGGGTACTGATCAACAGTTCATATTTCATGTTATATCAAGTTGGTGCAGAAATCATCTCTTATATGTCTTCATTCTTGTTGTGTGAACCTAGCAGAGCATGTGTATAATAAGCCTTCTTACTTCAAATTCTCGTTGCTGCTTTCTACTTTGAGTTTGGTTTTGGTATTATTAACATATCCCTGGGTTTGAGGAATTTGAGATCCTTCCATGCTTTGGCTTTCTCACAAACATCATGCCAGGGTATCTATTTAACCAACCATTATGGAAGTGGATCCACATTCTTGCTAATATGTGTTTTTTATTTTTTAATTATTTCCCTATCCCCACCCCATGTTGCAGTTGATATGGATGTCACCCTCTAAGAGGAGAAGAAAAATGAGGCAAGCTGACAAATGTGCCCATGAAAACCTGAAATTGGTAGAGATTGTTGGGTACTATGGCCGTACAAGTGATGCTGAACTTGCCATGTACTTCATTGAGAACGCTGTTTCTCTCCAGAAAATTGTGATTGATCCACGCAACCAAATCCTGGAGAGATCACCTGTGGGGATTGCTCAAATCAAGAGAGAAGAATCTGCCCGAAGACGTGCCAGGAAGCAGCTTGAATCAAAAAAACCTCCGGGAGTCCAATTAATGATCCTTTAATACGGGTGATTGGTTGGTGCAACTTGTCTGTTGTTGGAATTGTATATAAGGAACAGAGAGAAGCTACAGAGAGGGATCGACTCAATTAGCATCATCACTGAAGATAGGAACCAATTTTCCCCCCAGAAAGAATATCAAGCTAGAAGGTTAGCTCATGACCCCTGATGTATACACCTATAAATATATTTCTACACATTTTCTACTCTTAGAACTCGAGATTTCATTGTTTTCGGCTATAACATCATAAGGATGCCAATCTTAGGCGATTCATTCGCTGCATAGAGCTGCTGCTACTCATTTGACATGAATGGCACATAATGTGTTTTATCTCTAATATACAAGTTGGTTTTATTATGCTTTAGCTTGATGGATTTTGAACTTCCTATCCATGAAGAGTTGAAATAGCTAATGTAAACCATAAATTGCTTGCAAATATATTCTGCCACTGAAAGGCAAAGAACCTAAACATTTCCGAGGATCTAGTAGTCTGCACTTGCGAATTTTTTGTGCCTAAAATTTGTTTATTACCCTTAATGTAGTCTATGAGTAGTAATATTTTATTAATGTAACTTATTTTAAGTTGTAATATCTATTTTGCTAATTTGGAGAGTAAAATATAAAGATGTCGCAAGTAATTTTACCTTCCACTAGTTTTTCAAGTTTACACCATCAAGAATCACAAGTTATTCTTATGTTTATTATTTTATTTTGTGACATATTAACTCTTATCAAACTACATTTACTAAACAACCTATATTCTTCTCAAAGAGTAGCCAGAATATATTTTTTCGGACAATGGATTTACATTAAAAGGAGTTTCGGATTGGATTCCCTACTACGAATGTGACATCTCCTATATGATTAAAGATAGAATTGGCACATGAAATGTCATAGAGAATGGTATAAGGAATCTCGTGTAAAAGGATTTCCCCTTTTTGTTTTGTTTTGATTTAACAGTATGTCAAAAATCAAACACGTAATATATTATGCAACCACATATGTACTAACTAAATATACTAATGTGATCATGTATCTAAGTTATATATATATATATATATATAATAGACGCAATGAAAAAAAAATTATGATGGGAGATTTGTATTCTTAAAAACTAATATACACGTAATAAATAAACTAGTTCGTTTGCTAATTCAACTGTAAGCTTTGTGAAAACGAGTGAGGCTGAGACAGTTAAAAAGATCCCCAGCAGCATTTCAGGAGACAATAAACAGCAACAAATATGAAAAAGAAAAATCTACATATTTCTTAAACCAAAATTTGGAATGGAAAACTATAGGCAAAAATGTGATGATTGTTTTATTGGAGAAGGTAGAGGTAAGGTACAGTCACAAGAGAAATGATTGAGTCAGATAAATCTAATTAAGCCCTCAGAAATGACTAAAACTTTCTGTTAGGCCTGTATACATACATACATTACAGATAGGTGGTGTTCTAAAAGTTGGTTATAACATCACTACTAAAGGGGAATGGATAGGGCAAGCACACCAACAGTCCTAACATCAAAACTATAACTCCCAGGGCCTTGTACTTGTCCTCAGGATCTGTAATCTCCTCGGAAAGCGGTGCAATCGGTCCTCGTTGCAAGAAGAATATCAAAACCACCCAGTAAAATGCCACGTCGCTGAACAACGAGGCCACTCCAAGAAGCACAATGGACGCTCCAGTCAATCGAGATGAAGCCTGCCAATTCCAAAAGCAATATAATGCCATCACTATTATATTATGTTAGGTACAGCTACCTAAGGATAGCAGGAATGGTTCTGATCAAGATTTTATATACACACACACACCTTTCTTCCCCATAGAGCGAAAGCAATTCGGCCACCATCAAGCTCTCCAGCAGGAATGCTGTTGATAGCATTGATGAGAAGTCCAGCCCATGCCCATATCACAACTGGATTTACTGACAAAGGGCTGCCTTCCTTTAGAACACCTCCTAGAAGGAGCTTAGCTATGTCCAAGAACACAAATATATATTTCCCGTCAGTATTTTCTAGTCAAGAAGCACAGCAATTGACAGTAAAAACTAAGCAAGTATTAGAAATAGACTAGAACGATTTTGATGATGAGAAAGCAAATGGTTTACCTATTCCCCCAACCAGTAGCGATTCATGAAATACTGAAGGATCTACGACTAGACCGATTTGATCAGCTGGAGGCAAAATAAATCCTAATAGCAAAAGAAGAAAGCCCAAAGCAAACCCTGCTAAAGGACCAGCAGCTGCAACTTTCAACAGATCCTCACGCTTCCTTACTATATTCAGTATCCTTGTTATTGAACCATACGAGCCTATCTGCCATTTCAAGCTCATTAGTTATTTCAAGCACAGCCGTACACATCCAAACTTCAAGACCTAGATATGCGAATAATTTACAGCAAGTGACGGTAAGAAATGAAGTAGAAAATCACTACCACTCACCTGCCAACTAGGGACAAAATATGGCACGCCCAGCTTGATTCCAGCTTCTTTTGCAACTATAATATGACTGATTTCATGTATACCTAGAATAAGTGCAGTTACAAGAGCTCCGGGAAGGCCCTCTTTCAACAAGTCAACATTGTCGATTACTGATCTGGAGAAGAGCAATACTCATGTCAACAGCCAAATCATGTTGTTTCTGTACTTGGAAAACATACAAGAGGCCTAATGAAAAATAAATTTGCGAGAACTTGGGGAGATAAAACTAACTAAACATACATTCACATTGAGAAAGAGAATTAGCAAGTCTTTGAAAGAACATACCACTACCACACTATAACCATTAACATACATAGGATAAAAAGAAAAAAAAAAAAACTCACAATATATTTGTCTGTAATGCAGGAACATTTCTCAAAAGTAAGGTGAAGGCAGTGACCAATCCAAAAGCCCCAGCAGCAAACCACTCAGGAACAGCTACATTTCAAAACCATCTTGAAGAAGCTATCTTGATAAAAAAAAATTACCATTTGATAAAAGAAGATTCTGAACAATTCCAACCCAAGAAGAGCTATAATAATTTACCAGTGGTATCCGGTTGCAATGTCTTCCTTGGCACCACAACTGCTACAGGTTTATCATCCTCCGGATTAATTAGCAGGAATAATTTATAAATATCTCCAAATTTGTCCTGTACATAATATTTGAAGGCACATAAGAAATAATATGACCATGTTCAATTATATATTTAACATGCATGATTGATGTTGAAGCACCAACTTCCATTCTCCTTGCAATTTTTTCATAACTTTTTGCAGCTTGCCCTCGTAGATTTCCCTTGAACAATACTCCACCCTGTAGCAAAGAGGGAACAAATCAGGTGGTTGTCATATCATTATTAGTACATACAAAAGAACTTACTTCATAGGGTTCCTGGCTGGTTACAAAGAATGTATCGAAACCAAAAACTTGATCCTTCAGAATATCAATTGTTTCCTTCGGGATTCTTATCGATTCGTCAAACTCTTGCTGCTGTTCATAGAGAAAAGGAAGGTAGAATGCCATCAGAAAGAGATAGAGAGACGTTAAACAACTATTTCATAATTGATTCTATATTGTAATCACCTTCACACCTGGAAGAGGCGACCCAATTGTAATTTTACCATCTTTATCGTCCTGTAATATCATCAAATCAACAAAATAGATGTGGAATTCAGACAAAACAGCTAGCTATAACAAAAAATGCTCACAAGAAGAACAACTAAAAAGGGAGACTACTCATACAATAACTGATTTTGTGCATAAGGTGGTTACTCATACACTCCATCTTCTCCACACTGCGGGTTTAACATCTCACAATTATAATCTCATCATTCTTTTCATCATTCGACTTCTAACAATCTTTCAAAGCAAAAAGAACACTCCCTTCATAGATAAGCTATCAAGCACTTTAAGCAAAATTATTTAATTGACCAATCACATTATTCGAAGAGTACCTCATTTTTGACTTGGGAATCACTGGTTTCATCAGTACCATTGTTTACCAGGCTTTGAGTCTCAAACATGCCAGACTCAGCCGACTGATTGTTTTCCTAAGAAAAATATCTAGCACGTCAGGAACCCCAATAATGCAGCATTACAATAATCAGAAACAGTTTTCTTCTTTTTTCTTTCTTTTTTTTTTTTTTGAGAAATGAAACTGATCACTAACCAAATTCTGAGAATCCTGCTCGGATTCATTCCTGTGATTTGAATCACTCGACACAAATCCCTTTTCTGAGTTTCTTTCCTTCAAAATCAGTTCTCATTTCAACCAAACGCAGACCGGCCAAGAGCTAGATATATACGGCAAAATGAAACAGGGATACGGCACAGCATTATTCAAAAACAAATTAACCACGAAACTACCTCATCGTTATCACCCTCAGGCTCCATCTCCGTCTCACTAACTCTGCTAATTACCTTCAAATTTTTCCTACGCCAACGAATATCCCAAATCAAAATCCAAAAATATAATTTTTTTAGTAAATCAAATCAAACTGAGCTCCATAACTTTGTACCACATACCACACACACCATCAGCTAAAAAGATAAAAGAAAAAAAATCTAATTTACAGAGTTACCTGAACAAGTAGCGAGAGCTCAACTTCCAACCCGCTATCCCCGGAGAAAAGAAGCAAGCACGACTACAAGAATCACGACGAGAAACGGCAATGGCGAGATTCCCGCCAAAACTAGCTGATAAGTTCATTGCCGCTAAACCCAAAATTTCTAAGGAATTTAGTCAGTTGAATCACACAAACATCGGAATTGGGCAATTTTAGGGTTTGTTAGTGTGGGGGGTTTAGCTGAGAAATTAGTGAGTTTTGGAGATGAAAATATCTTATCCGCTGAGTCGAATAATCACACTACCAAATGCAAGTATGCTACAATAATATTTTATTTTATTTTTGTTGATTATGGGTTCGTTATTTCGGTTAGATATTAAAATCTAATTAGGTTTCCTTGGACGAGTAGCAGTCAGCCACCTGTCTTTACTGGCAACCTTATCATTATTCTTTTAGGTTTCGTACATAAATCATAAATCCAACTGAAAATATCCTTATTGCACCATATATCGCTACTTCTTCAATTTTAAAGATATATCGTCAGATATATCATATCGCATATCAATATCGCAGAAAATTAAAAAAAATGACGGAAATTATATTAAAATCTTGAAAATTTAGCAAAAAAATTTATGAACTATTATAACATATTATAATATACATATTCAACTCAAAATTTTGATAAAATTGTATTTTGAAAGCAAACATATGAATAATACATTATATAAATACTGTCTGAGATAATACATTTGATAAAATAATACATAATACAATATAAATAATTAAATAAACATTATAAAGTACAATTAATACCAAAATAAGGATCTATGAGGTTCAAATACACTAGATGGAATGTCATCTTGTTCCAAACAATATTAGTGTCAATTTATCACATTAGAGTAATTCTGGATATAATTATGCATATACGCTTGATATGTTTCTAGGGCACACTTGTGTTAGACTGTCTAACGGATCGCTTGCGTTAGACGGATATTATTTGACCTAACAAAGTGGTCCCCTCCTTTTTCATTTTCTTTTTAGTTGTCTCTCTCCCATTTCCTTCTTTTCTTTTCAATTTTTTTTTCAATTTTTAATTTCTTCTTTTTTTAAAAAAAAATTATGTATTTAATTTTTTTAAATTAAATTTTTTTATCTGGCATCTTGAGCGGTGCACTCACCCGACATTAACGCGTGGGCTAATGCACTGCACTCAATAATTAATTTTTTTAAAATAAATAATATATCCTAAAATAGAATTATTGAACCCTAAAATTGAATTGAATTAATTTATTTTTTTGAATCAATTCATTTTTTTTATTCGATGTCTCGCACAGTGCACTCGTCCGACGCTAACGCGTGGGCTTGTGCACTGCGCTCGATAATTAATTTTTTTGAAATAAATAATATACCCTAAAATTGAATTGAATTAATTTAATTTTTTGAATCATTTTTTTTATTCGGCGTCTCACGCAGTACACTCGCCTGACGCTAACGCGCGGGCTTGTGCACTGCGCTTGATAATTAATTTTTTGAAATAAATAATGTACCCTAAAATGGAATTAGTGAACCCTAAAATTGAATTGAATTAATTTAATTTTTTGAATTAATTAATCTTTTCTATCCGGCATCTCGCGCAATGCACTCGCCCGACGCTAACGCGTGGGCTCGTGCACTGCGCTCGATACAAAATAATTATTTAAAAAAAAGTGAAAAGAAACGAAAAAGAAGAAAAAGAAAGAAAACAGTACGCTACCAGCAGCCGGAAAAAAAAAAAAAACTAGGAAGCAGACGCGCCGCGTGTGGGGGCGCGTGTAGTTCATGCGCATGCGCGTGGAAGCCAATTTTGGGCGGATTTGGGTATTATTTGACCCGTCTAACGTAAGAGATCCGTTAGACTGTCTCATATAAATTTTTATCTATGTTTCTTGATTTCTTCCGATAGCTTCACCATGGATTGGATAATGTCCACTGACCCAATTATTTTGTTGATGCACAATTTGACCTCCATACATATTTTGATAATATTCGCACAGTAAAATCTCTAACTGTAGGTGATGAGACCGTACATAACCCACCACTCAGCTGCCTTAACAAATATCAATAAATATACGATGCATATTTATTCATTGAAGACACAATTTTAAATTATTTAAACAAGTCATACTTAAAAAATATTAAGTAAAAGACTTACACGGGACCATAGTAGATTGAGAAGCAATTGCAGCACGATCAGCAAATCCTTTTCTCCCTTCACAAAAAAATAAAGCTGGTGCATCTTACTTTTCTTTCTAAGACATCCGTTTGTTTCCCGACTTCTTTCTCTTATAATTTTTTGTAGTGTGAGTGTCTTTGTAAAACAAAGAATATTACAGCTCATATAATTACGTTGAATACCTAAAAAAAATCACAAAAATATATAGTATTAAATAAAAATAAAAATATATTATCTTCATTCTTCTGCTCCAGTTATCATAATTCTCAACTGAAAACAAAGGTAGCTTATGGTTTCCCATAGCTGAAATGTTAGCACATATAAGTAGATCTGATTCAGTTGATTTGCAGAAATGGCTGATCCTTAGAATCAACCGCTCTAATACCACTTGTTGGTCCCGGGCGAGTCGATATCAGTTTAGAGGGGGGGGTGAATAAACTGATTAAAACTTTTGCTTCAAATGCGGAATGACAGGGCCCTTTGACTCGCTTAATGAAACTTATCTATGCACAAGCTTATTGAACAGTTAAGACGTTTAAGTGCGGCTTGTGTGATATTGTGTGCAGTTCAAAGATATGCAATAATCAAAGTGATACAGCACACAAGCAATTTATAGAGGTTCGAAGTCTCAAACTTCTACGTCCTATCTTCCTTCCGCAGAAGGGCAACTTCACTATATAACTTGAGTTTCTTTACAAATTATACAATGAAGGACAGTAGGCTGAACCTGGTAACTGCTCGCTACCTCAGCGGGTCGATGACTCACACTTGAAGTCCCTAACTGCTTGCTAGGAAGGTAGGTGCTATTGTCGTCTTTACAAGGTGTTAGATCTCTTTCGATCTTCAAGAGGTTAGTCTTGAACAGGGGTTATCAACTGATGTGCTCATTCAATTGAGCTGAGTAGTTGATCGTTGTGTAGCAGAAACTGAGAAGACTGCCTTGGCTGGATTTGTCAACAGCTGGCTGATTATCTTGACTCTGTGAATTTCTTCTTCTCAGTTGAACTCTCACAGTTTCTATCAATTGCTGAACTTGAGCTTGAGTGGGAGGGAGAAAGAAAAAGCTCTTGCTTGTATATGCGAAAGTTGTGTAGGTGAAGGATTCTTCTTGGTTCTGCTTCAGAGTGTTGAGAGTTTCCAAGATTTTTAAACTCTGATTCACTCACCTTTTATAGAGGAGTGAATTTATGACCGTTGAGTTCCATTGTCCATTGATCGGTGGCCCTGTTGGCTCATCAATGGAGAATGATCGCTTGGAGCTTTTGGTTTGAAGTAGCCGTTACTCTGCTAATCGATCTTCATTGGATATTTAATTCCAGGATCTTTGTTGAAGCATTTATTCCAAGATTCGGCAGTTTGAGCAATAACCTCCAAGGTTCTCTGGCTTCAGTTTTCTTGGCAGCTTTGAGTTCCAGTTGACAGTTCTGGATTTGTCAGCTGAGTTTGACCATTGCTCCAGTTGGCAGTCTTGAGTTCGTCAGCTGAGTTTGGTTGTTGCTCCAGTTGGCAGTTTTGAGCTCATCAGCTGAGTTTGGCTTTTGCTCCAGTTGGCAGTTTTGAGCTCATCAGCTGAGTTTGGCTATTGCTCCTGTTGGCAGTTTTGAGCTCATCAGCTGAGTTTGGCTATTGCTCCAGTTGACAGTTTTGAGCTCATCAGCTAAGTTTGGCTATTGCTCCAGTTGGTCATCAGTTGGATACTTCTAATATTCAGTCTAAACTGATCTCTTATTAGTTCCCTTAGTTGGCTCTTTTCTCCCTCAGCTTAGCAGACTTAGTTATCAGTTCGTTTCGACTGTTCAACTTCTTGACTTCTCAGTTCAGTTGACTTCTGACTGGATGACGTATCCTTCAGCTTGCAGACCATCCTCTTGATTGGTTGACTTTGACTTTGCTTGATATCCTTTTTGATGATGCCCTGGATTAATCAGCTCCAATCTGCAACTTGAATTTTAGTCAGTTTTTCACGAACAGTTTTGACATCTGATAGGATGTATTCTACTTGCTTTTATTGTTATCTTTTGGTGCCATTTCTCCTAATTAATTTCCCTATACTTGTGTATTTTGGATAAATTATGTGTTTGTTGAGTTGTGTAGGGATGTAGTACAAAGTTGGAGAAAAGGTCATGCTTTTGGTGCAAAAAGAATCTAAGTGAAGAAAGAGCAAAATTCGAGTCTGAGTAGATCCGGCCGTAAGGGCATGCCGCTGGAAAGCTGGAGCGAGTTTCTAGAACCTGGGCCTCTACACGCGTTTTGGGCTTGCTGAATCCAACTCTCGGCCCACGATTAAACCTGGATGCGGAATTGAGCTTCCCACCGCCTCAAGAGTCCTTCTTTTGCTATGTTTCCTAGTTTAGATTGATTAGGATTTTATTTCCTTATCTAATGTTTTAATTAAGGATATTATATATAGATTAGGACTTATTTCTTTATTATTCATTCCATTATTCACGCACGCAAGAATGCAGCACTAGAGAAACACTCTGGAGCAGATTTATTTCATCTTCTTCAATTAATTCATCGTGTTCTGCTACATAATACTTTGGAGGTTTGATTTAATTATGCAATCAAGCTAAGTTCTTCTTATTCCGGTGACAATTACCGAAGCCCTGGCCTAGCTAAACTGTGAGATCTAATTGCTTTTCTATTTTAATTATTTGCATGCATCTGTTATTTTCGGTATTTCGAGTCGTTAATTGTTTCGATATTGCTAGGTAGTCACGAATATTTAGTGAATCGAAATTAATTAGTAGCCAATTAAACCTGCCATCCGTAATTGTGGTTTAAGTTTAATTAGTGGTAAAACGGTTCTTCAGAACCAAGGGAATAACAGTCTTTATTCGACAGTCCTGCGTCAGAGTCTGTTGGTTTTGAATCGGGTTTCTCTAGTGCTCAATGCTGTCGACCCATTAAACCTATAGAGCATCTCTTACGGTTGTCAGTCGATTAGGAAAATAATTAGTGAAGCGTCTTCCTGATTATCGAGAAACTACGGAGGAATTAGGCTACGTCAGTAAGCGTCTTCGGTAGCTATAACTGATTTGTATGTGTTAATTGAATTAATCTTTGCGTCGAGGATCGGTTTAGGTAAGCTAGGGTGGAGTTAATTGGAATCTGGAATACCTCTTCTCATATTTTAAATCTGTTCGCTTTATTCACTCGTGCTTTTATTTTCTATTTATTTATTTAATTTCGTTTATTTTGTTAAAATCACACAAAACCCTTTTCTGGAGTTTGGTTACACAGACTGAAAGTCAAGAGTAATTCTCGCCGGTCCTTTGGGAGACGATCCTGCTCGCCACTGTACTCTGTAGTGTGGGCTTGCCGACGAAAGTCGGAGCATTTATTTTTGGTGAAAAACGACCCACCAACATCTCATCAAAACCTCATCTAGGGGTTCCTTGATAGTTTTTCCTAACAATTATCATATGTTATCATAATATTGACGTAGCATTATAAGCTATAACGAAAACATTTACAACATGGGTATGCGTAAAAATTTATCTTTTATATTTTTCATCCATATTTTTCATCTAAACATAATCTTTCGACATCTGAAATGAAAGAGTACGAAAAGAACTTTAATTTGATATATTTATTGTGTGCATTGGATTAAAAAGAGCAAGTTAGGGTTGTTTAAAGTTTTTAAGATTTTTTTTTAAATTGCTGACATTATCAATTTTAATGAGTTTGGACGAAAATAGTCCTCATTCCTTTATTTTTTGTCCTATTATTTATGAAATTGCCACCATCTTTTACTTTAAATCTCAACCATTAAATCATTAAATTGGATGGTGGAGATGTGGTCCTAGTTCTTCCCACACTAGGAAAAAGGTCTTATTTGATGCATTCTCGATATATATATATATATATATATAGGGGAATGATTAGGTAAACCAATCCTAGTGTGAGAATGAGAACCACGTCTCACACCACACAATCCTTAAAAATTAAAGGCCCAGATTTGATGAAAAAGGCGGTGGCAATTTTGTAATATTTGAAAAAAAATTCGCACGGGGGTATTAATGTAATTTGATAATTCTTATAAAAATCACGGAGGATGTTAATAATTCATGTTGTGATGCTAACAAATCTGCAGATATACAAGTACATAGCAATATGAAACCATCATCTGCAGAACTAAAAATACATGTTGATCATCAAAAATCAAAAGTTCAACTTAATCAGCTTCATCGACATTATCGAACAAATTTAAAACACAACAAAATCGAAGAGAATCGCGTGAAAAAATCACAAGAAAAGTATAACAAAAATATTTTTACCCGGCATCTTCATCCAAGAACAACGAACAATAAGAACTCCAGTAAAAATCGCGTGAACAACGATTAAGATGAATAGATTTCGAAGAGAATCGACTGGAATCTGGATTACATAAACACAGGAAAAATCGCGTGAAAAAGGAAATAGAATTGGAATGGAAACCGGATTATGAAGGAAAGTGATTTCATTCCAAAAATAATAGAATTGCTAAATTACAAAAATAACATTAGTTCATTTAAAAGTTGATAATATTACGAGATTGCCACCGCATTTTTTTTAATTTTGTAGCATATTTTGGCCGTCCAAATATATCAGATCTATGGCTCAAATTGATTCTCTGTTCTCACAAGAAATGTAGTTCTCATTTGATCTCATCTCTTTCTTTCTCTCTCTCTCTCTCTCTCTCTATATATATATATATATATATATATATAGAGAGAGAGAGAGAGAGAGAGAGAGAGAGGTTCAAAGTTGATCCCATCTCTCTTTCTATTGGAGAAAAATTAAGGAATTGGAGAAAAATATTATCTTAAAGAGTTTATTATTTTAACAAATATTAATTTACTTAGGTTTTGCTATAGATAGCTTCCAAACCATTCAATCTCCCAATATCATGGCTAAGGCACAACTCATCATTATTCTTAACTTTATTCTAATAATGTAGAAGAATTTTCAATTGACTCTGTCCATTCCATCTCTCAATATCATGACTAGAGCACAACTGATCATTTAATCCAAGAATGTAGAAACTTTATCAATTTTATAGAAATTATGTATTTTCGAACTACGTATATATATGTGAATATGGTTTGTTTACAATTTTTTTTTTCAATATGATTATTGGTTCATTATGAGTATAATATTTACTAAGGCCCCGTTTGGTTGACAGGAAAGTAATATTATTTGGGAATATGATTTCTAGGAATGTGATTTTGAGGAAATTAAATTCTAGTAGATTATTTATCCTGTGTTTGGAACATAAACATAGAAGTTATCATGATTCTCATTGTAGTATATGATTCAAATTAAACAAGTAAAATGAAATACTGAAAATATATGTTATCATTTTCATATTACTAATAATTTTATAATTTTTGAGATATGAATAATATAATTTATAATTCTACGTACAAAAATAATTATATATATATATATAGGGGTGGGTTAAAATTAGTACCACTACCCCATGTAGGAAATAGGAACAAATATTAACCATAGATTTTGACCAAATCAACGGCTAAGATTAAATTTTATATCCAGGGATCAATTTGTAATTATTTTCCTTTTTATTAATATTTCTGAAAATTTAGAGGTAAAAAGGGGTGGTAAAAATAATGCTAAAACACGTCCCTGATTTGTTGCCGTGTAATTATGGCAACAAACCCAACCAATATCTCGAATATCCTGTAGATTTCAAATCATTTCGCAAAATATATTCTAGGGTTTAGTTATATGCGAAAATTAATTAGGCGACGACATCCTCCACCCTATTTGTTAGGAAAAACTATCAAGGAACCCCTATATCAGGTTTTGATGAGATGTCAAAATTATTTGTGAAAAACTGACCAAAGCTCAAGCTGTAGATCGAAGCTGACCAGCCCAGGAGGGCATCATCAAAGAAGAACTCTAGAAGAGTCAAAGTCAACCGATCTGAAGAATGGCCCAAATTGAAAGACACGTCATCCAGTTTAAAGTTCAACTTGGCTGAGGAATCATACCAGTCAAAACAAGCTGACAACCGAGTCAGCTGAACTAAGGGAGAAATGAGTTGACCAAAGACTGAAGAAACTGATAGAATGTCAGTTTATGCCAGAGACTGGCAGTATCCAAATAGAGCGATAGCCAATCTCAGTTGACAAGCCCAGAATTGCCAACTGGAGCAATGGCCAATCTCAGCTGACAAGTCCAGAACTGCCAACTGGAGCAATGACCAATCTCAGCTGACAAGCCCAGAACTGCTAACTGGAGCAATGGCCAATCTTAACTGACAAGCCCAGAACTGCCAACTGGAGCGATAGCCAGACTCAGCTGACAAAGCTCAGAACTGCCAGCTGGGACGATAATGTAACTGAGCTGAGAAATCCAAAACTGCCAACTGAAATTCCAAACTACCAAGAGAACTGAAGCCAGAAGACTCCTGGAGTATATTGCTTAAATCAGCGTATCTTGGAATAAATGCTCCTTCAAAGATCCCGGAATTTAATGAAGATCGATTGGCAGAGTAACGGCTACTTCAACCAAATGATCCAAGCGATCATTAAAGACCATCTACCATTGATGAGCCAACAGAGCCACTGATCAAATGGACAATGGAGCTCAACGGTCATAAAATCACTCCTCTATAAAAGACGGGTGAATCAGAGTTTTAAACACTTTTCGCAACTATAACCTCTTGCCAACCTTCGCACATACAAGCAGAGATTTTCTTTCTTCCTCCCACTCAAGCTCAAGTGCAACGATTGGTAGAAACTGCGAAAGTCAAACTGAGAAGAAGAATTCACTGAATCAAGACATCCAGCCAGCTGTTGACGATCCAGCCAGGGCAGCCTTCTCAGTTCCAGCTATTCAACGATCAACTACTCAGCTCAATCAAAGGAGCACATCAGTTGATGCCCCCTTGTTCAAGACTAATCTCTTGAAGATCGAAATAGATCTAAAACCTTGTAAAGACGACAATAGCACCTACCTTCCTAGCGAGCAGTTAGGGACTTCAAGTGTGAGCCGTCGACCAGCTGAGGTAGCGAGCAGTTACCAGGTTCAGCCAACTGTCCTTCATTGTGTAATTTGTAAAGAAACTCAAGTTATATAGTGAAGTTGCCCTTCTGCGGAAGGAAGAGAGGATGTAGAAGTTTGAGACTTCGAACCTCTATAAATCTCTTGTGTGCTGTTCTATATTGTTCATTGCATATCTCTAACTGCACACAACATCACACAAGCTGCACTTAAACTGTCTTAACTGATTATCAAATTTGTGCATAAATAAGTTTCATCAAGCGAGTCATAGGGCCCTGTTTTCCGTATCTAAAGTAAAAGTTTTTGCATCAGTTTATTCACCCCCTCTCTGAACTGATACCTACTCGCCCGGGACCAACAAGTGGTATCAGAGTGGTTGATTCTAAGGATCAGCCGTTTCTGCAGATCAACTGAATCAGATCTATTTATCTGTGCTAACATTCTAGCTATGGGAAACCATAAGCTACCTATATTTTCAGTTGAGAACTATGATAATTGGAGCAGAAGAATGAAGGCGCATCTCTGCTCAATTCATGAGAATATGTGGGAAGTCATTGAAGAAGGCCCAATCATCATCATGATGGACAATGATGCTCACATAGTTGATATCAATCAACCGGCAAGGATCTCGAAGCCAACTAATCTTCTCACCAGTGAAGAGAAAAAGTTGAAGAATCTAGAGTTCGTTGCTCAAGCTGCATTATTCCAAACTCTAGAAGAAGATCGTATGAAGGATACCAAGAATTGCACAACTGCCAAAGAGATATGGGACCTACTAGCAGATCTTTGCAGAGAGTCCGAAGCCATAAAAGGAAACAAGCTCCAATTGGCAGTTGACAGGTATGAATCCTTCAAAATGCAGGCAGAAGAGTCCATCTCAAGCCTTGAAACTAGATTTCTAGGCATCATCAGTGAGATGAACAACCTCGGGAGAAGCTATCCCAATTCAGAGATGAATTCCAAAATACTAGATAATCTCACTGACGAATGGGATATGAAAGTGATCGCTACTAAGGAGTCAAGAAACCTAAACAGCATCACTCCAAGGGAATTATTTAGTTCTCTTAAAGCTCATGAGTACAGTCTAAACTGAAAAAGAGAAGCGTCCACATCATCAGCTTAAGACGCAATTTTCTATGGTGAAAGGACCAGGTTTAGAGACGCTCGAGGAAGAAACAACTTCCGACCTAGGAGCTCACCAACCAAAGAAAACCAAGGCGGATCTTCAACTGAACGAAAAAGGGAGGCAACCGAAAAGAAGGAGAATCTAACTGATGACATCAATGATCAGATCCAATCAGTTACCAAGTTGTTAGAAAAGTTGAAGAGAGCTCGGGATAAACAATCAGTTTCACCTCAAACTGATGAAGTCCCAAAAGTTGAAAAAACCTACCAACCAGCTGAACGAGCAGTTGAACCATTCAGGAGTGGCAATCGCAATCTTGGAGAGTGTTTTCATTGTCATAAACAAGGACATTACAGGTTTGAATGTTCAGAACTTCCTAAAGACAAGAAAGCCAAGGTGAGGAGAAACTTCTTCAAAAGAAAAGCAATGGTTGCAAATCTTGAGAATGCCGTGCTGGACGATTCAGACTATCCATCTGGAATCGATTCTGACGGCTACAGCTCAGATGATGAAGCACTATTCTGCCTTATGGCTGACAATGATGAAGAGATTAGTACAGCTGATTCTCAAACCTCCTTTTATCATATAAATGAAGCAACTGTCTCTAGTAATGAACTTGATATGAAACTCATGATGCTAGAAGACCAATTAGCTTCAATCTCCTGTTTGCATGTTGAACTGAAAGATGAAAATGATGAACTGAGGAACAAAGTCAGGAAACTGAGCATTGATCATGAAAGATTAAATTATCTTGAATCTCTGCTTAAAGAATTTGAGAAATTGAAACTGAGAACTGCTGATCTAGAGGAAGAAAATCAAAAACTCAAGCAAGAGATCCTTGAAAAAGAAAAGGTAAACCTAAAGTTCAAAAAGGGATCTAAGACTCTAGATGAAATACTCAGTCATCAAAGAACTGGAACTGGTAGCTCAGGGCTAGGATATAGCAAGTTCACTGCCCTAGAAAAGGGAAAAGCAGTTGATCAACCTAGTGACAAGGGTATCCTAAAAGGGTTCACGAGATCTCAGGATCAGCCAGCTGAGTCAAACAAAGGAAAGGGAATATTGAAAAATCCCCAGACCCAACCTAAAAAGTTTGGTCAGTTCTACCAATCTAAAATACCCGGTCAGCTAAAGCCTAGTTTCCAGTCAAGACCTTCAGTTCACTCAAGTCAATCCACTCGTCCAAAGCCTCCAGTTCAACAAAGGCCACCAGTTCAGTATAAAAAGCCCTCAAGGCAAACTGGCAGATCAGTTCACTATGAAAAGAAAGACCAGTTTAGATCTCAAGCCTACCCTACTAAGAAGTCTAATCAAAGCACTTTTAGGAGAGATCAAGTAAACCAGTTTGAGCCTTATCATCATTATAATGATTATCTAGATTCCAGAAATGAGCCAAAAAGGTTCATTCCAATAAACTGGAAACACACAAGGCACTGGCCTGATAGAAGAGCCCAAAAATCTCAAAACAATTGTGTGCTAGTTGAATTATTTTATCCCACCAACTTTCAACACATGTACCATTCAACCGACTCAAAGAGAGTTGAAAGAGAGTCGAAATTGATGAAACGATCCAAATCAGTTGACTCCTTGAATGATAAAAAGCCAAAAGTTTGGCAAGTCTGGATTCCAAAAGACTTAATGTATAAAAAAGGACCCGATATGAAACGGGTCCCTAAATGCTAATCCTTTTCTCTGTAGGACAAGAGCATCATATCTATGAAGAAAACCAAAGACATTTGGTATCTAGATAGCGGGTGCTCTAAGCACATGACCGGAGATAGAGAAGATCTCGACATTTATGAAGAAATCAAAGGTCCACTCGTCACATTTAGAGACAATTCCAAAAGTTGAACCATTGGAGAAGGGTTAGTTGTTAAAGGAAAAGTAGTAGTGAATGGAGTCTCCCACGTGGATGGACTGAAGCACAAATTACTCAGCATCAGCCAGTTGTGCGACAAAGGCTACTCAGTTGACTTCACCAAAAACTCCTGCAACATAAGAGACAAGTCAACTGGAATAATCTTACTAACCGGTATTAGGAGAGGCAATATGTACATTGTTGACTGGTCAACCGGCTACTCAGAAGCTTGCTTTCTCTCAAAAGGATCAACTGAAGCAAGCTGGCTATGGCATCGACGACTGAACCACCTCAACTTCAAAACAATCAACTACCTAGCAAAGAAAGAGCTAGTTGAGGGGCTTCCCAAGGAGATATACAGGAAAACAGGTGTATGCGGACCATGTTAAACAGGGAAGCAAGTGACTGTCTTCAACTGCTGCACATGGATTTGTTTGGTCCAGTTAGACCTCAAACTCCAAAAGGCAAAAGATTCACTCTTGTAGTAGTTGATGATTACTCAAGATATACTTGGGTGGAATTTTTGAGGAGCAAAGATGAAACATATGACAAGCTCACGGCGTTGATCAGAAGACTACAGATTGAAAAGGAAAGATCAGTTTAAAGGATTCATTTTGACAATGGAACTGAATTTGTGAATCAACACATGATCAACTTCCTCAATCAGCTTGGGATTACTCATGAACATTAAGCTGCAAGAACTCCACAACAAAATGGTGTAGCTGAAAGGTGCAACCGAACACTAAAGGAAGCAGCTCGAGCGATGATTGCTGATGCCATCATAGCTGAAGGATACTGGGCTGAAGCAGTCAACACAGCTTGCCATACTCAAAATTGAAGTGCCATTGTAGCAGCCCATGACAAGACACCTTAAGAACTGTATAAGGGTCGTAAGCCTTCTATCTCATATTTTAAAATATTTGGCTGTACATGTTATATTCACAACAATGGCAAGACTCAATTGAAAGTTTTTAGTGCTAAAGCTGATGAGGGTATATTTCTTGGGTATAACTCACCACATGCACAAGCTTATAGAGTGTTCAATAAATGAACTCTTTTTGTGGAAATAACATGTCATGTGGTATTTGATGAATTTGCTAATGAGTACAGGAACAAAGAAACTATAGGCACATCAGTTCAAGTACTACCTAGTGAAACTGAAAATTCGCAGGACTATGTAGATCACATTGTTCCAGAACGATTTGAAGTTTCATTAGAAGAAGGCAATGAAACTGGTACTAAGCGAGTTGAGAACAACTTGGTCAATGAAGACACAAATCGTCTGAGACCGTAAACCCCACAAATGAAGCAGAGGGAAGAAATGATGAGAATGCCAAACCTACTGATGAACAAGCAACTGACGACGTCATCATAGAAGAACTAGCTGGAGACTCAGCTGAAGCCATATTGCCCAAATGGCTCCGAAGCCATCCAACTGACAAGATAGTTGGTGATCTAAGAAGTCAAGTTCAAACCAGATGATCAACTGAGCATGCCTTATTCACATGCTTCATCTCTCAAACTGAACCAGCAAACGTCAAGGAAGCCTTAGTAGATTCAGACTGGATGATGGCTATGCAGGAAGAACTGAACCAGTTCACACGAAATGACATATGGTTTCTTGTTGACAGGCCGAAAACCCAGAAGGTTATTGGCACAAAATGGGTTTTTTCGCAACAAGCTGGATGAACAAGGAGTGATCACAAGGAACAAGGCTAGACTGGTAGCCAAATGTTACTCACAAAGTGAAGGGATCGACTTTGATGAGACATTTGCGCCAGTTGCAAGATTGGAAGCCATCAGACTATTCCTAGCCTATGCAACTCACTTTAACTTCACAGTCTACCAAATGGATGTCAAGAGTGCTTTTCTTCAAGGAATGCTCAAGGAGGACGTATATGTCGAGCAACCGCCAGGCTTTGAAATTGGTGATCAAGTCTTCAAATTGAAAAAGGCTCTCTACAGACTGAAGCAAGCTCTAAGAGCGTGGTATGAAACTCTAACAACATTCTTGCTGAAAAATGGGTTTCAAAAAGGAGTCATCGATCGAACTCTATTCAGAATAAAACGATCAACTGAGATCTTAATGGTTCAAATTTATGTGGATGGCATAATCTTTGGATCAAAGAGCAAAGATCTATGCACATGGTTCCCTCAACTGATGCAAAGCGAATTCAAGATGAGCATGATGGGAGAAATGACATTCTTCCTAGGACTCCAAGTGAAGCAGCTAAAAGATGGAATTCATATCAGCCAGGTGAAGTACACCAAGGAACTAGTCAAGAAGTTTGAAGTAAGTAAAGGAAAAACTCTCAAGGTTCCAATGAACACATCAGTTCAGCTAACTCTTGATGCAGAAGAAGAATCAGTTAGCCAAACTTACTACAGAGGAATCATTGGGTCCTTACTTTACTTAATAGCCAGCCGGCCAGACATCTCATATTCAGTCGGTCTATGTGCATGGTTTCAAGCCAATCCAAAGAAAAGTCATCTTGAAGCAGCTAAGAGAATCATCAAATATCTCAAAGGAACCATAAATCTTGTATTATGGTATCCCAGAGATGACAGTTTGAGTTTAATTGGGTATTCAGACTCAGACTTTGGTAGATGCAAGATTGACAGAAAAAGCACTGGTGGAATATGTCAGTTTCTTGGAAGCAAACTGATATCCTGGTTTAGCAAGAAGCAGCACTCAGTTGCCACGTCAACAACTGAAGCAGAGTATGTAGTTGCTGGAAGCTGCTATGCTCAAATACTCTGGATGAAGCAACAGTTGAAGGATTACAAAGTTGAAACTGAAGAAGTGTCTATCTACTGTGACAACAATAGTGCAATTGCGATATCGCAGAATCCAGTTCTACATTCAAGAACTAAGCACATTGACATAAGGCACCACTTCATCAGAGATCACATCGAGAAGAAAGACATATGCATCAAATATGTAAATACTGAGAAGCAGATAGCCGATATCTTCACCAAACCATTGCCCGAAGTAAGGTTTATGGAGCTATGCATACAGTTGGGACTGCTGGAGCTAGCATCACAGGATGAAGATGATGAACTGGAAGAAAAGGGCCAAGGAACCACTCCAGCTGAAGAGAGAAACTGAGTCAAAAAGATGAAAAACTGATCAGTTCACCACTTAATCCATCAGTTTGAAGCATATGCAAGAAGCTGCTGAGAAATAAGCAAACTGAAAATGATCAGTTTACCCCTTCAGTTCAACTGAATCATCAGTTCGGTCACTCAGACTGATGATCCAGTCAGTTATGCAGAACTTACAAGTTGCAAATTGATCGAACTGACGAAGAAGTCATAGGAATTGAAGTAAACTCAAAAGGAGGTATCAGTTCAAGGAGCAGCTGAAGGAGAACAGCTGAACTGAGAAGCAGCTAAATGAAGATCTGAGCAGTTAAGATCAGTCAGAAACTGATGAGAAGATATCCCAGTTGGAACTGATTAACAGAAAAACCATCAGTTACGGTCATACCCAACTGCTGACGTAATCAGTTCTCAAAGCCAAGGAGAAACTGCTGAAGAGAAGAGATAAGTTCAAAAATCTCATTAGTGGAAACGGTAAAAACACGTGTCATCCAAAAGTTACCGTTGAATCGTCTTTCTCTCTCCTCTTCACTCCCCAACGGATAGAATTGAAAAGCCAATCAACGGGTCGATTAATCCAATCCGACCGTTGAATTTGGAGAGACCAAGCGTCACAACCATTGGATGAACCCTCTCATACTCTATAAAAGGGATGGCTGAATTTTCATTTTTACTTTTACCATCCTCAAAGCGCAGTAAAGAATTCAAGCATCTTTGATTCTTTAATTCTCGAAACTGTTCCGAAGATCTCTCAAAAAAAGAGGGAAAAATTATACTCAGTTCATAACATCAGTCAAAGCCATATTAATATTTTTCTCTCTGATCATTCATTCCAAACAAAAACACCATGACTAATAGACGCGCACCAGCTATTCGACAAAACTTCAACTTTAGAAGAACCGGTGCTTCTTCACAAGGATTTCAAAGAAATCTCTATAGAGATAAGTTTCTGGATATAGGCACTTACAGAGAGAAGTGCTCAAACTCCGCCCTCTGCAACTCACTGATCGCAAAGATAGAGGATAGTGGGTTGAAAAGCTTCACAGAAGAGTATCCATCGAAAATATATCCAGAGGCCGTGATTGAGTTTTATGTAAACTCAAAAGGCTACGATGACAAAATCGAGACTGAAGTTCGTGGAGTCGAACTGATCATAACTCCAGAACTGCTCGGGAGACTATTCAATCTACCAACCACCGGAATGCGAGTGCAAGATGTTCAAGTGGATCAAGAGGAAGCCTATCGCCAGTGGAAGCAGAAGGAATGCGTGGATGTGTACAAAAGCAGTACACTCATGTCTCTTCTTCAAGAAGAATACAAGATTCTGGCCTCAGTTGCTGCGAGAATGATAACCGGAACAACTGAAAGCCACTCAGAAATGTCGGAGCACAAGTACAAGATATGTGCGGCGATCATCAGAGGGATCGACATCAACTGAACTCAATTCTTCTTTGAGCAAATAAAGAAGTATATGGATATGGTGGAGAAGAACTGGTTGGCAACTGAGTTCTACCAAAAGATGTGCTATCCAAGCAGAATCAGCACCATACTGGAGAAAACCTTTGACTCCATGGCAGAAGAGACTGACATTCTGATGATTGGCAAAATGGATTTTATACCAGTTACCAGCAAGAGGTAGACTGCTGCAAAACCAATATCTATCAAAAGCAGTCAGCCAACTGCTGCTTCCTCCAAGAAAACTGAGGAGTCATCAAGAAGAAAGGGCAAAGAAATTGCAGTTGAAATTCAACAAGAAGACTCTGATTCATACGACAACATTCCAATAAGATAAATGTTGGGAAGCTCAATTCAAGCAATACCTCTGCGTCAAGTTCGCATTGGATCACTGATTGATTCACCAGAAGAAGTAATATCTACAAGACCAGTTCAGTTCAAGGAAAGAACTAGGAAGCTGAAGAAGGAGCCCTCGGCAGTTCAAACAAAAGAGAAGAAGAAGAAGAAGTCAGGGCCTCCACCTCCTCCTCAACTGCCTCCTCGTAACATCAAAATAATTGATATTATGCCAGTTGAAAATGATGATATAGTGCCCTACAGAGGAGTTCCCCCAAAGGATTCTGGAGCAGACTTCTTCAGAACTGCCTGCCCGCCGATGGGAGAAACAGAAGAGAACATCAGAGCTCTATCAAGAGCTGAAATTATCAAATGCTGGGCCGAGGAACAAGTCCAAAAGTTTATAGCTGAAAACTTCATTAAGGATGTGACTGGACTTCCTACTTTGTATGAAGCTCTAACAAGGTACGTCTACGGGTACCTCTGGAGACATTGCTTCAACTCTGAAGCCCATTTTCTTCTAACCGCACTGCACGGGATGAGCTTCTGGAGAAGGGAAGAGAGATGGAGTATGGAGTGGGCTGGATAGGAGACTCCAGAGCAAAATCCAGTCATCACGTTGAAAAGAATGTTGGCCATTCGAAGGAACCATCCACGTCCTGCTGAACAAACACTGGTGGAAGCAATGAATGACTTGCTTATCTGGGCTAATATCAGACTGCCACCTCGTCGGACTCAAGCTGAGCAGCAACAATGGAAAGCCCCTCAAGTTCAACAACACTGGATGCTCACTGAACTGCTAAAACTCAGACGGGAATAGCTTAAGGAAGGGCAGGAGCTGTTCAATCAAGAAGTTCAGAGAAACCATCAAAGGGCTAACACTTCTACAACTCACAATGCAAGGGAAACTGCCATAACATCTATGGCCAGGCAGTTAACATTTGAAGAAACCCCTCATTGACGTCTTCATCAATCTTTTGGATGACTCACCTGAGGAGCCAGCAGCTGATGAGCGCACATCTAGTGATCTGGAATTTGAGGAAATGCTCAAGTCCCCCACTCTGCCAGTCCTCCAAGTTGATGAAGAGCTACAAAAACCATCTGAAGAGACTCAATTCCCCGAGCAACAAACTGAAGCACAAATTGCTCCTTTCCTCGAGTCAACTCCGAAGACAGCTGAACATGACCAGTCAGCTGACCAGATAGCTCAAGATGTTGAACAATCTACATATCAAGGTACACTTGCTATAACTATGTACATTGACCCAATACAAAGAGCACTCCAAGCTGTCGCTCAAACTGCCGCACCAGAGACCTCATCAGAGTCAATTTATGATGAGATCATCGCTATAGAGACAAAAGACATTTCCCACACAGTTCCTTGTGAGGAACTTGTTGGAACTGAAAAAGGAGAAGAAGCGGACTCAAGAGCGGTCCAGTTCATAGCTCAACCCAGCAGTTCCATGGTCCAGCTCCCTCCACATTATGTGGAACTGATTAAAACCCTGCAGCAACATGTTAAACTGCACACTGAGCAAATCAAGCAGCTGCAAGCTCGACAAAGACTTCAGTTTGCTCAAATTGAGTCAGATAGCAGCACCAAGGATGAAGATGAGGAGCTCACCGAGCCGTTGGCTAAGAGAAGAAAAACTGATCACAAGAAGGACTAGAGATTGATCACTCTTAAACATGATTAGAAAAGCCCTAAGTGTACTTCTTGTTAATCAGTTGTAATCATCTTTTGATTATAAAAGATTATTTCTTTTTATTTTCAAATAAATGTTAAGCCTCACATTTATTTTGAAATTTTGACCGTTGCAAAACAATGACACGTGTGAAAGTCATTAATTTCCAACGACCAAAAGAGACCAGAGGCTAGTACCATTCCAACCATCATATCTATGAGCCTGTCCCAAAACTCATAAAAGCCTCTCTCTCTCTCAAGCCTCTCAAAAAGCCTCCTCCTCCAAAAAGATCTCAAAATCTCTCTCTCTCTCTCAAACAATCTTGAATTGTCAAAAATATTCCGACAACCTCAAAGATGGCCGAATTATCCAGATCTTCAAACTTCTTCAAAAACCAACTTATGAGAGATAAATTCCTTGACAGACAGAAATTTCAATTGATTCTTGATGAATCAAAGAATCCAACCCATCTGTCAAATCTTCACAAAACAGAAGTTCTTCACTACCTGGAAACACCACCAAAATTCTTTAGACAAAATTTGGTGATTGAGTTTTTGCTTCAAGCAAAATTATCTGCAAATGGGAAGATGATATCTTCAGTGGCTCAAGAAAGGATGTTACACATCAATGAGAAATCAATTGCTGAAGTATTCCAACTCCCACAAAAAGGCTTATCCGTTCAAGATCTAAAGAAATCTGCAGAGTCGCACTGGAGAAACTAGAAAGCCTCAACCTGCAACAAGCAATTCAGTTTTACCACAGCTAAAACTGATCTCAAGCCTGAGTTTGGAGTTCTACTTGACATAACGAACAAGATGATGTTCGGAGCAATTGGAAGTCTGAGCCAACTCACCCAAGAGAGATACAACGTCATGATTCACCTTGCTGAAGGAAGACAAACAAACTGGGCAAAATTTGTCTTTTAACAACTCAAACATCAAGTCATCAAGGCTGCAGACTCAAAGAAGTCTGGCAAATTTGAGTCCAAGGTCGGACTTGTTCTATGGATGTGCAAAATGCTTGAAGACCTGCTAAAGCTCACAAGTGATGAATCACTACCAGTTCTGATCTCCGACTGGATCCCCAAGAAAGGAACTGCTCATCTACAGTCCCTGAAGAGGAAGAGAAAAGGAAAGGCCAAGATGAGCAACCAAAGTTCGAGCAACTTAACTGCCAATGTCGTTCACTCTCAAAAATCAAAGAACGGATAACCAGTTGATTTCCAGGTTTGCTCTGATCCAGATGAGCTTATTCCATTAATTGGAATACCCCATCCAAACTATGGAGCAGACTACTTCAGAGGCACATGCCCTCCGCTCCAGCTTACTGAAGAGAATATTCGCACGTTCTATAGTGGTGAATATGCAGTCAAAAGTGCACAAAAGGAAGTGAGCAATCTCCTTCTCACGCACTTCACAGTTGTTGCACAACGAGATCAAGAGTTGTACAAACAACTTCACCGATATTTCTATTGGTACAACTGGAGACATTCTATGTCTATCCAGTCTCACTTCTTGCTAACTGCCTTTCATGGCATGAGCTTCTGGCAAAGAGAAGAAACCTGGAGCATCAAATGGATAGGATCATAAAATCCATTCCCTCCAACCATTGTGCAAGTTCAGCACATTATGAATCACCGGATGGTGAACAAGATTCCAGCAACCACCTTACTGGCCGAATTTACATCCATATTCATGTTTCAAGCAATTGGAACTGCAGGTCAACCAGTCAACTGCCCAACTAACTCACTTTGTCGACAGCTGAACTTTGATAATCATCAAGTCAGTCAGCTGAGCCATCTCGATGAACTCCACCTACTGTTCAAAGGATAGAACCCCACCTATCCCACACTGCAGTCATAGCTTCTCAAAGGAAAACAAGGCATAATGATGCAAGAGACAGTGATGATGAAGATACTGCCACGATACCAAATCTCCTATCCAAAGGCTATGTGACTCCACTGCTCACGTCAGGCTCAAAAAATGTGCAGTTGACCAAGAAACATGATCAGTTTCGGTCATCGCCAAAGGGAATCCCACACTCCCTTAGTCAAAGAATGAAGAGCTCGTCAGTTGAGATCCAGCTTCATCTTCGCAAAGCCAAGAAGACGAAAAGGCCTGGACCATCAATGCATGAAACTGCATCTAAAGCAAGCAATGCAGCCAGTCCAGCTAGGCCATTCAAGAAGCAGAAATTGTCTACAGAAAAGCCGAGCAACTGAACAAACAGGCTGATCAATTCAGTTGCAGCATCGACATCAGCCAGCTCAGCCATGAAAAATGAGTGTCCAAACTCAACTGCTCAACCAACCGCCACGTCATCAATCAGTTGGACTGTATCCCAACTGACCAAGGATAAGTCTTCATTTTTCAAAAGCTTATCTCAATTATATTGTTACCGTTATGATTATGAAATATCTTATATTATATGTCAACGGTTACAATTTAAAAATGGGGCTCTCTATCTCAAAGTTGTCATTAATATCTCTGCATGGATCTTAAAACCTACCCTTCAAACAGACGAAGTAAAAAATATTTTATTGCGCTATTAATAGAAAGATCTGCAGAAAATATTTGGCTATTTATGGCAACTACCCTATTTTCAAAATGATATCATCTCAGCCATATGATCATAAAGTCATTTACCGATAAACGGCTGAGATTCATACATCATTAATTCAGCTAATCAACCATCAAATCGGATGGCTAATCAGCCAAGAAAAGTAATCGAGTACTCTCGATTCTTGCATGCACAAGATGCATAAATATGAGTACAGAGATGAAGACTCCGATCATCTAAAAATCTCTCTTTATTACTTGATCTTTTGCTAAGCCTTTCCTCACTCATCAAAACTCTTGCATTTCTAAACTGAATTTCATATCTTTGCAGAAATGAAGCCTCCATTTTCCCAGGTGGATATTAAAGCTCTTGCACGCAAAATGAGAAAGGACAAGTCTCTAAATCTAGAGAAGCTAAATGCACGTCTTGGCCCGGATGTCATTCAACAGATTTATCCACCATTGGCAGCAACTGGACTACTTCCTTTCTTGACACAGTTGCTAGTCAAGAACATACCTGACTATGTCGCCGAGTTCTACTACAATGCAACTAAAAATGGCGACAACATGATCTCCACTGTAAAGAATCAAGTGATCATAGTTACCAAGGACACGATGATGTCCACTTTACACCTTCCCGGTAGAGGTCCAGATGTGATGAACCTAAATCTGCCATCCAAACATGAGTTATGAAAAATCTGGAAGCTTCCTCATGTACTCCACAATGATAGTTCGCACAGATTAAAGGAGAGCTTGCAAAGTGATATCATCCAACTTCTGGATATCACCAGCCATATTGTCCATGGCAACTTCGAGATCGTTCATCTCTCCGAGATCAAGGCTCATATCATAGCCGCCCTCTACTTTAGATGTCAAGCCGACTGGGCTTCCTACATCCTAGCGCAACTGAGAGCTAATGTCGAGTGAGTGACGTTTGATCCATCAACTGGCACATTCCGAGAAAAAGTTGGCTTTATGAACCGCCTAAGCCACATCATACAAAGCCAGTTTGATGAGATCATACCAACTGGTGAACTACTTGGAAGACGGGACATGCTCCCCACAATATACTGCCATCTGATCTCAAAGCATCCACACCCACAAGGGCTTTCCAGCTCAGATAATGGAAAGGTGCCTTTGGAGGCCACCGTCAGCTCCACTGACGAAAGAGAGCTGCTGCTGGAGAATGCATCTCTTTTACGGCTGAGTGATCAGCCCACAATATCAGCCAACTCCCAACCTCCATCTTTAGCCCATAGCGACTATATTGAGGTTGATTTTGAAGCGGTTATAGATCACCAGCTCCGAAGCTGCTTTGGTCTTATCGAGGACACCGACTACTCCCTCTTTACACAACTACGGCAGTACTTGTGTAATACCCCAGATTTCTGAATAAGGTTTAGAGGAATGTTAATGATAAGTTAATTAATTAAAGAAGGAATTTAATTAAGATTAGCTAAGGTTGGATGTCAGTCACGACTTTAGGAGTCAGATCGCCTTTTTGAGAAATGTGATTTTAACTATTTTATGACCATCCGTGGTCTCATTAGAAAAGTATTAACTCAAGGAGTATGCCGGTGTTTTCGGATTTTAATTCTGAAGTCATTTGAATTCCCGGTGATGAAAAATGCATTTAAAAGAAGAATGAATAGTAACTTTTGCGTGCGTTCATGTTTTGAGAAATTTACGAAATCCTCCTCGTTAATCCAAGTCCAGTTCTGTCAGGCCCCTCTTATGGGAAATGACTCAAGGATTCCGTTGGCATTCACGGATTGACATTCTGAGGTCAATCGAACGCTCAGGAGCCAAATCTGTCAGTCTGAGTGAATAGTAAAAGTAATTCCAAAAGGGGAATCTTTGCTCGTCTCTCTTCAGACGACCCCGTCTTCTTCACGAATCAAGTTGGTTCACTAGTATTCGAGCCAACGAGTTCCCCGGTATTTTTAGATTTCGTGTCTGAAGTCATTTGGACCTCGACATCGAATAAAGCAGCTTTTAACCGAACCCGGGGTAACTTTTGCAGTATTCCCGCACAGCAATGGCTTCCAAGGGAATCCAAAGCTTTTCCTATATATAGGGGACCACCCATTTAGTAATTCTTGCTCATTTCACATCCACTTCACTTCTAAATCGAGAGGGTGAAAAGCCTTGAAAGCGGAGAAGGTTCTGTCGAAGTAAAAAGCGTTCTTCGTGAGTATTCTTCAAGACGACGAGCGGAGTGGCGTGGAAGGGATACATTGAGGGAATGTGCTAGGGGCACCGTTGAAATCGTAGCAGGCGGATCTGCCGCCGTTACGACTCGACGAGACGCCGAGCTAGCCACATTCCTTCGACGCACCTAACCCCGTCCATTCTTGTTCGTTGATTTCGATCCTATTTCTTTTCCATCTTTTAAATTCCACATTTACTTTCCGTTCTTTACATTCTTTACGTTCTTCATTATTGCTCGTCTAAAGTAGTATTTCGATTCTTATTGAAGTTCCAAAATAATAACGCTTACGTTATATTTCTCATTTTATTTCCGTTATTATTAATCTAGAAGATTAGCCTCGTTCATTTCGTTAAAAATCCGTTCAAGTCATATTTATTTATTCCATAGGATTATCGTGTTTGTGCCGTTATAATGCCAAATTTATTTTTAAGTTAAAGCATGTTGTTGCACATTAAAATCAAGTACAATATTTTTATAAAGAAATTTCGGGTTAATTGTTCTTCGTGTTCTTCGTGTTCGTCGAAGAAATCAACGAACACGAAGAACAGTTGAAGAACATATTGAAAGGAACCCAGATGATGATGAGAGAGAGAAAAGAGGGAGAGAGAGAGCCCCGTGGGGGGGGTGAGCGCCGCCGCGCCACACCCCCCAAGGCCGCGCCGAGCCCGCCGGGGGCGGGGAGCCCGCCGGGGCTAGTGGCCCCGCGGCGGCGGGTGGCCCGCCGGGGCAAGGCAGCCCCGCGGCGCCCCCGTCCCTTTTCCGTGTTGTTTTGTTTCCGTTCGTTTCGGCTATTTTCGTACCCCTTCTTTCCGATCTTTTCGAGTCTTTAAAATTATGATACTTTTAAGCTATGTTCAAGTTTAAATTATAGTAAGGTATTCAAGTTAATTTCAAATTATTTCGAATAAGATATTGAGATATTTTCCGTCAAAAATTTAGAGATCGAGTCCAGAGGTTTCTTAAATAAATTAAACCATTCTCGATCCCCTTATTAAGTCAAAGTCGTGCTATCCATGTTAAGTCCTAGCTAAGAAAATATTAGTTAAGTATTATTTAATATCATGTATTTAGAAATCCTTGAAGGAGACCGCTAAGTCGATGATTCGACTTTTGTAGGAGGAATCGAGCCTCGGAGAAATACTAAGGAAGACCACCAGCTCGTTGCCTCGTTCTCCATTCCGTAATCAAGGTGGGTAAATCTATACTCATCTAAAGTTTGAGCTAATAAGCTCTAGAAGCATGTTAGGGCAAACGAGATATCCAACAAAGTATTTTTGCTCAGCCTGTTTGATCTCTGTACAAGGAAAGGAAAGGAATAAATGAAGTTATATGCATGATTACGTTGAATTGTTATTTGAGTTAGATAAAGTAAAGGAAGATTAGTATAAGTTAAGTGAGCTCTCAAGTATGTTTAGATATGCTAGAATTGTTATTTACAATCTATGCTAGCATGAAGTATTTAGAATTGCTTTATTTGCAATCGATGTTTATCCGCGTTCATTTCCTCGCATTTGAATGCTTATGCTTTGTTAGAGCTCGTATAGTTAAAGATTAAGGATTGCCTTGTTAGGGTAACTTTAACCCTTTGTAGGCCGAGATCAGGTAGTAATAAAGTATTAGCATTAGACATTGTTCTAAGCTTGGTAATGTTAGCAAGAATAGGAAGAGATGGAACTTAGCATCCACTTAAGCAGGATTCGAGCTCAGAACTATTAAGGTAGTCACTGCTGGGTTTTTCCCACGCAAACTCATTCGTATACTTGAGGTAATCCCTCTTCTATCCCATGGCATGCCTAAGGGTACAGTTGACAACAGGTTTGAGCTAAGGTTGGGCCCAAAAGAAAAGAAAAGGTTTTACGGATACGGAAAGGGCTTTTGCGTTTTGCTCTTCGTATACCGTCTATTAATCATTGGATATCTTGAAGTTATAAAAGCATTTTCGCTAAAACCCACTGAGTATATTAGTGCTCATGCCCCCTCTTTTCAAATGTTTTCAGGTTGAGATGCTGAGGATGCTGGTGGCTGTGAATGTGGGTTGGCTGCCAAGACTATTTTGCTATTATCTAATGTTTCAATTAAACCCCACTATTATGTTTAGCAAGACTCTATGAATAATTTTCCCAGAAACGATTTAATACCTATAAGATGCATATTATGTTTATCTCTATTTTGAGCATGATCTCCGTTCACCTGCAAAGAGGCCTAACAAGTTGGTATCTGAACAGTTAGCCGTTTCATTCCGCTTAAGCATATTTTCTTTTAATCCAAGCAAACCCGAGCATCACCATTTAACTTCTAAGGCATGTCTTGATTCTTAAACTTCTTGGTAAATCCTCCAACTCTATTCGTTAATCCCTTAATAACACCCCGTCCCCACTTGTAAATCCTTATCTCGGGACCGGGCTATTACAACTTACAGTACCATATCTAGCACTTCTAACTGGATGAGTCAACTATGTTTCACCTCATCCACACCCGTAGCTCAGCCTTCAGGATCAGCGAGGGCACATGGAGTTGAAACTGGATGAATCATCCACTCTCATCGCCTCTAACGCTCTCGGAGATCATGGATTCGATGATCAAGCGACTCCAGCTTGGTATATCCGCTGATGCCCCTCTCCCCGACAATGAACCAGCCAACTCCTCATGCACACCCTTCGTTGGTGATCCACCACTTCCTTTATCTGATGAGATCTTCACCAGCTTGGGCCCCATGAGCTTCAGAGAGCAAGACATCTTTGATCCAGGTCAGTTCATGTCAACTGAAGATGCATATGCATGGCTTTCTCCGCCCATGCAAATCCCTTCAGTTCCTACAGCTCATGATGACAATTTGGCAACCGTCTTCACTTTTCTGCCAAATTGGTCATTACCCTCATGTGATCCTCTTCACCTTTTGGATGATGCCAAAAAGGGGGAAGATTGACAGAATGATGATGAATAGTATAATGGATGCATGACTCTTTGGGATCAAATTCAAAGAGAAACTCATCATGAGGGGGAAGATCAGCATGAGGGGGAAGCATGGACACTACAAGGAGTCCAAGAAAGAGGAGAATCGAGTAGAAGGAAAAAGAGCAATCAAAGCAACATTCAGGAAGTAGACTAGTAGTCTTAACTACTAACTATTGAATCTCTTGAAATCATGCCAATAAAATTAATATATAATAAAAGTTTTGATCATGATTTTACTTCAAGCTTGAATGCCTTGACATAATTTTTCATGCTCTAATACCTCAGCCATGCTTTGATATTTGAAAACTAAGCATGAATAAGCCCAAAATTGCTCTTAAAATTGGCATGCTCTGATATATGAATGATAAGCATGAATGAAAATTGCTCCAATAATTGAATGAAAATCATGAGTCAATGTGTCACAATATGCTATGAATATGACATGCTCTGATATTTGAAAGATAAGCATGAATGACAAATTCTATAATAACTTAGTGAAAATCATGAGCCAATTTGTCTCAATATGCTATAAAGGTGCACTGACTGAAAGGCTCTATTTAAAGCATTTGCTACTTGCAGTTTTTCCATCATCGTCATCAACAAAGTTTTGACATCATCAAAAAGGGGGAAATTGTTAGGAAAAACTATCAAGGAACCCCTAGATCAGGTTTTGATGAGATGTCAAAATTAATTGTGAAAAACTAACCAAAGCTCAAGCTGTAGATCGAAACTGACCAGCCCAGGAGGGCATCATCAAAGAAGAACTCTAGAAGAGTCAAAGTCAACCGATCTGAAGAATGGCCCAAATTGAAAGAAATGTCATCCAGTTTAAAGTTCAACTTGGCTGAGGAATCATACCAGTCAAAGCAAGCTGACAACCGAGTTAGCTGAACTAAGGGAGAAAGGAGTTGACCAAAGACTGAAGAAACTGATAGAATGTCAGTTTATGCCAGAGACTGGCAGTATCCAAATAGAGTGATAGCCAATCTCAGCTGACAAGCCCAGAACTGCCAACTGGAGCAATGGCCAATCTCAGCTGACAAGCCCAGAACTGCCAACTGGAGCAATGACCAATCTCAGCTGACAAGCCCAGAACTGCCAATTGGAGCAATGGCCAATCTCAGCTGACAAGCCCAGAACTGCCAACTGGAGCGATAGCCAGACTCAGCTGACAAAGCTCAGAACTGCCAGCTGGGACGATAATGTAACTGAGCTGAGAAATCCAAAACTGCCAACTGAAATTCCAAACTACCAAGAGAGCTGAAGCCAGAAGACTCCTAGAGTATATTGCTTAAATCAGTGTATCTTGGAATAAATGCTCCTTCAAAGATCCTAGAATTTAATGAAGATCGATTGGCAGAGTAACGGCTACTTCAACCAAATGATCCAAGCGATCATTAAAGACCATCTGCCATTGATGAGCCAACAGAGCCACTGATCAAATGGATAATGGAGCTCAACGGTCATAAAATCACTCTTCTATAAAAGACGGGTGAATCAGAATTTTAAACACTTTTCACAACTATAACCTCTTGCCAACCTTCGCACATACAAGCAGAGCTTTTCTTTCTCCCTCCCACTCAAGCTCAAGTGCAACGATTGATAGAAACTGCGAAAGTCAAACTGAGAAGAAGAATTCACTGAATCAAGACATCCAGCCAGCTGTTGACGATCCAACCAGGGCAGCCTTCTCAGTTCCAGCTATTCAACGATCAACTACTCAGCTCAATCAAAGAAGCACATCAGTTGATACCCCCTTGTTCAAGACTAACCTCTTGAAGATCGAAAGAGATCTAAAACCTTGTAAAGACGACAATAGCACCTACCTTCCTAGCGAGCAGTTAGGGACTTCAAGTGTGAGCTGTTGACCAGCTGAGGTAGCGAGCAGTTACCAGGTTCAACCAACTGTCCTTCTGATTGGGCCAATTATACTTGATATTTTGGGGCGATTTTATGTGGTTTGATTGTGTTAATTGTTATATAATGATGCTAGTTTGGAAGAAGTTGTACCTTGAGGGTTTTTGCAGGGCATTGACGAAAAGATGAAGAAAATGGTGTGTTTTTTGGTGAAGAAATGAGCTTTGCGCAAGAAGTTGAAATTGAAGGAAGTAAAGCCATGCCGTATGGGCATACGGTAGGACGATATGAGCGGATACTTCAGAAACTGGGCCTGAACGTGCGTTTATAGGCTGGAACATGGAAATTACTTAAGCCCAAGGCCTGGATGTGAGCTAGAAGAGTTTCCATCGCTTCAAGAGTCCCGTTTTTGTTAACTTCCTTGTTGGAATAGATTATGATGGTTATTTCCTTGTTGATATATAGATTAGGACTTATCATATTTTGAAAATTCAGACCTAAATTCTGAACGTAAGAACGGGGACAGACGACGTTTTCTCTCTGGAGCAGAATAGTTCCTCTTCTTTGTTTTATTTTCATGGTATTTCTTATTTTCAATTTTTTTTGCAATTCAATCTTAATATGAGTTCTAGCTAAATTCTTCTTATTCTGGAAACAACTAACGAAACCCTGGCTTAAATAAGCTGTGAGATCTAATCGTGTTCATCGTTCAATTACTTGCATGCATTTGTTATTCTTTGTATTTCGAGTCGTTAATTGTTTCAATATTGCTAGGTAGTTGCAAATACTTGGTGAATTGGAATTAATTAGTAGTCAATTAAACCGGCCATCCGTAATTGTGGTTTAAGTTTAATTAGTGGCGAAACGGTTCTTCAGAACCAAGGAGAATAACAATCTTAATTCACGGTCCTGCGTCAGAGTCTGTTAATTATGAATCGGGTTCCTCTAGATTTTAAGGTTATCGGCTCATTAAACCTATAGAGCGTCTCTTACGGTTGTCAGTCGATTAGGGAAATAATTGGTGAAGCGTCTTCCTGATTATTGAGAAATTACGGAGGAATTAGGCTGCGTCGGTAAGCGTCTTCGGTAGATATAACTGATTTGTATGTGTTAATTGAATTAATCATTGCATCCAGGATCGGTTTAGGTAAGCTAGGGTGGAGTTAATTGGATTCCAGAATATTTTTTCTCATATTTTAAGTCCGTTCAATTTAATTGCTCGTGCCTTCATATTTAATTATTAATTTCGTTTGTTTTATTATAATTACAAAACCCCTTTTGAAAGTTTGGTTATACAGATTGAGAGTATAGGGTAATTCTCCCCGGTCCTTTGGGAGACGATCTCGCTCATCGCTGTACACGTGCAGTAAGGGCATACCGACTGTTGTCGGGAACTTTATTTCTTGGTCCTGTTGGAATAAGGGTCATTATTTCTCTTCCAAAATTTGGTGCGTCGCCCGAGCCATAACAAGCTTGCTCGGTGGAAGGGTCCTGCAATGTTGGGCACTCATCGGTAAAGTGTCCACTCTCTGTACATACACCACATCGGGAATGCTTTGTTTGGGCAACCGCTAGGCCTCTAACTAAAGAAGTTAGTGCATCAATCTTTTCATTCACTCCACAGTTCTCAGCTCGATCAATCCCTTTTACTGGCCTGTAGCGATCATCATCCTCGTCTTCATATTGTTGACCTCCAGATACCATATCAATTATGAGCTACTTTGCCTCATCCAGAGTCTTGTTAATGAGAGAACCTCCACTGGCCGCGTCCACAATTTTTCTGTCAAAAGAAGACATGCCTCGGTAAAAATAATTTGTGAACAACTGATAATCAGAGAATCCGTGATCCGGGCATTTGCGGCACAGCTGCTGGAATCGTGCCCAGTACCCGGCCAAACTTTCATGTTGCTTCTGCTTGATACTGCTAATGGCCATCCTCAGATTTGCAGCTCTTGATTTTGGGAAGAATTTGCGCAAGAACTGCTCTTCCAGCTCCTCCCACGAAGTGATCGAACCAGATGGTAAATCAAAGAGCCACTCCCTAGCTCGTCCTTGCAAAGTGTGCGAAAAATTCAGTAGCCGCAGATTATTAGCAGAAAATCCTTGGGGGCGCAACGTGGAGCAGACTAGATCGAATTCAGCTAGATGTGTGTGTGCACTCTCTCCAGATAAATCACTGAACTTTGGCAGAACTTGTATGAACCCTGGCCGTATCTCTGCATTATTTGAAATGGTAGGTAGAATGATGCAGATAGGCCTGTTGTTACGATGGCGCCCCAGCTCTCGAATCAGCGGAGCAGGTTCGGCGGGATTGACAAGGGCTCGATTCTCGTTGTTGTTATTATTAGCCATACTCGCTTCGAACAATTGATGAAGATCAAAAGTCCCTAATTCTGGGGCGGAAACTGCCGTAGCTGCCTTAGCAGCTCTCCTCAACTGATGTAGAGTTCTTTCTGGCTCTGGATCGAACAACAACTTCTCTTTTTGCGAGGAACGGGTCATGCACTAGAAAACAAGAAATTAAAGATAAGAAAAAATAACAAACTGAAAATATGAGAGTAATTACTGCTTTAGAACCGATCCCCGGCAACGGCGCCACCTTCATTGTGTAATTTGTAAAGAAACTCAAGTTATATAGTGAAGTTGCCCTTCTGCGAAAGGAAGAGAGGACGTAGAAGTTTGAGACTTCGAACCTCTATAAATCTCTTGTGTGTTGTTCTATATTGTTCATTGCATATCTCTAACTGCACACAACATCACACAAGCTGCACTTAAACTGTCTCAACTGACTATCAAATTTTTGCATAAATAAGTTTCATCAAGCGAGTCATAGGGCCCTGTTTTCCGCATCTAAAGTAAAAGTTTTTGCATCAGTTTATTCACCCCCCTCTAAACTGATACCGACTCTCCCGGGACCAAAACTATTTTTTTCAGAATCCCGTTCATTACTTCATCGGCGGCTTGATTTCAGTGGAATGCAAATTGAAGGACGATTATAGCAGAAAATGACGGGAAGACGATCAACAAGAACTACTCCAGGTATGGTTGATGCCATTTTTGCCCTCAGTTTAAGTTAGTTTATATGATGGAAGTTGCAATTTTTGGGCAAAAAAGTACCATGGTGTACTTCATTGTTGAAAATTTTTTTGCTTGCAAATTTTTCGATTTTTAGTTCTATCGGTTTGCTGGTTTTTTTTTAGTTTTTTTTAGGCTTTTACACTATTTTCAACATTTTTTTGATTTGTAATGGAAATTGGTAATGGTAAAATTATTGGTGAAATGTGGGATAAATAAATATTTGGATGTTGGTGGGTGTTTGGATTGTCTGTTTGTTGTGGTTTTTATGCTAAATGATGCTGCCATTTTTGTAAAAGTTTAAAACTGACAATGACTATGTGGGGGACCGTCCATAAACAGTAAAGAGATGGAAAACATGGATATCGAATGTGTTTCATTATTAGTCTTTTGCGACTCCTGTTTGTTGCGAGCATGTTTTTGTTAAAAATTTGTATCTTGTTTAAATTTCCTTTGCTTAAATACAAACGTGTATGGATGTTATTATTAGCAAATTTAGTTATGATGTTAGCAAATATTTATCAAGTTGATAGTAATAATATTTTGTTTCATTTTTGACATTGTATTTTAGATCGTATATTTCGTTTGCAAATTTATAGTAACTAGATACTTATGAACCAGTTAGCAAATATATATATATATATATATATATATATATGTTAGCATTTATGTAGGACGTGAGTAGTAGACGATTCATATTTGTGTCTGGTAAAAAATATTTTAATGGTAGCAGTGGGTTTTTTTTCCGCTTGGCTCTTGGTTGGTTTCTGGAAGGTGTTTTTTATTACCTTGAATTTTATATTGGTGGTGACCTCCTGTTTATTTATTATTAAATCATCCAAAAGTATAATGGTTGCAAATATGTTGGATTGCGTTAGCAACTAAAGATTTGTTGTTAGCAAATATGTAGGAACCAGTTAGCAAATACATATTTGATTATAGCAAACATAACTATCTATGTTAGAATTTATGTAAGACGTGAGTAGTAGCAGATTCGTATTTGTGTCCAGTGAAAACTATTTTAATGGTTGCAATGTTTTTTTTGTTTTCCCGTTTAGCTCTATGTTGGCTTGAGGAAGGTGTTTTTGGTTACCTTCAATTTTCTATTGGTGGTGAACTCCTGTTTATTTATTATTAGGGAATCCAAAAGTATATTGTTTGCAAATATATTGGATGGTTTTAGCAAATAAAGATTTGTTGTTAGCAAATATCTAGGCGCCGATTAGCAAAAAAATATTTCTTTGATTTTATCATATCTTGTGGGTTTGGATATTTGTTAATTTGTTAATTTATATTTCCTATTGTTGAATGAATGTTTATTTAGGTGGGAGCCATCCAGGTGATCACGTCTTAAGGAGCAAGCAACGAAAAGATGTAAAAGGTATAGAATTATCTGAAACTGATAGCAAATTTGTGAAGATATATGTGACAGAGAGCGATTATAAATAAGATTTTAGCAAAAAATGTATTGAAATTTTAGCAAATTTAGGTATACATTACAATTTATGTGACTTTTATGTTTTAGAAATGTTCATGCGTCTATTAGCTATTATTAGCAACTTTATGTATATTCTTAACAAAAAAATCCCAATGTGATTGTAAAATTTAATAAGTCTGCTAGCCGATCGTTTATGAGTGTATTAGCAATTATGTGAATATGATACTAATTTTAAAGTGCATCTATTATTCATGAAAGTAACCTTGTTTATATAAGTAGCATATTAATGAGTTGTATTAGCAAATTAGAGTGACACCGATAGCAAGTCTTCCTTTGGGTACATACTGTAGTATCTTCAATCTTGTCATAAAATTGTAAATAAACATGTCTGCTATTTGAAATGTAAAATAACATTTGTGAGATCAACTATCAACATCTCGACAAATCAAGACCGTTTGGGTAGTGGACAGTTCCTCGCATCATGACGTGCCTTTTCTTGAAGGTTGCTACACAATCTCAAGCGCTTGTTTGCTACTCTGATTGACTTCTCCACATGAGATGGTATACGACTGCCACTACCTTTAGTCTTCACATGTATTGGTAGATTAACAACTACTTCATCCGGGCGGGCGCAGCCATAGAATAGCTCAAACCACTTGCTCTTTGTCAAAGAAACGGATATACTTTGTGCATCGTCAGAAACCAACACATCTTTTAGTTCTTTCATCCCTCTTAGCAAAATATGCATCTTGTCTATGTCGTCTTTAACTGCAGCTACACACGTATAGAAATCAGATATCATCTGGTTGGTCATATTTTTTCTATCATTCGAATGAACCAACTGTTCCAACAATAGATCCCCAACACCATCTAAAGGATTCAAATGTGCTGCTCTAGTCCATCGTGAGACTACATACTTTTTAGGTACCTTATCCCACTTAAACTACTTGAATAAAACAAAAATATGGTAACACAGTAACTGTTCCCTCACAAACTTCTTACATGTACATACTGTAGTACCTTCAATCTTGTTATACGATACAGTAAAGGTTTGGTCACTACCATCCTCAACACCATATATAGTAGAGGAGTCACTAGGTTCAATTTTCACAACATTACAATGATAACATGCTCTCTCAATCTCTTCTTGAACCTTCACAAACATCTTCGTGGTGTATATAGTAGCAGCATGATGCTTGAATTTCCAAGGAGTACTAGTTTTAGGAAGAGTTGAATGATCTATACTGTTTTGAAGATCATATACATTTCGCTGCGCATCCATTGCACTATCAAAATGCATCATAAACTCCACAAGATTAGCGCCATAATTGAGATAGTTGTTGAAGAAACCATTCATACTCTCTAAAATAGAAGTAGTTCTACATATTCCACTTATTGGATGATCTCTAAAGTACTCTCTCTCTCTCTCTCTCTCTCTCTCTCTCTCTCTCTCTCTCTCTTTTCCTTACTGCACTCCTTTCTCTTCTGTGTTAATCACAATTGTTGTTTCCACCATATTGTAGAAACTGAAATATTGTAATTAAAGAAAATATTTATCGCCAACTAGTTCGTTATAATCAATATTAAAAAATATGTCTGAGTTGTGAGAAATATATACTAACAGACCATAATACAAATTAAAATCTAAACATATAATATGAGTGAATAGAAGTGAAAATAAATGAGTTTTAAAACACGCACTGCTTTCATTTTTTTTCACTTTTAACTACACATGTCCAGATTATAAAAAAATCTCCAAATAAATATTGTCTAAATTTTAATGGTAGTACCAATAGCAAAGTAAAATTGAAGTTGTTTAGTGCAAAAGAAACAATAAATATGGAAGAGTCACATTCTAGCTAGAGTTGAACATTTTTTTTTCATTTTTTACTAGTCTTCGGTAGGATAATTAGTTAGTCATTATCATTATTATCTCTCTTCCTCATTACACTCATAAACCGATAATCACTTATGAGTGAATAGAATATTCTCTCTCTTCCTCCTTGCACTTCTTTCTCTTCTGCGTTAATGGCGGATGGGCCTCACCCCGAAGCAATGCTTGTCTTCATAGTATGCACACTTAAACAAATCAAAAAGAATAGATCGCTTGAAATTTGTTAATTGAATTTTGACTGAAATCGAAATAAATTGGTGGATCGAATTGTAGTCATTTGGTTGGTTCATGGCTTAGGAACCATGAAGGAAGGGTCGTAAACATCAAAATATTACTCCAAAAGTGAATACGGTCGATCCTGATCAGGGGTTGCGAAATCCACAGCTTAAACCCCCTCGTCAGAGAAGAAGAGGTGATTACAATGAAGCCGCTCATGCTCCGCTGATCGATGGTCAGGATCCTCAGTCCCCCGATGATAATGGCGAGAATCAGTAGGTGCAAGATGATAACGGCGAGATGGGTGAAGCCACTCATGCTCCGTCGATCAATGGTCAGTATAATCCTCAGTCACCGTAGCACGTCGAGAATCCACTGAATGTGGCTCAGGCTTTGCAAAATAATAACCCTCCTTGTGATCGGAAAAGCACTCATGGTGGGAGAAGAAAAAGAGATGAGCTGCCACCTATGCGTCAACCTGTATAGCCTACCGACATGCTGCAACCGGATAATGGACAACCTCATACGGTTGATGTGCCTCCTCCAAACGTGCTGCAGCCGGATAATGCACAACCTCCGACGGATGAGGTTGATGTACAGCCGAATGATAAGGTTAAGGCTGAAGTGCTTCTGGTGGGCGACGGGGGTAATGGTGATGTGGTTGATGTGCAGTCGGATGATATGGTTAAGGTTGAAGTGCTTCTAATGGATGACGAGGGTAACAGCAACGGGGATATCGGTGATGGGACTTTAGTTAGAGAGTTTTATCATGTTGCTAAATGATGATAATAATGATAATAATGATAATGACTAACTGATTATCCTACCAAGGACTAGTAAAAAAATGAAAAAAAATGTTCAGCTCTAGCTAGAATGTGTCTCTTCCATATTTGTTGTTCCTTTTGCACTAAACAACTTCAATTTTATTTTACTATTGGTACTACTATTGAAATTTAGGCAATATTTATTTGAAGATTTTTTTATAATCTCGACATGTGTAGTTAGAAGTGAAAAAAAATGGAAGCAATGCATGTTTTAAAACTCATTTATTTTCACTTCTTTTCACTCATATTATATTTTTAGATTTTGATTTGTAATATGGTTTGTTAGTATATAATTCTCACAACTCAGACATATTTTTTAATATTGATTATAACGAACTAGTTGGTGGTAAATATTTTGTTTAATTACAATATTTGAGTTTCTATAATATGGTGGAAACAACAATTGTGATTTCCCTCTTGAGGTACGTATATTTATTTTAGAGTACTCTTAGTTGGTTAATTAATTGGTAGAACTCAAAATGAAATTAAAATAATATAGATTATGTTCTCACAAAATTCAATTTGATTTTAGCTATCTTAGTACATAATCAAATTTACCAAAATTTATAATGTTATAACCCTACCGAACCAAATTTAGAAAATAACTAAGTACAAATTTTCTGAAATATATAGTGTTTTTCTGGTATCAAATTAGACTAATTATAGGGTTTAACTATTTTATATTAGATTTTCAAATTTGTAAAATTTAGTTCACAGTAAAAAAAAAAAAAGAAATTAGTTATTTTTTGTTAGATGTCATTTATGAAAGAAATTTGTGCAACTAGTAAAAACTATATAGTGTTCTCTCCATGACCCAAATTGATTTGCTATAATGAGGGAGGCTATAATCTCAAATTTATTTAATTATTTGTAGCTTTTTTACTTGATATTTATAATATTTTTGTATTAACTAGTGTTTTTCTATTATCGCTAAATTTTGTTCATTAATTTTTCAATTCTTGTTAGTGGGTATAGTAGTTACGCAGAACCTAGTCATTGTGTTTGTTGGTCTACTATCATGCTTATCCTCATTGGTATCTCATTTTTGTTGGTCATTTGGGCATGTTATTTGCTCTATGCACTGTACAGGAGCGCCATGACACCACCAACGATGTTCCTCCTACCTAGGAGGTTCTTATGGCTGATTAGGGGATTTTGACCGCGTGCATCGGCGTGTTTTTTTTTCTTTTCATGATCCTGTTCATCCTGCTCCTCTAGCTCCTCTTAGATAGACAACATGGCATGCACCCATATCCATGGAGATCGCTTAGTTTCTATGTGGCGTTGCCGCCATAATGTCCACTTTTCTGAGTATTGTGCGGATAGCTACCAGGTGGCACACATTAGCCCACTTATACTCAATATTTTGGGGTGTGACTCATGTATTAGTTTTGGCTACTATAACATATTGAGATATTTAGGTTTTGAAACATATTATATGTTGATTTTTTTATTAGGCTTGTACAGTAAAACTTTAGTAAATTAATACTCGTTAAATTTATATATATCGCAAGCACAAACTTCACCAATACTCCATCAAATTTATATATATAACAAACACAAACTAAAATTCCTCTTAGTGGGTATAGTAGTTATGAGAGCCTAGTCATTGCATTTGCTGGTCATATTATTGTACTTATCATTGTCGGTGTCTCGTTCTTCTTGTTCTTCTTATTCAATTCAATTCTTTTTTCACTCAATTTCATTTCTTTTATTTCTGGCGCTCCGGTTCAATTCTTCGCTTTCTCACCGATTGAATTTTGATCTTTTGTTGTAATTCATTTCTTTCAACAATGTCATTTAGGGTAAGTATTATTTATATTTTTTTTATCAGTTTAGGATACCACATTTTCTCACTTTCTCTCTCCCCTCAAATGAATTTTTTTTTGAAAACGATACTACCGTGTTAACTGGATCTAAAGGTACTACCATATTTACTTTCAAATGAATTTTTTCATCAAGACAAAACTATAAATCTTTTTTAGTGCATGTTGAATGATCTTTTTGTACTCACATAGTGTTTTACATATTTCATTTGTCATTGTTGATTTTAAGATACATTTTAGATAAGAAGTCATTGTTGGATAAAATTTTAAAAAATTTCACATGTTGTTTACATAGTGTAAATAATCACCATCACACAATTCATGTTTTTAGTAAAAACACTATGAATAATATTAAATTATCAAGAAATAATGAACATTACTTATTAATTTTCATTAATAACATGTGAAATGAATTTATTATAATATTAATTTAATGAATATGGTACATAAATTAGTAAGATACAATAACTTTTGATTTAATCAAAATTCAATTTCATTGAATCATGAAAAAACTCTTTAAATTAATAAATTAATTTATTAATATTTTAAAAAACATGATCTCTCTTCCGTACGTATAGATCTCATTATGTAGTGTAATATGGATCTATAATCACATCTCTTTTGTATCATCTCTTCTGTATAGATCAAATTATTATGAACATTACTTATTAAAATTAATTAATATCATGTGAAATAAATTTATTTTAATATTAATTTAATAATATTATTGATCCCGGTGCGAGTATATGTCAGTTTAGAGGGGGTGAATAAACTGACTCAAAAACTTTTTCAATGTGCAGAATAGGTAGGGCCCTTTTGAACTCGCTTTTCCAAACTTATCAGTTGTGCAAATCAGTTGAGATGAGAGTTTGAGATCAGTTGCAATTAGATAGCTTCAGATTAGCATGCAACATGATAAGTCAGTTTTATGAGGCTATGAAGCTCAGTTTTGTATGCAGCTTTGTAGCACCCCGGTCCCGGAAGACCGTGAAAATGGACGCCACGGGGGTTGGAATTAAGAAGCGGGAAAGAAAAGGGGGTAACCTGATTAATGAAAATCTCAACAGAAGACTCAGAATAACCAAACATGCTTTATTAAAATATATACCTATTCACAACACCAAGATCAGAGTTCTTAGTGTTTAACAAAAGGATATTACAAGCGCGGAGGCTTAATTATCGACAGAATACTTAACAAAAAGAGACAATGGGAAAAACACGTAAATAACAAAAGCCCATCTCTCAGCATCGTCACATCCACGCGTCAGCCTACTGACCTGAAAAATATTTGAAAATATTTGGGCTGAGTACTAGTGTACTCAGTGGGAAAGTTTTTACAATTCAAGTTATGCAAATCATTTTGTTAAAGTAATCTATCTGTGTTCATGCAGGTAGTGAAGCTTAGGAGATTTTAAAATTGAAAGCACCCTAAGTTCACCAAAATATTTTATCGTGAAGCGCTTAAGAGTATAACCAGTCACTGCCCGCAACCCGTACTACATCACCACGCGTAAAGTTGAGTATGACCAAGTATACCCAATGGGTGTAACCCATAAGTGTTTCATTTTTGTCTCACCGATAAGGAGTAGGGCATGACAAATAATGCATGCATACTGTAGCTACTCACATTGACACAGCGCTGGTATATGAGACTCCGACAACATACAGTAGCACGTAAATATTTAACACAGATAGTCACATATGCAATTTTAACAAAGCAGAGCTTAATAGCTCGAAAGATACAATTTGCAAAGATATAATAGCCCACCTAGATAATAGATAAGGTTTCAAATTTCCGGATTGATTGTACTTGATTCCCGCTACTTCTTCTGAGCCTACAACACCCAACATTAGCTTAGTTTAACTTAAGAACTCCTATTAAAACTTATCTCCTAAGCTTATTTTTAAGTTAAGTTCTATTAAACTTTTGACAAATCTTTACTCTTGATCTTAGTTATATAAAATTATGTGAAAATATTTAAACTTGGTCATTTGCAGACACTTATACAAATATAAAAGTTATAATTATATACCTATACATATATAACATGATATCTATTTATTTCTAATAGTTTCGAATGATCATAATATGTGTACATATATATTCGAAAATTATTGAACATAAGAAATTCTTGATAAATATATTTCTAGAAATAATCTTAAAGTTTACAATATTAAAGATGTATAAATTCATGTTATAAATATAAAATAAAGCATTACAATTTCTCTAGCAAGCTATTGTAATCTTGATATTAACATATTATGATCAACTAATTTGATTTAATGTAACAGTTATAAATATAATGCCTCCCTCAGCTCTTGATCGCCTTGGTATGTTATATATAGCTTCATATTTATTTCATGTACGTATACCACCTCGATCAACTTAGGGCCTTTTACTGCAGATTATTTAGAGATTGAGTATCCTATGCTGTTTCACCTCTGTAATCCTTCATCTGGTAAAGTTAGTTACTCATTGTGGTGTACTAGAATTTACTGCAGACGACGGACTGATATATTTACCTTGAAATTATTTTTCGTACATGTTTCCTTGCAATTTAATTAAATAATATTTTTTTATGTGACTTAGATGATGGAGAGTATGGTAGTAGAACAGAGTGGGGTTGTGATTGTAAAGAATGCCAGTTTGCCAAAAGGAACATATGTGAAGTTACAGCCTCACACAAAGGACTTGTTGGATGTATCCAACCCTAGAGCAATGTATGTTAGTTTCTTGGCCTTGGCCTTATTAGCTCTGTTTGTTTGTTTTCGTCGTAAATTAAGCACATTTTGATGTCTTGAAGTTTGGAGACGACGTTGAGGAACTACTCTTGCTTGACCAGAAGTGGCACCATTGTGATCTACTACAACAACAAGAAATTTTACATTGATATACTTCAAACCCCTCCCCAGCAATTTGGATTATGTAGAGCCTCAGAAACCTGCAAACTCCACCAGAAATATAAAAAAATCGCGATATATTGTAATATATTGCGATTTTTTACGATATATTACGATATTCGCCGATATCCAGAAAAAAAGATATTCTCCCCCATATCCGTATCACAGTGTCAAAATCCGCGATACATGCGCAATATTTCAATTGTTGAATCCAACTCACATTTCAATTCAATTCCTTCTTTTTAACCAAAACTAAATATACTAAAATTATTTTCTATTCAAAAGTTAACGACATATTTTTCTAACCCAATTTTAATGTTCTCTCAATAATACCATTACTAAACATTGTTCACTTTTTCAAATTTTTGAACTCGGCACACCATTTTCATCTTCTTCACAAATTGTCGCGTAGAAATCACATAATATTCTTCTATATTATTGTCTTCACTTTAATTCAAATATTTAATCATGACAATTAAAATTTCGTGGACAAAGTTATGTCCAAAATACAAAATTGTGTCATTTATTCAAAAAATTACGTCAATGTCATAAAAACCCCACTTTTAAATTAATTGGAAGTATGATAATCTCGTTTCTAAACATTTTTAGATATATGTTTTAGTTTCGATAGGATCAAGAATCGCATGAATCGAAGCTCCCGTTAAAAAGATATACGAAAATTATCACATTTTAAGCCGTGAAAAATAAGCTATCCAGTTCATTCAGAGCCATGAGATGAGGATCTAGGGTTTCTTTAGAACCATTCGATAGGATCTCGGGTTCATTTAGACCCGTTTTATAGGTTTTCTGGTTCATATGGACCCGTTTATAGGCTCTCAGGTTTAAAATTGATTAATTAATCCTAAACTTGTTGAATGATTTCACTTTAATCTTACGTCAAGACATTAATTAATGAGATGAGATGATTCAATAACTTCAAAACTATATCTTGAGATTCACATTAATCCCAACATGAAAGGAATGCACCATGCAAGATCGGATCACATTCAATATAAAATTTAAGAAAAGATATACGTAAAATATGAAAATAGATCTATATGAAGGGGTCCGTGTAATTATATAAACTCATAAGTTTTCAAGGACAGATCCATCTGACACGAATGTTTGCCTTTGTGTAATATTTTCGGTTATTATATGTATAATGTATATGCTTTTGTGATTTATCTGCAATGCTTTATAAACTTGAATAACAAGAAAGGGGAGAAGTTTCAGAGGAGGGAGGAGAAGTTGGTACAATTTCCTGCTGATTTTCATTTTCCTAAAAGCTGCAAATAAATACACTCCCAAGTCCAGTCCACTACCAAAGTTGTTGGATGTTCACTAATAAATTAAAAAAAATAAAAATGAAATAATAAAAATTCGAAACTAAAGAAAACAATTATAAAATATTTGTAAGTATCTTGATAGATGCATGGAGCCAAGTGTGCGACATCCATTGTAGGTAACTTGTTGACTTGGTCTTCATTCTTTTTTCCCGCCCTAATTCTAATTCAACTTCCAAGACTCAAAATCTTTTTATCTTTTTGCAATTTCTTCTCTTTCTGTTCATAAGAGACTCGTTCTACAATTTACCTCTTCCACTCGAAGCTCTAGAAACGGGACAGTAGAGGCCCTCAATTGGCACTAAGGATCACCAGGCTGCACATCCCATCTCGACCTGCGTTTCTTCGTCCATTTACTCACATCTAGAGTTGCCCTCCCTCCTATCGCTGCAGATGAAGGCTCCAAATTTATGAAATCATAATCATCATCGGCATCAGCATCAGCAACATCTTCATCACTATCAATCCATCCATAGCAAGGAAGACGCGTTCGTCTATTGGCTGGTGGCAGCAAAGGATCACTAGAGTCTGTAGCTGCTGCTCCTGAGGACTCCACCATGTCTGGAGGTCCAGCTTCTGACTTCTCCTGGAAAAATAAATTACCAAGTCTGGACATTTGAGGAAGCTAATTGGAGACTTAACTTGGATGCACAAGTTTCTTTCTTGATGATTAAATAAATAAATTCCATTCATGCTAACTGCACACCTTTTGATGCATTCCTATAAATCATGTCTCAAAACCTAATATGCTTTCTGTGAAGGAAAATGCACAAGAAGTCAGTTCATCTCTTCAATCACAAAACTCAGCCTCATACAGTTTCTGAATTGATCAAGAAACTCAATTTAACATTTCCCTCAGTTATGAGATATAGAAACATTGACAGTCTGTCTATGTCAACTTCTATTGTTGTAACCAAAGCAAGATTTCTTCACACCACAGAGAAGAAAATCTGCAACCAATTAGCTGTTCAAAAAAAAAAAAAAAGGAAAATGGTTGTCAAAGCTACCCCCATCACTTACACCCAAAGTCAAAATGAACTTATTCTGTTCTTCGGGTACATTGTGAAGTAAGAGACTAAGAGGCAAAACAGTTGAAGACAGAGAAACTCATAGACAACATAAAACAGATCACTTTAAGGTTTTAACCGTAAAACGGGGTAAAAAGAGTGCTCTTTTGAGAATCGATCATACCTCCAATAGATTTCCATTTTGCACAACTTGCTCTTCATCATTGCTTTCTGCCAGAAGGGAGTCAAGAAGTACCTTATATGTTGTATCCTCGATGAATGGCCATGCTACATCTCCGCCATATTCCTTTTTACAAAAATTATTAACCAATTAAAACCACGGTTATGCTTCAAGATGTTGGACACTTCTGCACGCATCATGTATTGTACACATGCGCATTTTATTGTCACACACAAGGCAGATAGAAGTTATGGTGATAAATACATCTTAAAGGAACTATTGGATTATGGAAGAACAAATAGAAAAGTATGATGGAAAAACTTCTACACATGATTTGTTCTTTGTATCTTGAGAAGAAAACCACTAGCTCATAATCACTACCTCTAATGTTCACTATTGTCACAGCACAAATACACAAAAAGCCTCAATTTCTGGAATATAACCTAAAACACTTAACTGAATCAAAATAATACTGAAAACAGGAAGCTCTGCTTTGAAGTACGCAGCCTTAACTAACCAAGTTCGCACATACATTTTCATCATAATCAACTCAGTAAGACTAATATATGTCTTCGAAATTCACATTTGTTTCTGAAACAAAATGAGTAGTGAAGCTCCATCTAGGAAAAGACCTTACCCCTTTTGATTTACCAATGTGGTGCTCGGCAATAAGGAAAGAACTCAAATTTACAGTGTCAAAATTTCACATGTTGTGACAGTGGAGTACATGTTACTACAATTCAGAAAATTCTTTGAAGCTTGCAGCTGCTTTAGACAATTCACTGTTATGCTACTAGATCAACATCCCTACTCAAACTCATGTGCCATTTTCACTACAAACTTGAGCTTAGAAACAAGATCTAGCCAACATCCTGTATCAAAGGAAAACTATAGTAGATTATTTGGCCGTTACTTTTCCTTTGAACATAACTTGTTGTAACCAAGCTACTCCAACAGATAAATTAGATAATCCAAGGAAAAGAAAAGAAAAACTTCTGGCAAAAGGGGGTAAATAGCATTAAATGAATGCATCTTTCCAGATTGAAATGGCACTGCAAAAAAAGTGCAAAACAAATTTGAGCTTTTTGCAACTGCTTTAGTAGCTATGCTTAACTATCTCCACAAATTATCAGTAAATATGATGACTAACTTGAAACAACATGAGTTCTACATCCCTAAATTCAAACGAACATTTAAGTTTTCAGTTTTCAACAAACTTACAAGGAAAGCAGAACCAACACTCTACAGTCCAATCAATGACTTGAGAGAGGCACAAAAAAGAAAAAAAAAATCCCATATCATTCTTCCGTTGTTTCGTCACAAGAGACAACCATAACTCACGAAAAGAATTGGAAACCCACAAATAAAATAGTCCAAAATAGGACCAAAAAATGTAGTTGAAAGTTTACCTTGAGGAGTTCTTTTACATGTTTTTTAACTTTCTCTTCGGGAAATCCCATCGGCAACATCGCGTCCACCGCCGCGTCCATCCGCGACAACCGCGGCTGAAATCGAAACCCTAAACATTTAATACAGAGAAAACAAGCCGAAAATGTGGAAATCAAAGAAGGAAAAGAAAAAATCAAGAAAGATGGATGATGATCGAAAGTACTAGTGAGAGAAAGTCACAACCCTGGGTCTCCCTCTCACTCTCCCTCTCCCCCTCGGCATCTGTGCTGTGCCAACAAACAGTGAATCAAGAGGTAGGAGAACAAGGGTAGAAAAAGTTTGAATTTTTTTTTTCTTGACTGTAAGAAGAACGATGCAGAGCGGAAGATGAAATGTTGGGCGAAAACTAGCTCAATAACATAACATGCATGCTTTTAATGTGAAAATTATATACACCCACATAAATTTATCTGTTTTCGGTAATTTTTTAACCATCGTCACTTTTTCAGCCAACTATAGTTTATGTTTCCGAGTGAAAAAAAAAAAGTTAATTTCAATGGAAATCTATCAATTTAGATTTCGCACTTTCAATTTTCATATTTTCTTTTCGAATTGCAATTTTAAAAAAATGATTAAAACAAAACAAAAGAGTCTGCCTAGCTAGAGCCCAACTTATTCACTAAAAAAATCGTTGCTGCTCTTTCCTCTATGATAAACTCAATTTAAATTTTAAAAAAAAAAACATTCCTTTCCTAAAATAAGCTAACCTATAATTATAAATAAATTATTCAATCATCGATTTGATTGATGGTTTTTCACTCCTATGGTATGCATCAAGAAAAGATTCTTAGTGTCATTAGGGGGGATTATATCCCACATCTTGTAGTATTATCTCGGAAGACTCTAGAAATTGTGTCACATTGGTAATTTTTTTTTAAAAATATTTACATGATAATCTATGCGGTCTGCAAGTAATTTTCTAATATATAATGGAATTTCTCATTAATTATGGCAGTTGTAATGACAACTCCTTCAAAATTAAAGAATATAAGGAATTACAACGTGACTTTAAAGTCATTACAAATTATTTGCATTAATTAAAAAAAAAGATAAAGCAAGGTTAAAAAATGGGGTCTTAGGGTTAAAAATGGGGAGGGCTTGCGGCGCGTAGAACGTGTGCACCTGCAAGCACCCCATTGATGAGTGCACAACACGAGCGCATGGCCAATCGGGTATGTGTATTAATAGGTGTCGGTCACTTACCATTTTAGTTTTAATTTAAATTTTGTAACCGTTGTCTAACAACGGTTATATTAAATAAATTATTTATTTTTCTTTTTCATCAATGCTTATATATAAATTAATTTTGTCTATAAATATGTATTGTAAATTTATTGTCTCTCCACTCTTTCATTATCAAAATTATCTCTCTTTTTGTCGCAATAATTTGCAATCTTGTTTTTCTTTTCACCATCTTCAAAATTCTCTATCTAAAAATGGGTGAATAATTCGGTGAATTATTTCTAAATTTAAAATATATAATTATTAAATTAAATATATAAGTGGATATTTTAAATAAAGATAGTATATGAAATATATATATATATACTATATATTAAAATAAAGTAGTGCATAATTTTTGGGGATAAAATTTCCTCTCAAAAATGTCAAATCATAAAATAAAAAAAAATATTTGCACTTTTCAATTGATTAAATATTAAATTGAGAAAAATAAAAAATATTATTTTATGCAGTTTAATTTGAAAATTTAAATAGTTTATGCCATAGTTCCCTTAATTATTCTCGCCACTATTTCTTTCAATAGCCTATTGAGAAATAATCGTGAACATTTTATATTGTTATTATATAATATTACATTTTGTTTCGATAAATCCATCTATCTCAGCAATACACTTTTTTCATGCCATTGTACTTATGTTTTATTTCGATAGGTTCATTTATAAAAAAAGAAATAGTAATTCTTCTATTTCTATATTTGATATAATCAAGTATTTATTCAATAGAAATAACAAAGTTTATAAACTTTTCACATTATTATTTAAATATTTTTATATTATTTATTTATGCATTTACATATGTAGTAATATATTTAAAATATGTAAATAAAAAAATGATTTTCCATCATTATTTTTTCTACAGATTATAAGCACTTGAATTTTCTATATCTATTTTCAAATGAGAAAGCAAAAAAAAATGAAGGTAAGTTAAATATTAAAACCCTTGAATTTTAAGAACATGAAGGTAAGTTACATTTTCTTTTTTTAGGGAAAATGCGTCAAACCCCCTCGTGTTCTTGAAATTTTACATCAGACTCTTTGTGTTCTTATAAAATTTGCACAAACTTTTTTTCTTTTTAATTTTTTTCAAGCAAATTTGAAGTGTTCAAGATCAACACTAGTATGTAGTGTAGTTGATAATCCGTCTCTTTATAAAGGTTGGAGACATATGTACGAATCTCAATCATTTCATCCCCAATTAAAAACAAAAGGTGTTAAAAGTTAAGGCTAAGTAAATAAGGGTATTTTCATTCAAAGTTTTTTTAAAAAATAGAAGTTTTACATACTTTTTCAAGTATAAGGGGCTTTGTTGCAATTTAAAAAATACAAAGGAGTTTGACATATAAACCCTTTAGTTTTTGTTTAATTATTTTAAAAAAATTCATTAGAGATTTTTTAAAATTGGATTAGGTGTATGAGAAAGTCATTGACAAACTAATTGGGTTGTGTCATCCATTTCGAATACTACTCAATCAAACTTCGATAATAGTAACTCTTGCACAGCTTCCTTCTTTATAACGGGGGGAGAGAAAAAAAAGAGAAGTACTCCCTCCGTCCCGATTATATAGTCCACATTTCTATTTTAAGGTGTTCTGATTATATAGTCATATTATTATAAGTAGTGTTATTTTTAATAGGAATGTACAATTATACCCTTATTAGGTTTTGGAAATTAAAAAAATTAAACATTTAAGTTTGTGGAAGTTATAAATCTTAAATGTTATTTTTTCAAAAAAAGAGAAACATTAATTAAAATTGACCAACTTAATTAATTTGCATGTACTTGAATTTAATCAATTCTACTGATATTCATTGTATTTGCATTTCATTAATTGTATATTTTCTTTGTTTCAAAAAATTAATACATTAAAGTTGAGCTAAAATTTAAGTTTTATTAATTTTCAATAAATAAGGTTAAAGTTGGAAGTTTAGCTTTTGTTTTTTATTTTCATAAATATTTTTAATCTACGTGCGAGTAGAAAGGGGACTATATAATCGGGACGGAGGGAGTAATTATTGTTGAATAGTTGTAGTGCCCTTGCCAAGATTATAATAAAACCTAAATTAAAGTGATGAATTGCATGAACTAAAATGTTGAGTTCAATAATTCCAGATTCCTTAAATAATAGGAATTTTAAGTACATATGCGTATGTTTTCAAAGTGAATATTTACACGAGACACGAGATCTTGATTTATCCAACTCATTTTACCCGGTTTTTGTGTTGTACACACACCCCATAGGAATTTCTCTACAGATTTAATTAAGTGCTATTTTTTCATTTTAATAAATAATGAATATTTATAATTGTTGTAAAATGACTCATCCCAGTTCTTTGTTTAGCACATCGATTACATTGGTATTTGGTAATCAGGACCAGCCCTAAAGGGAGGCGAATTGGGCCGCCGCCTAGGGCCCCCAAATTTTAAGGGCTCCCAAAAAAAAAAAATTATATAAATCTATCTTCAGCACCAGTGCACCACCGTCTCATTCTACTCTCTTTTAGTCTTTCTCAACGTCTCTAATCTCTTTCCCCTCTCTCGGATCTCGCTCTCAATTCCCCTTTTTGCTCTCTCTCTCACTATCTGCTCTCGGCGACTCGACTCTCCTTTTTGCTCTGGGGCTCGGCTCTCTCTCTGATACAGCCACAGCCCACAGGCTCTCGGCTCTCTAAGCCACAACCCACAAGCTCTCAGCTCTCTCTCTGCTCTCGCCTCTCGGCTCTCTCTCTCTCTCTGATACAGCCACGGGCAGCTCAAAGGTAAATCCTAATTTTGTAAATTGTGATTATTTATTTAAATAGATTTGTATAGAGTTTAATATTTTGTCAAATAATTGGCCCTCTCGGCTCTCTCTCTGAATTCTGATGGAATAGAAGAATTAATTTTGGGGGATTTTAGATAGAATAGAATATTTCTCTGCTCTCTGAAATCTTCAATAATATTTTGGGGAATTCTGATTTAATGTCAAAAGAGGAAGATTAACTTAATGCGGCGTAATAATATTCCCTGTGAGCTCCTTGTGTTAAACCCTTGTTGACAAATTTGAAGTGCTAATGGAATAATTTTAATTTTGATTCTTGTGATGGATGTCTCTGTTGTTTATAAGCAATTGAAATGCAACAACCAAACTGAATCGATGTTATCTTATCTAAAGATAAAGAGAGTGAAATGTTGAAGAGCTGAATTGAGAGAGTATGCTTCATTTTATACATTAGTATACTTATGAAAATCCCAACATTTATGAAGGATTGGTATAAAATAGTAGAACTCAGTAGGCTAATATACCAGTGCAGATAGACAGCATGCTTTGTAAACTTCAGGAGTTGTTTTTTGCTGTATTGTGTGAGGTTATATCACTTAATACTTATATGCCAGAAGCCGTGAACCTAGATGCAGCTTTGTTTGTTGTAATAACTCCTGCTTCTTCTGCGTGCAGGTCAAGTTAACAGAACAGCCAAGTTCAATTGTCGCAAAGGTTGGTTTGATTCCGTTTGGAGTATTTCTGTTATATAGACAAGCTCGGATGTTCGGTACGTATCAACTTTGTGTTTCTCGTGGACAACGAATTTGAGGTATTTTTTCTATCCTTATAGCTTTGGTGAGTGCTGGAGTAGAAAGGTGAGTTCTTTATTTTCGTATTGTTGTATTGAGTAGTTGATATTGTGTTGTTGTTTAGTACTTGGTTGTAAAACATGCCACCTAGAAAGTATCCATCTGGGAGTCAGAAAAGAAATAAGAAACTAAGAACTGAAAAGTTTATTAAAACTCAAACTGGAGCGATTGATAAGTTCTTTAAGACGAGTTCTTCAGTTGAGCAAGTTGATGTAATTGAAAATGAAGAAGTTGATATAACTGACAGTGAAACTGAAGATTCTTCTTTGAATGAAAAAATTGATGTAATTGAGAGTGAAGATATTGTTTTGAATGAGGAAGTTGATATAAATGAGAATGAGAATGAATTTGAAAAAAATGATCATGCTTCAAATATATTTGATGCAATAACTTGGGATAACATTGATAATAGAACTAGAGATCTTTTGCTAGAGAATGGTCCTTTAAGAGAAAATAATCTCATTTTTCCTAGTGATGAGTTTGGTAGACATTTTTCTCATTCTCATTATACAAGAAAATTGCCAAATAGAGAAAATCAAGATAGAAAATGGCTTGTGTACTCGAAAGATGTAAACAAGGTATATTGTTTATGTTGTAAGTTGTTTAAATCGATTCAAAATTCTAGTTTGTTGGCAAATAAAGGTTTAAATGATTGGAAACATATAAGTGACAGACTTAAAAATCATGAGAATAGTGTTGAGCATATTAACAATATGAATACTTGGATTGATTTGCAAATTAGATTGAAAAGAAATGAAACAATTGATAAAGATTTGCAAATGCAAATTAAAAAGGAGAAAGAGCATTGGAAACTAGTCATAAAAATAATTATTTCTATTGTGAAATGTCTTGCATCACGTAATTTGGCTTTCCGTGGGGACAATGAAAAGATTTATCAAAAAAATAATGGTAATTTTCTTGGTTTAGTTGAATTACTTGCTGAGTTTGATTTGATAATGCAAGAGCATTGTAGACGTATCCAGAATAAGGAAATTCACTATCACTACCTTAGTCACAAGATTTAAAATGAATTGATTTTATCACGGGCCTCTAATGTTAGAAATGTTATAATTGAAAAAATAAAAAAAGGCAAAATATTATTCTGTAATTCTTGATTGTACTTTAGATGCAAGTCATAATGAACAAATGACATTAGTAATTCGATGTGTTGATATGTTTGGTTGTCAAATAAAGGTAGAAGAATATTTCATTATGTTTCTAGAAGTGGATGATACATCTGGATTATCTCTTTTTAATGAAATCAAATCTGCTTTAGAACAACTTGATCTTGATATTGATAATGTGAGGGGGCAAGGCTATGAGAATGGTTCTAATATGAAAGAAAAACATCAGGGTGTGCAAAAGAGATTTCTTGATATTAATCCTAGAGCATTTTATATGCCATGTGCTTGTCATTCTCTTAATTTAACTATATGTGATATGGTAAATTCTTGTGTTAAAGTTGTCTCATTCTTTGGAGTTGTGCAACGTTTGTATACTTTGTTAGCTAGTTCTACTAAATGGTGGAAAATTTTATTAGATCATATTAATCATTTAACTTTAAAGCCATTGTCTGCAACTAGATGGGAAAGTCATGTTAATAGCATTGCAGCTATAATAACTCAACCTAATGAAATAAGAGAAGCTTTATTTGAATTATCGAGAATTAGTGAAGATGCTAAAACAAAAAGTGAGGCTGAGTCTTTAGCTATTCATGAACTTGAAAATTTTGAATTTTTGTTGGGTATGACAATATGGCATAATATTTTGAACAAAATAAATTTGATTAGTAAAAAATTACAGGCTGAAGATATGCAAATTGATTCTGCAATATTACTTTTAAGAGGTCTGGTTTCTTATTTTGAAAAATACCGAGAAGAAGGTTTTGAAATGGCAATGGCATCTGCTAAAGAACTTGCATCTAAATTGGAAATTGAACCTGTTTTTCCTAAAAAAACGTGTGACTCACAAGAAGAAACAATTTGATGAAAATAGTCATGAAGATATTTCATTATCTGTCGAGGAGTCTTTTAGAATTAATTATTTTATTGTTGTAGTTGATATTGCTATTTTATCTTTAAAAAATAGATTTGAACAATTGGAAGTTTTTGAAGATATTTTTGGTTTTTTGTTTAATTATAAGAAGTTGCCTTCATTAGATGATAATACATTGCATAAATGTTGTGTGAAGCTTCAAGATGCCCTTAAGCATAATGATAAATTTGACATTGATGCACATGATTTATTTTCTGAATTGCAAGTGCTACAAGTGTGTTTACCAACTGGAATTAAGTCGATTATTGAACTTCTTGATTTTGCTAAAGATCATTGTTTTCCTAATGTTGCCATTGCATATAGAATATTGTTGACAGTACCTGTTACTGTAGCATCGGCAGAACGAAGTTTTTCAAAATTGAAATTGATAAAATCATATTTACGTTCATCTATGTCTCAAGAAAGGTTGACTGGGCTAGCAATTTTGAGTATTGAAAATGAGAGATTGGAAAAACTTGATTTGGAAGACTTTATTGATGATTTTGCTTCTAAAAATGCTAGAAGGTCTAAATTATTTTAGTAGTTGTTGAACACTTACATTTTTCTTGTTTTTTTAGGATTGATTGCATTTTTTCATGATTTTGGATGTTGGAGGTGTTATGGACATGATTTTGGCTATTGAAAGATTTAGGGCCTCTTTTTCTTCATTTCGCCAAGGGCCCCCATTTTGTCAGGGCCGGTCCTGTTGGTAATCACAATAACAAGATACATAAATATATAAAAGACACAATATTAGAGGAGAAATATATTATTTCATTCATCCTAGATGATTCCAAACGTTACAATATACTTCCTCCATTTTTGAATAAGTGTCATTCTAGCATTTAAATTTTATTTTAAAAAAAATGTCATTCTACAAATTCGAGACATAAAATTCACTTTTTCACACATTTGACTTCATTTAATGCATTAATACATCTATATTTAACTCATCCGTTTCTGAATAAGTGTCATTCTAGCATTTAAATTTTATTTAAAAAAATGTCATTCTACAAATTCGAGACATAAAATTCACCTTTTCACACATTTGACTTCATTTAATGCATTAATACATCTATATGTAACTCATTTAATGCATTCACACAAGGGTGTATTAGGCAACTTAATTAATTTATTAATCTGTGTACATTCATCCAAAATGACATTTAATCGGAAATGGAGGGAGTATAATATTGGAATGGAATACTAAAAGTCTAGAATATATACAGTTATGTAATAATGTCCACAATAATTACTTACAACACTCCCTCTTGGACATTATTATGTTATGTTCATATCTCGATAAAAACCTCGCTAAAAATCCAGTGAGAAAAATTAGTCCAGGAAAAGAGTACATAACATACGTTTTCTCATGTGTTACAGTAATTGTCTCATTAAAAATCTTAACTAAGAAAACATCTTGGGAAAAAACATAGGCAAGGAAAAAAGAGTATAACCATGCATTTAGCGTTTAGGGCATAATGTAACCTAATCTTCAAGATCATTTTAGTTGTCGATCCCTCTCAAAACAACAATCTTTCAAGCCTACACATTTCAATAGTGTAAACATATTTCACTAAATTAGTTACCAAAAATAATTTTCACAAACAAAATTGTATTAACCATGCCATTTAACTAAATTAAAGGAAAATAAATTCCAAACCATAGAAATTTCAAAGTTCAAAATTACAGCAGAAAAACATAGCCATAAAATAATCTAAAATTTTATTAGAAACTTTATTCTTCCACGAGACCATGACCACCATCCCCGCATCTTATCTGCTACACATCACCCGAGCCTCCATCTGAGAAAAAAAAGTTTTTGGGGTGAGTACTTTTAACCAGACTATATACAATTAAACGAGAAAAAATATGAATAGTAAATTGTGTTCAGTCTGTATACCAAACTAAATAGCCTGTCGGCCCTGTTGTGTAGCCCGTAGGCTCTGCTGTGCGATGCTGTAACATCACATAACTCGATAAAAATATATAAAGAGAATAATATGGACAAATTTCAACATAAAATCCCACCTTCACTTTGACTTTGATATAAAATCAATTAAATTCTACGCACCCCGCATATAAATTATTTATCTTAAATTAACACAGTATAAAATATAATGTAATAAAACTATGCATGAGATTTAAACTATTATGACATGATGAGGCTGTGTGTGTCTTGGAGCTGTGGTCTCTCTGTGAAGATCTCTGATCTGTGGTCGCCTGTTTGTTCCTTGCTGAGCCTGGATCCTGTTCTAAAGATAGGAGTTACTGAGCCATTCGTTTCATCATCCTCATGGCTGAATCGTCCGGTAAATACAGGAGAAAGATGCTCGGAGGTGGCGGAGCTGATACCCAACAGTGCTATCAGAGCCACTAACAGCCGCCTCTGCCGTCCTCCGCAGGGTGATAGCCCGTCTTCGCGTTTGAAAACGCGGTGGTAAGTCGGAGTACCCTCTCCTAGGGCTCCGCTCTAGTAAAGCGGCTGAAACCTCTTATTTTTCAAATTTTAGTGCCGTGAGGGGCTATAGGCTTGGTATCTAGTAATTTCCTACGTGTTTTTATCTTTGTGCGCTCTAGATCTATTTGTGTTCGCGGTTTTAGGGTTTTCAGTTCCTGGTTTTCTGTTGTTCTGTTTCCGCTGTATCTTTTTTATCTCTGTCACGTTCTTGTATAGATCCTTGTGAGTGGTTGGTTTTCTTTAAGGATCTGAAAGATCCTTATGTCGAAGTTCTTGAGAACTTACGAGATTTGTGAAATTCCTGAGACTTTTTGACCTGGTGTTGAGTAAAACCTTGTGCCCTCCGCTAAGTGAGTGTTGCAAACTGGGTAATCCTCTCACTGTTAAGGGTCGGAAGTCTCACATGTTGTGTGCGTGTGTTTTGGTGTGCATCTTGGCTGTGAGTTTCTCCAAAATCAATTTTCTGTGTCTGTTCTTGACTTTGTGGGTGTTTTGGTGTTCTGGTGGAATAATGGCCACTAATTCCTTTGGTATTGTTCCTTTTAATGGCAAGAATGATTTTAGCATCTGGAAACAAAAGATGAAATGTGTGTTAATTCATCAAAAAGTTGCTAAAGCCATTAGTCAATCTTATGCTACCACTGAAACTGCTGAAAAACGGGCTGAAATGGATGAAATTGCATGTTCTAGTATTATCTTGAGCTTATCTGACTCTGTGATTAGAAAAGTAGGTGATACTGAGCATGCTAAAGATCTGTAGGATAAACTTGAAAATTTGCACACTGAAACCTCTTTTACTAGCCGAATGTATCTGTTGGAAAAGCTTTTTAAGTATAAACTGGATTTATCTAAAGATATAGATGAAAATATTGATGGTTTTACTAAGCTTGTCCAAGATATTAAAAGGGCTGGTGATACTACAATTGATAATTACACAAGCATTGTCTTAATGAATGCTATCCCTGACTCTTACTCTGATGTAAAATCTGCTATAAAATATGGTAGAGATAGTGCCTCAGTTGATGTGATAATAAGTGCTTTGAAATCTAAAGAACTAGATTTTCTTGAACATGGGGGTAGTAATTCTCAGGAAAGGCAATGAATGTAAGAGGGGGGACTAAATTCAGGTCCTCTGATAATTCTGAAAATGGTGGTAAGAAAAAGAAGGGTAAAAGCGGGTCTAAATCTAGAAAGGGCTCTAGAAAATGTTATAATTGCCATGAACCTGGTCATTATGCAAAAGAATGTCCTAAGCCAAAAAAAAATAACAAGAATAAGAATAGCAATGAGAATGAAATGGCTAATGTAGTTACTGGAGACAAACTTGGTGATTGCTTCATGGTTGCTGATTCTAATTCTTTGTGTATTAGTTCTGCAAACTCTGTATCTGATTCTATGAGTGAATCTGAATGGCTTCTAGATTCTGGCTGCACTTACCATATTACACCATTTAAGAATCTATTTTCTTCTTTTACTCAAGTTGAAAATGGTTTTGTGTCAATGGCAAATGAAAAGAAATGCAGAGTGGTTGGAATTGGAAATGTTTGCTTAAAATTTGATAATGACTCTACTATTACTCTGAGAAATGTAAGATATGTGCCTGAATTATGCTATAACTTGTTGTCTTGTGCTGCTTTAGAAGAAAATGGGCTTGAAGGAAGGTGGGGAAATGGTCAAATGAAAATTTGGAAAGGTTCCTTGGTGATTTTCAAAGCTGAAAAGAAAAATAATTTGTATATTTGTAAAACCTTACCCTCTGAGCCTGTAACACCCTCTGTGAATGTTTGGTTTTGATGTGATATCCAGCATGCCTTTCTGTGATGCTTGTGTTTTAGGCAAACAACACAAAGTTCAATTTCCTAACTCTGCATCTCATACATCTAAAAGTTAAAATATCCTTGAGTATTTGCATGCTGATGTCTGGGGTCCCTCTAAAGTTCCTACTCATGGTGGGAACAAATTTTTCTTGTCTATTATTGATGACTATTCTAGGAAAGTTTAGGTGTTCTTAATGAAGCATAAATCTAAAGTTATTGATAAGTTCAAAATATGGAAAACTCAAATTAAAAACCAAACTAGCAAGAAAATTAAGACCTTAAGAACTGACAATGGTCTGGAATTTTGCAATTCTCAAGTTGATGATTTATGTGTTAAATCTGGGATAAAAAGACATAAGATTGTTCCTTACAACCCTCAACAAAATGGGGTTGCTGAAAGGATGAATAGAACTTTATTAGATAGGATGAGGAGCATGTGTGCCCTCTCTGGTTTGTCTAATAAATTCTGGCGTGAAGCAGTTTGTACTGCTTCCTACTTGATCAATAGGTCTCCCTCTGTTCCATTAAATGGTAAATGCCCTGAATCAGTGTTTAATGGTAAACCTATTGATTTGTCAAACTTAAGGGTATTTGGTTGTGCAGCTTTCATGCATGTGAAAAATGATAAGCTTGAACCTAGATCCCAAAAATGTGTCTTTCTGGGATACCCTGAGGGAGTTAAAGGGTACAGACTATGGGTGAGGGATGTTCCTGGATTTAAAACTGCTATAAGCAGAGATGTGGTGTTTAATGAAACATGCTTCCCCTGTTTGTCTGAAACCCAGCCTGCAACTACTGTGAATGATTATGCCCCCACTGTTCCTTTTGAGATGGAGCCTTTCCATGTTTCTGTACATGTTCAGCCTGTTATTATGCACAATGATGATGTTAATTCTGAGCATGAGTCTGAACATGAAACTGAGCATGAATCTGAGTCTGAACCTGAATCTGATGAGCATGCTAATCACAACAGTGAGCCTGAAAACCTTAATGATTATCTGTTGGCTAGAGACAGGGTGAGAAGAACCATTAATAAGCCTGCTAGATATGCTGACACTGAGTGCAACTTGCTTGACTTGGCTTTTATTGTGTTTGAGTCTCTAGATAGCAATGAACCTAAAACTTTTAAAGAAGCTCTTAAATCCAAAGATGCTAGTAAGTGGTTAATTGCTATGCAAACTGAGATGAAATCATTGCATGTTAATAAAACATGGGAGTTGGTTCCAAAACCAGCTCATGCTTCTGTTGTTGATTGCAAATGGTTGTTTAAAATCAAAAGTGAATTTAATAATGTCAGATATAAGGCTAGATTAGTTGCTAAAGGATTTACTCAAAAGGAGGGGGTAGATTATACTGAAGTATTTGCTCATGTGGTCAAGTTCACTACTGTTAGAATAATGCTGGCTTTAGTTGCTCAATTTAATTGGGAATTAAAGCAAATGGATATAACAACTGTTTTCTTACATGGTGATCTTGATGTTCCTATCTACATGCATCAACATGAGGGCTTTGTTGATTGTGAGAAACCTGACTATGTGTGCTTATTAAGGAAATCTTTGTATAGTTTAAAACAATCTCCAAGGCAGTGGAACTTAAAATTTGATCAGTGTATGAGGTCTTTGAAGTTTCATAGAAGTAAATTTGATCATTGCTTGTACTTTAAAGAAACCTCTACTATTCCTATGTTCCTTTTGATTTATGTTGATGACATGTTGTTAATTAGTCCTTGTCTCAAGTCTTTGAAGCATGTTCAATCCTGTCTATGTGAAAATTTTGAAATGAAAGACTTGGGAGATGCTAAGAAAATACTTGGCATGAACATAATTAGAGACAGAAAGAATAATACTCTTGTGTTAAATCAGACTTCATATGTTGAAAAGATTTTGAGTAAGTTCTCTATGTCAAAAGTTAAAGGTGTTAATGTTCTTTTAGCCGCTCACTTTGTGTTAAGTAAAGAACAGTCTCCTAAGACTGTTTCTGAGATGAATGTCATGAAAAAGATACCCTACTGTAATGCAATTGGATCTGTAATGTATCTTATGGTAAGCACTAGACCTGACATTGCCTATTCTGTAAGTTGTTTGAGTAGGTACATGTCCAATCCTGGTGTGACACACTGGGAAACATTAAAATGGTTGTTAAGATATCTTCAGTCCTCTTTGCATGTGGGTTTAAAGTTTTCTAAGTGTGTCAAGGGTGTTCAGTTGTGTGGTTATGTAGATTCCAACTATGTTAATGACAGAGATAATAGGAGGTCAACCACCTCTTATGTTTTTACTTTGTGTGGGTCTTGCATAAGCTGAAAATCCCAGCTGCAACACATTGTTGCTCTTTCTACCACTGAGGCAGAGTATGTTGCTATTACTGAAACCTTTAAGGAAGCCCTGTGGTTGAAAGGTGTTTTATCTGAAATTGGTTTTCTTCAAAAGAATGATGTTGTGTTTTTAGATAGCCAATCTGCCATTCAATTGTGTAAAAATCCTGTTTTTCATGACAGAACCAAGCATATAGATGTTAGGTTTCATTTTATTAGAGAAGTTGTTAAAAGTAAAAATGTTTTGCTTGAAAAGATTCCATCTGAAGTTATTCCTGCAGATATGGGTACAAAGTCTTTACCTCTTAAAAAACATGCTAATTGCATAAAGATTTTGAATTTTGACCCGGGTTAAGCTTTTGATGCTTTCTGTTTTAAGTCTTTGAGATTGATTTTATGTGTTGATTTTGTTCTCAAAGACTGCAGCCTGGTAGTTTCTTCGGTTTGTCCTTTGGTGATTACCTGGTTATTCCCTATGATCTATGTGATCAGATTCAGACTGTGTGTTTGAAACTATCTCACTTATAGTTATGCTGTGTGATCTCTATAGGTGAGATGGATGGCAATGATGAACTCTACAAGTGATAGATCCAGCTCAAGTGATGTCAAATAGGCCAAGGTGGAGATTGTTAGTTATTGTGGCCCATTTGTTGAAGCCCAATTCAGTGTGAACCGGCCCAAGCACACTTAAGCAGCTCAGCTAACTAACACCCGAGCCCAACTGTCTCAACCAATTACGGTTCCAACCCTAACCGTACGCCAACCTTTATATATGTTTCTTGGTGTACTGTTACCCCTACTACTCATTCTACTGCATGTTCCAGAGAGTTCTTGAGAGAGAGAGCGATTCAAATCCAAGGTAAACTTGAGTGTTTTCCTTCTTCTTCTTCTTCTTCTTCTTCTTCTTCTTCTTCTTCTGTGTGAGATCCTCTTCCTCTCTGCCTTCTTCTAGTCTAGAGTAGACTCCACTTTCTGTGTGGATCTACTATTTCACCCTCTGGGTTGAGTTGTGGGGCTAGGGTTCGTTTGTAGCGTGAGGAGGCTGTGTGTGTCTTGGAGCTGTGGTCTCTTTGTGAAGATCTCCGATCTGTGGTCACCTATTTGTTCCTTGCTGAGCCTGGATCCTGTTCTAAAGATAGGAGTTACTGAGCCATTCGTTTCATCATCCTCATGGCTGAATCATCCGGTAAATATAGGAGAAAGACGCTCGGAGGTGGCGGAGCTGATACCCAACAATATGTTGTTAGAAACAAAAACAATGAATGATGACATTAAATCCACCCTCTCGGCCCATCACTTGCCAAAGCCTAACATACTTAACAATTAAGTTATGGCCCATCTATCATATTTCCTTTCCTAACCAACCCAATAACCTGCCACGAGCTCTCTTTCACACATGTAACTTTTCTTCGTAGCAAACACAACATTCTCTCTCTCTCTCTCTCTCTCTCTCTCTCTCTCTCTCGTATGCAGACAACAACACTAAAACCAGATAAAACCCAACCATTCTGCAAAAACAAACGATTAGAATGAACAACATAACAACCATCTCCCTTCTTCCTCTTCTTTCTCTTATTCACTTGCTATTCACACCAACAACAGCAACAACACGGTTGACATCTCCACTCTCCCGTTGTCGACGACACTCCTCTCTCACCGCCATGGAAGATCTCGATTGAACTGCAACTAATATCAGCTGCTGGGAAACCCCTTTGATGCCGCCGTTACGGACGTATTCCTTCTGCCACTGCGACGTTCGATGTCACAGCCACCATCACCACCATTCATCTCATCTCACATACCCACATTTCTCCCACAACGAAGAAATGCAATGCATGTTATGCATAAGAAACAAAAAGAAAACGAACTAGAAAAGATCTCCGTACCTCGAATGAAACTAGAAACTTGGAACGAAAAAAAAAACTCCCTCTTGAAGCCTTTACTTATTTCTATGATTATATTTTGGTACGGCGAAACAAGTGAACATAACTCTATATTTATACTTGGAAGATTGGGGCTAGAGTTTTGAAAGAGAGAGGAGATCACGTAGTTATCCACATCAACCAATTGAAAAGGCTGTTAAGTTTCAAAATTTGAAAAAAAAAAGATTTGATGCTTAATCCTTTCCGAAATGAAATACTGGAGAAGAAGAAATAATCAGATATTCAAAACTGGGCCTCGACATTAGGTTTGAAAGGGCCTGGGCTCTAAATGGTCCAAATGGGCTAGAAATAAACTTTGGCTAAATAAAATGTAACATATTAGGCACTCCAAAAATCTACGTGCATGCTCATGATATGAAATAATCATATTCTAAAATAAATTTATGTTCAAAAAATTATATAAATTACTTAGGCGCGACTTATTAGGCTTAAACAATTAATATCACATATAGAAAAAATAAAATGAATAAAATATTTTTTTCCGGAAAAGAACGTAGTAATTTAAATATAAGGAAATCGGGTCGCTACATCCCTCCCTACTTAAAAAAAATTCATCCTCGAAATTACTTACTTGAGCCTAGAAACTGCGGGTATCTATACATAATTTCCTCTTCTTTTTCCCAGGTAGCTTCATCTACACTGTCTTTACTCCATTGGATCTTAATCAACGATGTTTCTCTATTCCTTAGCACGTGAATTTTTCTATCCAACACAGTTATTAGGTATTCCTCATAAGTCAAATCTTTATTCAACCCCAACTCGGCATAATTCATGATATTACCCCGATCATGAATATATCTTCTTAGAGACGAAACATGGAAAACATCGTGTACCGAGGTCAAACTCGACGGTAAAGCCAGTCAGTATGCCAATTCCCCAATTCTCTCTATGATTTCGAACGGTCCTATAAACCTCTATCTCAGCTTTCCCCTTCTACTAATACGAACTACTCCTCTCATAGGTGACAACCTTAAGAACACTTTGTCTCCGATCTCGAAATGAAAGCCCCTTCTCTTAAGGTTAGAATAAGACTTCTGCCGATTTTGTGAAATTCTGATGCATTCATGAATTTTGTTGATTACACCCACCGTTCAACTAACTCCGGCCCTAGTATTCTCATTTTACCAATTTTATCCCAATGCAGCGGTGATCTGTACGTCTTCCCGTACAAAGCTTCATAAGGAGCCATCCCAATGGTCGCTTGGTAACTATTATTGTAGGCAAACTCCACTAATGGTAAATGTCTTTCTCAATTTTCATCAAAATCCATAACACATGCTCGCAACATGTCTTCAAGGGGCTGGATTGTTCTTTCTTACTGCTCATCAGTTTGAGGATGATAGGCAGTGCTAAACCTTAACTTCATTCCCATTGCTTCTTGTAGACTCCTCCAGAAATTTGATGTAAATATTATGTCCCGATCAAATACAATAGTTACCGGTACCCCATGCAGTCTCACTATTTTATCCACATAGAGCTAGGCTAAACGATCCATGTTGAACGTCATTTCATTGGTAGAAAATGTACAGATTTTGTGAGTCTGTCCACAATCACCCAAATTGTCTGGTATCCTTTGATTGTTTTTGGAAATCCTACCACAAAATCCATAGTGATATTATGCCATTTCCATTCCGGAATCTCAAGTGGTTGCAGAAGACCTATTGGTCACTGATGTTCCACTTTCACCTGTTGGAAAGTCATACATTTTTGGTTCACCGATATATTTTGGTTCCTCCAGGATGAATGTAATATGGCGTGTTATGAGCTTCTTCTAATATCTCTCTTCTTATCTCAGTATTCTTGGGAACACAAATTCTTCATTTAAAGACTAATGCTTCATCGTCTGCCAATGCAAAACTTTGAATGTTGCCTTTCAGTACTCGCTCCCTTATCTTGCACAAAAATTTGTCATTCTCTTGTGTTGCTTTAATCTGATCTCTTAGCAATGCTCGCAGCATTAAGGCCGCCAAAACTAACATGGTGTTTTCTATTGGTAGAATCACGTCTATTTTCAAATTTGAGAATTCTAAAACGAGCTGAGATGTATGGATCCCTTTTCTGCTTAAGGCGTCAGCTACCACATTCGCCTTTCCTGCATGATAGTGTATTGTGTAGTTGTAATCTTTGACTAACTCGAGCCACTTCATTTGTCTCATATTCAGTTCTTTCTGGGTGAAAAGATATTTCAGGCTTTTGTGATAGGAGAAAATTTCACACTTTTCCTCCAGGGGCGGATATAGAGGGAGGCTGGGAGGGGCTCCAGCTCTCTCTAACTGAAAAATTACACCATTTTTAATAGGGGTAGTCGGAATTTTTTTTCATAGCCCCTCCAAAAGCGTCGGCAGCCGGAGAGAAGGAAGAAGGGAGAGAAAATGAGAAGATTGATGTCTTCATCGATCTTGTATGCTTCTCTACTGGAGCTTTCATGGAGGAAGATTTAAAGAAAAAGAAGATACATATATTGTATCTATATATTTCTAAAGTATAATAATATAATAATATTTATAAGACTTGAAGTTAAAAAAGTTGAAAGTGTTATTCAGATAACAAACACTTTTTAAAGGGAATAAAAACCTCAACCTCATTTCCAATTCCAATAAGATCATAGACCATTTTATTTGTAAAATCCAAGCTAAAAAAAAGTAAAAGACTCATTGAAGTAAAAAAAAGATTGAAAGTGCGAAATTTTATTCTCTATTGGTTATTCGGTCACTGTCTCGCTCTCACCGAAAGGGTGCTATTCCAAGTTCTAAATTTCTTCAAGGTATTTTTGTTTTCTTCAATAATATTTTTTTCTTTCTATGACTATAATATTATTATTTTTGTTACTTTATTCAATTAGAGTTTAAGTTTATATTTCGAATGGGGGATTTTGTAATTTGTAGAATATGATTATAATTGAAAAATTAAAAGTTTTGATGTTGTTGCTATAATTTTACATATTAATTTATATTGAATTTTGTATTGTGTAGATTATGAAGTGATATTATAAAAAGCTTTGTAATGGTGTTTCTCAGTATATAAGCAGTTCGTATGGCTAGAGTATCGTATATCAAAAGATGCAACTTTTTATTTTTGGTGCTATCTTTTCACGCTATCAAGTAAAATGGGTCGATTTGGAGATATAGGTTATGTTGTTATTCTATATAAATATATGACTGGGTGAAAAAAATATAGGTTATGAAAATAGTACAGCCCCCCCTAATATTTTTTTCTAGTTCCGCCACTGCTTTCCTCTATATAGAAAATGTCGCCATATCTTTAATGCATGAACTACCGCTGTCATCTCTAAATCGTGAGTAGGGTAGTTGAGTTCATGTGTCTTTAACTATCTCGATGCATAGGCCACCACCTTTTCATGCTGTATTAATACACATCCGAGTCTCTGCTTGGAAGCATCACAATATATCACGAATCCTTCATTACCCTCTGGAATAATCAATATAGGTGTCGTCGTGAGTTTTTGTTTTAGCATTTGGAAACTCTCTTCACATTTCTCACTCCATTCAAACTCGACACCCTTCCTCGTTAGCTGAGTTAGCTGGTCTGCTATCTTCGAGAAACCTTTAATGAAGCATTTGTGATATCCGGCAAGGCCTAAGAAACTTCTTATTTCACCGGCATTCTTCGGGGTGTCCCAATTGTTCACTGTTTCCACCTTTGATGGATCTACTTCTACTCCTTGAGCCGTTACCACATACCCAAGAAACACTACTCGATCCAGCCAAAAATCACATTTGCTGAATTTAGCATAAAGCTTCTCCTTCCGTAATATGTCTAAGACTAGACGTAAATGCTCTTCATGCTGCTTTTTGTCCTTGGAGTACACCAGAATGTCATCAATAAAAACTATGACAAACCAGTCTAGATATGAGAAACACCAATTCTAATCAACATAGATCATACGATGACCCGTTCAAATTAGATTATATATCTCCAAAGTGTCGAAAGCGGGATTGTTTACCCCCAATCTATCCAATCGTGCTACTTGTGCGAACAATCTAAATAATTACGGATTTAGACCACTCAACTAGCAATATATTATTCCAACAATTAATACAACGTGCACTTTGCATAATCATCAAAATAATAATAGAAATCACAAGTAGAAGATATATAAATAAAGAGAGAATCAAAAGTAAATAAAACCGATTAGATCCTCTTGCTAGAAAGTAGTTTAGAACTTCATGCTTGAATAACAAAAACAAAGTCTGAATAATATTTCTCTCTTGATCAAACGCTGCCCTCAAAACATGAAGATCAAATCTATATATACTATGGTAGCAGATCTTTTCTTTTCTCTCTCTTATCTTGATGGTAAGTTTCCTCCTCCTCTCCAACTCTCCTTATTTCCTTCTTCGAATTCGCTCTTTTTGAAACACAGCCACCGCCTCTCAATACTAAATATGGGACCCACTTTTAGCTTTAAAGATAAATTCCCGTCCATTAGACTAAGGCATGACCATGCCTTATTCACAGTTGGCTCCTGGACAGCTGGCTCTTAACATTCTTGAACAAAACTCGATCCAAAATGTTGGTTTAAGCTTTTTTTCCTACAAAACATCTATATTCCCTTGCAAAACTCAAAAGATCATTAATTCCAAATAAACAAACAACAAAGCTTAATAAAATAAGGGAAAATCACCTATTTAAAGGTGCAAATATGCAACTTATCATTATATATATATATATATATATATATATATATATATATATATATATATATATATATATATATATATTTAAATGTGAGCCTCATAGAAGTGGGGGACCTGAGCGGCTGCCCACCTTACCTACCCTCAGAACCGGCTTTGTTTCAATCATCTCAGATGATTTCGAACCTTACAATATATAATATTGGAATGAAATACTAAAAGTCTAGAATATATAAAGTTATGTAATAATGCCCATAATAATTATTTACAGCAATAATTATATTAATCAATACGCAACTTGTTTATATAAACGTTTTGAATATTAGATAATTTACTTTTAAATACTTAGCTAGTAAATAATTATTACAGCCTACAATTTGAGCTCATTCCGATTTTTAGGGTGGGTGGGCCCAAAAATACCAGGCCTGTGGGAATGTAGGCTGATCCCTTTAAAGCTTTTTTTTAGAAAAGAAAACTATTATATTAAAAATAATCCTAATTAATATTTATTATTAAAAATTAAAATTTTAAAAAATTATATGCTCTAAGTTTGGAATAACCAACCCTAAAAATTAATTATATTAACTAAAAAATAAAAATTAAATACCTAAAAATAATTATAAACCCTAATTAGGTGGAATAAACCCTAAATAATAATGTAAATTTATATTAAATAAAAAAAATTAAAATTGAAGAAAAACTAATAATTTTGATGTTTGGTACACGGTTAGCCTACATAAATTTGGACTAGACGGTCTCGTGTTGATATTTCATTAATGGTATATAGCTTATTAAGGGTTTTTTTTTTAAAAAAAAAAAAGGGGGGATAAAAAAATTCAGGCATGTTTATATTTATTTACATTTCCCATTTTTAAGGGAAATTTCATTAATGGGTTTGGATCATCACCTCCTAAATTTTTCTACACCACTTCTTCCACCATCCGATATGATTGTCGCCACATGAAAAGGCTGGGTGATTAGTCTCATATTTAATTATGATAACTATGATGTACTCCACAAATTTAAAGAAATTTATAATTTTGCGTTACCTTTCATATTCATCATCTATTTAAAACAACATTTGCAATGAACCCAAATTCTCTTCGAAGATCAGTATATAAACATATTATCTAGAAGTTGATTTTTGAATGAGAAGAGAAGAGGAAGATTAGTTGAAAAAAAAAAAAGAGTCGATGGTGTCTTGAAGAAGAAGAAGAAGAAGAAGAAGAAGAAGAAGAAGAAGAAGAAGTTGATGAATCGGAGTATTATTAATTTCTTGGCTTGCATAAAACTTGCCGAAGAATTGTATTCAAAATCACAAAATTATATGTGATAGTAATGATAATTAAATATGAGTGTAATATGAAGGCTTGTGTGGAGACAATCCGGCGGTGGTGGAGGAACAAATATAAGAAGAGAGGATCCGATGTTGATAGCTTATTCCTAACTGCTAAGGTTTAAAACAATTTTACAAGTCACTTCGTTTACTTATATTCCTAGCAGATCCAAACTTGTTTTCTATGTACTTTTTATCATTTTCTCTTTTTAAATATAATTTTTGTTCCAAGTATATATACTTGCGATTTAATACACACAATACATATCGAACCAAATAAAGTTGAGCTTTCTAGAATAACTACAATATTAATCGACTCCATGTATGAACGGATGCATTAATATTTGTGAAAGAAAACTAGAGAGGAAGAAAAAACACACTACACGCACGTCTAAACACCTTCACTTGCAATCCCCTGCCCAAAGACAAAGACTGTTGTTGTTGTTGTCGTTGTTGTTTATTATCAGTGTTTTGTTGGTGGGCACTGATAGCATTTGGCAAAGAGACCAAATGTGTCAACTTGCCTAATGAAGTTGGTCATGCTCGCCCACCCTCCAAAACCAAACCCGACGACCAACACCCACGACACCACGAAGATATTGACGACGTACATGGCCGTCCAGCTCGGGAGGAAGAATGGAGGCTTTTCTGCTGCATTCTGCATCACAAATAGACAACTAAATCTCAGTATACTAACTTCAAACTCGATCAAGCAGTGGACCATGTGTAAAAGAGAGATGTCTCGAGTTCATCCCCACCTGACGAGCAGAGGCCTTCCTGTAGGTGAGCATGTGGGCGAGGGAAGGGATGATGTAGACTGTAAAGCTAACAAGAAGCGCCCCAACAGCAGAGTTTATAGGCCCGAAAAATGGAAACACAATGGCCAAGAACCATATTGGTATCACCACGGGTAGTCTAGCCAGAGCTCTCAAGCACATGCTCTTTGTGTCGTGCACCCCGACCACCTTCTCCCACACGAAGTACAGAGGCGTGCAAGCAAATCCAAAGGTTATGAACTGCAAGAAACCCGAAAAAAGATCAAATGTTTACGGTTCTATATGAGTGAGTGAGTGAGTAAGTTGTGTTGGTCTTAGACCTGGTGGATGAGCATTAGAATGACAGCTGCATCGCGGAAAGCAGTCTTGGGGAGAAGCGAGAAGGCATTGGAGTGGTCGAGGAGCTCGTCCCCGAATGCCCAGTACACAGCAGATGCGGATGGGAGAGTCAGCGTGAACACATACACGGTTGCAAGCAAATATATCGACTTAAATTTTTGTGGCTTCCACATCGCATGCATGATTTCACTGAAGTAGATAGATGACAGAATATATGATGTTAAATGGACTAATTTGGACAGGAACACAATCAACATAGCTTACCAGATGGAATATTTCAAGATTTCAATCCACTAATAAAAATAATTCATGGATGATGATGAGACAATGAGTCATTCAAGTGTAAGAATCTCTTGTAGACAAAAAAGTTGGAATATTCCCTGGGGATGAACAGGGTATATTTATCATATGCCACAACAAATATCAATCAAGTCAATTGAAATTCAAAGTAGTAACAAAAAACAGTCTCACATGTGAAAGGGACACGGCTGTTTATTCGCAATGCGACACCACATAATTTATTCGCTTCTACTAAGGTATAATATTCACACTATAAATTTTGAATTTTCCACAGTTAAAAAGTTCATTGATTGAAGTGGGGAAAACTAGCTACTCACACAGTCACAGCATGGCCGCCGAAAGTGTAAAGTATATTGGTGGCGCCGGTGAAATACAACACCATCTTTGTTGGTCCAGAGTGAGTTACTCCTTTAATCTGTCCAAATTTTTACCAAACAAAAAATCAAAATCTTTGTTCAAGCGATCTACTAGTTGCACTCGAATATATGTATTAATGTTACCTGGCCATGAGCAAGGGCTGCAATGGTCAAGTACCACGAAGTGTAGGTGGTCATTAGTAGTCCCAGAAAGGACCATATTCTGTAGTTGTGATACGACGGAATAAACACTGTCGTAGCACAACATGCTCCAAATATGTATGTCCAAGTCCTCTTGTCGAACCGGTCGTTGATGTAGTATATGTTACTGCAAGATCCAGTGCAATGTTTATGTATGCAGCACAAGATGAACATATATAGATTTCAGACAGCTACATTTGGATTACTTTAAAACAGCTAGCTATTACAAAAATTTCACCTTGCACAAGCTATGAGCTGGATGACAGAGCCAAATAGAAGGAATGTGCAATTGAAGGCTAATCCCACGGCCTTCCAAGTTGGACCCAATAAGCCATCCAACACTTCAAACCACTGCATACATAATTTTGAAGGGGAAAAAAACATTAACATATAAACTAAAGTAGTGCTCATAACTTTGATTTTATATAAAACTGTTGCAAATGGAAAGTAATTGCCAGTGAAAATGTTGTTGGAAGGTGAACCTGAATGACATGGTTCTTGAAGCTCACATTCTCTTTCTCTTTCCTAGTTCTGTACTCAACATAGAGTACACTGATAAGATAGGCAGTCCAGCTCCCCAGTATACCATAAAATATTTGAAAAATCACTCCAGATACCATCCCCAGTTGAGAGAATGAGTATGGCAGAGTCAATAAAACCTGTGCCACCTACATTAGAGAGAGAGAGAGAGAGAGAGAGAGAGAGAGAGAGAGAGAGAGAGAGAGAGAGAGAGAGAGAGAGAGAGAGAGAGAGAGAGATCTTTATTACTATACGAGGTTAGTCTGTACAAGAATATATAATAAAAATCATTTGTTTCACAATCTTTTGTGTTTTTAGATATGTTCGAAAATCACCTGATTCGATGCACAGCTGAACCAAGCATCATACACAGACCCTCCATTCCACAGAAGGCTTTTGAGGCTTAGTCTGGAGTTTTCTATTTCTCTCTCATTATCATGATCGTCACTCTCACTCATGTTTCCAGGGACAATGGGTTCTTCCACTTGCTTTTGGGGCACCATTCTTCCTTGCAACAAAATCTGAAAACCCAAGTAAGCAAGAATCTCTATCAAAAAGGTATAAAATCTGTCACGCTTATATAGTGGCGTGATTGTTGAAAAAGGGGACCTTTTTTAAATCTTGAAAAAACACAACTCACGCTACTAGACTCGTTGAACTTGTGAGAGTGAGTTGTTTTTCTTGAAGCTACTGCGTGAAATGTGTGAAGCTAAAGCTATATAATATACGCCAAATGTTCATCAAACCCAAAAACTCGCTGACATGTATTCCAACAATATTGTGGCAAAGCAATATCAGCATCACTACTATAGTCCTACCTATTTTTAGATATATACTGTAGTAGTAAAGACTCGATTTTTCGGCTGCAGGGAGGGGGTTACGAATTGTGCAGAGTGTTGATTTCCAAGAATCGCAGCAGCTTAAATGTCATTCCTCATTTACTTCAATAATGGACGAAGATCTCTTCCTTTCTCTCACTAAATCTCTCTCTCTCTCTCTGTTTCCCAACTTTCGGAGGCGTAATCTTTCACGCTTTGATCCCTTCCATAAATGCGGGTATTTGGTTATTGTTTGAAAAGGAATGAAGTTTGACAAACCAAGACGAAGAGGGTTGGTCTAAGAATATGCCCAGAGAGAAATGCTTTCTTGCTGCACACACTGAACACGCTTAAAGTCTCTCTGTTAATTTTCTGTCTCTGAGTCTGAGCGTTGCTCGAAGTGTGTGTGTGTGTGTGTGTGAGAGAGAGAGAGAGAGAGAGAGAGAGAGAGAGAGGCCAGTGTTTCTTGAGTGTACAATAAAGATTTCTGGGAGGGAAAAAGAGCTTTTTACAGGAAAAAGAAGAGCCACTTTTTCCTAGTATTTTTTTCTTTTCTTTTCTTAATGCAGAAATCAGTAATGCGACGATGAAAGTGATGCAACAATGAAAAACTCTCTTGCTCTCTTTTATGTTCCTTTCTCTCACTGTGTTCAGATGGAGACCACAAAACTTTCCCTCGAATTATTTGTGCTCTAAGTTTTAATTTAAATAAGATTTGTATAATCAGAGATATTCCCAACCGAATTAGCGTTGTTTTCATAGATGTGACAAATCAATTCTTCAACCACTATTTTTTACTTCTTTTATATCAAATAATTCCCTTTCGGTTAAAAAAATAAATAATATAATTCCTTTTCAGTAACCCAAGTCTTTTTTTTTTTTTAACTCCATTTATCATCATCTTTTTATTAATTATAGTGTAGATTAACCTGAGAATTAGAATTGATGGCCGATAATATTAAATAAACTTGTCTGTAGAAATAAAATATATTCTTCATATTATAATAATTTATATATTTTGTAATTTCAATTATCTGATTCGTGAATATTTTAAGAATTAAGAAATGAGAGTATAGACAAACCGGACATAGGCAATCAAGAAACTTGCACAACTGAGATAATAATTTTCATATTGTGATAACTTTATAATACAGTATATAAATTAATTTCAATTATCTAATTGGTGAAAGTGAGATATTAGGATAAGAATCTTTAACATCTATCCCTAAGTCCCTAACTAAATAAATCATGTCTGGTGTGTGTGTGTTATATTATTAGGTCTTGCAATGTTTTTGTGTTGGTTTCAACACGGATGAAGATCCTCTGCGGTGCAGGGGGCACAACACCCGTTGTACACATTTTTCTTCATAAAAATACATCATTTTGCATAACTTTCTTCTTTTTTCTCTCTCTCTTTTTTTTTAAATACTTAAAATTAATTATAAAAATAATTCTGGTTATAATAATTAACAATGCCTAACGATATTTTTCTCAAATGTTTTAATTGTTAGATAGATGTTGAATTTGTAAATTTTGATTATTTTATAATTAGAGTTATAATTGTTCTTAATTTAGCTTTAGTTGTTAAATATGGTTGATTATTTCACAATTAGGATTTATAATTTTCTTTTTATATTTAGTTTATAATTATTAATTATGATTAATTATTTAAAATTAGGGTTTATATATATATTTCAATTTTTAGTTAATCTGTTTTATTAGGGTTAATTTTTCATAATTAGGGTTTATTATCATCTTTAGTATTTAATTTTAACTTTTTGGCTAAAATTTTATATTTACGATAAGTTATTTTACAATTAAAATTTATTATTATTTAAGTTTTGTATTTGATTTAATTATTTTAATTAGAATTATAATTAATTTGAATTATTTAAAAAAAAACATAGAAAAATAAAATTTTACCCAAAATAGAGTTATGTGAAGAAAAAGTACACAGCAAGAGGTGTTGTGCCTTCTTATACACTCCTAAAAATTCCGATTCGTGCGCCAGTTTGCGGTCCATATATTTATTTACTGCTTAATTTAGTAAAGTAATGAATATTATTACTTATATTAATGAAAATTTAATTTTGTTAGGGAAATGAAAATTTAATTATTGATTATAGATTTATAGTACCTAGACAATATTTTAAGGCTCCCCAAATCGAACCTCACAATTCCTATTTTATCCGATTGTGCGCCTGCTTTTCATGATCTTTTTACTCAAAATCAAAATTATTCACTAAGAATATTTATTTATAATATAAAAATATTGTAAAGTGGATGAAAATTTATTAAATATAAGTAGATTTAAAATAAAATATTTGTTGTTTTTTATTCCTAAAACGAAAGAGAGAACAAAAAACACACGATTTCTAAAGAGTGTGTGGGGAAAACACTTTTATAGATAATTTTCAATTATAAGGAGATTCCTTTTATAAGCACGAAAGTTACGAACTTGATAAATCAAATAAAAAATTGAAATTATTGAGAAGATTTTCATTACACCCAACCTAACAGAATATCTATAATTTTGAACCTTCCTTGAATCAACTTTCAAAGCAGTCTTTACTTCTCAGAAATTTGGTCAATTTTTTTGTTATCTATTCGTTGATTTTGAAGGGTTTTAGACATTTATTTTTTTAAATATTCTTATTTCATATTTTTCTCGTTCTTCTAAGGAAATAATCATAGGCGGAACTAGAGGAGTGCTTCAGCTGTCAATTATCTCTTTGTAGTATAGAGGTTGCCGGAATTTTTTTGTGATAGCCCCTTAATTTTCGTCGGAAAGAGAGACTTAATTTAATTGGGGAAGAGCAGTAATCGCCGAGATGATGAATGTTGCTGCTAAAGGTTTTGTAGAAGGTTTGTAGAAGTATAAAATAGGGGAGGGGAAGGCGGCGAATTATTGGAGAAGGAGAACTAAGAAAAAAGATTAAATTTTTTATACACGTTTTTAAGAAAAGAATTATACGCTTTTGAGGAATTACTAATGTAAACTCCTTTTTCTTTCTTTTCTCAACAATAAATATAACAGAATCCATCCATTCCTCCCTTTTCAGTTTAAATAGTATATTTTTTATTTAATATTAGTTTGAAATTTTATTGCTTAGATTTTGTTAAATATAATTTATGTTTCTAAATATTATTAATTCAATTTCGGGTATTTGGGTTCAATTAATTACATTTTATCAATTTGAACTTAAAGTAACGTTTTAGCTTAATGATTGAATTAGGAATCTTATGGATTGATGAAACTTAATGATATTTTAGCTCAAACTTATTTAATGATTGTTAATTGTTCACTTTAACTAATTTATTTCAGTCATTGATATAAAATATTTTATTCGGACATTTAATTTTTTAAAGTTATTTTCCACTAATGCATATAAAAAAATTGATTAAAATTATTTTTATCATACGTGGAAATATGTCAAAAACATCATTTCACCAAAGAAAATAAGGAGAAAAATCAAACTTGTTAGCGAAACAACATCATTCCACTAATATCATTATTAAAAAACATATACTTGTGAAAAAGGTTGACGATTATCCCTCAATCCCTCATTTAACTATTCTCTATATGTTGCGCGGGCAAACATTAAATTCATCGAGCAAATTATTAAGCATAAAACACGACCCACTCGTCGTTCTGTTAGACAAAAGTGCAGCCCCCCCCAGAAAAAAATTTCTGGTTCTGCCACTGGAAATAATGCACTCATGTAAGTATGTAACAACTATACTCTTATTTATGACATCAAAATTTTTAAATATATTTAACTAGAGTGATTTTTGGAGATTGATTCTAAATCAATTGCTGATATTATTTTAGTTGGGGAGTTTGTTAGATCGTTTGAAGCTGAGTTGACTTGTTCAGAATTGTCAAAAGATGCTCCGTGTGAATAATTTTTTTTAAGTTTTATTTCAAGAGATATCAATATTATGGCATGTGATTTTGCTCTAACGGCTAAGAATTTTTCCAGTGCCCATGTTTGAGATGAACTTCCTCATACCTCGTTTTATGTAAAGTTTTCTCGGTAGTTAATTTTTTTTTTTTCTCCGGGAAAAAAAAAAAACATTATCTCTAAAGTTAAATATCTAAAAATGAAAGAACAAACAGTCGCAGCTTTATAAAGAATCCCAATAATAATGAGTTAAATGAGTGAAATGGGCCCAAACTCCTCCCCCTCATCAATTCTTCCCCACTTTCAATTTCAAATACATCATATATTTTCATGTCTATCTTATCGTCTTGTCTCTTTTTCTCTTTGCTTCTTGACTGCCACAATTCACAAATAAACAGTTCAATTATCCCTTAATTTTTTTAAAATCTAATTTATATTTAGTAAAGCACGAAACTAATATCAAGGATTAAACTCCATGTTAAGTGGGAGACCAAATGATTAAAGACATTCAAAGGACTAAACTCTACAAACTACCCTACTTAATTAATTAAAGAAAGTTATCCCCCAATCAATTAATATCATAAACCTCCATCTCTAGATCGATCGATTCTTGTTTCCCTACTCCATTTAAAAATTAAAATGTAGTATAAATTTATTAGTCATCATAGTTAAAGTCCGTTGCCTCTACTTTGTAAAGGATGCTACACGAATGCTCATTTTCCAAATTTTATGATCTTCTCATCAAATATCATTGCTTAACGAGATTCGTTAAAATAAAACAGTCTAATTTAAACTTAACAATAATCGACTCGCGGCTCCTCAACTAGCTTGTGACTAAGAGCTTATTATTAATAATGTGAGCTACTTTGAAAATATAAAAAAATTAAGTTGTATTTTTTTATTTTAATTAGTGATAAGTACATTAATTTTCTAATTAATCATATTTAATCTGGTATAAACGTAATAAATTTTAGTTACAAATATATTAATATTTTTAGAATAAAATATTTTTTAAAAGAAAATTGTGATTATTAAAATTTAAATGCATATTTGCAAATGTTTTTTTAAGCTCGAATAAGCTCATATGTTTTAAATAAGTTCGAACTTAATAGAAGAATAAACAAATCAAATTTAAACTTCAAATACATCCATAGATATATCTCCCTCTTTCTTAAATCATATACTATCCCCTCTCATTACGTCTTATGTATATTAATGTACATGTATTATTTAAAAATCTCAGAGAAAAAACACAAACATACTTCGAGTCAAATAGCCCTACTAATAATATCTCAACAAATACACTAAAAAAGACTATCTAATTAAAAACAAGCAACTATAATACTTTTTTTTTTTTTTTTTTACTCACACACCCAGCCTGTGGTATTGAGGAGGTTCGAACCCGTGACCTTTGGCCTCCGAGCAACCTCACTCCACCACTAGGCCATCCCCACCGGGACAACTATCATACATTTTGCCCAAGTGTGTGTGTGTTCCGTGGTAGAATAGACTATAGAGTCTTAATTTATTACTCATTATTAAACGAGATTTTACAAAAACAAAGTCTTTCTACCGCGAAATGATGATTAATAAAGGCATCAAGAATAGCCGCGAAAGTGTCTTTTTATTCTTAATAATTTAGAATCGATTTTCTTCCAAATCTTGAAAAGTTTAATATTGTGTATATATTATATGTCCTCTTTTGAAGCATAACGTTGTTTTTTCACATCATATCAATGACTTTTCCACATCAATTCCCTTAACAATCTATTTTCATTGGTAATGAGTTTGAATTTAGGTATCATATCGCTTGGGATACTATACTGATGAATCAATGAATATGTGGAGAAATCAAGTTCAGAGACAAAGCATGTAACAAAAGATATTTTGGAGGAATCTCATCTATTCAATTCATTGTAAAATGTACAATACAAGCACTATGTATGATGTCAAAAAACTGGAAGAGATCAACAGAAATAAGAAGAATTTGCTGCGATGTGGAGATGAATTCCACCGCCTTAAAAATGAATTTCCGGCAGCCCGAGGTGTAAAGCTCTCAGTCGGATTCGCCTCCAAGGTTAACACATCATTCGAGGATCGAGTACACTCTCAAAACTCGAATTGGAGTTTCTCAAACAATTGCTCAGAACGGAAGGAAAGAATCGAGAAAATGAGAGAGATACATATTTTTCTTCGTCTGTATTTTTTTAAAGGGACGCAAAAAATATTTATAGAGGAAAGAAGAACGTTCCCACAAACCTATGTTCCAACGCGTTTTTATCTCAAGAAAAAGGGCCAGAAGAATGAGTCAAAAATTAATTACGGCAAGGAAAATAAATAAAACAGAAGCAAAAAGGAAGGCTGCCTAAACCCACAACTCGATCACCCCCCACGCGACGATGACCAAACTGGGTCGGGACGGATGGACGGCGCGCGTGGGGGCTTCGCTTACACCGGCTCACCATAAAAGCCCACAAGCTAATTGAACCTAAGTGAAGGAAAAGATAATAAAAGGGCCTCCAAAGATCATTCCACATCCGATGTGGGACAAGAGAAAAACAAAAGAATTGCTTTTCATTTCCAAGAATCCCCCACAAATGGAAATCAACGGGATAAAAGAACAACTCTGAGCAAATGAAGGATAAATGCATAAGTGACAATAATCTTTCGATTTTGAATTGACATTTATTCGAAATAAAGGACAACACGTGAATCCAAAAAAGTGTGTTTAGACACTTGAACTTTAAAAGATTCAAGTGAAATCCCTTAGATCATCGCACAAATCCTTAAATTGAGTAAACTCCGCGATATCAAACAATGGCCATCAATCTTGAATTCTCATGAGTGCAATAGCAAGACAAAGTCTTGCATAGGAGATGGCCAATTCTCCACACTCACTTAGGTGATTCCAGATTGTGCGTCTCAAAAGCACAAAAAATACAACAACAGTGCGTCTCAATAGCACAAATGTATTGAATCATTAAGAGTCAATTGCTCAACCTCAAATAGTCAAACATCATGTACATCAGTACAATACCATCAAGTCCACTACTTAGGACCACCTACAGAGGGGCTATGACATAACATCAACAAATGTAAATCTATCAAGTCCGTCTCAATAGGACCACCCAAAAATGGGCTATGGATAGAAACATTTCATAAAAATCCAACAATGTTTCACATGCAATCAACAAGTCAAATAAGATAAACTTTACAGCTTCGTTTGACCTTAGCAAGATATCCACTAAAAGTTACCTCATTGACGAGGCCTTACACCCATTCCCTTGGAAGAATACAATACTTGATTGCCATTAAGACCTTTGGTGAGAGGATCGGCTAGATTTCTTTCGGACCTTATGAAATCCAAAAAAATCACTCCACTTTTCAGCAGCTGCTTCACACCAACATGTCTCACCCGGATGTGTCTCCTCTTTCCATTATAGACGCTATTCTTGGCAACTCCAATAGCAGCCTGCGAATCACAATGCAAAGAAATAGCGGCAGCCGAATTCCTCACAAGAGGTATGTCAGCCATCAAACTCCTCAACCAATCAGCTTCACGATCTGCTATCTTAAGAGCAATAAATTCAGATTCCATAGTGTAAAAACAAAACCACTGGTGGAACTCACTTCATCATTATCAGACACCCAGTTTGCATCACAATAACCTTCTAAAACAACAGGAAATTTTTCAAAATGCAAACACCAATCAGAAGTGCCTTTCAAATATTTGAATAAGTGATAAAGTGCAGTCCAGTGCTCATTACTATGATTATGTGTATACCAACTTAAACGACTCACAACATATGCAATATCAGGTCTAGTGCAGTTCATAAGGTACATCACGCTACCTATGATCTTAGCATATTCAGTTTGAGACACGGGTTCATTCACATTCTTCTTCAGATGCATGCCACTATCATAAGGCGTTTTAACAGCAGATAAAAAATCACAATTAAAGCGTGTTAACACCTTTTCCACACAATGTGATTGACTCATTATAAAATCATGCTCAGTTTTTTCCAGTTTGATTCCAAGTATAAGATCACTCTCACCCAGATCTTTCATATCAAATGCAGAAGACATAAATGACTTGGTTTCCAAAATCACATCAAGACTGGTACCAAAAATAAGCATGTCATCAACATATAGGCACACAATCACACAACCAGAATCATACATCTTAGAATATAAACAAGAATAAGAACCATTAACCTCAAAACCATTTGCAGTAATAGTGTTGTGAAACTTGTCATACCACTGAATTGGAGCTTGCTTAAATCCATACAAAAATTTTCTCAACTTACATGCTTTGTTTTCTAAACCAGCTACCACACGTCCTTCAGGTTGTTCAATATAAATCTCTTCATTAAGATCACCATTTAAGAAAGCCATTTTAATATCCATCTAATGAATTACCAAGTTATGAATAGCAGCTAGAGCAACTAGTGCACGAATGGTGGAAATTCTAGCAACAAGAGAATACGTGTCAAAGAAATGATCATCTTTCTTTTAAGAATACCCCACTACCACCAATCTAGCTTTAAACCTATCGATTGAACCATCTGGTTTAGCTTCTTCCTAAAAATCCACTTAGTTCTTTTAGGTTTACATTTTTCAGGCAAATCAACCAACTCCCAAGTATGATTATCAACTATTGATTTCAGTTCATTATGAATAGCTTCTTTCCAAAAGGTGGCATCTATACTAGTCATAGCATCAGAAAATGTGATAGAAACTTCATTTATAAAGAACGCAGACACGGCATAATCATCAATCATATCAGGATTATCTACCAGAAAAGCAGTAACAAAATCAGGACCAAAAGGGATTTCGATTCTCTATCTCTTACTTCTTCTAAGTTCAACATGATCATCAGACACGTTCACAGAAGAACTAGGCACATCAACATGATCATTAGTAGAAGAACCATAAGCATTCATATCATCATGAGATTTAAGAGGAAAAACTTGCTAAAAAAATTCCACATCACGTGACTCAGAGACGGAATAATCATTTAAAGACATAAATCTATATGCAGCAAAATTAATAGCATAGCCAATAAACACATCATCATATGTCTTGCATCCAATGTTCAACCTTTTAGGATTAGGCAAACGAACTTTAGCTAGACACCCCTACACTTTTAGATATTTCAAGTTAGGAGCAAATCCTTTCCATGGTTCATAGGGAGTCTTATCCATCTTCTTATGAGGTACTGGGTTCAAAATATAGCATGTAGAAAGTACAACATCCCCCTACATATTATTAGGCAACCCAGAACTAATCAGCATTGCATTCATCATGTCCTTTAGGGTCTTATTTTTTCTTTCAGCTATGCCGTTTTGTTGGGGGGATAAGGAGCAGTAAATTCATGAATTATGTCATTTTGTTCACAGAAATCCTTAAGGAATAATGTGCTATATTCACTGCCTCTATCAGACCTTAACCTTTTTATTTTCTTGTTAAGCTGATTTTCTACTTCCAACTTATATTTCATAAACATGTTGGCAGCTTCATCTTTGGTTCTAAGGAGGTAAATTCTAGTGTATCTAGAATAATCATCAACAAATGAAATGTAGTAGATTTTTCCTCCTTTACTCACAGTGCTTCTAAAGTCTGCTAAATCCGTGTGAATCAGTTCTAAGAGCTCAGACTGTCTATGTTCGACTGACTTAAATGGTTTCTTAGCATATTTAGCCTCTACACATATTTGACATTTAGACAAATTATGCATGTTCATAGCCGGGATTAAATCCAGTTTTCTTAGTCTTTTAATAGAAGCAGCATTAACGTGTCCAAGTCTTGCATGCCATACGTCATAAGACTCAACCAAATAAGCAGAAGTAGAAGCATTCTCATTAATAACAGCATAATCAACATTGAGTACAAACAGACCCTTATTCATATACCCTTTTTCCTACAAATTCTCCATTTTTAGTCAACACAGCTCTATTAGCTTCTAGAACAATTTTAAGGCCCGCCTTATTCAACAGAGCACTAGACACTAGATTTCTACGTATGGAAGGAACATACAGACATTGCTCAAGCTCAAAGTTTTCCCAGATGTCAATTTAAGAAGAATTTTTTCCTTCACCGAGAACTCCAGCGACACTGGAGTTGCCCATGTAGAAGCATTCGCATTCTCCCATGTCTTTAAAATCATGAAAGAGTTTCTTATTGCTGTAGAAGTATCTCGAGGCTCTGGTATCCAGCACCCAGTCCTTTTTGTTCTCCACCAGGTTCGCCTCAACTACAACAATAGCAACAATGTCATCAGTCTCGGTTAAATGAGCTTGATTAGGAGGTAAATTAGGCCTTTGTGATTGGCCTAGGCATTTGGGGCATTGATAAACTTTGTGGTCTGGATTTCTGCACACCCAACCCGTGAGCTTTGAAGGAGGTTTCTTAGCAATCTTTTTGTCGGTGGACAAATTTTTTTTCTTCCAATCTGGTTTATCTCTTTTCAGGACAAAACGACCTTTGCCTTTTCCTGCATCAGATTCGACAAGATTAGCATTAACAGAGTTAGAAGACAAAGATAGTGATTTATCCTTCATCTGGTTTACCTCCTTAGTCCGCATGTGGCTTATAAGTTCCTGCAACGTCAAATCTCGCTTCTTGTGTTTCAACATGTTTTTGTAGTCAGTTCACGTGGGTGGAAATTTCTCCAGTAAAACGTTGGCCTGCAGAATCTCACACATCTTCATTCCTTCATTCAAGACACCTACTATGAGATTTTCATACTCGTGGAGCTACTCCATAATGGGTTTGTCATCCACCATGTGAAATTGCATCCACTTTCCGATGACATACTTTCTTTTTCCGGTGTCATCTCTTCCGTATTTCTTCTCTAGATCATCCCATATTTTTCTTGCAGATCGAATGTTTATGAGGAGATCGAATAAACTGTTGGTCATGTGGTTGAGCAAGTGACCATGAACAGTTTTGTTATCCTTCTCGTATTTATGGACGAGAACAGATGTGTCGGTCGGAGAAGATTTCACGGAAGAAGCTTCAGCCTTGTCCTTCGCAGTCGCAGCAACAGGTGAGGACGTTTCCATGGCAACAACATCATCACCACCATTATCTAGGGTGATAACAGTGGAGACCGAATGAACGGGAGGATCAGAGAAGAGAACGTAATCCCTTTCTAACTGTTCGAAGAATATCAGCAACTTCTTAGACCAGCGCTTGTAGTTCGAACCATCCAAGGGTTCCAGTTTCGATAGGTCTGTCAATACACGTGAGGAAGATGCCATGAATTCGTTTTTAAATTGATGTCAAAAAATTGGAAAAGATCAACAGAAATAAGAAGAATTCGTTGCGACGTGGAGATGAATTCCACCGCCTTAAAAATGAATTTCCGGCAACCCGAGGTGCAAAGCTCTCAGTCGGATTCGCCTCTAAGGTTAACACAGCATTCGAGGATCGAGTACACTCTCAAAACTCGAATTGGAGTTTCTCAAACAATTGCTCAGAGCGGAAGGAAAGAATCAAGAAAATGAGAGAGATACATAAAAATATTTATAGAGGAAAGAAGAATGCTCCCACAAACCCACGTTCCAACATGCATTTATCTCAAGAAAAACGGACAGAAGAATGAGTCAAAAATTAATTAGGGCAAGGAAAATAAATAAAATAGAAGCAAAAAGGAAGGCCCAAACCCACAACTCAATCACCCCCCCACATGTGCGCGACGACAACTAGACCAGACCTGGCCGGGTTGGACGGACGACGCGCGCAGGAGCTTCTCCTACACCGGCTCACCATAAAAGCCCACAAGCCAATTGAACCCAAGTGAAGGAAAAGATAATAAAAGGGCCTCCAAAGATCATTCCACATCCGATGTGGGACAATAGAAAAACAAAAGAATTGCTTTTCATTTCCAACAATGTATATGTGCAATACAACAACACTATTAAGTCAGTTACAATCCAATGGTTATGAATAGAATTAAGAATAAGATTTACGGTAATGAAGAATGTGGTCTGTACAGATCCATGCAGAGCATGCCACGTACGCATGGTTCATTTATTAGTAGCATAGATCATTTATTAGCAGCAAAACGTGGAGAAATGTTGTGGTATGTATAGTCACATGCATGCAGATGCATGCAAACACTTTAACACCCCCGCAAGCGTGACTTGGTGCAGATCGCTAAGGTGGAGCTTGGAAAGAAGATCATGGAACCGGGAGCCGATTAAAGACTTGGTGAAGACATTTGCAAGTTGAGATTTCATCGGACAAACAATGAAAGAATAAAATCTTGCTTGTAATATAAACGGGAGATTTGACAATCCATATGCAGATGCTTTGTTCTTTCATGGAAAACCTGATGTTTTGTGATCTGAATAGCAGCTTGGTTGTTGCAGAACACATTAATAGGCTTGGAATAAGGAATACTAGAAATATCAAGGGTGTAAAAAATCCACAACAATTCTCTAACTGTGTAGCTAAGGCTGCGGGATTCAGCCTCAGCTGTTGACAAAGAAATAGTGGGTTGTTTCTTACACTTCCAAGAGATCAAGTTAATTATCACCCAAAAAATACATAATAGCCAGTTAAAGATTTGTGAGTATCACGACAAGACCCCCATTCAGCATCACAAAAATCTTGAAGATTGAATGTATCACTCACACTGTAATGGAGGCCTAGAGAGGGACAACCATTCAAATATCATAAGACATGTAAGGCAGCATGCCAATGACCAAGAGTAGGGGAATTAATGAACTGGCTAAGTTGTTGGATAGCACATGAGATATCAGGCCATGTAAGATTGAGGTAAATGAGTTTCTCAACAAGCTGTCTATAAGAATTAGAGTGTGACAAAGGAGTACCGTCTTGGATCAAAGAAATACCAATAGGTAAAGGAGTGGTAGTGGGCTTGCAGCCCATCAAGCCTGCAGATTCTATCATGTTCAATATATATATATTTTTTTTTTGACAAAGAAGATACCCTTGGGAGATCTAGAAATTTCCATACCTAAAAAATACCTAGCCTCTCCTAAGTCTTTAATAGTAAAGGCTTGATATAAGGTTGTTTTGACTGCAATAATGGCATCTAAGAAAGGCCCAAGAAGAATGATATCGTCAACAGAGACTAGTAGAGCAAAAAGTTGTCATCTATCCCTTTAGTAAACATATGGTGATCTGACTCGGATTGTAGAAAATCAAGTGAGAAAAGCAACTTACAAAACTCCAAATTTCACTTGCGAGAAGCGTGCTTCAAGCTATAAAGGATCTTGAAAAGCTTGTAAACAGCACCATACTTGCCATTTGAATAACCCTGTGGCATGGTCATGTAAATCTCATCAGATAAGTGACTATGTAGGAAGGCACTGTTGATATCCATCTGATGTAACAACCAATTAAATTGAGTTTCTAGAGCTAAGAACATACGAACAGCAACAAGTTTTGCAAATGGAGCAAAAACCTCATGATAATCAACTCCAAACTCTTGGTTATAACCCTTAGCTACTAAACGAGCCTTGAATCATTCAATGGTACCATCAGATTTTAATTTCACCAATTAAATTGAGTTTCTAGAGCTAAGAACATACGAGCGGTAACAAGTTTTGCAAATGGAGCAAAATTACATATTAACATATATATTTTGCACAGACGAACACTTATAGAACTAAGTAATTTTTTGGTCTTGCAAATGTTGGCGTGTACTGCCGGAAATATTTCAAACTCATTCTTTAATTAACTTATTCCATTTGTACAAATATTAAATGTTGTTGTTGCTCTCCATAATTTTTAGTAGCTCCATGTTAACATTTGTTATCCCGTGAAATTGCTCTAGCACTATAAACGTTAATTTGTACAAACGTATAACATCAATATATAAATTTTGAAATTTTGGAACACAAATATAAAAGCTTAACGTAGGATATTAAAATGTAATCAACCATGTTAGTTTTAATGCAAATAAAATGAATATATATAAGATGCACTATTATAGTTTCTTAAATTGAATTTTTTTTGCTTTAATATATATTTATTAATCTTATTTTGACTACACTTATCTTACATAAAATATAATTATCAATTTCTTAAAATTTAAATCAAACAAATCTATACAAATATACAAACCTAAAACATTTAAAATTAAACATAAGTTATTGTTATAATATTTGTTCACATATATATTTCAGAAGTTTTTAGTCATGATCAGTTATACATAACTATTTCACGAGTCACAAGTCATGCTAGTTTGAAAGTTTTTATTCGTAAAGATGATGATAGTGTAACAAATGATACTATAAACGCTGTATACAAATAAATGTTACATTATTTATAATATAAAAATTTGTTTGTAGTAGTTTATTAATTATTTATACAATTATTTGAAATATATTATATAATAATATAATATGTGTGTAATCAAGCAATTTTTTCTTTTAACAATTGCCAACTTAATTTTTTAGATTCGAAATACTAATTATCTTATATATATAAAAAAAAGATAACCGGACAAATAAAAAATGGTATTAACTTATTAACTAAAATATTAATTATCTATAAAATACAAAGATGTAACAATTATATTAAAAATACTCGTGCATCGCACGAACGAAAATCTAGTAATAATATATTGTAACACCCCAAATCCAATCAATCAATCATAGAGGCTTAATGCATTTTCTAGAGCCCACATGTTAAGTTGAGTCCATTTTTAATAAAAGTCCCAAATGGTGGGCTTTCTAGCCCAATTATGATTTTAATTATTTACGATCCAATTATAATCCGATCGAGATGAATAAATATATTAAACGCTTATGAGCGTGTAATTTATTAATATTCTAAAAAAAGTGTTGTCTGAATTTTTATAATTCGAGAAAAATATTTATGTTGGTTTGCGAAAAATTTATTGTGATTTTTCTTTTCTTGTGTGTGTTCCCGTTAACGCATTGGACCTCCGGGTTCGGGGCGCTACATATATATAATAGACAACATATGACCAACACAATTTATCTTATATATAAGATGTACATCAGACGGTCAATATGTTGATAAAAAAATCATCAATACATGTGATACTTTTTAGGGATATAAGTAATACGTTTTAGTGTTATGATTGATACTGATTTTGACATTTTTTTTTTCTAGTCGATACTTTGAATTTGAATGATACAAGTGATACTTTAAGGTTTTTGAGTGATACATTTTAGTATTACAATTAATACTAATTTTGACGGGTTTTTTGGTCAATAAATTGACTAGATTAACGCGTGTTGATCAAGTCAAAACATATTGACCGTCTAATGTGCACCTAGTACGCATAAGACCCGCCTTATGACCAAAATATTTTTATTTTCTAATTCCATATTTAATTTGATATTTAATATAATAACTTAATTATTGAACATTTTCATAAAAGTACAACAGCCAAACACCCCTAATTATTGAATATTTTTCATGTAAGTGTAGCAATAGCTTAATTATGATATTTTCATTTTAAAAACTTAAAACTCAAGTCTAAGTCTACTCCAGTCTATAACCCTAGTAAGTAACAACGCACGAATCAGATCCCCAAATTGAAAAAAACAACACTCCCTTCTTCCCCACGCCGGCCGTCGCCGATTTCGCCTTCTTCCCCGTCGCCGTCGCTGTCCTTCAGCTCGACCGTTAGCTCCAGGTACGACTCGACCGTCGCCGTCTTACTAAAAGTTGACTGGATTGGTTGTGTTTTGGTCGTCTTTTGATTATGTTTGCGAATTGATTTAATTCGTTTTTTTATAGCTAAACAATCGGTAGGATGTTCGCTGTAGTATATCGTGAACTATGTTCTTATCTATCGAACATACATTTGCTGGCTGATGTATTTCTTTAACTTTCTTACTGCAAAAGCAGAGATGGCGCCATGAATTTGGTTTTATCTGAACTTTCGGAAGAATCAATCAAGAGTGCAGCTGAAACTGGAAAAGCTTATATGCACGACTGACCAGTCTTGATAGCTAACCTGTCCAAGCATATTCCTTTGGTACGTCTGAAGACTTGATTTACCTCCTGTGTGTGTGTGTGGTCAATGGCTTCATAATTGAATTAGTTAGGTGCACTCGATTTTCTTATCGTTCAATTGTTTTTGCGAGATCTGATTGACTTCCGCGCCTAATCGAATAGATTTCGAGCCCACAGTTGATAGAAATAGAAGAATGTCAATTATACTGCTTTAGCCAGACTGCCGCATTCAATTCTTTTGCATCATTATTTTTTTCCTGAAGTTTACTTTCCATAACTGTATCACTATCAATTCAGTTAAATTACAATTAGATTAGATGTTCCTCAACTGCATTTTGTGAATTACCAATCAAGGCATGCTATGAATGTTTTAGATGATAAAAAGTGTTCAACTTGATTGACAAAATTGGATTAACAGCGTAACCAACGAACGGAAATGTTCAAGACAGAGTAGTCTGAGTACGCCTTCTCTTACTGACAGTTGTTGTCACTCTCACTGTCAGTTCTTGAAGAAATATGTTTTGGGATACAATTTTTCTGACTAGAAGTATAACCTCTTATGTATTTTTGTCTACTTGACTTATATATCTGCTGGTTAACTATTAGTTGTGTAGTGTTTTCAATTATTGACCCTGTGGGGAACATTTTTCTGTTAATTGTTTGTCAAAATTTTGAATTTATATCATGATCTCTCTTGCTCAGTGTATATCGGGACATTTGAGCGGATCCTTGATTGAAAGAAATATGAGTTGTTTTAGTTGTTGCGGAGATGATGAGATCAATAGAAATGCTGATGGTGGAGGCCCATACCCTGTAAAAACTGCAGCTGGTAATTTAGCAAACTTTATAGTATTTCATGTGTGCCACAAGAAAGATTGATCTTTTCTTTTTCTTTTTAAAACTTCTTGTGCAATTTCTTCAGTTATTTTGTCTAGATGCTTCAAGTAATTGAATATTATGCTAAATGTCTTGGTATACAACAACCTGTTTAATTTCTAATTTGCTTTCATGAAACCTATACGCTTGATGCTTGAAATTTTGGACGTGTACCTTTTGTGCACATCTGGGATAATATCCGTGCCCCGTGGGTTTCTCTAACACCAACTATTGAACATTGGACTGTCTCTTTATTACTGTGAGAAGAGGTGTTAATTTAATCAGGGTCCTAAATCTAATAGTTTTATACTCAACACATCTTATTTCTGGTAAAGAAGCTCACTCCATTTAGTCCATATCACCATTTTGTGTCACCAGTGTTACTTATTTACTTTTCTACAACTTGATTCCTTTTGTTAATTTTTGTCGAGAGATTTGTATAAAACAAGAGTTTTCTTGCAGGCCATGCTGGAAATTACCACACTACTGAAGCCACATCTAAAGATCAAGCTGTGAAAATCCAGCCTATTGCAGTTCCGTCAATTCCAGTGGATGAACTTAAGGAAGTTACAAGTAACTTTAGCACAGAGTCCTTAATAGGGGAAGGCTCATATGGAAGAGTTTATTATGGAGTTCTTACTAATGGTCGGGCTGCAGCTATAAAGAAGTTGGATGCAAGCAAACAACCAGATGATGAATTCTTAGCTCAGGTCTGTTTTGAAGACTTATTCTAATTATGGTCATTGGATAAGGTATTGGGTATTTAGAATGCCATACTTTTGAATTTGTAGGTATCTATGGTGTCGAGGCTGAAGCACGAAAATTTTGTGGAACTACTTGGTTATTCTGTTGATGGAAATCAACGTGTTCTGGCATATGAATTTGCTTCAAATGGATCTCTTCATGACATCCTTCACGGTTTGTGAATCATCTAACACGGGTCATTTTCTGAGTTATTTTTTTCTTCCTAATGATTGATATTTGATGTTCATGTGCAACACATTAATCACAATCTAGTATTTATCCAATAATCTTTTATTTGATGTATGCGGTCGCTTTCTAATGTATCATGTCTATTTCGCTTCTATTCTATCAATGCATCTTTCTCTGTAAACAGTATTCGGATAGATGAGCACTTCACTTGCTAACTAATAGAAGCACCAAAAGTTGCTCCATGTTTTGCTGTCTTGGGCATTCTTTATTTGCATTTGGTTTCACAAGCCTTTTGAACTGCAGATGCTGTAGATCATTGCCATCAATCTTGATTACTTTATTTTTATTTTTATTTTATGATAACTCTTTTGAAATACTGGATAAGCATTTTGTCAACTATGTTAGCATGAAAGGGGAGTCATGTGTAGTGCAGACACACACATGTTAATTCAGCTTACTCCTGAATTGTTTTCTTCAGTGTAAATCATGCAGTATGTGATGCTACTGTATTACTAAAACGTATTTCTCTCCCTAAACCCAGGGCCGGCCCATAGGGGTGGCCAGGTGGGCCACCGCCCATGGGCCCCCAAATTATTGGGGCCCCCAATTTTTATTTTAATTTAATATTATATTTTAAAAAATAATTTTTAAATTATTTAATACAAAGCCTAATAAAAAATATGTGTATCATCAATCTACTTGTTTTTTGAGGCATTATTATCCGAGTCTAAAAATTTTCATTCTTTGAATATTATTAGTAAATTATAGACTGATAACAACAAAATATTTTGTATCATATTTAAAATAACAAAGTCTATTTACATGTTTTTTTATCTCAAAATTTAGAATGAAAACAACACTGAATTGATTACACTTTTTCAAAATTTAGGATGAAAACAGTACTGAATTTTTTTCAAAATACTTGTAAACCATATATATATACAAGGGCCCCTCATTTTTTGTTTTGCCATGGGTACCCGAAATACCAGGGCCGGCCCTGCCTAAACCCATGGCCCAAACCGTCCAAAATGGTGGGAAAGGAAGAAGGAAAATGATTATTTTCATTTTTTGAAGTATAAATTGCAAATTGATTGATTATAAGTTTCTAATTTTATTTTTCAGGACGGAAGGGTGTTAAAGGAGCGCAACCCGGTCCTCTACTTTCTTGGGCTCAACGTGTTAAAATTGCTGTTGGTGCTGCTAAGGGCCTTGAATATCTTCATGAGAAAGCAGATCCTCATATTGTCCACCGTGATATTAAGTCCAGCAATGTGCTGATATTTGATGATGATGTAGCTAAGATTGCTGACTTTGATTTATCAAATCAAGCTCCTGATATGGCAGCACGTCTTCACTCTACTCGTGTCCTTGGGACGTTTGGCTATCATGCTCCAGAGTGAGTTGCTTCGTGTTTTCCACATATGTGCCTCTTTTCTCCTACCTACTTTCTTCCACTCTCCACCCTTTTTCTTTTGTTTAGCAGCCCAATAAGTTTAGAAACTTTTTTTCCACATGTTCCTATGAGCATATACAATTGCTAGCAATTGGTTTTCTCCTTATCTTTTTTATGATTTGCAGATATGCGATGACTGGACAGCTGAATTCAAAGAGTGATGTGTACAGCTTTGGTGTTGTCCTTCTGGAGCTCCTCACTGGCCGTAAACCTGTTGATCATACATTACCTCGTGGACAGCAAAGCTTAGTAACATGGGTACTTTACTCGCTCCCTCCAACACCAAATTGTGCTATGGAATTTTCTCTTTTGTTCTTACACTATATTGCTACATAATTCTGTTGGATGTTCCAGGCTACACCGAAACTGAGTGAAGACAAGGTCCGACAATGCGTTGATGAGAGACTGCTAGGAGACTATCCTCCTAAGGCTGTCGCTAAGGTATTTTTACGGAATCTTGTTTTAAACAAATAAATGAGTTACTTTTTGCACGTGGAGTGTATATATGTTCACACATTTTCATATATTGCCGATTCTTTTGAAGTATATATCTTGCAAGCCTAATGTAATTGTGTTTTCCAATATTTCGTGCTAAAAGGGCAATTGCTTAATACAGGCGTATTGAGGATTTGCCATAACTTTATGAAATAAATACTGTAATGCTGTGCCCATCTAATAGATGTTTTTGTGAGTATATTGAATGCAGATGGCTGCTGTTGCTGCTTTGTGCGTACAATATGAAGCTGATTTTCGGCCAAATATGAGCATTGTGGTGAAAGCTCTACAGCCACTTTTAAATACTCGTGCAGGACCTACTGGTGAAAGTGGGCCGACATGAAAGAAGGAGCCTTCACTATAAGAGTTAATATCATTCAAATCTATATATATATATATATATATTTGGTTCGAGATTTTGATGAAGAGGTGGTTGTGGAAATAGGAATTTCCTTGTATGATTGCTCATAGTTATGATTATTTATACTCAACAATGAAAGTCCGCTGAGGCATGTATTATTTTCATTGTTTTTCCTTATCAACGTGTATTATAATGACTTCAAATTTATATGTATTTCACACTCCCAAATGTACCCAGCCAGATACTGCCTACCTTTTCGGATTATTGTAAATGTGCTGAATATTATCCATTGCATAAATTGAAAATTAGATTTCTGATTTTGGGCCGGTTTGTTCTTATTATGTGCAGTCTACATTTGCAATGTTGAACATGGAATACAAAAGGTTGGGGAAGTATTTGGAAAGATGAATGTTCAAGTTTTAGCCCATAAGTTAACGAAGTAAATATGTTAAATGGTTTGAATGTGTTACATTTGTTTGGAATAGAGATTACAAGTTCAATGATAACATGCTCCAGTTAAGTAAGAGCCACAAATTGCACTTGTTAAATATGTAAATTTTAAATAACTCACTTCCCCATAATATATTGAACCACAGTATGCAAAAAATTACTACCTCCGTTTCATAATGTTTGTTGTTTTGTTTTTTTTATCTGGAATTAAGAATTAATTTTGTGGACAAATATACTCATCCCTTATATATGCCATAAAATCTAATTCATCTATATTTTTCTAAAAAATAACAATATTTTCTCTCTTCATATATTATAGGTAAGTTAGAATAAAAAAATCTTGTAGGATTTGAAAGAGTTAAAATTGGGAGAGAGGATGTCAAATTATATAGAACAACAAACATTTTGAAACTAAAAAAAAAACCTTAAACAACAAACATTATGAAACGGAGGTAGTATAAAATTAGAATAATATAAAATAATAAAAGTTATTATAATCAATAAATTTAGATGAATTTAATTAGAAAACTATAATTTATCAAGTTGTTTTGCATTAAAGTTTATAAAAATTAGAATTCAAAAGGGTTAAATATTTCAAAATTTAATTTATGAAAATAATTCAAAAAAATGTTTACCCTACGTAGAAATCTTCGAGGGGTAACGATTCATACCCGAGAGGTAATCATTTTTGGAATTGCTATTTTAAATTAATTCTTTTAAATTAATGAATAATTAGCATCTCAATTGGAATAAAACCTAAAAAAAATTGTTACCCCTAGTGAGGTGCAATGATTTTGTATTGAGGGATAACTTATTTTTGCCTAATGTGGTTTGTTGTCATTTACCTTTTCAATTTAATGTATCTCATTTTGAAAAATAAAATGATGGGTACTTTGGAAGAATCTCATGCATCCCAACCTCTTAGACTAAGTTAACTCAGAGTTCTGGGCAGTGCAAACTGACCATAAGAAACCAATGTGGTAACGTCCTGATACTAAGGAATAGTGGCAACCAAGCTAACTCGCTGGCTAAACTCAGCGAACCCACCACCGCCCACCTTTTCCTTCTTCACAATTTTTCTCTCCTCCATTTCTGCTAACCCTCCGATGCTCATAAAGGTACCGAAGTGTTTTTAAAGAGAGATTGGTAGTAGTGTGAGATATTTTATAGCCACCACTACGTACGATACGTCTACTTCCTCACTCTAGCTCTGGCATGGATGCCTCTACCAAATTCTCACTCTCTTCGAGCTCACGGTTGTTCTCTCTCTCTCTCTCTCTCATCGGCCATCGCATCATTCATCAACATTACAAGAAAAACGTGTATTAGTGACACACTTAGCTTCAAATTATATTATGTCGCTGAGTTACTGATAAATTAACTACAGATCGAGATTAAAACATTTAACGACGGATTTTGAAAGAAAATTTGTTGTTAAATGTTGAATTTTAATTTTTAATTTTTTTATATTAATGACAGAGTAATGACATATTTTCCCGTCGCTAATGTAGATATAGAAAAATCCATGGTTAAACATTTAATTTTTTATTTAAATTTTAGCAACGAATTATGATGTAAAACTTCCATCGCTAATTTTATTATTTAATTTTAATTATTACTTAATAATGAATTTGAAATTATATTTTTTTTAATTTTAATTTGTGTTATTCTTTTAATTTTATTTTATTTTTCAATTACTATTAATTACGAAATTTTTTATTTTTTATAATTGTGTTTAATTTTATTTAATTTATTATTATTATTATTATTATTATTATTATTATTATTATTTCTTAATGATGAATTTGAAATGAATTATTTATGATGAATTTGAAATGAATTATTTCATCTCTAAATTAGATAAAATATTTTTTTTATCATTTTAATTTATTTTTATAAATATTATTAATTATAAATATATAGAATTTGAGAAAATTAATTAAAATAATTTAATAATAATAAATGATATAAATAGTTACATTTTAAAAGAGACGAACAATATTTACACAAAAAATATTATAAAAGATATTTAAACAAATGAAGCACAACATGCTTACCTGAGTCACTGAGTGAGTTAAATGGGCTCGGGAACAGTGATATCGGGTGGGGTGCCATGTATTGCCATTCTATGGGTGATTCGCACTACGTGGAATTTTGAGTCAATTTTTTCGGAAAATTTTACGCTCCCTTCCGGGTATTATCCAAGCCCGTTATGATGTCGACGCGTGTTTCAATTTTTTATTTTTCTTTTGCATTAATTTTTAATATGTCAAATTCCTAAAATACACCATATTTTACAGGAAATACATTCATGCAGCTATTGAGACACTTTTGAGAATAATGCCTTAACAGGATCCGGGGCCCACCTTCAACATCGGCAGATATCGACAAATTTTATACTTTCCGATTCTGACGGCCTTGCCGGAATATTTTCATATCGACAACTTTGCCAAAATCTGAAGGGACATGTGAGCTTCCAAATCCACATATTTTCAGATTTTTTGAAGATCATTTGACAATCAAAATTAATTTATTTTGATATTTACCTAAACCCTGATTTTTTTAAATTGGCGCCCAAATTACTTTCTTTTACAATAAAAATGATATTATATCAAATATATTTTTCACTTTTACAGACGGCAATCTGCATCTCTTTTCCTTCTCCCTTCTCTCTCTTTCATCTGGAGAATAATTACTCTGTCCGATTCGTCACCGCCAGTTCAGCTATCGTTGTCTTCCGGGGATCCACAAGAGTGTACCATCGAAGTTCGCGTCCTTTATTAAAGAAGATTTTGTGATTTTTTTTTGTGTTGCATCAACTAGGGTGGATAGTAATATGGTTGTAGATCCATTTTCCTCATGTGAGCGAATCATTCACGGGATTGCTCAATGCGTCGGCGACCTAGCTGGGCTCTGACGACCGCCGTTAAAAGCAAATGGGTTAGGCTGCATACACTGTAAGTTCATCTCATTCACCAATTGTTGTCTCCATTATTTTCTGATTTTTCTTGTAGTGAGTGTTGAGGATTTTGAATTTTACTATCATATATGGAAAAAAATTGAATTTGAATTTTTATTATTTTGCATCTCTTCTCCTTGCCTGTTTTCCCTGTTCCAACTTGAGAAAATTCCCTCCAGCAGCCGTTCTGTTCTGTTTCTTGTGAGATGTTGACACTTTGTTATTTGGCATTTTTTTAATTTTTTTTAGGTTTTATAGTTTCTGTCTAAATGAGATTCGAATTCACTATCACTTTTTTCTTGATTATGTATGCTACAAGCTGCAGAGGAATTAATTTTGCCTTTCTGTTATGCTACTCTTAGAATTCCATATTAATGTTATTCTTTCATTAATTTATCTGTTGCATTGTTGCAGTTATTTCACTAATACACTTACTCTTCCCATTAATAATTGGCCTACTGAAGGTTTTCTGATGATATATATGGTCCATTTTTTCACTGCTATTGTTGGTATTGATTCTTCCACTCTACTTCCCTACTTATGCTTATTTTTGTGGTGTGCCGGTCTCAGAAGTTGTCTGCATTGGGGAAATTGCCTTTTCTCTCAACTGCTCAGGTGCAGGGACATTGGTTTGGTTTCTGATTCATATAATGATGTTAGATATGGGTGCGCTTTTTAACTATTAGGAAAAAGGGAAGAATTTGATGACGGTGAAATGCTTTGAGATTGATTTGTTATTAAAAATGTTCATAGATAAAATCACATTTTATTGATTTTCTCACTTGTTCACAACTAGTATCCTTGTGCGGTTAAGTTTACTTGGAAGTTGGAGCTAGATGTCGAATAAAGAATTAAGAATTTAAGATTGTATGTTGAAAATTGATCATTTTTTTAATGATGAATGATGATTAAGCTTCAAAATAGATAAATTTCTGGTACTTATCCAGAGCACATATATGATATTTGGCTGGATTTAAACTTGGTGCAGATATTGTGCATTGCATTACTAAATGAAGGGAACAAGGCAAGAGTTCTTGGTGGTATCCTTACCTAAAGCAGTTGCCTCAAAGTTATGACTTGCTTGAAAGTTTTGGTCAGCTTGAGATAGAAGCTTTGCAGGTTAGTTTTGGTTGCTGTTGATATATTTGTTTGCGGTATCTGGTTTTATTCATCCAAAAATATGAGAAAAGCATTATCATGTGGAAGGAGATGGTTTTGAGAGCGTGTAAAACCATTTGTAGATTGATGATGCCATTTGGACTGCAGAAAATGTTGTTCAAAAAGTTAAAATGAAGTGGAAAGAAGCTACTCCACTTCTATCAGAACTTAATCAGAAGCCTCAGTTCACAACCTTCAATGCATAGTTATGGGCCTCTGCAACTGTAAGCACCTATCATTCATTCATGATAAATTTTTGGTTCCTAGAACTTCTCTATTCATAGCTATATTGTCCAGATGAATTTTCTTATAGTTATGACCTAGAAAAAAAATTATGTTCACTCTTCAATTATTTTTTCTCCACAAAAAAGATGGCAAATCTATCATGATTTCACTTCGTGTTCATGTTTTTGCAGAGTAGAGCTCAATCACTAATGGCATAGGTTTTCAGGGTTTCTATATTGGAAAGAGGAAATATTGGCTAATGATTTGTGAAATAGTTATCCAGTTTTGTGCTTCCTCTTTGTGCTCGCTGACCCCGTCCACTGCATTTTTATCAGAATTGTCTTGCAAGCAAAATGAATTCTCTTATGATTGTAGTGTTTTGTAGTATGTGATACTCTCTTTCGTTGTCTTAACATAAAAAAGTGGTTGCAGCAACTTGGAAGTAGATTACTCGTCTGATGAAGCTGCCGGCATGGTTTATGCTGCATTAGCCGTTGATAAGGAGGTACATTGCATGATATACCAACTTCAATGACTGTCAACATATCTACATCATTAGTCCTCGCCAAATCTACAGGGACGTGCAAGCAATAGGAGCCGGGATGCATTGGTTGGACTAAAAAAGTCCTCTTCGTGTGGCATGGCATTGATAGTTGTAGGAGTAGCTAGTAATGGGATCTCTGTTTTAACCTATTTTCCTAGTGATTGCTTCTTTGTACTAATGAATTAATTATTCTGGTCGGATTTGTAAAAATGTGTTTGATTTTTCCTCACGAGTATTTGCTATCAGATTTGTAAAAAGTGATGAAATTTTCTTCATTTTTATTTAATTATTTCGAGTTAATCAAACTCATGTCGTTGATACTGAAGAACTTCCTCACATTATCCTTCAATTGTATATTTCCCCTTTGATTTCTTAGCATGGATACTCCAGATATAACTTATTTCCTTTTATCTTTAATCATTCTGCTTAGCAAAGTCATCATCCTTTTTTTTCCCGGTCCCAACCTAGTAAATTCATCTTTCTGATGCTAATACATGATTAATTTTCATCACTTTAGTATTGCACCAGCCTTGATAGATTTTTGTCCATTCATTTCTCAAACCAAAAAACTCCATACTTCCATGTTTTTTAAGTGTTTTGTTCAAGGGTAAGAGCATGTGAATTCTTAAACCACATTTATATAGTTTAGTGAAGAGGACTCTTACAAGTTGCATATTTGCATGCCCTGGACATTTGAAATAAGCTGAAAAATAGATATAATGAATAGCCCTTGCCACTAACTAAACAAAGTTAAAAAATATTGAGCTTGTAAATGAATATAAATTGGTATGCAATTAACAAAAACAATGATAGGACAAAATCTAACACTGGAACAATTCATATCTTGTAGGAAGCAACATTACACAGATCCACAACACCTCAGTCAATTTTTTTTACGACATTTATAAAAAAACCCACTTCTGTCACATTCTCTTCGAGCTTGTCCTTGCTGATCTGGAACGTACTTGCAGGAAAATATTGGTAATTTTTTAGATTTTATGTTGATTTCATGTACAACATATTGTGTTCGAGCTTGTCCCTGCTGCTTAGGAATTGCTTGTGTATTTTGCTGTATAAGATATAAAACATCACAAACTTTGAAATATTGGACAACAATACTATTTTACAAAAGACAGTTTTTGTTTTACCTCATTGTTTGCAGTAGTAAGAAGCCTAAGCCATAAGTTAATCCCAGATGCAACGACTTTCAACAAATTCTCAATAGACACAAGTAGAGCAATGACAACTTTCAGGTGCTCGACTAGAATTTAACTTACTAGTCTCTGTAACCTAGTAAGTTTCAGTCCAGTGAAGTCACAAATGGATTTCATTTAATCAACAAGTGAGAAGAAAGATGAAAGCTGGCCACAAAAGTAATCGAACAAATGATAACCATTTGTTTGCAGGGAGATGCTAATCATAATACATTAATACTAATGATAGGGGAAAAGTATCGTGGCAGTGAATCTTCGAATTCAAATAACAAATTGAGCATATGAACAGATACTTTTACTAAATTTTAGTGTTAACCTTACCAGCAGCAACTCAGTTAACAAAAATGACACTCGTTTATCAGATCATGACAATTTGAAAAAATTAAACAAATCTATATCTATATTATATCTCAAAGTAAGACAGTCTATATTAATAGAAATTAACAAATTTCCAGCCTAAATTACATTTTCAGAAACAGAAATTATATATTATTTAGTTAATATTATACAGTATTATCAATATAAATTATTTAATGTAAAAATCATATGTATGATTAACATATAGTATTATCAATATCAATTATTTAGTTCTTAATTTTTTTTATTTTAAAGAAAAAAATATTGCAATCAATTCTTGTGAATTAACTGTATATCATGTGAGAAGCACATAAATAGAAAATTGACTGACACCTAAAACAAGGATAATTCTAAATACATCCCCCAATTTGCTCTATATAGCCCTCTAAAATTAATTTAAATATAAATATTATTTGTTTGACTTTTGCCCTTACAACATCTATTATATTAAAATTTATAACAAAATAAGACAAACCCCATTTACCCTGTTAGTAATAGAATAAACAAAATAAAAGCAGAGAGAAGAAAAATTGAAGACAATAACTAGGGTTTTAAAGCAACATAAAGTGTTCCAAGGATGGTTGCTGATGATCATAAATTCATAATTCATATATATTATTCATTTTTATCTAATTAGACTGTGATATGGAGAACTAGTTATGCTATTTTATTCCCCATCATTTAGTTACACATTTTATCTTTTTTCTTTTTCTTTTTTAAAAAGTGTATTCTCCTATTACAATCTATCTAAATTCATTTTAACTTAAAACCATCACGACTCTTTCATCTCTAAATCATTTTATGGAGATGACAAATTTCAGAATTTCAATCTTAAATGAACCACAATAATAATTTCCTGTTTAAAATCGTTCAGTGGAAGAGAGATGAGATTACTCAATTACTGGGAAAAAATTAAATATTATCACTTAGAAAGGTATGCGCAAACTAGATAAAAAATTGTATCAATTCCACGTCTTTTGCTTTCATTCTTCTTCTTCTTCTTTTTTTTTTTTTGAAATAGTTACGAAGAATGGGGGCGTTCGATATTTTATTTTATTAGTGTTTTTAAAATAGAAGGGTTAATTGTAAGGACAGAAAAATCTAATAAAATAATATTTAAATTTTAATTATTTTCGGGGGTTATGAATAGAAAAATGGGACTGTATTTAGAACAATTCAGATACATATTTGATGTCGTATATAAACCCAAATTCAATAAAAAGCCCAATTACAACTAACAGAGGCAGCCCGTTAGATCAAATTACTATGCAGCAATCCCGACCGTCAATTTTAGGTCACCCAATTTGATCCTATAAAAGTAATCTGACTCCTTCAGTTCTCTCACCAGCAGTTTAGGGTTTTAGTTCTTCAGCTTCCTCTCGCCTCAAAAAGCCCCAAATCTGAATCGAAGAGGTTAAAGTGACGGCGCCTCCGCTGTCCGCCTTGACTCAGCCACCGCCGCTCCGTCTTGGCCCTCATTTTTGTACCTCCTCCTTTCATATCTAGGGTTTTGTATATTACTCTGTTTTTGTAGTTGAGAAGAAATGGCCCCCAAGTTGTCAAAGAGTGACAAGAAGATCGCCTACGATCAGAAACTCTGCCAATTGCTCGATGAGTACACGCAGGTTTTGGTTACGGTTGCCGACAACGTTGGCTCCAAACAGCTCCAGAACATTCGCAAAGGTCTTAGAGGCGATTCCGTCGTCCTCATGGGGAAGAACACTATGATGAAGAGATCAGTTCGTATCCACGCCGAGAACACTGGAAACAAGGCTATTCTTAACCTAATTCCTCTCCTCGTTGTGAGTTTCCATCTATCAATTGTTAAATTTTATTTTATTATTATTATTATTATTATTTTGATCTCTAATGACGATTCCAATATACTATTTAGTTCAAGTTTACGAAATGCCTGCTTATAGTTTCTATGTAACAATTAGTATGATCTGCCAAATATCTTAATTTCTGGTTATATTTGTACAGGGAAATGTTGGATTGATCTTCACCAAGGGTGACTTGAAGGAAGTCAGTGAGGAGGTTGCAAAATACAAGGTACCTAACCATATCTATTTGAATTTTTTCCTTAATAGTTTTTGATAATTATTCAGCCAGGTTAGTTCAATTAAAATTTCAATGAACCGTATTGAGACGAGTATCATATGATTGTTTACGCATTTTATATTGTGTATTTCTGAAGTATTTTTTTTCTTAATTTTGGTATTTCCTATATACTGTGAACACAGTCTTCTTTCTTTATTGTGAGATTTTCAATAACTCTGAGGCCATGAATATGTGTACATTTGAAACATCTTAAGTTTTTCTGTGTGTTCTGTAATAAATGTTCTATGCTCCTATAGGCATTGCAGATCACATTGATATTCAACACGGCCACTGCCATTACTTGATTTTCATGAACAGCATGCACAAGTTATTTTAATCTAGTAATTCATAAGCATCGTATTTTAGGTTAACTGTTTTTATTTTATTCTTATGGAAAATGCTAAAGTTGATCGCTTTTTCTGTAACCTTTGTGTTTTGTTTGATTTCTGTTTGAGCTGTGCTGCTCATCCAGCTTAAGTTTAATATCTTGAGAGATTTTGTTAAATACACTTGAATATTTGCAGTTGGGTACACTGTTTAAATCAATTTAGAGTACCAAATTACTTTAGGGCTCGCAGTTGGAAAATGAAATCAATTTTAACACATTGAGGTACCCAATGACACTATTACTGTCTTCACTTGTGCTTCTATGCTGCAACACATGCCTTTCTTATATATCCATTTTATGCTAATATTATTGGTGCCCAAATGTATTATTGTCTATAGGTTGGAGCACCTGCTCGTGTTGGTTTGGTTGCACCAATTGATGTTGTTGTACCACCTGGAAACACTGGTCTCGATCCATCCCAGACTTCTTTCTTCCAGGTCTGTGAAAATTGAATTTATTATTGTTGATATGCCTTTCTGTCATCCCCTAAGATGCTAATGTGCCATGCATATCTCCCCAGGTTCTTAACATCCCTACTAAGATTAACAAGGGTACTGTTGAAATTATAACACCTGTCGAGCTTATCAAGAAGGGTGACAAAGTTGGTTCTTCTGAAGCTGCCTTGCTTGCAAAACTTGGGATTAGGCCCTTTTCGTATGGTCTTGTTGTCATTACTGTCTATGACAATGGGTCTGTTTTCAGCCCGGAGGTGCTTGATTTGACAGAAGATGACCTCGTTGAAAAGTTTGCCCTTGGTGTTTCCATGGTTACATCACTGTCCCTTGCCATTTCATACCCAACACTTGCAGCTGCACCACATATGTTCATCAATGCATACAAAAATGCCTTGGCTATTGCTGTTGAAACTGATTATTCATTCCCTCAAGCCGACAAAGTCAAGGAGTACCTCGCGGTAAAGTTGCCAAGTTTCTTTAATTGACTTTCCTGTTATTTGATTTTTTTTGGGGTGGTTTATACTAACTTGGCTGAGCAAATTCCATGCAGGATCCGAGCAAGTTTGCTGTTTTAGCTGCACCTGCTGCTGATAGTGGCGCTGCTCCTGCTGCTTCTGGTGGTGGTGCTGCCAAGGAGGAGGAGAAGAAGGAAGAGGACGCTGAGGAGTCCGATGATGACTTGGGTTTCGCTCTCTTTGATTAAGTTACAAGTCTGTTATTGGTATTATGAACAACGCTGTTTTTCTGATTTTCCCCTTTTGCCGGAACCTAAACCTTATTAATGTTCTGTAGTTTTGAGGTCATCACTCATACTATTTTTCACTTTATGTTAGTGTTCAAGATATGTTTTTCAAGTGTCGTTTTGCTTATTCGTAATTTCTGCTGCTTGTTCGCTTCTTGATTGATTCTTCTTCTAGTAACAACCCTCAATCCCCCAGGTGAGATTATCTCATATAACTGAAGCGTCTCTAATATTTGATAATGGAGATTTGTATTGATTTACCCCTTCAAAATAGGTCGCCATTAGCATCCGGTTATAAATCAATGTCAGTTTATAAACATGAATTATTATCTTAGAATACTGCTTGAACCTGGATTTCTAATTTAATCGCAATCTGAGATTTAGCAATTCTAATTTGGATTTTTGAACAATCAATAAATTATTTTTATTCATTTATATATCTATTAGTGAGAGCCCCCCGTATGCTGTAGCCCATCCATCCCCCACCTGTGTTCTCCCTGCACGAACCAATGTGTATATTGATGTTTTATTTTTGGGTGATTCTATTCAAAGCCCGCATTTTTCTCATTATAGCCCATATTTTTAAAAATATAAAATATTATTTTATATACTATAATACCTCTTAGTCCCAAACTTAAAATCATAAGGGAATCCACAATGGGGTGGATTTTGTGGTACAAATTTCTTGTATGTACCAAATTTATGGTACAAACTATAGTGATGATTTTTATTTGCGGTACATACAAATTTAACATTTTGACTGCATGTACTATTTTATATAAAAAATCTCAATCAAATTTTACATGATGCGTGAGGAGCACTGATTGAAGAGAGAGAGAGAGCTTGTTCGTCATGTGCGTCATGGGTGAGGTGAAGACGGTTGCAGCGTGAGCCCTCCATTTGTTCCCCACTAACCATTATTTAATATTTTTATTGTTTCTACTTTAATTATTTTGGAGGAATTGATGAATTTGGATAGTAAACGAGAGATTCATCTCACGATTGTTGAACAATTTTATTCAAAAGTTTTCTTGATTATTGTTTTATTCAAAAGTTTTCTTGATTATTGTTTGATGCGGGATTATACGATAATTGCTTTTAATTCATTCATTTGTGATTTCAATATTTTTTTCTTTATTCCTCATTTCTATTTAATGTGAAAATATAATTCTGAATTGACTGGACTCATAACTAATTTCAAATAAAAAAAATAAAAATAGATCAAATGAAAAGAAAATAAAAAAATGTATTTTCTTTTGTCACACTTCTTTTTTCTTTTTTCTTTTTCTGTATTTGTAATTTATCCTTTCATATATTTATTTTGCATTTGTCAATTTGGTAGTCATTCATGCTTCTAACTTTTGCAGTGTAGTGTCTAGTCTACTGTACATTTATTTTGGTTGACACTCATCACACATGCATTATCTTTTACAGTGTATGATCAAATTTTGCAGTATAATGTCAATTTATACTGTAAATGAGGTTTATCTTTGAAATACCCGCATCTCTTAAGATTGTTGAGAAAAAAAGATCTATAAATTGGATCACTATATTTGTGAAATATATCAATTTTACGAATAACTACTTCTATCTAAAAAATTTCAAAAATTCAAAATGGAATTTTTGGATGAATTTCTTCAATTCTTCCAATCCAGAAGAAAATTTCAGCTATTCTTCACAAAATCCAAATGTCCCCCACCAAATTCCAACATTCCCACACAAAATGGGAACTTTCGTCCTCCTAATTTTTATTTTAATCCAAATTCTCAAGTGAATCCAATGGCTACTTCATGAGCTAATCCTTATATGATATATCCACCAGATTGCTATAAATATCTCCCGTTTATGCCCTCTCACGGATTTTCTTATAGAAGTATACCAAAAATGCAAGGAAAATTGCCAAAAATGGTTAGTAAAGATGGAGGGAGCACTCTGAGTTTTGGGCAAGCTTCATCTCCACAAGGGACCGAGAGCATTAATCTAGAGGTTGATTTTGATGTTGAAGCTGAAGGAAATATTACGCGGCAAATAAGGACAAGATGGATCCCAAAAGAGAATAATGTTCTTGCACGTTGTTGGGTGAGTACAAGTGAAGATTCGGTGGTAGGAAATGATCAAAAACTAGATCAATTCTGGATAAGGGTAGTAACATAGTATAATAAAAATCGTTCCCCTAACACCCTAGTGAGACCTGGGGAAGCCATGAAGACGCATTTATATACGACATAAAGAAGTCTCAGTGCTTTCAATAGCATATACATTTCTGTGAAGCAAGGTTGAGGAAGTGGTCACAATGACCAACATATAATCATGGAGGCACTCAAGAAGTGGGAGCATACTCACAACAGACTATCCTTTAAACTCTTAGGCATTTGAAAAATTCTTAGGGATTGTCCAAAGTGGTCCAACCCAGGAGATCATGATCATCGTGGCAAAAAGAAGATAAAAACTTCCATGTCTGGAGCATACACATCATCTTCCAATAATGATGATGACGTTGAAGAGCATGTTTGTCCCATGGGTAAAAAAAAACTAAGAAAGAGAAAGGAAAAGGTAAGGCAAAAACCAGCGATGCTCCTTCCTTGCATGATGTTCAATCAATGATATCCCAAAATATGGATAGGTATGAACGACTTCAGGAGAGAAGAAACAAGCAACTAAAAATCCAGACCAAGATAAACTCATGGAGGCACTCAAGAAGTGGTACATACTCACTAAAGATACTTCCGGAATGGATTCGATCGCCCTTCAAGCATACATCATGGTTGAAGAGATTAAGAAGAAATGGGAAATGTAGTAATCCAATCGTTCATTGCTGCAGTGTGTTTATTTAAGATTATGCATTGTGGTATGTTCTAAGATTATGTATTGATTGTGTAGTATGACTATTCATGAGATGATTATGTATGTATTGTGTTTTCATTATAATTTATGCATTGTTGTTTATTTTACTATAGTCAGATCATGTTATTTTAATAGTTTTTTGAAAAAGAAAAAACAAATATAGTTGTTGCCAGCTACGAGATAATCCATGACAACTGGTTGTAGTGCATACCAACTAGTTGTCCTTGACAGCTCATGCCAACTATATTGAACGTGTATTACACTTTGACTGGAATTCTTACAACTGAAGTACAAGAAAAGAAGGAGTAGAAATAGAGCAATTACAAATAAACTGAAAGTGAATAAAGTAAATAAAAGTAGGAACCGATATGGCAGATTCCGGCAAGCCGAGTCGAAGAGTCCTCTCTTTGCAAGATAAATACGCCCCGGCTAGTGCTCACGGTTTGACGGTTGTCTTTCAAAGATGAAACGACTTCGTCCTTTCGGCAGTAGCACCACAAATCCGGAAAGGCTCCGACGAACTAGAGAATGTTGAGAACTGAGAGGCTGTAGACTCGAAGAGAATTTTGTATGCAAGCAATATGATTCTGCAGAATGTAGCATGTTGAACTATGCATGATGTCCTATTTATAGGCACATATCCATTGCAGAGGACAACTAGGGTTTGAGGGCATTCAAACCAGGTGTTGTAACCCCCTGGAGTTACAACTCTGCAGATCCCGACATGTGTCCCACGTTGGCTCGGATCCCAACACGTGTCCAAGGCAGCTGCAGACTTGGACTCCCGACAGAAGTTACTTTCGGTTACTATCCAGCCCACTAACTCCACCAGCTCCAGATGGCAGTTACTTGAAGGCTCCATGTGCACCCACGACCCGGTCCACAACCGTTATAGACCCGGATATCCGATCCGCCGACCCGCTCCACGATACGACCGTTTCTGTACCGTAAAACTGGTACGGCTAAGCTCCGGAAGCCCACGTACGCCCAAAGTCCACCCAAAGTCCAATTGCCAAGATCCAAGTCTGAGGCCAAGGACGAGGACGAGACGAGACGAGATGAGCTGAGCACGAGCACGGGCGGGCGCGTGTGTGTGGGCTCATGGCCCACATCCTTGTGCACTTAATTACTTCACTTAAGTGTTAATACACTTAAATACACTTCTTAACTTGATTAAGAAATCAATGTGAGATTATTTAATGTGTCTTAAACACATTATCCCATACACCATAAATGCCCAATCGTGTGACCAACTTCAACCATTTATTTCTCACTCACCGAAAATCAGATTTGAGCAAATAAAAATACTACGATTATCTACTCACAATATAGAACAATCGTATGGTGTTTAATTTCTCCAAAATTAAATATCCAGGTCACGAAAAATCAGATAAAATGAGTCAAAACTCAATTGATTAAATCATATTTTCTAACAATCCCCCACATGAGTGGAAATAGTGCATGCATGTATGCATACAAGCAGCCCAGTTCTCTAGAAACATAACTGCAACAGGATAGGTAGCTTGTGACTTTGAACCTTCCATATTCCAACACTATCGAGTATACCGGTTGTTTAGTGGATATGATACCTTGAACTATACATCCTTAGTGTATACCGAGACAATAGTATTGAAAACAGCTATGTCTCAAACATTATCTGTTCTCACATTTGTGTCCTTTTCAGGCCATGGACAACCTCTTTGAATTCATAAGTATCTTTTAAAAGCGGCCCCCACTTCTCACTTATATAGGTGATCTCCTCTTCCGAGTATCCTGCCATACTCAACCTCATTAGGTTTAGGAATCATTAAAAGTCATAGGACTTATCCTCACCACATTGACATGTGTGCACTTGGTTTGCTCACAGGGAAATGTTCACTTATAAGTTTCCAAGTGCTACCAAACCGAACGTTTGTAGCTTAGTTTTCCCATTGAACCAAGTTCTTGGGATCTCCAGTCATTATGGTTGGGTTACCACTACAAGCATTCTTAGAGTGTGGATTTTAAACCCATTCCCTCTAGCAACTTAGCCATTTGATCTTGGTTTAACCCTTTGGTTAGCGGATCCGCTAGATTATCTATTGACTTCACATAGTCAACTGAGACAATCTCACTTGAGATCATATGCCTCACAGTATTATGTCTCTGATGTATGTGTCGAGACTTACCATTGTACATAGCATTGTATGCCCTCCCGATAGCCGCTTGACTATCACAGTGAATCATCACTGATGACATTGGTTTTTTCCAATATGGAATGTCTTCTAGAAAGTTGCGAAGCCATTCTGCTTCTTCACACGCTTTATCCAAAGCGATAAACTCAGATTCCATGGTAGAGCAGGCTATACAAGTCTGTTTCGTAGATTTTCACGACACTGCTCCACCATCGATAGTGAAAACAAATCCACTAGTCGAGAATGAATGTTTTGTGTCTGATATCCAATTCGCATCACTGTACCCTTCAAGTACAGAAAGAAACCTTTTATAATGCAGCCCGAAGTTCAAAGTATACTTCAAGTATCTTAGAACTCGTACTAGAGCTTTCCAATGCTCTTTGCTTGGATTGCTCATGCACCGACTCAACTTGTTCACAGAACATGCAAGATCAGGTCTAGTGCAGTTAGTGATGTACATCAAACTCCCAATGACCCTTGCATACTCTTCTTGAGCTACCGGTTCTCCCCGATTTTTGCTCAAGTGTACAGTGAGTTCCAACGGAGTCTTAGCCGGCGGACTATCAAAAGCGTTAAATTTCTTAAGCACTTTCTCTACGTAATGAGATTGTGTTAAGATAATTCCACCACTTGTCCGTACTATCTTGATTCCTAGAATCACATCGGCTAAGCCCATATCTTTCATGTCGAAATTTCATTTCAATATTTGTTTCGTTTCAACAATCACTTGGTGGCTAATGCCCATGATTAACATGTCATCTACATAAAGACAGACTATGACATAGCCATTAGAACTGTCCTTTATATACACACATTTATCACACTCATTGATTTTGAAACCATTTGATAACATCACGTTATCAAACTTCAGGTGCCACTAAATAGGTGCTTGTTTCAGACCGTACAACGATCTAACAAGTTTACACACATTTCGTTCTTTCCCTGGTGCAACAAACCCTTTAGGTTGTTCCATGTATATTTCATCCTCCAGCTCACCATTCAGAAACGCGGTCTTTACATCCATCTGATGAATTTCAAGATTGTGCAAAGCAGCAATCGCTAAAAGCACCCGAATAGATGTAACCCTTGTTATTGGTGAGTAGGTATCAAAGAAATCATACCCCTCTTTTTGTCTAAAGCCTTTGGCAACCAAACGAGCTTTATACTTATCAACAGAACCATCTGCCTTATATTTTCATTTTAGAATCCATTTGCATCCTGACGGCTTACATCCACTTGGGAGATCGGTCAACTCCCAAGTGTGATTTTGCATGATGGAATCGATTTCACTATTGATAGATTCCTTCCAGAACGTAGCATCTGGACTAGATAGAGCTTCTTTCAAAGACTTTGGCTCATTATCTAGCATATAGGTGATGAAATCTGGACCAAAAGTCTTAGCCGTCCTAGATCGCATGCTACGTCTCGGTTCTTCATCCACAGGATCAGAACTAGTAGCAGCTTCAGAAGTTCATTTCTCAGAACTACCTTCTACCCTATCCTTATCTTTACAAGAATAGACATTCTCGAAGAATATAGCATTCCTCGACTCCATCATCGTTCCTTCAGTCAACTCGGGAATCTCCGATTTATGAATAAGAAAACGATATGCACTACTGTTAAGTGCATACCCAACAAAGATACAATCAACCGTTTTAGGGCCGATTCTAACTTGTTTAGGAAGTGGCACTTCAACCTTAGCCAAACACCCCCACACTTTGAGGTATTTATAAGACGGCGTGCGTCCTTTCCACAACTCGTAAGGCGTCACATCCTTACCTTTAAGTGGAATTTTGTTCAGGATATAGTTGGCTGTCAACACAGCTTCCCCCCCACAAGTTATGTGGTAATCCCAAACTAATCAACAAAGTATTCATCATCCCATTAAGAGTTTGATTTTTGCGTTCAACAACACCATTAGACTGTGGTGAATAGGGAGTCGTAGTTTGATGAATTATACCCGCCTCTGCGCATAACTCTTCAAACGGGGCAACATACTCTCCACCTCTATCACTTCGAATTGCTTTAATTTGACAACTTAGTTGATTTTCAGCTTCATTTTTGAAGTTCTTAAAAGCTTCAATCGCCTCATCTTTACTTCTTAAAAGATAAATATAACAATATTTTGTACAATCGTCAATAAAAGTAATAAAGTACTTTTTACCGCCTCTAGTTTGCACAAACTTTAAGTCACACACATCTGTGTGAATTAGCTCTAGAGGTTTAGTGCTCCGTTCAACTGATTGAAATGGTAACTTAGCCAATTTAGCTTCAACACAAACTTCATATTTGTTTTGTGTATTAAATTGGTTCACTTTTAGCAAATCTAAATTTACTAAACGTTTTATAGCATTTAGATTAACGTGTCCTAATCTACAATGCCATAAATCCGAGCACTCAACAAGCAAGTAAACAGAAGAATCAACTTTATTAGCATTTTCTTTTGCAACGCGGCGCATAGCCATTATATTCATTTTGAAAAGCCTATTGGCGAGATAGCCCCGACCAAAAAACCTTCCGTACTTGCTCAAAATAAACTTTTCAAACTCAAACACTAGTCTAAAACCATGATTGACTGACAGTGAGCCCGAACCTAGATTCTTGCAGATGTCCGGAACATACAGCACATCCTTCAACGTCAGCTCTTGGCCTGAAGTCAGCTTCAAAACCACGTTGCCCACACCAACCACTTCAGACGAGGCTTGGTTCCCCATGTGCAACTTTCTACCTTCAACAACTTTGTAGGTAGCAAATGAGCTCTTGTCCGAGGAAACGTGACAAGTAGCCCCGGTGTCGATGAACCATTCTCTTGGGTTGTCCACGTGATTGGCTTCAAACACAATGACAGCCAAATCATCATCATCCCAATCATCTTGACGGGCCTTTCCTTTGCCTTTGTTGTTATGTTCCGCTAAATGCGCACCATAGTTAGTACGTTTCTTCTTTGGAGCCGTGCAATGTTTGAACATGTGCCCCGGCTTATCACAATTGAAGCAATTGCCGTTGAACTTCGTCATTGGCTTCTTCCCTTTATCAACTTGACCCATGCGCTTCGTTTTGTTGCTATTTGATGGTCCACCACGTTCCATCAAGTTTGCCTTGGCCTCGATCGGGACTCGTGGTCTCGGATCCGCCTTTCGGTTATCGGCTTCAATTCTAAGCTTAACCACAAGGTCTTCAAGAGTCATCTCATTTCGTTTATGTTTGAGATAGCTCTTGAAGTCCTTCTAACATGGTGGTAACTTCTTAATCACCGCAACAACGGTAAAAGAGTCGGGAAGGACCATCCCTTCAGCATGAACGTCGTGCACAATGAGCTGAAGCTCTTGCATTGGATCCATCACTGACTGGGTGCCCACCATTTTATAATCGAGGAACTTTGCCACCATGAACTTCTTAGTTCCGGCATTCTCAGTTTTGTACTTCTTTTCTAGAGCATCCCACAATTTCCTAACACTAGTTATATTCCCATAAACAGAATAAAGACTATCTACTAAACCATTCAGAATGTAATTTTTACAAAGGAAATCGCCATTGATCCACTGGTCATACGCCGTTTGTTTGTTGACGTCTGGCTCATTTTCCTCGACCACTGGAGCATTCTTTTTTATGTACCCAGCAACTCCCAGCGTGGTTAGGTAGAAGAGCATCTTCTGCTGCCACCTCTTGAAGTCCAATCCGGAGAACTTCTCCGGCTTCTCAGCTTGGCCATGAGGAATGGTCATTGGAGCAACGGTGTTGGATGATGACGCCATTCCAGCAAAGGTAGTTGATTGTTTTTAGTCTTATATTTGTCTTGCGATTGTTGAACGTGCATTACACTTTGACTGGAATTGTTACAACTGAAGTACAAGAAAAGAAGGAGTAGAAATAGAGCAATTACAAATAAACTGAAAGTGAATAAAGCAAATAAAAGTAGGAACCGATATGGCAGATTCTGGCAAGCCGAGTCGAGGAGTCCTCTCTCTGCAAGACAAATACGCCCCAACTAGTGCTCACGGTTTGGCGGTTGTCTTTCAAAGATGAAACGACTTCGTCCTTCCGGCAGTAGCACCACAAATCCGGCAAGGCTCCGGCGAACTAGAGAATGTTGAGAACTGAGAGGCTGTAGACTCGAAGAGAATTTTGTATGCAAGCAATATGATTGTGCAGAATGTAGCATGTTGAACCATGCAGGATGTCCTATTTATAGACACATCTCCACTGCAGGGGACATCTAGGGTTTGAGGGCATTCAAACCAGGTGTTGTAACCCCCTGGAGTTACAGCTCTGCCATTAATTAAGCCCTCCAGGAGTTACCTTCTGCAGATCCCGACAGGTGTCCCATGTCGGCTCGGATTCCAACACGTGTCCAAGGCAGCTGCAGACTTTGACTCCCGATAGGAGTTACTTTCGGTTACTATCTAACCCACTAACTCTACCAGCTCCAGATGGCAGTTACTTGAAGGCTCCACCAGCTCCAGATGGCAGTTACTCACTTGAAGGCTCTTACCTCATGGGAGCTACACCCTTCAAGCTGGACAAGCACCATATGCACCCACGACCCGGTCCACAGCCGTTATAGACTCAGATAGCCGATCCGCCGACCCGCTCCACGACCCGACCGTTTCTGTATCGTAAAACTGGCACGACTAAGCCCCGAAAGCCCACGTACGCCCAAAGTCCACCCAAAGTCCAATTGGCAAGATCCAAGATCCAAGTCTGAGGACGAGGACGAGGACGAGGACGAGATGAGACGAGACGAGCACAGGCACCGGGCACCTAGCATGGGCTCGGGCACGAACACAGGCTCTGTCACGGGCTCGGGCTCGGGCACGGATGCGCGCGTGTGTGCGCGTGTGGGCTCATGGCGCACATCCTTGTGCACTTAATTACTTCACTTAAGTGTTAATACACTTAAATACACTTCTTAACTTGATTAAGAAATCAATGTGGGATTATTTAATATGTCTTAAACACATTATCCCACACACCATAAATGCCCAATCGTGTGACCAACTTCAACCATTTATTTCTCACTCACCGAAAATCAGATTTGAGCAAATAAAAATACTACGATTATCTACTCACAATATAGAACAATCGTATGGTATTTAATTCTTCCAAAATTAAATATCCCGGTCATGAAAAATGGGATAAAATGAGTCAAAACTCAATTTATTAAATCCTATTTTCCAACAAACTATCGTCCACAAAAGTTCTATCTATAAATATGAGTGGTTTCAGATTCATATTTCTCATAATTAATCTTTCTTCCTCATATATCTTCTCAATTACTGATTCTCTCCAATTCACATCGTTGTTTTCAAAGTTTTTATTTTTCTTCTACAATGTCTTTCGAACCAAACCTAGATTCTTATTTGGCATTTCTTAACAATTTTTTAGCTGATGAAGCAGATGATGATAAAATATTTCTCAAGCTATTCGATCTACAACACAAGCTGCTTTATAATATAGCAAGTTCTTCAACCACATTGTTGAGTTGAGGAGCCTGAGAAGAAAATAAGAGCAGATTGCAAATAAGGTGTGGCCCCGCCTTATCTGCCGGGCTGGGGGCGAGAATTTGAAGGCCTTTTTGTTTAGGCCCATATTTATTTTAGGGTTCTCCTATTATAAATAGCCTCTCAATGTAATTGTAACCCTAATCTAAAAATATATCTCTAGAGAATAACCTGGCATGACATCGCCCCCATAGTAGTTATATTTGTTGAACTGGGTAAACAATTTTCATGTGTTCTTATTGCTTTTCAATTATTTTCTATCTAAATCATAACAACCGGTATCAAGAGCCTCGGGTTCAGGGAGGGCAGATACGATGGGAGACGGGAAAATGCCAATTGAAAAGTTTGACGGAACAGATTTCGGGTTCTGGAATATGCAAATAGAGGATTATCTGTATGGTAAAGATTTGTATCGGCCTTTGGGTAAGAAACCCGAAACCATGGAGGAGGATGAATGGAAGTTGCTGGATAGAAAGACGATGAGCGTGGTACTATTATCACTGTCCAGAAACGTGGCGCTCCATACAACCAAAGCAAAAACTACTAAGGAGATGCTAGAGATGTTATTGGAGATGTACGAGAAGCCATCAATAGTGAACAAGGTTCATCTGATGAGACGTCTTTTTAACCTGAAGATGTCAGAGAGTACGGCGGTTGCTGGTCATATTAATGAGTTTAATTTGATTACAACCCAGTTGAGCTCCGTTGAGATTAGTTTTGATGATGAGGTTCGAGCCTTAATTTTGTTGTCTTCCTTACCAGAGACTTGGAGCGGGATAGTTACTGCTGTTAGTGCTTCAGCGGGAAAAGAGAAGATGAAGTTTGACGAAGTAAGAGATCTGATTATCAGCGAAGAAATTTGCAGAAGGGAATTGGCTATTGCTTCAGGGTCAGCTTTGAGTACAGAAAACGGAGGCAGATTGAAAGAAAAATCAAAACCAAATCGGGATAGATCGAAGTCAAGAGGCAAAAGCCAGTCGAAGAAAGATAAGAGTTCGATCCAATGCTGGAATTGTGATGAGTTTGGTCACTACAAAAATCAGTGCACTGAACCAAAAAGGAAGCAGAATGATCAGAAGAACAAGATGTCTGCAAATGCATCAATAGATGATGTTTCAGATGCATTAGTGTTGAGTGTGAGCAGTCCATTGGAGTCGTGGGTTTTGGATTCCGGAGCATCGTTTCATTCTTGCAGTAATGCCGAAGTAATGGAACGCTACACTTCTGGTGATTTTGGAGAGGTCTATCTTGCTGATGATGAGCCTCTGAAAATTGTAGGGAAGGGGAATGTTCGAATCACTACACCGAATGGATCTGTGTTGCAGTTGCATGATGTATGACATATTCTTGGTTTAAGGAGAAATCTACTTTCAATAGGGCAGCTAGATGATGAGGGGTACATTGTAACCTTTGGCTGCAGCAATTGGAAGATAACTAGAGGAGCTATGGTAGTGGCTCGAGATAAGAAAGAATGTACATTGTATGTGACAACTAACACCAAAGATTGCATTGCTGTTGCAGGAGCAAATAATAATGTAGATTTGTGGCATTACCGACTTGGCCACATGAGTGAGAAATGAATGAAAGAGATGTGTTCAAAGGGAAAGCTTCCAGGCCTCAAGACAGTTGATGTGGGTCTTTGTGAGGATTGTGTTTTCGGGAAACAGAGAAAAGTGAGTTTCTCGAGGAGTGGCAGAGACTTGAAGAAGCAGAAGCTAGAATTGGTACACAACGACTTATGGGGGCCAGCACCAGTGAAGTCTCTTAGTGGTTTTTTCTACTACATGACTTTCATTGATGATTCCACTAGAAAGGTATGGATTTATTTTCTGAAAAATAAATCAGATGCTTTTGATACCTTTAGAAAGTGGAAAGCCCTTGTAGAAACTGAAACAGGTCTGAAAGTGAAGTGTTTGAGATCTGATAATGGCGGTGAGTATGAGCTTAAGGAGTTCAAGGAATACTGTGTTGTGAATGGTATTCGAATGGAGAAGACCTTGAGAGGGACTCCTCAGCAGAACGGTGTTGGGGAATGAATGAATAGGACTCTGAATGAACGTGCTAGATGTATGAGATTGAAGTGCGGGTTGCCGCAGATGTTTTGGGCGGATGCAGTTAGCACCACTGCATTCTTGATCAACAGAGGTCCATCAGTTCCTTTGGAGAATGGTATACCAGAGGAGGCTTGGAGTGGTAAGGAGGTAAACCTACCATTTCTTCGAATATTTGGTTGTGTTGCATATGTTCATATTGATGATGCTGCTAGAAATAAGTTGGATGCAAAGTCTGTGAGATGTATGTTCATTGGTTATGGTGGTGATGAATTCGGTTATAGATTTTGAGATGACCAAAATCGGAAGATAATTCGTAGTCGAGATGTCATATTCAATGAACATGTTTTGTACAAGGACATATTGGGTGCACCAGATTCCAACACAGCTAATACCCTGGTGATTGAGTTAGATATCTCGAACTCAGGTGGGAGCAAATATGTTCAAGATGAACATGTGGTTGGTGAGGAAGAAGCGATGACACCGCTAAGTACACCACAGTCAGTGGTTCCTCGACAGAGACCTGTTAGAGAGCGTAGAGCACCAGAAAGGTATTCACCCTCTAACTATTATCTTTTACTGACTGATGGTGGTGAACCTGAAAGCTATGCAGAAGCTAGTCAGGTAGAGGATGCAAGCAAGTGGAGGCTTACAATAGATGATGAGATGGATTCTTTGAAGTCCAATGGAACTTGGGATCTAGTTGAGCTCCCAAAAGAAAAGAAGGCTTTGCACAACAAGTGGGTCTACAGAATTAAGGAAGAGGTCGATGGAAGTAAGCGGTACAAGGCTAGGTTGGTTGTGAAAGGTTTTCAGCAGAGGCATGGTATTGATTATACAGATGTTTTTACTTCTGTTGTGAAACTAACCACTATTCGATTAGTTTTGAGTATGGTTGCTACAGAGAACTTGATGTTGCAGCAGATGGATGTAAAAACAGCCTTTCTTTATGGAGATTTATTGGAAGACATATACATGAAGCAACCAGAAGGATACTTGTCGGAAGGTAGAAGCGAGCTTGTGTGTAAGTTGAAGAAGAGCTTGTATGGGTTGAAACAAGCTCCGAAACAGTGGTATATGAAGTTTGATGGGTTCATGCATGAGATTGACTTTGTCAGATGCAATGCTGACCATTGTTGTTACTACAAAAGGTTCGAGAACAACTACATCATCTTGTTGTTATATATTGATGACATGTTGCTTGCATGCTCTAGTGCAAGAGAGATGAACAAGTTGAAGAAGCAGTTATCTGAACGGTTTGCCATGAAAGATCTTGGAGAGGTAAAACAGATTTTGGGTATGCGGATCAATCGAGATAAGGTGGCAGGGAAGTTGTATCTTTCACAGGCAGATTACATTGAGAAGGTCCTGGAGAGGTTCAGCATGCAGAATGCTAAGCCTATGAGCATTCCGTTGGGTAGCCAGTTCAAGTTATCCATGAAAGAGTCGCCTAGCAGTAAGGAGGAGCGTGTCCAAATGCAGAAAATTCCCTATGCTTCAGCAATTGGTAGCATCATGTATGCAATGGTATGTACTAGACTAGATATTGCATATGCGGTGGGAGTAGTTAGCCGGTTTATGAATAATCCGGGTAAACAACATTGGGAAGCGGTGAAGTGGATCCTTAGGTACTTGCGAGGTACCACAGAAAGAGTTTTATGCTTTGAGGGAAAAAACATGGAGTTGGCAGGTTATGTTGATGAAGATCTAGCATCAAGTGATCTTGATAGAAGGAGGAGTACCACCGGGTATATTTTAACTTTGGGTGGCACGACAATTTCTTGGGCTTCGAAGTTGCAAAAGATTGTAGCTTTGTCTACTACAGAAGCTGAGTATGTAGCAGTGACAGAGGCTAGGAAAGAGATGGTATGGTTGCAGAATTTCTTATGTGAACTTGGGAAAGAGCAGAAGGATAGTATTCTCTACAGTGATAGTCAGAGTGATATTTTCTTAGCTAAAAATCTAGCATTTCACTCAAGAATAAAGCATATTGAGTTGAAGTATCACTACATACGTCTTCTTTTGGAGAAGAAGATCTTGCAGCTAGTGAAGGTTCTGGGAAGTGAGAATCCTGCTGACATGTTGACTAAGGTTGTGACCTTAGAGAAGTTGAAGCTATGCATGGCTTCAACTTTCCTTGGAACTTGAAGATGAAGGCTTGGCGCTGCCGCGTAGTTATGGGTTAAAGTTGAGAAGATAATTACATTTGAGATCAGTCTCCAGGTGGGAGATTGTTGAGTTGTGGAGCCTGAGAAGGAAACAGGAGCAGATTGTAAATAAGGCGTGGCCACGCCTTATCTTCCGGGCTGGGGGCGAGAATTTGAAGACCCTTTTGTTTAGGCCCATATTTATTTTAGGGTTCTCCTATTATAAATAGCCTCTCAATGTAATTGTAACCCTAATCCAAAAATATATCTCTAGAGAATAACCTGGCTTGACAGCGCCCCCAGAGTAGTCATATCTGACGAACTGGGCAAACAATTTTCTTGTGTTCTTATTGCTTTTCAATTATTTTCTATCTAAATTGTAACAACCCACAAAATAAAGAGTTATTACTCGGGATCATGAAACAGCTAACGCTCGTCTCTTTAAGGATTACTTCTTGAAAAATCCAAAATGGTCAAGTGATGTGTTTCAACATCACTTCCGAATGAGAAGAGACTTATTCGTTCGCATAGTCAATGCCCTACAGGCTCATGATGAATATTTTCGATTGAGGGCGGATGCATCAGGTCGAGTATGTTTGTCACCACTTCAAAAATACACTATTGCTATCCGTCAATTGGCGTATAGAGGTCCATCCAAGCATTACGATGAGTACCTCCAAGTTGCTGAAACAACGGTGGTCGATTGCTTATTTAATTTTTGTCACTGTGTAATCGATGTATTTGGTGAAAGGTACTTGAGAAAACCGAATACTGATGATTGTCAATGTCTGATCTAGATGCATGAGGAGAAGCACGGATTTCTTGGAATGTTAAGAATCCTTGACTGTATGCATTGGGAATGAAAAATTGCTCGGTCGCTTGGAAAAGCCAATTTACTCGAGGTGATCATGGAAGTCCACCGCTTATGCTTGAAGCGGTTACATCTACGGATTTGTGGATATGGCATGCATTTTTTGTAAATGTAAATGTGCTTTACCAATCACTATTGTTCAACGAAATGATAGTGGGGAAAGCACCGAAGATTATTTTACAGTAAATGATAAACAATGCACCAGAGGATACTATCTTATCAATGAAATATATCCGGAATGGCTTTCATTCTTCTTATGAACCCAAGAAAATGTTGTTCAAACAAATGCATAAGTCTGCAAGAAAGGATGTAGAGAGGGCATTTGGTGTACTTCAAGCTCGATGGGCAATGATTAGAGGTCCTTCACGTTTTTGGTACCAAAGTAATTTGAAAGACATTATGTATACTTGCAATATTCTTCACAATATGATAATTGGAGATGAATAAAATGCATCAACTGAGTGGTCGGAGACAGAGGAACCCACCAATAATGAGAGCAATCTTGCTACATCAGGAGCCCCGTCAGATTTTGCTACTCGAGTAAGAATATAAGCAGAGCTACGAGATAAGAAACAACATCACAAGCTTCGAGCCGACTTGATTGATCACATTTGGGCACGATACGACAATAATAATTTTAATAATTAGTTCGATTAAGAAGCTTCTATGTATTTCAATATTTTATTTCATGCAATCGATTGTGTTATATTTTAATATTTTATTTTATGTATCGTTTGTGTTTTACTATCAATAAAATTATTTTTTTATACATGATTTATAAAAAAAATTGATTCAATTATGCTCTAAAAATATTTAAATAACATTTGGAATTTTAACAATTGAACCTAAAATAATATATAAATTCTAATTAATTTAATTATATATAAGATGAAAAATATAATTATTTTGAGTGGTACGACAAGTGGGACCCACTAAAGTTATGTATGTACCATGATGATTAAAATAAGAATTGATATTTAAAAAAATAGGTACATAACTGTTGATGTGGCAGAGTTATGTACCAAAAATATGGTACACTATTGGAGATGGCCTAATAGCCTTACTTATTACAGGACACGGTGGCAGTTAGCAGAGAAAACTTTCCTCCACAGAACTTCAACCCATACTTTCATGTTTAAATTTTTTCTTATTTTTGCCCTAAAAAACGTATCACTCATTGCACGAATACGTATCACTTGAAGCCTTAAAAATACGTCCCCTATTACTTTGATTATATGAGTTTGTTATATCACTATTATAATTTTATACATTTAAATTAGATTTTATTAATTCTAATTAGGGTTTATATCTATTTTGAAAAAAATAATTGTCGAGCACCGCATTGCACGAGTCGCTGAAATGAAAAAAATTAAATTAATTCACTTTAAATTTAGGGTTATTAATTACATTTTAAGGTATATATTTATTTCGAAAAAAATTTAATTATCGAGCGTATTACACGAGCCTACACCTTAGTGTCAGATGAGTGCACTACGCGAGTCACCAGATCAAAAAAAAGTAAATTAATTCACTTTAATTTTAGAGTTACTAATTCCATTTTATGAAACATAAATTTTGAAGAAAAAAAACTAAAAATAAAATAAAAAATAGTGCAGTTTGCCTTTTTTTTTTTTAACACATGTGCAGGCCCGTTAAACGGGTACACCATACACCTAAATCCAACTCTCTCTCTAAATCTTTGTCACATATATTCTCCTTAGTGTCGGACGAGTGCACTACGCTAGTCACCAGATCAAAAAAAGTAAATTAATTCACTTTAATTTTAGAGTTACTAATTCCATTTTATGAAACATAAATTTTGAAGAAAAAAAACTAAAAATAAAATAAAAAATAGTGCAGTTTGCTTTTTTTTTAACACATGTGCAGGCCCGTTAAACGGGTACACCATACACCTAAATCCAACTCTCTCTCTAAATCTTTGTCACATATATTCCCTTCGTCCCAATAAAATATACTTATTTTTCTTTTTTGAATGTCCCAATATATAACTTGATTTCTATTTATATTTAGCTAATTTATTAATATATATATCCCTATTTAATATATTTACATTAAGCATTAATTCATTGTCAAAGAAATAAATAGGGACATGCAAGAAATTTTTTTGATTAATTGTCTTTCCCAATCTTTTTCTTAATCTTTGTAAAAATTTTAATCAACCTATCTTTTTGGAACGGAGGGAGTATATATTTTAAGTGAAAATATATGTTTATACCCAAATATATAAACACCCATTAAAAAACACCCACTTATATAATACTCATTCATTATATACCCACATTATCAATTTTATCCCTACTTTTTTAAATACATCTTACACAAATTAAAAAAAGTGACAGTCAATCATTGATAAAACATAATAGGATAAGAGATGATTATTTCCGAGGATGACTGTTCATTCACATGTGACTCTAACACGGTTTTTCGGTACTGTTTGCGGTCGACCAATTCTTGGTAGCTATCGATAGTTTCTTATTAGCTGTCGACAGTTTCCGATATTTGGTCGCGGTCGACCACTTCTAGGTAGCTATCGATAATTTCTTAGTAGTTGTCGACAGTTTCTCGGTACTTGGTCGCGGTCGACCACTTCTAAGTAGCTATTGATAGTTTCTTAGTAGCTGTCGATAGTTTCTCGGTAGCAGTCGACCAAGTCTTGGTCTTGGTGCTTTTTTTAGTGTTACAAGACAATTAATGAGTTCTCATTTAATTTATGTAGACAACCAACTACCATACTTTTATTTCATGGTCTGTATAAACATTTATTTGAATGCTCATTGTCTCCATGAACGGATGAAGAGCTCATAATATTACATCTTCAAGCTGATTTTACCTTCGAGTGTAAGGAAGTCATTGCTGTGATTACACTGTCTAGTGTGTGCGTGTGCGTGTGTTTCTCCTTTTTTTTAATTTTATGTTATATGAAGTTTTGGGGGGTTGCATGTAGGCTAGTTATAGGCATGTTGATACGGCGGCTCAGTATGGAGTTCAAACTGAGGTAGATATGGATATAATATTTTGTTTTTTGTTTTTGTGGAATGTGAAATTAGTTATTAATTAATTTTTATTTTCATGTTTGAATAAGTGGGAAAAGCAATCAAGACAGCCATACATAGGGCTGTAAATGAACCAAACTATTCGTGAGTTACTCGGGTATCGGCTCGAAAAAATTTCGATCGAAACTCGTTCGTTTATTAAACGAGCCGAATTCGAGCTTTTTTTCGAGCTCGATAATTTTCTCGAGCCGAACTCGAGCTACTCGCGAGCTTCTCACGAGTAGCTCGAGTTCGACTATAAATGAGCTTTTATTGAGTAGTTCGCGAGCTTTTAATCGAGCTTGTAATCGAGCTTTGACAAATAAGCTAAAAAAATTTAAATTTTCACCCCCAACAAGATTCAAACATTAGTCAAATGTATTTCAATTTGTTATTATAGTCACTCGACCAAATTATTAACAATTATGTTAATTGAATCAAATAACGTTTTTATAACGATTCTCCAAAACTTAAATATATGCAAATATTTATATATTATATTTATATAAACATATATAATATCATATTGTCAATTTATCAGATAAATATATTCAACTAATAATAATAGACTATATGAACTCTACGAAATCTAAGAATTAGTATTATCATAAAAAAGGGAATCAATTAATGAGATTTACAAACATTAAGTTAAGCTTATTTTATTAAACAAAAAATAGGAATATGTAAATAGATTTATATGATAAAAAATAATGTAATAAAATATTAATTATCCAATTTTAAGATATCCATTTAAAATTTATTTAATTAAAATATTAATATAAAATAGTATATTTGAATTTTGAAGAATTCTAACAAAAAACTATCTAATTATGAGGTAATTAAAATTATAGTTTATAGTTATAATTAAGAATTGAGATTTGATAATGAAATAAACACAAATGAATTTGATTAAACCTATGATATCAAACAAACATCATTATATTGATCACAATTATTCATCAACAAACAATTAATAGTCTGATAATTACTTAGTTCATTTGATTCGACAATATATATTATATCAATTTACTCAATTATTATATAATATACAAATATTATGTATACTTTAGCGTGCCTCATTGAAATATTTAATTTATATACCAATAAAATAAAAGAAAATTGAGATATAACAATAAAAATAAATTATGATTTATAAATCATATTATAAAAATTTTTGAAATTTTTGTTCGAATTAAGATTATTATAAATATTTACTTATCAGTTGGAACATGTGTGAATGTGTAGTAAAAAATAATAAACTAACAAGAATAATGAACTATATCATCAATCAACTAATATAATTACAATTTATATAAAAATGAAACTGAATAATAGATAAAATAGTAAGAAAATGAGATATGTTTGAATTATAATTTATAAATTGAATAATACAAAACACTTTGAAATTTGAATTTGAATTAAGATGATTGTAAAATATTTGTATATTGAAGTTTGAAAGAAAAATAATAAGCTATCATGGATAGTGAGATAAATCACTAATTAACTAATGAATACAATTTTTAAATAAAAAGTGAAAATGAATGATCGATAAAATAAAAATAAAATGAGACATGAGTAAATTATGATTTATAAATTATATTAATTTTTTTTTTGAAATTTTAATTCAAATTAAGGTAAATATATATTAAAATTTGAATATACCTATATTAATAATGAAAAATAATTAAATGAGTAATAAGCATGACTACAATTACATAATTAAGTAATTAGTTTAAAGAAAATAAAATAAAAATAAACATAATTAAAGAAAATCTAGAAAAGAAAAGAAAAGGACTCGATCACAAATTTTATTATTATCGAGCTTTAATCGAGCTTTTTATCAAGTTTTTTTAATCGAACTTGAACATATTCTTATCGAGCCGAACTCGAGCCGAGCTCGAATAGAAATCGATCACGAATTTTCTAATTCGAGCCGAACTCGAACTCAAACTCGAAGCTCGAGTTGAACTCGAGCTCGAGCTCGAACCGAGTATAACTTAAACGAGCCGAACTCGAGCTTGAAGGTATTCAGCTCGATTCGGCTCATTTACAGCCCTAGCCATACAAGGCGGAATAGAGAGAAAGCATTTGTTTGTTACATTTAAGATATGGTGATTAATTTAGTTTTTAGCAGCCATTTATCTTCAAATTTCACTAATTAGATTATAAGTTGCTACACGACTTGCATGGTTCATGCGGCACTAGCTAGCTAAATGAATAAATTGCTGCTTTTATTATTTATTTGGGAATTGTGACATAAATATATGGGAGAAATTTTTATCTAGACAATTTAATTCTAAAATTTGGGTAGTTGGGCAAGTTTTAACACCATAACAGTTATTTGGGCAATTTGTACTATATTTAAACTATTTGACCACAAAAGCTGAAGATTCCCCCACTTTTTCAGAAAAGTATCTTACACACTTGTACTTTCCATAAGAATAAAATATTTCTTTGAAGTATCATCGTTATTCCTATCGTTAAGTTAAATCGTTACAAATTATGATATAATCGTTATGCCTTATATTATTAAATTAATCATTATCACACAAAGTATAACGATAACTTTAGTCTCTTTGCAAAGTTATTATTAATAGGCCATAACGATTATTATTAATCGTTATAACAATAAACTTTCGTTATGGGTTTTTAAACAATCGTTATTATTAATCGTTAATCAATTGTTATGCCATTCGTTATTATATTTAATGATAATAACGATAATGAACTTTCATTATTAATAAATTAGCAAACTTTCGTTATTTAATAATCAACTACTTTCGTTATTAATGAATTAACAAAGTTCTAGGAATATTATTAATTAGCAAAGATATTGTTGGATTGAGATCCAATCCAAATTTGGATTTACTACAAGGGAAGGCTTGATTAACGAAAATATCAAACTTTCGTTATTATTAAATAGCAACTTTCGTTATTAATAATGAGTGCATCATTCTCCATCTTTCGTTAACGAAACTATTGTTATTCTCCATATTTTAATAATCATTATTCTATTTTTCTAAAATTTTCCTTATTCTATTTTTCGTTATGCTCCATATTTGGGTGAGTTACGTTCCATATTCTATTAAAACTTTCCTTATTATATTTTAATAATTGTTATTCTCCATATTTTTCGTTATGTTCCATCTTTTCTTATTCTATTTTTTGTTATGTTCCTTATTCTATTTTTAATTTATACATAACAAAATTAAACATTAAACATAACGAAAGCTTAGTTTCAACAATAACGATAATTTTATTTTTCACATAACGAAAGTTAATTGTAAACATAAAGACAATTTAAATTTAGCTATAACGAAATTTTATTTAACATAATGAAAGTTAATTTTAAAGATAACGAAAACAATAACGACAATTTAAATTTAACATTAACGAAAATTAAATTTTCAATATAACGAAAATTAAATTTTCAACATAACGAAAGTTTTAACTTAACATGTCGAAATTAAAAATTAGCAATAACGATAATTTTATTTTAACTATAATGATATTTAAATGTAACATAACGATAATTAATTTTAACAATAACGAAAGTTCTGTTTTTAATATAACGATAAACTAAATTAAACTATTCGTTATGCCAATTATTACTAAAAAAAATTCTTTATGCAACTCGTTGTTCCAATTAATCACTTTCGCCAATGCAACTCGTTATTCTTTATGTCAAATCGTTATTCTTTATGCAACTCGTTATTCTTTATGCCAATTAATCACTTTCGTTAATGCATAACGACAATTTATAAAAAGTTATCATTATGCCAATAGTTATTTCGTTATGAAATTTCGGATCATTTTTTTTATGTTAGGCCAGGTGCATTTAATGTAGAGTTATTAAAAAAATATAAAAGATACAATTCCCCAATGATTGGGGTGTGGGGACAAGTATGTCATAGGGGTATTCAAGATATTTTAACTCCAAATTGCCCATGAAACTATGGGCTTATATGTTGCTTTTTTCCCATTTTTTTTTCTTTTCTTTTGTCTATATTTATAGATTTACACTAAATATATAGCGTATTAGAGATCGAGTATGGAAATCTTAATTGAATAAATTGCTTCTAATTTTATTATTTATATAATGTAGGTGCACTAAGAAATTGTGAATAGCTGGGTCAAAAATGAACTTCACACAGTTATTATTGTACTTGATTGTTTCAACATTTCAAAGCTTCTATTTTTGTCTAATATCGAGTATTCGACATATATAATTCCTCTAATTTTTTTTTGTAAGCAGGTAACAAGTCCTCTCAATAGTAATTTTCTCTAGTAGAATGCAATAAGCGTGTGTTTAGTTGAATCTCAACATTAAAAATAAATTAACATTTCAGTCCATATGTATAATATACACTAAATTGTATCCCAGTTTTCATTAGTTGGTCAAATTAGACTTTGTACATAAACTGGAGAAATTCCCGGCCATATAATGACTTTTTCATTTTGCATGTTGTTTTATATTAGGTTATTTAAACCAAAATAATAAATAATAAGGTTTTAGGTCAATGGTTACCCTTTAAAACCTCTTACTGTCTTGTTGTAGCAAGTGGCGGTGAAATAAAAGCTCTTGGTGTTATATCTATATTTGCTGCTAGTGCTTGAGTAAGCGTTGTTGTTAGAATGAGCGCTCTTAGAAAGAGGAAGAACCTCCTCAAACCTCAAATGTCTTCTTCATCACAAGTATCTCCCTAAATCCTTAATTAAAGCATGATTATTAGGGTTGGGAATTTATCTTGTAGTTTAATCTCATAATTTAACACTCTAATGTGGCTATAACAACATCGTTGTAACGTCAAAATTGCATAATTGGTGGTTTAGAATAATTTTGTTAAATATATAAATTTCTTAAAATTACATTCACATGAAAATTGCATTATTTTAGGTGAATTAGTTTAGTTGACTTTGATCAAATTATTTAGAACTAGTTTAATGTGTGTGTGTGTGTAAGTAAAAATTTATCAAAATTAAATGATAATCATGCAACTAGGAAAAGGAAATGAAAGAAAAACTAAAATCCATAATATTCTAATATAAAAATTGCAAAGTTGGTTAAGATAATTTTTTTTTAAAAAGATCATAATAAATTTGTTGTCGGCCAACATATATAGGAGTATAATATATTTCACATTTGAGAAAATAAAACTGTATAACCATTTAATTTAATTTGAGTATGTATGAACTAGAAAATGTAATCAAAATGTTTGCCTAGAATTATTTTAGCTAGAGAAAAAACAAGCTGAAGACCGCCACTGGTAGTGGTCAACTGTTACTTGGTCGCAGTCGACAGCTACCTAGTCACTGCCAGCGATAGCTACCAGATAGCGGTCGGCGATAATAATTCTAGCTAGAGAAAAAGCAAGCTGAAGACCGCCACTGGTAGTGGTCGACTGTTACTTGGTCATAGTCGATAGCTACCTAGTCACTGTCAGCGATAGCTACCAAGTAGCGGTTGGCGATAATAATTGCATACAAGAAAACTTTTCTCTAGAAAATTAGATCTTTATGATTTTAAATTTTTAGTTTAATAAAATTATGATTTATTATTTACATTTAAATTATAAATCATGTGTAGCCGGCCTGGAAGAGATCTAAGATTCGATTTATTGAGCTGAAGATCAATTTACAATACAAATGGAAGAAGTTTCGAACAATTGTGGACACACTTACTAATATTGGTGAGGAACGCCTACTGGATCAATTCAAAGCAAGGTGTGCCATCGATAACAATAACCGGACGTAGTGAAAATACAAATGCTAAACGAGACACCCTGAGTGCAATGAAACAATGTCGGAATCGCCCATCGGGTCCAACATCTAGATCCGTGTATGTGTTGGGATTTCACACCTTTAGCATATATAGATAACTAGGAAGCTTTTGATATGAATCTATATGTCCACCATATATCATGGAGATTGCAACATTCCGTGCACGCAGTGCAACTTGATAGCCTGCTCGAATTCCAAACTCATGAAGTAGCTCTGCCATAATCTCTTGGGGTTTCATAATTTTCTCCTCACGACGCATCTTGCGAGCATAATAGGCAGCAACTGCCTTAGCTCGAACATTTCTTGCACTAACAGAGCCCAAATCAAGATTGCACGTATGTTGCATGTTGAATTTGTGAACAATCTAATAACTTCCTCTCCAAGATGCACGCAGCTCAAAAGTGCAACTAGGATTAAGTTTGCAGATATACTCCACACGACTTCCACAAAAACGAGGTACTTTAAACTCAGCTTTGCATTCCATGTGCCAAAGTCTGACAGCATCGTAGAGATCTTCTTTTATATAAAATACAGATCCCTTCCTCAGTGGTTTATCAATAACGTGATCCAAATTACGTATCACCGGTGAGTCAGTGCAATCAAGAGGAATAACTGGAATAATCCAATTACGTACATCCTTATGTTCTGGTTTAACTTGGCTACGGGATGCAGTAAGTTGGTCAGAATGAGCATGCTTAATAGTTGATTGATGCCACCCTCTCGAAAAATCCATGAAGTAAAGTCGTGAAATGTACAGTTAGAAAATCCTGTTCTGAATGGCTCCTCATCATCCTCAAACGGTACATCGAGATCAGCTTCGTCGTCATAGTCATCGTCTGTCTCCACAATACCATTACTGTCAGCAGCCACATCGTCATTTTGAGCATCATGAAATGGGGAACCTCCACCTGCATCATAAGTTGTTGTTGCATCATAAAATGCAGTACCCTCACCTACATCAGTATTTGGTGCTGCTTCGGCCTCATATTGTGGTTCTATACCGCTCCCGCTCTCTCACCAGTTGTCTGACAACCAGTTTGATCGCCCAAAACACTCAATATTATCATCTGTATGGTGGAACGAAGGTTGTGCCGAGAAATCAAATTGAGGAACGTAAGAATACGGATCAGGTTGGGTGTTTGTAGGATAGTGGGTCGAAGATTCTGGTTGGGTCATGACATCGTGGACAGTAAATGATTCCGGTTGGGTGTCTCCGATATTTTGATTGTGCACGAGATACACAGTTGGCTCCGGCTCCATTGTGAACAGACATAACAAATCGATATCACTACCGATAATGGATCTCAACATCCTTCCAGATCGGGATGTCGATAAGGAGTAAATTTGGTATTCTCCTCTAATAGCTTCTGCTAATAATATGTAGCTAATTGCATCCTTTAATGCTATTAGGGATACATTGCTCACCGGAATATAGCCGAGTCGCTTATTTCCACCAATATAATTGGATTGATCGTCAAATTGACTGTTGTAATTAATAATAGCAGATCGTCAATCTTCCATCTCTCACTCTAATTTTTTTAAATATAAATTGAAATCTAAATATTTTGGATATGAATTGAAATCTAAAAAATTTTCTCTCTAATTTTTTGCGTGGTTTTGCTTGTTGTCGATGTATATGTGTATATATAGAAGATTATGTTGGTTGTTGGGAGAATTGAAGCATGCTTCAATTGTGGAGACATGGACTCACGACAAGTAGCGGTCGATAGATACCAAGTAGCGGTTGACAGATACCCAGTAGCGGTCGACAGATACCCAGTAGTGGTTGACATATACTAAGTGGTGGTCGATCGACTAGTAGCTGTCCACAGGGACCAGGTTGCGATTGACCAATACCCAGTAGTGGTCGACTGGTACCTAGTAGCTATCCACAGGGACCAAGTTGTGATTGACCAATATCCAGTAATGGTCGACTGGTACCTAGTAGCGGTTGATTGTTCTTTGGTCATAGTCGACAAATACTGCAATAATTGAAGTTAGTATTTCATATACCAATAAATCTGTACACTCATTTATTTAAATCTGGTATAGAAATTGAGAAAAAACTGATTTTGCAATTAATTTAAAGCACTTTTGAAGGATTATATAGTAAAAGTGGGTATAGGATGAATTGAATTTATTTGAGTGGGTATTATTGATTTTACATTATTTATATCAAGATAAAAAGACTAATTCATCTTATCCATAGAACTTATATTTGATGAGTAAATTCCAAAAATATAAGTTAGTTCAGTTCGGCCAAAAATTCAAATACACCAATGAGTCGATTGAAATTCCAAAATAAGGTTGCACATAATTTAGAAAGTGATGATAAGATTTGTGTAGACGAGTGAAATATGTTCCAAATGACATGAATTGAGCAGCATGTGCATTACTAGTTATAGTCACATGGGATGATAGATGATTATCTAATTCATTTTCCCAATTTAATATGGTTGTCAGCAATTTGGATATGTCATTTTTCTGTCAAATTGAAATACTTTTGAGATTATACTTATCTACTTGGATAAGTGAAGTCAAGCTTTTTTTTTTTTTTTTTTCCTTTTTTTCTATTTTGGAACTAAACGTATGAATAATATTAAGCAGAGAAAAACATGTAGTATCAGAAAAATCAACCACAAAGTATGAATATTCAACATAACAATTAGAGCTCGAAAGATCATAAACCAATTCTAGGGAAAAACGATGCGTTAGAAAATGTAGAACTCCAACCTATCAATACATCATTTACTAGCATGGAATCAATCTCAAAAGTAGCTCTTTCAAATTCCTATTACGTGGAGCTAATTAAAAGTAATCTTCAATTAATTACGAATTCTTTGTGTAATTTTTTATTTATTTACGAAGATAATAGACTTATTTTTGGTATAACTTGAACATCATTTTTCCTAGTTAACATATAAATGAATATATTTTGTGCTCATGTATATATAGAAAGTATATTAAAATTACACATATTATCCGGGATATTTTACGGTACTATTATTGTACTCATTTATTAATTGATTCAATTTTCTACAATTCAAATTATCTAAATCTTAAGTGCAAAATAGAAGTATTTAAAACTGATCCGTTTTGAGATGAAAAAGGTATTACAAGGCATAGTCATTTAAATAACTAGGCAACTAGCTAAGCGAGATACTGCTGCTAACAAATAAAAATATGTAAACTATCATTTATATTCAAATTATCTTTTTTTTTAAACCCATCATAAACTAATATATAGTTTTGTTAATAAAGTATTTAGATGGTTTAACATCTAATCAAATTTAATATAGGATGCATTTTTCAGCCCAAAATGATCATATATTTCGGCTGAATACTTATATAGTTAGATCTTCTCTCTTACATGTTCTTATATTATAGCCAAATTTATGACTGTAGCTATAATGAGATCGCTACTCTAATTTTTTTGCAACATTTTGATATATATTTTTGGTCGAAAATGGATAACATGTTAGATTAAATTAATTTAAATAATTTGCTGATAAAAGTGTTAGATTTTGATAGATTTAAAAGGCAAAAATAATTTATGATATGTACGACAGTTACCCCCAAAATATAGGCTAATTCTATGCTACCCCCAGGGCACCATCTTAAGTGTCACAATAGGTCTATTGTGACACTTTAAAAGTGTCACAATAGACTTATTGTGACACTACACAACACCTATTGTGGCACTTCGGGTAGTGTTCGGGGGTAGCATAGAATTTCCCCAAAATATATGTATTATTATAATTAATGGATTGGTGTTGCATGGGTCTTTACGTCACCATCTGGGAAAAGGGCATGCCTTTTCGATAAACTTAATCCAAATATCCCTATTATTATATTTCCATAAAAGTAATGTATTTTAATAATTTTTGGGGAGACTAAATAGTAAACACTATTCCAATAATGATTTATATTTAATTTCGAAATATTATTATAAGTAGAGTTTTGTTAACAATTATCTCACTAGTTTTTTTTTTTTTTGAAAAATTTAATGTGGTTTAGTTTCAATTTCATTATATAATTATCGATTAAGAATAATTTATTCCATTTAATTAGAGTTTTTTAGAATTTATTTTTAATATTTTTAATTAATAATTGATTTTTAGAGTTGGGTATTTCATAATTTCTAAAATTTTAATTTTAGCAATAAATATTATTATAATTGATTATGTTATAATAATTTTTATTTTTATAACGAACCGTGGTGATGTGACCACCACATGAGCAGAGGTGCTTGTATAATTAGTTATGTAGGCTAACAAGACTCATTATACCCATATGCATTCAGGATGGATTTTTTTATGAAATCATTTTATGGGTTTTAAAATACATAACACATGTCAAATTTTGAATTCAAATCTATATTCAATGACAACTTTGTAAATTTATTCGAATTCATAGTCCGACTATGGTATTGAGGAGATTCGAACCTGTGACCTTTAATTTCAAGCAATCTCACTCCTAAGTCATCCCTACCGGGAGTAAATAATAATTTTTTGAACACAATTTTGAAATTAAAAAACTTACTAGATATTTGGGGCCCACATCGCCATGAATGAGGCAATGACAAGTTGCGTGAAGGGAGGAAGTGTTGATGATTGGCGAAATAACTATTGCGTTTTTTCTTTAAATAACTCTCTCTACATTCCATTTATCCATCTATCTTATCCACAACACACACGTATCATTGTTTTCCTTTTTTCTTTTTTCTTTTCCCTGGGAAATTCAATTCATAATTTTATTATAGTTTCATATTTATTTAAAATAAAAATATGATCACGATATACTATTTTATCGTTATATTATCCACTATTGTCCAACTTAAAATTAAGTTAAAAACAGTAACAAAAAGGATAAAACAAGAAGCAACATATGATCCCCGGCTCTTCACTTTATTTCAAAATTGAATAAATCTGTGTATATAGAATGAAATGATATATACATCTTAATAGTAGCTTTTATTACATGATAATTGATTAAGCAAATTCAATTCTAATTCTAATGAAAAAGGGAACATAATGATCAACAATTACCACATTTATGTCACAAAAGATTTGATTGACAACTGCATGGCATTAAAAAAGATTTTAGTCGGTATGTAAATATATATGATGGGAATGATCTAATCTCAATCTTGATGTGGGCACAAGGTGGGATTCGGTTCCTAGGTAATAGTTTGAAGTTGGGTATTTTTTTTTTTGTTGTGGAAAGTAACCCGCAGCCGCTACCGAGGTGCGCACTGGATAAACTCCGCCTCTGTGTAATAGCCTGCAAACCACACAGAGGAGGTAAACCACACTTGGCAAGCCAGGTGTGACAAGCTCACACCTAGTGGTGTTGGTGGGATTCGAACTTGAGACCTTTGGCCTCAAGATATCACCACTCCACTACTAGGCCATCCCCAAGGGGACTTTGAAGTTGGGTATTTTGTCTGTACAAATAATCGCTGCCATAGGAAAAGAAAATTGTACACGAGACCACAATGTTGGATCTTACTGAAAACACTTGTCTTTAAGACCTCGTCTGGTTGACACGGAATTTGACTGTGGAAAGTATTCTAATTTCTTATTTTAACATTACTGTGTTTGGTTCATTTTTGTATGTAATATGGAAAGGAATCAAATTCATCAAAACAAGGAAAATTGTGCAACTTTCCTAGATTTTGAATACATACTCCAGATAGGTATTCTTATTTCTTGTTTCCTAGAATCTGATGTTAAATAGTTTCATTGTTTGATTTCTTCATTTATTATTATTTAATTTTTTTATAAATTATTATTAAATTTGGATTCATATTTTTTAACCCAAAAATAAAAAATTATTTTTTGTAAAATTGAAAAAAAAAATTATTATCAACTTTTTTTATTAATACTAAGTTTGGATTAAAACATTTCAATAAAAAAATGAGTAAAATATAAAAAATGGAAAAAATAGAAAAATTTATAAATAAAAAAAATTCAAAAAATCTGATACTTTTTATTGACGAAATTCCCACCAAAATTCGATTATTCTATCCATCATTTTTTATCACTTCTATCTAAATTCCAATAATATCATTTTTGACGCAACAGTGCGGATTAAACGGCAACCATACGTCCATACCATTGTCAATATATATAATTTTACAAAATATTTGCCTTAATTGATCATAAAGATATTAACCCAAAATTATGAAATAATTTTCTTGATTATTTTTTAGACATATCATTTTATTTAAATTGAAATAATGTGTTGCATTCAATACATATATATAGTAGTGTTACAAATTGAAGAATTATATATTATATTGTTCGTAATTTAAAATTATAAACTATTGGTAATATGAAATAATATATATATATATATATATATTAGATATTTAATTATCTATTATTGTTTAAATTTAATCCAATAATAAAACAAGAATCTTAACAATTTCCTTATTATGTTCCAAACACAGACTAAAGATTCTGTTAGTAATTATTTTTCTCAGAAATCATATTCCTAAAAAATTTTACTTTACTATCTATCAAACAAATCCTAAGGGTGTTCATGTGGGTATGGGTTGATAGACAATGAGAAAAAATTCTTGTCTACGTACAACAATTTTTCCATAAATTGTTATAAATTACTTACAAATTTTAAACGAATGACAACGGTTTGCACCAAATATCGGTAGACAATGAGTTTTTGTCCAAGGGCACCTTTTTAAAAAAATGACAATCCAATTGTTTTTCCGATCATTCTTTTTCCAAATTTATTTTGCCTCTAGGCTCTAGCCATATGCCGTGCATTATACATAATCCACACTGTATTACTTGTCATATGACATTATTTCAATCCATTCCTTAATTATTATCTAAAAAAATATAATATACAAATGAGTCAATGTGCCAAATTAGCCACTAAAAGTTTAAAAAAACTTATTTTAGCCAGTATTTTTTAAATATATTTATTTTATCCATATTTACTATTATGCCCTCACATTAATATTTTAAAAAATAAATAACATAAAAAATGAAACAACTTAAAAAAAAAAAAACTTGTCTCCAATCTCCCTCCTCCCTCTCATTCCCGTTGCCTTTCCAAATCCCCATCCCGAATCAACAATCTCTCAATTCTGCAATTTATGGCTGGAATGGGAGGTCAAAAATAATTCTCAGGACTAAGCATAAGAAGAAGGAAATAATTAGAGGAAAGTCATGGCAGCGAGCCTATGGAAATCTGACTTGCAATGGCTTCTCAGTTGGGGTGGGGAAGAAGATATACAGAAATTGAAATCGTGGGTGGGGCAACAAGAGTATAATTAAACAAAATAAAACGTCGTCGAAAAAAATGGTGTAGAGTTCATCTCTGCGCGCAGCCACGGCGCATAGGTTCAGCGCGCAAGTCGGGCGTGCAGCACCTTCGCGCGCGTAGGTTCAACGCGCAAGTCGGAGCGCACAGCACCTTCACGCACGCTGCCTGGCCGCAGGTTCAACGCGCAGCCTTGGCGTGCAGGTTGGGTGCGCGCAACCTTGTCGCAAAATACACCGCCTGACCGCCAACGGGAGTGACATCTACGCCTGCAAAATTTATGAGTGCTACTGCTACACTTGTTTATTGGATTGGAAAAGCTGAAAGCAAGAATTAATGGGCTTTAGAAAAGTAGAACCAAAATCTGAAAACGATTATTTTGGTGCATCAAAGTTTTCATTTTTAATGTCATTCATACAAGCAAGGTTGCAGTTTTTATATTAGTGAAAGATTAATCTGGGTTGCAGTTCGTATTAGTGAAAGATGAATTTGGTAGAATTTTGAAGGTTTGTTTATGATTTTTGATTGAGGAATTGGATTGACTATGAATGAATGCGGCACCTGTATTTTCACTAAGTTTTGAACACTAACTGTTTGATGAATTGCTTGTTAGAAATAGACAACAGAAGAATTTCTCGATTTTATTTTTGTGAATTTTGTTTTGTAGTTAGGGGCATTTTAGTCCAAAGTGGTTATAATAAATAGTTTTAAAATTTAGTGGCTAAAATAAGTTTTTTAAATGTTGAAGTGGCTAAAAAAAAAGTTGATACAAATTCAAGGTTGTGTTTGAGCATGATTTTTTTCCAACTCCCAACGAACAAATGTTATTTATTTATTGTGACAATAGGCCATTCTAGCCGGTTGAAAAATAAAAAAAAAAATTTTGGCCACTAATAAAAAAATAATATTATTTTGTCTAACTTTACCTATTTACCCTTATTCTAATTTAAAAAAAAATCAAAATAAAAAAAAAAACAAAGTCCTCTCTCTCTCCTCTCTCTACCCAATTTCAATTTCAGATCCCTTTCTTCTCCAAACTCCATCGCCGTCTGCAACTCGCTGTTGCCGGTCACCCTCGCCGTTGCCGGCACCCTCACCATTGCCGTCGCAGTCGTCGGCATCGCCCTCTCCGTCCGTCGCCACCGTAGCCGTTGCCGCCGACTTGGTCGCCGCCGTCACTTTGAAAGAAAAGGTGCAATTTTGCACTTTCCTCTATTTGCATAGTAGTGGGTCTACAATGTGTGTATTCATACTCATTACTCTTCTAATTCTGTACATTTTTACATTGTTTGTTGTAGTTTGGTATTGCTTGGTTGTTTGAAAAAGAATGGCAAGTGAGGAAGATGATTTTGCACAAGTTAATGCCCATAGTTCACGTGAATTGATATTAGAGGTAATTTTTAGCCCTATTACTATGCATACGATTATTGTTTTTGATTTTATGAGATGGATTTGTTGTCTGCATTTCGAACCAAAAAATCTGGGTTCGATTTCTTAAGTACGCGCCCAGCCCGACGCGCAGCCTTGCGCGCGCAATAGGGGCGTGCGGGCGGCAGGGCGGGCACTGACGTTGGGCACGCTCGGTGCCCGGGCGCAGCACGCTCGTGCTCGCGCGCGCTCCCGGGCTGGCGGGCGGCAGGGCGCGCAATAGGGGCGTGCGGGCGGCAGGGCGGGCGGGCACTGACGTTGGGCACGCTCGGCGCCCAGGCGCAGCACGCTCGTGCTCGCGCGCGCTCCCGGGCTGGCGGGGGCACGCCAGCCGCGCACTGCCAGCGCGCGCGCGCCAGATGTGCGCGCCGTGCCTGCGCGCGCACCCCCCGCGCGCTCTCTGCGCGTGCAAGCGCATGCACGGGCGTGCAGCCGTGCCCTCGTCCCCGCTGCCCCATTTCGTTGCCCATGTGCATATTTGCAACTTAATGTTTTAATTTATGAAAATATATTTAGTTTTATCATTTTTAATAGTATAAATTATATTTCTTCTATCAAAATTAATAAGATAAAATTGATGAAATAATTACACACACCAATATCTCATAAATTTTTAGAATATTAATTGTTTAAGCATATTGTAAAATTATTAAGTACTAAAAAAAATGTACAAAGATGGCCATAGATTTACAAATTTAAATTCATAACGGTTGTACTATTATCTTTCTTCTTCCCGAACTCGCGATTAGTGGAGAAGACACTCATAACTTGACTCATTAGTGTAAATATAAAAAATATACACGTAATAATAATTAGTAATTTGTAGGTTTAATGATATGTTAATTATTATGTATATTGATATATATAAATTAACTTCAATTATAAAGCATCATTATATCATATTATATTATATTTTATTATTATTATTATTATTATTATTATTATTATTATTGAACTAAGAAAATGTAGAAGACGCATTTAGGCGGGAAAAATAATGGGATTCTATTTATAGGACCATTCTACATTTATATATTTATAAAGATATCTTGTAGTTGAAAATAATTTATTTATAAACATATATTATTATAAATTATTTAACTAAAAATATATTATCTAAATTGTCTTACTTTTTTCATACAGGATGGATGGAAATGGAAAAGGAGGGCAATGATTGATATAAATTACTCCATCAGTAATCACGACCGTGTGAGCATTATCGATGATATTAAAAAAATATTGGAGACGTATGATGTTTATGGCCATTTGGAAGCTTCATGTTTTAGTGAGTTACTAAAACTTCCAACTAAGGCCGCGAGGTGCAATAAGTTGGTCCACTATTTCATTGCACGTGAGATAGTGATGAAAGATGGCGGCGATCAGACTGAAATGTGGTTTAAAATAGGGAGAAAAAAATTGAGATTTAGTCGATTCGAATATGGTCTAGTGTGTGGCTTGAAATTTGGGGCGTCAAATTTTGACCACAATAAAGAGTACAAGATTAGATCCTCCTACTTATATAAGAGGATTTTCAATGGATGTCAGATGTCCCTAGACGAACTGAAGCAAAGTTTCATTACTATGAAGCTTGGTGATGACCCCGAAGATTATCTGAAAGTGGCCAAAATTTTGTTGGTGTATTATATGTTGCTAGGGTTTGAACCAAGCCACACCCTTGATGATTGGATTTGGGTGTTGATCGAGAAAGAAGAAGAATGAGAAGCATTTCTGTGGGGTAGCTACTCCTATCAAAGGCTTCTACATTTCTTATCCAATATACACACAACACCGAGAGGTTCGAAAAGGCCGGCATATCACATTTATGGATTCTCATTAGCATTTTCGGTATGTCATCTAGTAAATTATTTTAAGTGTTTATTATAATTACTTTTTTTATATAAATATAAAATTAGATGGATTTAATTGTGATTTTTGTAGGCATGGATTTATTATGCTATCCAACAGTTGGGTGAGACATGTGGTGGTGTAAAAGATCGAAAAGCTATACCGAGAATTTTGCGCTTTGGGTATAACTCAGCAAATGTCAACACTAGTGATATCAGAGGACAGGTATAATTTATTAAATAATGTTAGGCACACTTAATTTGACACTGCGCGTGCCGTGAAGAGTGCGCGGGCAGGGCGCATCGCCCTGCGCGCGCGCACACAGCCCACGCGCGCGCGCTGTGCGCTGCCGGGGCGTCCGCCAGCGTGCGCAAACAACCCCTTGCGCACGCGCGCTGCGCGCTGGGGCACGCGGATCTGCGCGCGCGCGGCCCACGGGCGCGCTCAGTGTTGAGGCTGCGCGCTGGGGGCGCGCGGCTCTGCGCGCGCACACTATGCTAAATCACCAGTGCATTTCTCAAACATAACTATTGCCTTGACTTACTGTTGATTAAATTTAGATGTTCAAGAGGTTGCAACCTGGAAGGCGTGAAAGTGCCTCGATATATTGGAAAAGCATTGAAGAGGGTCCGTTTTTGCTACAATATGCTCCGCGTCGTTCATTTGCCGTTCATGAGCCAAAACCCACTCCATCACAGCGTGCTTCAAGAGACGCCTTCCACGAGCATGACCCATCGAGAGACGCCTTCCACGAGCATGACCAGGGAAGAGATGTCTTCTATGATCATGCATCTTCGACACAACCTTTCTATGGCTCTATTGATCCCGTAATTCCGTGGACCATGTCTCAGAGACAAGCATTTTTTCAAGATGTATATGAGTCGGCTGAGAGAGCAGCTCAAGCAGCAGCAGAGAAAGCAGCAGAGAGAACTGAAAACTGGCTATCAAGTTATCTTCCACAGTTTTTTAGAGGCCAAGGAAGTGAGCAGACTTTCGATCAGCCCGAAAGTTCACATGTTCGTGAATGTTCTATTATATGTTATTATTATGAAATTTATATTTATATTTTGGGGTTGTTATTGTTGACTTTATACTTTTATTTTTGTTTACTATATAGTATTATGAAGAAAGAAGCCCAGAGAATTGGGAATGGAATCCCCAATTTTAATGGGGATGGAATCCCCCACAAAACACAGAGCCCACAGAAGATGAGAGTGGGCATTGGAATTCCCCAATAAGAAAGTCGACTCCAAATGAAGAAAATATATGGCAAGGCACGGGAAGGACACAGATGTGGAATGAAGAAAATGTGTGGAAAGACACGGGAAGTACACAGATGTGGAATGACAGTGTCTTTAACACTTGGAACCAAATGTCAGCGGGAGAGTACTGGGGGGTGGATGAGTCTATGTAGCATAGGACTCCATCTCAGGGTACGAGTCATATTCCTTTCGTCACCCCTATTCGAGATATCACTTCATTGTCTGCTCACAGCACTCCAGTGAAGTTGGATTTTAGAGAAGTGAGAAGAAGGGCAGCATCAGCAGCATTGCGAAGTCCATTTCTACCATATGATAAGCGATTTGATAATTGGAATAACTTTCTACAATCAAAGAAGCTGTAAGTAATTTAATCTGATAAATTTTTAGAACTTATAATTGTTTATGATTTGTGATATGTTTGATTGATTGTTTTATTATGCAGTAGGAATGTTGGTATTGGTTATGGTGTGGGAGCTGAATTTTTTACAGAGCTATTAAAGCCGGGGGAACTCACTGATGCACATATTGATGCTTACATGGCCATACTTCATTTAAATCCGGCATTTGCTAGTAGAACACTGCATAAAATGGATCTAGTTCTAACTTCCACAGGGTTTATGGTATTGATTGAAATTATCTTCAATATAAAGATGCTTGATTTTCTTTATTACTCATTTAGATACATTGGTTTAATGTTTTATTAGGTAGCGATTCGTAAGGTATTTGAACAATACCATGATCTTGAAGGGGCTTCGCAACTTAACAAAGAGACTGAACAAATGATCTCTGATGAGGATCTTTTCGGTCTCTCACAATATGTGAGTGGTCATCTACCAGGGTGGCATCCGCTGAAACCTTGGTATGATTATAACAGGGTACGTAAAACTCAATTCTGATTAGAGAAATGTATTTTGTTTTGAATCATTTATAATTATGTACTAATTATTTTGTTTTAAATATTTTCATGTAGTTGGTATTTGTAGCACATCTTGATTCTGATCATTGGCTTACATGTGTGGTGAGTTTGCCCGAACACTTGATCGCTTTCTATGACTCCACGTGGCACAACTGGACAAAAGAGATAAGGCAATCTTGAATTAACTTTTTTACTCCATTGACGCGCATTCTCCCACAACTTCTTAAATATTGTGGATATTGGGATTGTCGCAAAGAATTACAGCCCAAGTACACTGAGTGGAGGATCAAAATAGTTGAAGGCGCCGGAGTTTACAAACAAAATGATGGTGTTAGTTGTGGCCTATTTTCCCTCAAGTTTGTGGAGATGCTAATGACAAATACCAGAATGCCGCAGCCGACCGACAAGGAAATGGAAGGATATCGTTCCCATGTGGCTCATACTATTTTTAGATTTAGCACGGATGAAAATACCCTTGTATGACTCACGAATACTAACTATATTGACTACTTTGTCATTCATTTGAATTTGGTTTGCATGTTGTTAGCTCAATCATAGTGTGCTTTTTATATCGTTTCACTTAAACTTGGATTTTTTTCTTAAAAAATTGTTCAATTAGGGACGGCCTGCACGCGCAGAGAGACGCGCGCAGACCCAGCGCAGAGCCCCGCACGCGCGGGCTTGTGCGCGTGCAGAGCCGCGCGCCCCCAGCGCGCAGAGCACGCCAGCGGGGGGCCCTGCGCGCGCGCTCGCCTCTGCCTAACGCGAGGCCCGCGTGCGCGGGCTTGTGCGCGCGCAGAGCCACGCGCCCCCAGCGCGCAGAGCACGCGCGCGGGGGGGCCCTGTGCACGCGCTCGCCTCTGCCCAACGCGAGGCCCGCGTGCGCGGGGGCTGGGGCTGCGCGCGCTGGGTCTGCGCGCGCATACGTGTGCCAATTTTGACAGCCACATTATGCAAAATTAACTGCTATCGGTTCGACGAGTCCAAATTCAACATAAATTCAAAAAAAAATAAAATACATAAATGTCACTCCAAATACATAAGTGTCACTCCAAAATGTTTAAATGTCACTCCAAATACATAAATGTCACTCCAAATACATAAATGTCAGCATTTAACTAGGCTTATTCGGACATGTTGGTCGAGTATGACCAGGTTGACGGCATACACCACACCTATTGATTCGACGAGCACGACTACTACTCGCTTCGTTAGCATTGCAACTACCAGTTTGAGAAGCTTGTGAGATTGGAATGCTTTGGGTACATGTGGCTCGGTTGTGACCTGTTTGTTGACAACGAGAGCACACAATACTACACCGACGACCTCTAGATGTGGATCGACTGCCTGTTGAGATCCTATTAGTGCGCGGACGTCCAGCTTGTCTTGGATTATGTGGTGCCAATACTACTCTAGAGGATACTTCGAGTGGTACATCCCAATCATCAGGATGGGCTATTGCCATTACTTCTCCCGAGTACATTCCACGGAGGTTCTCAGTTGTGTAAAAACTCCAAACATATGAATAAACGTGCTTATTTGCTTTGCTGTTGAACATATTAAAATTGAAAAGTTAATTAGTGAGAAAAAATTAATAGATAAAATATATCAAATACAATAAAGATATGTATATCACCTTATAGCTGCTGCGGCATGGGGACAAGGCATTAAATCAAGGTTAAACACTAGACAGAAGCATTTTTTACCCAGAAGATCCACCGTGTAGTGCTTCATCCCATGTGTAACCTTAAACTTTGTAGCACTAATTGGTTGCACATTCATTGTTTGACCTTCCTCAACTGATTTCAAAATCTTTGTGGCTGCCGTTTCGGTTAACGCATGAGTCCTTGCTAGTGCATCTCTACGTCGATCATGAAACCATTGACCCACCAATGTGCGAACACATTCTAGAAGCGTGCATACCGGTAATCTTCTAGCCCATCAAAGTCGGCCATTCAAACACTCTGCACAATTGGAGGTCATAAATTCATAGCGACGAACAGGACACTTGCATCGAGCCCAACGAGTTGGATCAGCATCCAATAGTTTCTTATATGCTCCATTCTCTGATGCAATTGAAAGATTTCGCATGTGTTTATCAAACTCTTGAGCACGGTAACAATTGGCAGCTTTCTTGTACATAGCCAATATATTGGAACCCCACCTCTTTAGATTGTTCTTTAAATGGTAGGTACAAATTCCATGTGCTGTTCCGGGATACACCTCTGGAACAGCATTCGTTATGCTCTTATGCTGATCAGAAACAAACAACAAATCATCTGGACATCCATAGGTCTTCTTAAGTTGTCTCAAAAACCAAGACCATGAATTATCATTCTCTTTGTCTCCAATTCCAACTGCCAATGGATAAATTTGTTCATTCTCATCCTTTGTTGCAGCAACAAACATAACTCCTCTGTACTTTCCTTTCAAATGAGTTCCATCGATAACAATAACAGGACGTCCATAAGAAATGAATCCATCAATACAAGCAGAAAGGGCCATATAAACGTACTCAAAACGATCTGTTGCATCCGTCTTCAATTCAACAACAGAACCTGGATTTGACTGTTGTACCATATGCAAGTATGATGGGAGTAGCTGGAATGACTTGTCACTGTCACCATATATCATTTTGATAGCATGATTTCTCCCTGCAAGAGCCCGACCGTACTCCACGACAATACCAAACTCTCTTTGCAATTGCATCTGCATTTCCTTTGGTTTCAGTATTGCTCCCTCAGTCATTAATTTAGGGGCAAAAAATGCACCTATTACTTTTGATGTAACCGTACGGCGTCCATGATGGCTGAAATCCATTTGACAAGTATGGGGGGCATTCCATTTAAAAATCCTCCATTGATCCCCATGAGCTGAAGCACGCATTGCGAATGTGCAACCTTCATGGTGTCTACAACGAGCAGCAAACCTCGTCTTGTTTGAACGTTCAATCCGATACTCTACACGATTATGCAGATGATACAAACCCAACGCATTTATCATTGACTCTTTACCTTCAAAAATAGCATCCAAACACAAAGTATCAAGAGTGTTCACAGTCATATCAATACCCAACCTATTTAGGGGGAGTGTGGCTTGATATAGTGCCCCTGGAATAATCCATTGTCGTCCATGTTGGCATGTTTCTTCCAAATTATCATCTTGCACATCATCTATGTCACATGAAGTGCCAACATCGGGTACGGGCCTACGGAGCCTTTCACAACAAACATCAACATCATCAGCCTCATCATCAACAGGAACTTCATCCCCATCATCATCAACAAATGTGTCATCATTATCGCCCCAATCAAATCCAAAACCCTCATCCTCATTAGCATTATCATTGTGAATGCTATGATCAAATCTTAAACCCTCATCATTATCATTAATATTATCATCATTAACCACATCATTAGCATCTTCAACATTCTCATTTTCACCATCCTCAAAATTCTCATTTTCAACTTGAAGAGTTTCGTCATTACAACCATCCTCAATATTCTCATGATTTATGTGATGAACACCTTCATAATGTGGGTATGGAGGTCTAACATATGCAGGTGGATATGGATATGACTGTGCATATGTATTTTGAGCATTTAATAAATCTAAAAAACTATTTTGAACATGAATCAGAGGTCGATTATGTGACTGGGAGGATTGTGCTCTCAAAGAAGTTTCAACATATAAGTGCAAAACTTGTGTTCCTTCTATAGCAAAATTCAAACCGGCATCATTTCTTATGGTAAATCTTCGTCTTCTACCATCATGGTCACATAACGCCAAACTTGATATACGATATCTATACATATTTGGATCTTCACCAACAATTTCTACAATGTCATCAAACAATTGTGAATAAGTTAATTCTCCCAACGGAATACGTACATACTCTTCAATTCCATTATAATATATATGGTCTCGCCAAAAACCTCCATGGTGCAATAAAATATATGTCCCACTCATCTGCACATAAAAAATAAATACAAATATTAAAAACAAATGCATTATATTGAAATATATTTAAAAAAACAAAAGGCCCAGCCCCAGCCTGTCCGCGCACGCTGGTGTGCGCGCCGGGCTCTGCGCGTTCGGCCCCAGCGTGCGCGCACGGCCCTAGCGTGTGCGCATGCCCCAGCGCGCGGGGGTTGCGTGCGGCCCTAGCGCGCGCTGGTTTTGCGTGCGCCCCTAGAGAGCAGACGACGCGCGCGCGCCATGCGTGGCCTCTTCGCGCGCGGGTGTGCGCGCCCCAAGCGCGCGCCTTACTGCGCGCCGGTTCCAGAGTGTAACCAAGAACACCCCGGCGCGCATGTATGAATAAAATTAAAAAAAAAAATTCGCCCATTAAACAACCATCATGCCAGTATTAAAGAAATCATATTTAATAATTACCTTCAAATTCAGGTTCAAATCTTCCAAAATTTTTGCATCAAATCTTCAAAATGCAAATGTTTGCACCGAATATATTTTTTTCGATAGTGATAGAGAGAGAGAGTAGATGTTCAAAATGAAATGTTTGTAGAAAAATCTGATTTTTTCATTATGACTAGAGAGAGAGAGTAGATGGGGGAGGGAATGTTAATGTATGTATATTTTATCTTTAAAAAAAATAAGGGTAAGGGTATTTTAGTCCTAAGAGGCTAAAATAATAATGTTTAAAGATAGGTGGCTAAAAAAAGTTTTTTTTTCTTCTATGTGGCTAAAAAAAATTTCCACCCTTTATTTATTTGAGGGAAACGAATTGAACAAGTGGAGAAGATTGGATTGAAACTAGGTAGCTTTGCTTGTTGAGAACATATTCTTCATAAAAAGAGCGTGCATACCTACAAGAAATCAAGAACTTGTTGGACAAACGAACAAATTTGGTGGATGATATGTTTTTTTGTCATTCAAATACATGGAAATGGAGGCCAAAAAGTAAATAAAAGCTAGGAACAAAAGAATCTGGATAACTGAACTTTGGACAAAATCATACGATAATGTTCGCAAGCTATCTATATATCATTTTGTCCAAAACAATGACTATATGTGTGATAAATGATAATAAAGTTTTATTTGATAGGGGGATTCCCACGTACTTTTCTATCTAAAATTTTCTTATTCGTATTTCATTTACGTTTACTATAACATTTTATAAAACTTGTTAACTGTTGGCATCCCTTCGCCCATCTCAAATTATAATTCCTCAAATCAAGTTAAAATAAAATTGTAGTAATGTCACTAAAATTCATATGAAAATATAAAATAATAGTATTAGATGCTAGGGTTAATTGCAAATGAAATCATGAACTTTGACTGTGGTTGCAAATTAATTAAACACGATCGATCTTATAAACCTTACCAATTTAAATACCAATTTGCAACAAATTGAATACCCAATACAATTGTAGTCTTTCGAAAGCATATGCCGTTCCGTCTGTAATTACAACTAATTAGGGTGACATTTCGGCAATGAGACAGATGAAAAAGTTTGGCGGATGATTGGGCAGTGATTTGGGGATGATTTTTTTTTTTTGGATATGTCTAATTTACAAATACTGCTGAGGTTTAACCACGTTTATGTTTTATTTGAAACTATATATATACGAGCAAAGTTCATCATTGTATTTTCAATTAACCCTAGCCTTCTTTGAAAAATTTAAAAACCAACAAAAAAAAACATACGTAAAATAATAAGAACACGAGCAAGAATATGGAGAAGAAATTTCATTTTGACATTTACCCTAGATACTATGATAAAAGGAAAAAATTATTTTTGACAACATATATAATATAATACTTACTGTATGTAATTAGGCATTAGCACATCATATATATCAACAATAAGCGAAGTCTCGAAAGTTTATATGGCGAGCCACATCAATTGCCGAATTGGTGAATATCAATATGATATTGTCATTAATGAATGTACCCAGTCAGTACTAATTTAACACTTAATTGAGATCCAGCCTCTAGTTCACTTTTTTTTTTTTATCTAACTTGGTGTCCCATTTTGAATTTATTATTTTTTCTTCCATTTTTTTTTTCAATTTCATTGTTTTGTAGTTTAATTTAATTTTAAAATTATTAATTAAGATTTATTCCACTTAATTTGGATTTATAATTATTTTAACTATTTAATCTTCATTTTCTAGTTAATAATTTATTATTATAGTTGATTATTCTATTATTAGGTAGGGTAAATATATTTTTTTTAAAAAAATATTTTTTATGTATAAATGTTAATTATGATTTATTATATTATAATAATTTTTATTTTGTATAGCAAACATTATTGAAATGGTGAGTTTGATAATGGACACAATAGTGAAATTAGAAAATTAAACGAGAGGATTTCATTTCCAGATTTAAACGGCCATATCTAGAAAGAAGCAAAAAATGTTTGTATGTAATTCAAAAGGAAACTCCAAAAATAAATAAAAAGAAAATGTGAATTTACTTTCAATAATTGCGGCTTAGACATGATGTCTGTGTTTAGACTATATAGAGCAGAGGAAAGAAATAAGGGCATAATCGGAATAACACATGCATATAGGTTGCTCCCTAGGAAACCAACCACGCTATATCACTTTGACACGCTTCAAAGTCAACCCCCCATGACTGTCCAACCAAATCCAGATCATTTTTATATTTTCTTTTAAAACTCTAATTATCCACTTCCCTATTTATATCTACAATTGAATAATAATAATAATAATAATAATAATAATAATAATAATAATAATAATAATAATAATAATAATAATAATAAACCCACTTATGAATTGGTGAATTTTTTTAAAATTCCCCATCACTTTTATTTATTACTAACACTTCCATGCACTAGATATAAATAAAGCTTATTTCAAATGGATCAGTGGATCAACCCGCTTTGACCCACGTCAACCCACAAAAAAAAATACAGTAAAATCAGTATCAACTGCAACACTAAAAATTATCATTCAAAATTTGAAAAATATCACCAAAATCATTAAAAAGTAAGGCGTCTGATAGTTATCTGATACTAGTTTATTTAGTTCAAATTATGATTTTTTCCATTCCGATTAATGTTTAGAGTTTAGGAGTTCAGGGATTTTTTTAGGGTTCATGATTTTTTAGGCGTTTATTTTGCGTTTTTTAGGGGTTTATTTTATTTTTTTAGGGTTCATTAAATTCATTTTAGGGTATAAATTTATATTTATTTCAATCAAATTAAATTAATTTACTTTAATTTCAGGGTTTGTTAATTTTTATTTTAGAATATAAAATTTTTGAGAAAAAATAAAAAGAATAATATTAAAAAAAAAAATCACTCAGAAAAAAAAATATTGCATGCGGCGACCACGCGTTGGCGCTCAAAAAAAATTGTGCATGGAAGGGTTCCTCAATATTTGTTGTTGTAGGAGGGAAGAATCTAGAAATTTTCTGTAGAAGTGAGTGACATGATTTCCTTGTTCTGAATTCTGATACACTATTTTTTCGAGTGCTAAATTTATATATATATATTTGTTGATTGGAACCGAAAAAATTTACAGCTGTTATAGAAACATATTCCACGCGAATCAGATGAACAGCCGCTTTCTACAGTAGAAGAAATTTGAAAAATAAGGTGACGTGTGTCTCTATCTATTCTTGCAAGCCAAACAAGCCTTTGAAAAAAGATATAAAGAAAGGCACAACTGCAAAATCTAACCCATAGTTTCATTGAATGTATGTAGTAGTAGTAGGAGATCAGGCACCGTTGAGCCAACCGCATTCAGCCAGCTAGCCACGGCTCGTAGGCCCCACGCCACCAGCACCTCCACGTGGCCGTCCATGACTGGGATGGGCATATCACGTGCTGCCCCTCCCTATTTGTTAGTTGCGGAAAGTATGTGCCTGCTGTTCAAATTAATGTAATTTCGGAATTCGATATTCCCCATTTCCAAATCGATATTATTTGGTTTTTTCGGGAATAGAAAAAACTAATGTAAAATCGTTAAAATTAGAATATTATTCTATTCATATTTAAATTCATACTCATTCATATATTTATAATTTTATTATTTTATTGTATTTAAATTAGAATGTTAATCTATTTTATACCTTTAGTCGTAATGTAGTCTCCCATTAACCTTCTCTTTTGAGAATCATTTTTCACAATTGAGTATGATTTTTATTTAGTTTTTTATGAAGAAATAAAAATGTGACGTTCATTCCCAACTTATTTGGGCAGTTGAAAATTTGATTGGACGGTCACTTAATTTATAGTGGAAAAACTTTACAAATGTCAAAGTGCGTCTCACTCGAATGGAATTTAACGACGGCTCTCAATAATGTCATCCACTAATACTATCACCGTGCAAATTGTTTCTCTACAACGGCCTAACCATTTTTTTTTAACTAAAGGAGAGTTTCTGGCCTCATATTCGACCCATTATCAATAAAAGGTCTCTCAATGAAGATATGGTTCACAATGATAAATTTAAAACTACTCATATGTACAATTAATATGAGAGACTAATTAATATGACTATGACATAAACAAGAATATACTTATAATATAAGTATCTTTATGGATGGATGACGTGCTAATGGAATGAGGTAGTTTGAGGTCAAATGTTCTAAATTTATTCAATGCACAATGAGATTACACAATGAGATTACCATCGTTAAAGTCTTTATGTATTTTTAGGAATGGACAAAGTTCATCACAGAATAATTGCCTTGTGCCGCAATCAGCCTCTCATGCGCAGTTTGTGTGATATTATATATCATATAGACGTGTTTATTTGAGTGATTGGGAAAGTTATCCGGACTAATCATACATTTTGATTTGAATGATTAAGGCTCATGACGGATTAAGGACCCAATATATTACGATTCATTTGAAAGATAACTTATCATCCCATTTTTTGGTTGATTAATCAATCTACATATTATCTCAAGGGCAGATTTACCCCTATTGTCCTTGCCATTCAAGCTATTATCCTTGTCGTGAGGGTAATTAGGTATTTATTAAAAATTTAATTTAAATTTTTAAAAATTAAATATTAATAATTTATTATAAGTAACTAAAATAGCAATCCATCAATAAAAATATACTAATACTAATATTAATTTAATTAATATTATTTATTCAACTTTTTAAGTTGAGCTCGTTGTTGCACGCATCCTCCCCCCTCCGCCAACAAAAAGGAAGATGAGAATCTAATTAACCAGTATTTAACATTATTAAATTATGAGAGTTAATAATAATATGAGGATTTTTCTAGATTTTTGGACGCATTCAACAAATATATGGATAATTGGATATGTTATACATATAAAAAGATCAGAGTCAAATATCATATGATCAAATTAAACAAGACTCGAAGGCGAAAAGAAAAGTAGTGAAAGCGGGACCCACACCAGAGGCACAGCTACGAGAAATAAGGCGTAAAATTTAGAAGCGGTAAACGCGGAGAGAGAGAGAGGGGGGGAATGTTTTCGCCCGCCAAAGTTTGAATTTGTGTTTTTGGTCCATGCTTATCCCTAACGGAAACATTTCCACCAACGCGAATTGACGCTTCTGCCCTTATTTAATTTCCCATTACCTTCCTTTATATTTTAACAAATTCCATTACCCATTTCGTCCGTTACCTATATCTATTATTTCAAGACTTAATTGGAAATATAATTCTTTTTTTTTTTTTGCAAGTTAAATTAATATTATGCGGCCTCTTTTTCATTATCATTTTCCACTATTGTATTCTCGTTTTGACCATATTATTTAAATGAGTAGCTAAAATTAATAAATAAATATTAATGCTTAAGGTTAGTATAAATTTATCTCACACATGGTTATTGAAGACATCAAAATATCTCACACGGAGTATATTAGGTACATGCATCGATTAATGATATGTGAGTCATCCATGATTTAGAACGTGAAAATTGAAACCTATCAATATAGGACATCAAAATTCATCTATTTTGAATTTTTTTTATTTTTATATAAAATTTTAATGAAAATTATATTAATAACTATTTATTAAATTTAATAAAGAATTTGTTAAAAATAGTTAAAAAATAAATAAAAATGAATCAAAATATATGATTTTTGAGATCCTAAATTGATAATTTTCATCTCTTAGATCATGAATGGATAAGTTCATCTTTCAAATCCTAGGTTAATAGATAACCTATCTTTTAAGTATCAAATTAACGATTCTTCTATTATCGTATTAGTTTGATAAAGCTTTACCGATCCTCACAATAATTAAACTTTTTACATAAAAAAAGGAAGGAGAAAGGGTATCCCTGACCCTTGTAAACAACCCGAAAACTTGATCCAAGAGAAACGAATTTATATGATTCTCAACCACAAAAAATTAAAAGGGAGAATTAATTTGGCCGCATTACGTTCTTAACAACGTATAGGACAAAATCTTCTAATTAATAACAGCATTTAGTTAGGACAAAAATCTTCTTTTTAAGAGCATATCCTTTTTTATTCCAACACTAAACTACATAAATCTTTGTCTCAACATCTACATCTCTTATTTAACAATCTCCAAGCATATTCTCTCAACCCTAGCTAGCTTTTTGAGTGCTGCTGGCCAACCAAATTTGGAATTGATTAATCCATTTTAATTTCTGCTATGTTAAGAAAATATCCGAATTTTCTATTTATTCCTTCTACACATCAATTCACATAAAATACTTTATAGCAACATAAAATTTAAGCCCCCCGCCCCCACCCAACATTAACTACGGCATTGATCAGCTATAGCCAATTCAATTTAAAACAAGTCAAGTAATTATGGATCGATTTTATGTCATAATAAATTGATGCATGCAACTGATCAAATGAGTCAGATAAGAAATCACACACATGTACAAGAATAATTTCTCAATTTTTTTTATTTTTTTTTTATATCAGATCTTGAGGTGTGACATGACCTCAAATCAGAATACCGTTTCAAAAGTGAAAACAACCATAGATATTTTGAATCCATATTTTATTTCTATGTCCATTGGGGGACACATATAAGCAATCGAGTTTTATGTGTTAAAGAGAGAGACAAAGAGTATTGGGTTCGAGATAAAGCCACGTACAACTCTCATTGCCCCAACTTAAGACAATATATATGATTATACATTTTTTAAAAATAAAATAAAATAAAATAAAATGGATTTTTTTTCTTTTATATTTGTTTACCGTATCATGACAAAATAATTATTATTTTGAATTGCTTTGGAACTAAAGGTTGTAGACAATGCAAAACGGGAATTCAGGCAAAAGTCCGAGTTTCAACTCAAGTTCCAAAACTTGGCCTTTCAACAATTGGCTGCAGTCGTTTTCACAAACAACACTGGAACATAAAATTGTGGGCTCTTGTTTTAAATGTTTTTATTTTAGATTTAGGTTAAATGGCTGCATCGTGGTTTTCACCAAAATGATGTCCACATATCTAAATTAAGGGAAGAATTTATGGTTCTTCAAAGTGTTCAAATGAAAAAGACAGAGCTTAGAGCAGCAATAAACGAAGGATCCTAGGAGGGAACCAATTCACGGAATAATCTTAGTATTAATTCATCCATCAACTACAATAACTCAAACTAGCTCATGTGGACCAAGTCCCCCTTTTTTTTAATCAATTAAAAATAAGTATATAGTTCTTGTAACAAGATTTTATCTATTTCAATTTATAGGTTGAGATTTTTCTTATAAAGTATGCTAGATGAAATAAAAATCAATTCTGCATCCAGATAACAAGGCAGGAAATTTGAGTTCTTGTACTATTACATGTCAAGAATTTTCTTTTAGTCAAATATCTTCATTAATTATTAATTCTTAGTCAAGTTTTCATGTACCCATTATTTATATTTTTTTCCTTTTCTTTTTCAATAAACTTTCTAGAATTAATAAGTAAATAAAAGAGAATTAATAAAAAATATTTATAGTTATCCTGAGGAAAAATAATGATAAATTTAGTAGTGGCAAGCATCGTAAACACATATTCGAAGACGCGGCACAAATGTAGTGGGTGAAAATAAATAAAACAAGTCCAGCACAGCGTAGCAGGTAATTTTCCTCCACGAGCAGACTTAATTGAAATACGAAAACATTAGCATTACTGCATTAGTATTAGCACTAGCACGACCGTGGTCCAATTTCGAACCCAAGGACACTCTCGTCAATTTTAATAACTCGAACCTACTCCGTTAGGTATATCCGTATATGGATAAGGTTTCTCTTTTATTAATTATTTATTTTCAGAATAAATGACATTAAAATTCATTTAAGTAAATAATTAAATATGAATTCCCACCGCCGCGCCTTTAGAATTTCTTCCGTCTCAGTCCACACGCCTTTCCCCTGTTTTTGTCCCCCTTTCCCCGACTCATCTATATATACCCTTTCTCTCTCATTTCTCCTTCTCAAACCACAGATCAAACACAAATTCTATATTTTAGGAAATTTTATTTTCATGAACAATGGTGGATTTGGATTGGAAAACCAAAATGATCGCCTCTGAAATCTCAAACAAATCACCTAAGTTCTCCAACAAGCTCCAGATTACGATTCCGCCGCCTAAAATCCGCCTCGCTGAGCTGTCTCCGGCGTCGGACTCCTCGTGTTCGGCGTACGAATACTATTTCCGGCTGCTGGAGCTGAGGAAGCTATGGGGAGCTACCGAGTTTCCTGAATGGAAGAGCGAGTCGCTTCTCAAACCGGCTTTTACCGGCCTGGAGATTACCTTCCGGTTCATCTCGACCGTCTTGTCCGATGCGAGACCGTACGCGAACCGGCGGGAGTGGCGGCGGCGAATTGAGGCTCTGGCGATGAGCGAGATCGAGATTATAGCTCTTCTATGCGAGGAGGACGAGGAAAACGCGGAGACGCGAGCTACTATTCCGATCGTCGATCTGACGTCCGCCGCCGGCGCGTTGGCGCCAAAGAACAGCTCGGCGGAGGTGTGGAAGATGGCGGACGACACGGTGGTGGTGAGCCACGTCAGCGAGGCGAGCCTACTGCCTCAGCTCGCCACGTGGCAGAAGTTCGAGGACGTCGCGCGGAAAATCCAGTACTCGATCGAATGCCAGATGCAGGGGTGTCCGTACACGCTCGGTTTGGGCGAGCCGAACCTGAGCGGTAAGCCGAGCCTGAACTACGACCTCATCTGCAAGCCGGCGGAGCTGCACAAGTTAAAGAGATGCCCCAACGTCGACATCGACTCGAAGAATTTGGAGAACCGGACGCTCTACTCGACTCACCAGGTTCTCGAGTCGTGGATCCGAGTCGCGAAGCAGCTCCTCGCGAGAATCTCTGACGAGATCGACTCGCGGCGATACGAGATGGCGTCGAGCCATTGCTGGATACTCGAGAAGGTGTGGTCGATCATCAATCAGATTGAAGATTTGCATCTGTTGATGGATCCGGATGATTTCCTGCGGCTGAAGAGTCAGCTCATGATCAAAGCCAGTTCGGATTCGGAGCTCTTCTGTTTCAGATCGCGTGAACTCGTCGAAATCACGAGATCTTCCAAGGATCTGAAGCACAAGGTGCCGGCGGTTTTGGAGGTGGAGGTGGACCCAACCGGCGGGCCGAGGATACAGGATGCCGCCATGGAGCTGTATCGGAGGAAGGAGGAGTTCGCGAAAATCCACCTGCTGCAGGCGATGCAGGCAGTGGAGGCGGCGGTGAAGAGGTTTTATTTCTGTTACAAGCAGCTGCTGGTGGTCGTGATGGGGAGTTTGGAGGCGAAGGGGAATGTTCAATCCGGCGATCTGTTGAGCCAGATATTTCTGGAGCCGACGTATTTTCCGAGCTTGGACGCTGCGAAGACGTTTCTCGGCGAGCGGTGGAGCCATGAGACTGGACGGTATAGTCCGGAACGGCGGCGGCGGAGTGGTTGAACCGGTTCACCGCTCGCCTTGTTGACTCACCTATATATGTTTTAGTGACGTGGAGGAATTACTTAGCAGATATCAGTGCCAAATTATTGTTGTTTGCAGTCCTATTAATTATCATTTTTTTAAAACTTATGTAAACACAATTTTGATGAGTGATTGAATTCTTGCAATACACTTGTGAAATGTAGTTTATTCATGGTTTGTAAATAAAAAATCAATTATTTTTCGTTTTTCAGATTTTGATCAGCTATCATCAAGCTCTAGTTTCTCAAAAAATTATCTTCGAGTCAAAGAAATAATTTTATCGAGGGGATCTTTAACATATTTTAATTTTGAGAACAGGTTTTTTTTTTTTTTTTTTGCTTAACAATTTATCAAGGAGACTATAATTACTTGGAAACTCCTTCCTTTCTTTTGATATCAGTACCACCATTAAATCTTTGTTGAGTTAAAATATCACATTGATTTGTGTTCATTCTTAAGACATATTAAGACGGTTCCTTCCTTTCTCAATGCCGATTATTTTATTTTAGGATTCACTAATTCCATTTTAGTGTGTATTTAATTTAAAAAAAATTACGAGCGCGGTGCACAAGTACTCAACAATTAAATTTTAGGATTCAAATATTCCATTTCATAATTTAAAAAAAAAAAAAAAAACAAAGAAAAAAATGGCACGCCTCTGATGTGTGTGGCGGTCTCTCATATGTGCGGCGGTCTCTCATAAACCAAATATAGTTTAAGAAGAGATTTCCGAGTTAATTCAAAGAAGATAAAAAGACCATGAAAAAAATGAGATCGTGCATTGTGCTCTCATTTTAACACAATGGTACAATAAAGGCACGACGGAAATAGGTCCTTCTACTTTTACAATTATATTTTTTTATATAATTGATTCATTGAATTTTGCATATATTATAATTTTTATTCACTAGTGGTATCTTTCGACTTTGCATTATGCTTCAATTGAGTTCAATTGTAACTTTTAAGTAGTCATTTGAGGATATAGTAATCCAACTAAGGACTCAATTACACCAAACAAGAGTTCAAGAACTAAATCAGCTCTAACGAAAAAAATAATAAAATAATATTTAGAAAATAATACTGAAATGATATATACATATATCAGTATGAGAGAGTCCTGTATAAGACCGTCTTAAGGGTCAAAATTCTAATAGTCAAGATTCACATCCAAATATAATTCAAACATCAACAAAATTATAAATATGTTATTGAATATTAATTTAAATTCGGATCTAAGTCCGTTTTATGATTTTATGAAAAACCCATAAAACGGTCTTACACAATTAAGTTATTGTCTATCATTATCACAAAAAAAGCAATTTAAGTTGACAGAAGTAGCTTGTTACTAGAGCACTGGATATCAGACCACTCACGGAACTCTTATTTCGTTTCGTGGGCGTATAGTTTTTTATATGTGGATATCTACCCAATTTTTTAGCTTTATATTTGCAAAATTTGCCAAAATAGGTGGGTATGCTTGCCTTTTGCACTGCCAAAATGAGAGTTCAAATCCATTATTAATTACTAGGGAAATCTTATCGTGGAATACTATGGATAACATGCCACCCAATATGATTAAAGTTGGATTATTGAGATCTAATATCTTTATGAATTTGACGTGTTATTTATAAATTACGTGTGTTTATCTAAAAAGAAAAAAGAATCTAGCATTAGTTTAAACTTATAACACTAAATCCATTCCTCTGTAAATGGCTTTTTATAGTCGACTTTGATGTGATGCATGCCACCAATAGTCCAATAGCGCAAGAGAGGTTTATAAGAGAAAACAAAAGATCATATGCAAATATGACTACTTGACAAGGCTGAATTTTTTCCTTTTTTTTTTATAGCGATTGTTCTAATTTTTTAACATTTGAATCCACTCATACATTATTGGAACTTCTATTATCCAATCTCTAAATGCAGAATGCTCGATGCACACAGAGTTGTGAGCAAAGTTGTGACTGAAGGTCAAACAACTTTGCCTTTGATAGCAGCGGAAAAATTTAAAACACAATGGATGTAATTTTCACGAGATTATAAATTAATAATCTCTTGAAGTGCCTCAGGGCAAAAAGATTCACTATCTGATAATGTGAATTACAAAAACACTTCGAATAAAAGAGGTCACGAAAACTAAAGACAATTTATCACTCCCTTCACAGAAGGTTATGACTAAAGTTGCCTTAACTATTGCTCGAAGAAAACTATAATCAAACTCTTAAGGATATCTGATAATACTAAATCTATCTCTATAAAAACGTATCCAATCTAAACATATTTGATCTCTATTTATACTTTAAAAACTTGGGCTTTACTCCATCGAATCCGCACGATCTTTACATGAGCCCATTATCTCTACTCCCTTACTTCTCGCAGCGGTAACAGACACATCTTGACTCAACTCTCTTCTCTCCCATGCTTTGCTGACTCATTCCTACTTGATTTAGTCAGCAACACGTGTTCCTCACGTTTCGAATATTTTACCTGCGCACAACAATAAGCAAAGAAAGACAAAAAATATATATACAAACTGTTTAACCTAACAGAAGTCAAAAACTGACTTCAACAATCTCCCCCTTTTTGTCTTTCTTCTCAAAAACCAAAGTTAACAAACCATATAAACAAAAACATTTGCTCCCCTAAAGCACATATTAACAACAATTCTTAACTATGAAGTTCAGAACACAGTTGCTCCCCCTGTCGAGTTAACTCCCCCTATCAAAGATACCTCAATCTCAAATAAACCATTCAAAGCAAGAGACATTACCATTAAAGAAAGTCAAAATCCCAGAAAAAAAAGAATTCAGAAACACAGAATCAAAACATAATAAAAAACAAGAGATAATATTGATCTATGCCAGTTCCTCCTCTTCTTCTTCATTAGCTTTGCTGCTCACTACTCCATCTCCTTGTTTGCTGCTACTGTTTCCATCAATGTAAAAAACATCTCCCCCTTTTTAGGAAGAAAGCAAGCGTTCAAACTTTCTGCGTTGCTTATCAAACTTCTGTATTTGATCAGTGCAAAAGCTGATTTGTTCTTGCAAAACATAAACTAGAATAATGTAATGAAGACTAATAGGAGCTGGTGTGGGATTATCTTTGTCAACCCATGGAAGATCCAAAACCCATGTATCGGTAAGAAATGCCTTTTGAACGGTTTGAAGGATAAGCCTTGAAGTGAGATTGTCTCTCTTCTTAGGTTTAAATCCTTGAGCAAGCAGCATGTTGTAGATGAGGGATGGCACAACCAACTTCTTGTTGGATTTGGTCATTGCAACATCAGCAATGGAATTAAAAATGAGCTGACCAAGATTAAATTCCCTCCAGTATAGATCTTGTAAAGAAGGTTCACATGTTCAAAGGGGACCACTGTGGAGTTTGAAGTTGGGATCCAGTTGCTGACTGAAATCTTGTGAAGAGTGGAGAAGAGTGAGGTGAGAACAGATGCAATCCGATTTGGCTTTTTCTGAGCATACTATGTGTCTGCTTGTCCTCCAGTCAGAACATTAGCTATTTTGATCTCTAAATCCTCATCAACTTCGTCATCCACCATGGAAACATCAGGAAGACCCAAAAGTTTATTAATCCCTGCAGGAGTAATACAGAAAACTTCTCCACGCACATAAACCTTACCATACTTCTTTGAAGAAGGATTCCCGAAATCAAGAGAGAGATTAGCATAAAATAATCTAACAATCTCAGCAACATAAGGTTTAACATAAGAAACACTGCCCCACAGCTTCCTTTTCTTCAAAAAGGTTACCAGATTATGAGTCTTGAAATCTTTCTCATCAACTGCTCTATCATTAAGAATCTCTCTATTCTTAAAAAATTCCCAGTTTTTCTTTGCAGTTTTAGAATAAAAAAGAATTGAATTAGCCTTAGGTACCTCGATGTCAGATTCTGAGAAATTTGCAGCTTCTTCATCTGGGTCAACACATTTCTTTTCCCTTTTTGAAGTTTTGGGGACTGTGGGCTTAACTTTAGTAGCTGATGGTGTCTTGACTTTCTCTTTCCCTTTCTTAGAGACTGCAGGGATCGTCTCCATCTCTATTTCAGTCTCCATGTCTTCCCAGCTCTCTTATGTATCAGAAACATGCACATCTTGTGCCTCTGGTTGATCACTCTCTATTTCTGCAGAATCACCTCCCTCTTCTTCATCTGGTTCACTTGTGAGCTCAATGATACCAACGGTAGCTTTAGATGTTCCTGAAACCCATTTCTTCTTTGGTGGAGGTGATGAAGCGTTTACCTCAACTGTCTTGGTTTGAGCCTTTCGCTTCGGAGCATTTGGCGGTTTCTCTTGTTCCAAATCAGAGAATGGAACATCAACTGAACCGTCATCATGAAAATCATGATTTCCCCCTTTTGGGTCAAGATTTTCATCTCCTGGAGATGAAAACACTAGAGCAACAAGAGACATCACGATGCCGTTAGGGGCCAAAATAATGGCCTTTGAACTATCCAGATCTGAAAGTGGAGAGATCAAGGTAGTGTTTTCCGGAGCAAGTAAAAATAGTGGATTGGACTGGGCTTCAGAACTGCTATCGATTTCAAGTGAAATCTCCATTGGAGCGTTTCCTCGTGATGGAGAAAACAAGGGTGGTCTGAGCAGAGGAGTTGAGTCTGGAGAGAGAAGACGAAAAGGATTTGGAGCCAGAGGTTTGGTAAGGGCGAAGTTTTGTTGAGGAGGAAAAGTTGAAAGACGGCGGAGATACTCAGTAGCTTCAGGATCATTGAGAAGTTCCTGAAGCTTTTTCATTTTCTCTTCATCCATGGTGAAACAGGGAGACGAGAGAAAAAAGAAATGTGAAGAGTCTAGGGTTTTTAGGAAAGTGAAGAGACTAATGATTTTTGCAAAAAGAAAAGAGAAGAGATTTTATATATAAAAAATGAACAGACTTTACTATATATTAGGAACCATATCATTCAAGATAAAGTTAAAGAAAAATATTAAGAATTCGAGTAAGATATGTTCCAGATATTTTCAACAACCAACTGACATCCTTAAAAAGTGCAACAACCAAAAGATTTTTTTTTATATTTTAATTTTTTTTTTCGAACAGGAATTAGAACAAACAAGATTGCTACAACTGTTGTCATATCTTCATGAAAAAACTTTAATCAGAACTTCATTTCTGAAACATCATAGGAAAATTATTAAAAGGAATGAGACAGATGGCGAATAGATGAATAACCAAGAGAATCTTGTAATTACCACTTATCTAAGATCTTTGATCTAGTTATATGGCTTTCTAAGAACAATCTCGGTTTCACCTTCAAAAGGTTTTTACATCCTCAAATTTGTCCCACTTCTATAAAAAAATATTGCCTATGATATGACAGAAATGTGACAACAGTTGAGACAACTTCACCTTAAACAGAACATAAACCGAGAGATTTTCTCAATACTGAGAATCTCTCATAACTCAGAGATTTAGTAAAGATGTCAGCCAGCTGGTTTTTCGTACTAATATACTCTAATTGTAATATTTTCTTTTTGACCAAATCTCTAATAAAATGGTACCTCAAATGGATATGTTTGGACTTGGAGTGATGAACATGGTTCTTGGCAAGGTTGATGGCACTTGTGTTGTCACAGAGCATTACTGAAGGATTACTCTCCAGCCCGTAGTCGTCTAGCATCGATTTGTGATCTGGTCCAATCATCTGGAGGTGTACGGATTGTATCTCCTTCAACATCTACGGTTTTAGGATGTGACCAAGTTTTCTGAATAGCATGCCATGCTCTAGCATCAATGGATTTGAAGCGTGCTCTCATCCGAACTTTCTAAAAGGAATAGTTCATACTATCAAGGACTTGAGGTTTATTGAACAACGGGTTTGTGCAATCCATTGTAGTCACTAAAACAGGATCAACACTTAGTGTGTCAAGTGTTGGCTCTGGATGCCAAATGTAAATGCAGAATGCTCGATGCACACAGAGTTGTAAGCAAAGTTGTGACTGAAGGTCAAACGACTTTGCCTTTGATAGCAGCGGAAAAATTTAAAACACAATGGATGTAATTTTCACGAGATTACAAATTAATAATCTCGTGAAGTACCTCAGGGCAAAAAGATTCACTATCTGATAATGTGAATTACAAAAATACTTCGAGTAAAAGAGGTCACGAAAACTAAAGACAATTTATCACTGCCTTCACAGAAGGTTATGACTAAAGTTGCCTTAACTATTGCTCGAAGAAAACTATAATCAAACTCTTAAGGATATCTAATAATACTAAATCTATCTCTATAAAAATGTATCCAATCTAAACCTATTTGATCTCTATTTATACTTTATCTAAAAACTTGGGCTTTACTCCATCGAATCCGCACGATCTTCACACGAGCCCATTATCTCCACTCCCTTATTTCTCACAGCGGTAACAGACATATCTTGACTCAGCTCTCTTCTCTCCTATGGTTTGCTGACTCATTCCTCCTTGATTTAGTCAGCAACACATGTTCCTCACGCTTCGAATATTTTACCTGCGCACAACAATAAGCAAAGAAAGACAAAAATACATATACAAACTGTTTAACCTAACAGAAGTAAAAAACTGAATTCAACACAATCTATGTGGTGAGGGTGTAACTGAATTAAGAGTTTTTGCTGTGCTTTTGTGGATATTTTGGAAGCAAAGAAACTTATTGATTTTCCAACCTAGCTCAACTCCTCACCAAAACTGCTTGCAATGGGCAATGAAGATCCACGATGAGTACCGGAGCATGCAACTAGAAGTTATTAATGCTCAAAAGTAGGGTAGGCCCTAACAATTATGAGGCCCATGGCGAAACGAAAAAAGGAGGCCCTGAGATTTATTTTTTTAACAAGCATCTTGAAGTTTTTTTTCATTTTATCCCAATCATCCTAAATCTTGAAAAAGTACAATCAACAATTACAAAATCTCGTTTGTAAATATTGAAAAAAAAACACTTTCATTAATTAAATAATCGTGAAAGAAAAATATGATAATATTAAGAAAAATTATTCAAAATTGAATCAATTTAATTTTTTTATTGTAATATTTTATGTCAAAAGCCCTAAGTTGAGATTTTGGTGAACTCAAAATTGAGGAAAAAAAGCCCTAAATATAACTATCAATTTTTTTTTTCTTTATATAGTTTTGATAAAATTTAAAAATTGAGTCTTTAAAGGTGTATTTCTTGTACGGGATCTTTATATAGAGCACAAATAGTTGATTAATTGTCCAATTGTAAAATTGAGATTAAGCCAACACAAAATCTCAATAAATATATTATCACACTAAATTTACATAGAAAAAAATAATTATGTGATGGAACTAATCACTGAAGCCCGTATGAGATTTCAAAGTCGAGATAATAGAATCTAAAAGAGACAAACATTTCAACTTTATACATATTTTTTTAAAAAAAATTTGGCCATTGAACTTATTTTGGGGGCTCAATTGGGTCACTGCAGTGTTAAAATTGGCTCAATCTGGCCACCACGTGACGGAGCCCTAACGGCCTCCGTTAAGTGTTGTAAAAACGACGTCATTTTGCACATTTTTTTACCCGACCCAATACTAACCCATACCCCGACCCATTCACAATCTAAAACCCGACCCAACACTCTAAAATCCACAGAATTAAAAATTTGGGGATTTCAAATCCCCAATTCTGAAGTTAGGGTTCTTAGGGAAATCCCCAAAATAAAAAATTTAACAAATCCCTCCACCATCCCAAATCACCAGCGTTGTAATCATAGTAACGAAGCCTATCCCATAAATGAGCAATTTCAGAATTCTTTAGCTCGATTTGTGCCTCCGTCTCCATCTCAACCTCAACCTTTGCCATTCCCCTCTCGATTGAAGTATAGACAAAACGGTGAAGATATACTTGTTGGCATACGTCAACTACTGGATCAGCGGGTTCTTCACCCTTCCCAAAAGCAGTCGGATAGTAGGAAGATTCAGCCCCACAAGAGATAACTGTTCACAGATCCTCTGCCATTGACTTTGCAGATTATTTAGGTTCTCTTCACCTTGCTTCCTCTTTTCAATCTCCATCAACAAAGTCAATCTCATTTCTCGAAGTTCACTTTCAATATCAGGGTTCTCTAAGAACCCTAGCTTCAGAATTGGGGATTTGAAATCCCTAAATTTTCGATTATGTAGACTTTAGAGTGTTGGGTCGGGTTTTAGATTGTGAATGGGTCGGGGTATGGGTTAGTATTGAGTCGGGTAAAAAAACGTGCAAAACGACGTCGTTTTTGCAACACTTAACGGAGGCCGTTAGGGCTCCATCACGCGGTGGCCCAATTGAGCCAATTTTAATACTGCAGTGGCCCAATTGAGCCCAAAAAAGTTGTAGTGGTCAAATTGGACCTTATCCCCATATATATATATATATATATATATATATATATATATATATATATAAGGGCCCCTAAAAATGGGGGGCCCTGGGCGGTGGCCCACCTGGCCTACCCCTAGGGCCGGCCCTGCTCAAAAGGCTCGTGAAGTGGAGAAGTGGAAAAAGCCGCCTTTAGGGGTGTGAAAGGTCAATGTTGGTGCTACTATCCAACTAGGCGGGGGAACTGGAATAGGAGTTGTGATCCGCACTGATTATGGCAAGGTTATTGTGACAAGATGCAGAAGAATTCCATGGAGTGTTGGGCTCGTAGAAATATAAACAAGACAACACACTCTCTTGCTCGTTTAGCTATAAGTAATTTGAATTTTTCTTCGTTTACTGGCTCTATGTCGGGTAGTATTTTGTCAGTCATTCATGTATTTGAACTTTCTGATTTTGATTAATTAAGGTTCTTGTATTGATAGTTTAAATAATTTAAATCAGAAAATTATATTTTTGAACTTTCGGATTAATAATTATCTTATCTTTTGAGTCCCTAAATCAATAAAACTGCTAATGTATTTATTTACAAGCCATAATTAATTTAATGAAAAAATCAAGATGTATCGATAATAGGGCTCTTTGAGCGACCCTTTACTCCAGAATGAGAGAATTGCAGTAGAGGAAGAGAGAGAGAGCCTAGAGAGAGAAAGAGAAAACATTAATCATATTCATTCTTCTTGTTCAATACAAAACATGTGTGGTAAATAAAAGTGGTAGAGATGCCCTAGTATTCACTTGGGCCTTTCTTCATACATATGGGCCGGCCCAGTCGTATCATTCCACTCCCCATGGAACACCACCTTGTCCTCAAGGTGGTGGTTCACATGAGCCTCGTTTCCTCCAGAAATAAGGGCCTCTTCTGTTGGCATCTGATCAAGGAGCCCTTCTGCCCACTGCACCCAAGCCTGCAGTTGAGCTCCTTGAAGTTGGACATTGTCGGGGATGGTTTCAGTAGCAGCAGTGCCCAAGCACTTGGTAACATGGAAGGGCTTGCTTAATTCAAATTCTGGGCGGTACAAGGCCAAAATGAAGCTAAGGTTCTCCTTCTTGACATAGATCAACAACCAAGAAATGAGCTCATATTATTCACAAACGATTTTCATCGGCTGTTGTAGGGGTGGAAACATCACCATGATACCCAAGCACATGTTAAACAAGAGATGAACATTGTATCTCGATTTAGCTTCGCTCATGTTTTCCACTCCATTAACAATATAATGCATGTCATCCTCACTTGGTTGTTCTCTTGACAAAAGCAACATAACCACAGTTTCGACATCTTTCTTATTAGTAATTATAGGCATATCAAGTGATGGGAGCAACCTCAGTTCAAATTTCTCAACTTCCAACTTGCTCAGAGACAATTTTACAATGCCTAATCTCTTGTCTTGCCTCACACCTTTATCAATTACATCAAAAATGCATGACCGTTTCTCCATAGATTCTGCGGCTACATCAAATGATTGACTCCAAACAAAAATCCTAGGAATATAACTGTAACACCCTAATTTTATAAATCGAGAATGCTATTTATTTTATAAAAACTAACATATAAATAATGCATGAAAGAGAATTTAAAATATTTTCTCAAATATGGAATAAAACTAATACTAGAAAATCATAATGATATATAAATAAACTTCTATTTAAGAAACTTACATAATATATAATTCATATAACATAGTGCGGAAGCGTTTTTAATAAGTTCAAACATCTAAGCATATTTAAAATTAGAATCAAATAGTCCAACTGAAATATCAACTAAAGTTAGTAGCTTATATATTTAAATAAAACTTAGTTATCATCCATCTCCTCACTGCCATCACCGAACTCCTCAATCTAAAATGTTATATAATAGGGATGAGTATAACAAATACACTCAGTGGAGAATACGCATTATCCAAAACATATTAAACGAGTAACTCATATTCAGACATTCATGCCATGTCACATAATAATAATTGTTTGAACAGCGGGGAGTCAGCCCAAAGGCAACTTATCACGACCTCAGACCTATAAACGGTCTTTGAACAAGTATATGCATATACACATGCACGGTGAGCGACCCAATGACAACTTTTACGGTCTCGGACCTATGAACGGTCCCTGGCATACTTTAACTTTAACTTTTACATAAACACTCAGTCGAACAATAAATCACAAGATCAATATATAATGGATAATAAATAACCACGTGCGTATAAAAATTCCCCACCTTTACTTTGAAGACCTTTGACTCAACTTTTCAATACAAAATGTTAAGAACTTGCAGGAAGTAACACGCCTTCACCTAGCAGATAATTCAATTTAATTATATTAAATAATTATATTGCTTAAAATATTAAATGCTTAATTTTTATTAAAAAACTAAAGTTTTTATAGATCTGAAACTTTGATTTTCTATAGATAAAATCTTATGAATGTGCTGGGTCGAATTAGTGTTGTGGAAATATCTCATATTTACTCAATTATATAGAAATTCGAAATAACATTGGTTACTTGAATAATTAATGGAACACAATAACATTATTATGTAAATGTTGATTAAAGGTTTTGGGAACAACTCTTAATAAGCAAGAAATCTGAGAAATCTATGTACGTATTTAACAAAATAAATTATGTTTTCAAGAATAGAATTTCCAAACTGTTCCATTTCCTAAATCCTTAGTTAGAAAATCTCTCTCATTCTCTCTTAATCACATCCGATAAATACTCTCCACACACTTCTATGATACTTTTTTTTAACATTTTATCACTGCCACCATATAAACAAAGAGGACAACGAGAATTTGACAGCGATTACAGAAATTAGGTTTTGTTCAAATTTGGGAACAAGGCTATCGATTTGTAAAACATGAAATTAATAAACTATATGGAGATTTTCATTGATTAAAATACCTGGATTATTGGTTCAAAATTTCTTATTTCAGTTCGTCCATTTCCCAAATAAATGTGTAGGTGTTCTTCTTGCTTCAAAAGTGGAAAGACGGTTTTTATTTTGTAGATTGGTGTGAGAAGAGCAATATTTCAGAGGAAATTCTTTGAGTAATCTGATTCAAATGAAATTAATTGGTTCTTGAATATGAGATTAAAATAAAATTAAGGGATCGGACGGTTTTGCAGTTGAAGGAAAAGTGAGTTGAGGAAAAGTTTACAAAAAAATTAACTGTTAATTGGATTATTATTATTATCTGGATTTTGGATTAATTAAGAAAATTGGGATTACAAATTATGATATTTTAATACTTTTATTCATATTATAAATTCTAAATATTATCCTTAAATTTTCTCAGCAGGCGGAACCACTAAAATAGATATAATATATGAAATATTAAACTGGTTGAAATGAAAAGATTAAATGACTATATAAAAAAATGAAATTTTTGAAAAATGGGTCGTCACAATAACTCCCACTCACAATCTTCCACTTAGCTCTGTGAAAAGAACTACTATCAGTATGCGAGGAGTTTCTTGCACAAGTTGCCAAATAACACAAACCACAGTAAAAACCTTGATATCTTTCAACTAAATAAAAATGTAAACAAGTGCAACCTCAATAGTTAGAACATCGCTTTGACAATCCCCGTCAAAAAGCATATTAGTTTCATTGTTTTCCTCGAATAAAAAATAGGCCACTAAGTCAGCAATGGTTTCATATCTAATGCAGAGAGCCTCCAAGCCTACAATGCATTTCGGCAGCACAATGTTCCCAACTTGGAAGAGTAGTCCACACGAAATCCCCATTATAACAAAATTATTTTGAAATTCACAACCAAGAGCAAATATTGAAATCTTAGGATGACTATCAAAGGGTTGGGGTGAAAAGTCTCTGAGATCTATTGACTCAGGAGGTGATTCTACGGAGTCAAAATAGAACTGAGCGGGTTTACCTTGAGGTAACTGATTAATTAGCGGGGAGGGTATCGGAGCGAGGCCCTTAGTCTGACGGCGCGATGGATTTGTGGCCTCTGATTTGGTCTCCTCCAGGTGGTCTGTGGCTCTGTTTGGCAAAACTTCAGAGGATGTCTGCGAATCCGCCACTATAGTGGGGGAAAAGGTGTCTTGTGTGTTGGTGGAGGGTTCGAGTTGAGGAAAAGGGCCGGTGGCGGCATGAACTGACATAGACAGTTTGGCTTCAATTTTCTGAATTAGTTCTTCAAAAGACGGCCTAGATGGTGGTTGTTTTGGTGGTGATGGGTGATTTGTGGGCAAGGGCTATGGTGCAATGACTTGGGTTGGTTGTCGGGTCGAGAATGGTATGGATGACAGGGCCTTTGTAGACAAGTGGGAATACCTGCCCAAGAGGGAGTGTGTGTGAAACTTTGCAAAGCGGGACTCAATAGATTCCATAGATTTCAAGAGATTTTGATTGAAGGTTAGGAATTGGCCTTCAAGATTTTTGATTGCAGCAAGAATTTCGGATTTCGCCATGAAATTTCTTAATGAAAGCACCTATCATACAACCTTAACTCTAAAATAATCAAGATGTATGATAATAGGGCTTTTCGAGCTACCCTTTACTCCAAAATGAGAGAATCACAGTAGAGAAAGAGAGAGAGAGCCTAGAGAGAGAGAAAACATTCATCATATTCATTCTTCTTGTTCAATATAAAACATGTGTGGTAAATAAAAGTGGTAGAGATGCCCTAGTATTCACTTGGGCCTTGCTTCATACATATGGGCCGCCCCAGTCGTACCACCCGTCCCATTACATCTAACCTTATCATATAGTATTAGGAAAAGAAAAATGTTAAGATAACCATAATATCAAGTGCCAACGTCAATAATTCAATCCCAACCATCAAAAGCGTAAAAATTAGACAAAATCAGCCCTATTTAATTTATGCTCAAAACTAAAATATGAATGACGTACCATAGCTATTTGTGTTGCTGTAAATAGTGTTGTAAATGAATCAAACTATTCGTGAGTTATTCGGGTATCGATTAGAAAAAAATTCAAAAGAAACTCGATCGTTTATAAACGGGCCGAATTCGAGTTTTTTAGCTCAAAATTTTTCTCTAGCCGAACTCGAGCTACTCGCACTTCTCGCGAGTAGCTCGAGTTCGACTGTAAACGAGCTTTTATCGAGTAGCTTGTAACACAAATTTTTGTATTTAATTTGGTAAAACACAAAATAGTGTACAATTTCAATGCTAGTCCGGATTAAAACATATTTATACGGATCAAACCTCTATTTTTCCTCTGATTCTTCTCTTCAAAACTTGATTTTCAAACGGCCTTTGAAATCTTCAGAGTAAATTTGTCCTTTGATTTTCTCAGATTTATTTTTTGAACTTGGCCTTTGAAATTTTCAGGGAAGATTTGTATCCTCGATCTTCTTTAACTTAGTATTTGGTTTTGGTCTTCGAAGTTTTCTTTGACATGGTATTTGGACTTGATAACATTAATCGAAGGCCGACGACCTTGATTCTGGTTTGAACGTTGGATTTGAGGTGATTCTGACGAAGAACGACTTGATTCTTGCTAGAACACCTTGAATATTGGGAATTTATAACGTTGTCTGAAGGGTTTCAGAACCTTGATTCCGGATCGGACGCTGGATTTGAGATGACTCCGGTGAAGAACGACTTGAATGTTGGATAGAACTTCATAGAAAATTTTTCTCCAACTTCTTGAGCTCTTCAATTTTGACTTCCTGTATGATTTCAACTGATATGGAGACCCTTATTTATAGTTGTAGGGAGAGAGATCTAGGGCTAACATGGTACTATCTCATTGGCTGTTGGAAATTGATATATATCTTTCGAAAAATATTTAATTGTTGCCAAAGACCCTTAATGTAGCGCCCCGAACCCGGAGACCCAATGCGCTAATGGAAACACACACGATGAAATAAAATCACAATAAAATTTTCGCAAACTAACATAAATCATTTTCTCGAATTATAAAAATTCGGACAGCACTTTGTTTAAAATATTAATAAATTCCACGCTCATAGACGTTTACCATTCAACAACCAATCACATAAGATAAGACTTTTCACCCAACCTATCATTTTAAAATCACACCTTTCGAACCACCAATTAAAACATGTTCAATCTTGACTAGTCAAAACTCCAATATTAAATATTCAAATTATGCCAGCAATGCCATGACGATCACGCGCGTCCATAAAATATTTAAATAATTCATAAACATACAGCGGAAGCATAATTAATCATATTTGTTGACTAAAACTGAATAGAGTCAATATTTCAAAAACTAGAATATGGTCAACCATACAAAACGTCCACATTAGTCCACATCCGCCACCTGCCGTCATCAATTACCTGAAAATATTTTTAAATAGTGGGGCTGAGTGCCAGAAAACACTCCGTGGGAATACTCATACATTCGTCCAATAATTTACAATAAGAATATCCATAAATCCATATTTGACATGTCATAAATCATATACTCAATAGACATAGTGGAGACCGACCCTAATGTGATCACATATAAACTATAACATATTCATAACATGAACATATTCATAAGTAATTGCACCAGAGTGCCATATTCGGAATTTCTCATATGAGTCGTGTCAATCCACATTGACCAACATAAGCATAAATAATTTTTCATGGCGGACAAAAGTTTAAATATATTTTCGAAAGCATTTTAGTAAGTAAACCCACCTTATAGCTAAATTAGCTGAAGCTTTATTCACGACTTCTCGTCCTAAGTCTGTTGTCGCGGATTAGGACCTTATGCTTAAATATAGGAATAACCTTAATCGTCGTCCTAAACGAGTCTCGAATTAGGACCTATACATAAGAACTATGTCTTAATTACATGATAATGTTCTAACATATACTATAACATAAATAAGGTTCTAGGGATCGAGTCCCTAAAGTAAGAGCGTAACCTGACATCGCTTAAATGTCGAACGAAATCCTAACTTAAAATATATCGGAGTCCTCGATCATGCAAATAAATGCCTTAAATACATAAAGGAAAAATATAATATTTAATATATGATTTAAATGATAATTTTAAATCATAGAAGAATATGAAAATATTAATTTAATATACCATATACTTAATTTCGAATTTGATCTAAATTAAGCAAAATAAACCTTAACCATTAGGCTAAGTATCATTTTCGAAAATTATATTCAAATTTTATTTATATATAGTTCAGATTTATCTTGCATAAAATGTTTAATAAATGATTTTTTAAAAAGAATACAATGAGTCTTAAAATTCATTACATAAGATTTGAACCCTAAATTTATCATAATAAAATTTGCAACACAACCATTAGACCAAATGATATTTTCGAAAATTATAACAACATTTATTTAAATATAACTTAAATGATCTTGGATTAGTTGTGCATAAATAAAATGTTCAAAAGGGGTTTTGAACTCTTGATCAATTATCAATAAATTGTAAGATTAACCATTACATCATAAATCAAATTTCAAAAATAAGTGCAAGCTTTTAATTAAATAAAGTCATAAATCCATCCATTAATTAAAATAATAAATTTCCCCAAAGGGAAATGAACTATAGATCTCTCAACATAATTATTGTACTCCAAATATTATGCCAAAGTACCATTTTCATAATTAAAAGCATGTTTTTATTTAAATAATTCCGAAATACATGCAATATTATTTACAAACAATAAACTTCCCCAAGTATATTTGAACCTTAGCCCTTTCAATACTTAATTAATGATTTTTCCATAAGCTATAATTCATATTTTGAAATATAACAAAAACTCTTTAATTAAATAGGTCTATAATAATAATAATAATAATAATAATAATAATAATAATAATAATAATAATAATAATAATAATAATAATAATAATAATAATAATAACAATAATAATAATGATGATAACCAAAAATAAGAAAACAAAAGAACTCACACACTAAACACACACAAAATCAAAATCCACCATATTCATTTCTTCAACCACCTATTCAACTTGCAAAGTGTTCAAGAACACTAAGAACACTCAAATCAAGATCAAAATAATATTTAAACATAAAATAATTAAAACAGCCCCTAAATCCATGATTATACATACTAATATCGAAAATAAAATTGAAAAATAGAGCAAGAAGTGAGGTATTAAAAGGTTAGGGTTTAACCCATACTTAGATCCGAAAATCGGATGCCTCAACCTCAAAATCTTGCAAAAATAATTGAAGAAATGGAAAGAGGGAAAAGAGGGGAATCTAAAAATGGTATTGCATGTGAAAAATATCGCCAGAAAATTTTCCGGCGAGGAGGAGCGGTGGCGGCGGCGGTGGTGGCCGGCGGCGGCGGCGGCTTGGGGAGGGGGTGAAGGGGGAGGCGAGAAGGGTGAGGGGAAGAGAGAAGTGGGGCTGTTCCCCTTTGAGAAAAAAAAGTGAAATGGTAAAAATGAGGCTCAAAGTGGTATTGGGGGTATTTATACTCCCTCTTAAATAAACCCTAATTAGAATTTAAATTAGAGAAAAAATCATATCTTGGTCAATTGAATTCCTATATTAGTGAGACCAAGTTCTATGAATTCGTATCGACGAGCACTATCGTCTAACACATTCGTTCATCTCGATCGGAGAATAATTGGGCCGTAAATAATTAAAATCATAATTGGACTAGAAAGCCCATCATTTGGGCCTTTTATTAAAAATGAATACAACTTAAGCATTTGGGCTCTAGAAAAATCATTGGGCCTCAATTGTTGGATTTAGGGTGTTACAGATCTACCCTTCTTAAAAGAATTTCGTTCCGAAATTTACGTATTTGCTATCAATAAGTTTGCATATCGTCTCATGATCTCATATTCGATTTTTATATTATATCAAGATTTTTTTGTCAGCTCCACGAGCTCTTACTATCATTGCTTCTTCATTTTGAGATTTTAAAATCTTGCTATCAACGATTGCCTTTGATGCTTTTTGACGAGTGATCTGGATCCGCCTTTACTCCGTCTCTGTGGATGGTATGGGTTAGGTCAAACTCCTATTCTTGGAGTATTGAAACGTTAATACGTGATTGTTACTAACTTTAACAACAAAGGTAAAACTTAGGTTGTCTCTATGCGATTCGAGGATTTCATGATGACCAATTGATCATGGTCATAACTGTTGGTTTTGTATACTGGAAGACTTGTCTTTGTATACTTTTCTGATGATATGATGATATGAAATGAAAGTTATTGCAGTCACTGCTTGCATTTAGATTATGTTCTATAATTATTTTATGCAATGTTCCATATACTTACATTGTAGATGATATGGTGTGGGGAGTCACACGGTAAGATCATATCATTAGAACCTTGTAATGTATTAAAGAGCTCACGGCTTAGATGGTCCTGAACACACCATCGGTACACCGTAGAATAATTTGATAAGTTAGTTTATCTTGGCTAACTGATTATTCTAGTACACTGGTTAGTGTATTGAGGAGGATCACGATAGGATACTATTCTCTGTCTCTGACCCAGTTACTGAGAGAATAAAGATCCACAGAGTTCGGGTTCTGAACTCATGTGATATTGGCGAGCATATGTGTGTGTTGTTTATTACTTTGATTTATCAATGGGTGAGATCTTTTCGTAGATCGAATTCGATATCTTGGGTAATAACAATGTATACATGATGTCTCGAGCAGTATGCATGAGCACTGTGTCCTGGTGCGCCAGGTTGATGATGTTCTCTTGAGGAAGCACAAGTTCATGTTGAAACCCTGCAGGTGGAATTTATTCCGTACATGAATAAAGCTTGTGTGGTACTACTCAAGGTTTTAGATGTTAATTAATTATAGCTGTCAGAGGCTTACATAATTAATTAATGAACATTATATCTTAAACACGGGGAATGACTGGACTAAAGGAGAAAGCATATTCGTAAATATGTATTAAATTGGTAGGTCAGTTTTACTTCTTTAGTGGAATAAAAGTAAAACTTAATTTATTTAATTATATCCTAGGTTTATTGGATATTGGATATTAAATAAATTAGTGGGCCAATTTAATATTCTTCTAGATCCCTGTTGTAGCCCAATTGACTGAAAGTGGACTGGATATTGAACTTGAGATAGAGGCCCAGCCCAATAGGGCTGGAACATGAAATTTCGCCCTTCCCTATATATAAGGGGAGGGGGGCACGAAATTTTGATGAATTTATTCATTGGAAATCAGCCCCTCTTAGTCTCTCAAAGTTATCCATAGATTTCACAACTCTATCTAGTAGATTTCAGCCCACTCTGAATCTAGATACAGTCCGGGAATACAACAGAAGATCTTGGAGTAGAATTTGTGGTGGTCGAATTTTGAGCTAGGTGGCGCCATCCCTGTATTCATTCAACAGCAAGATTAGATCTTTAATCTTGTCCACAGACCGTCTATCGATTTGTAAGTAGATTCGTTTCTATGTCTTCCGCTTTATTAGATTCGAATCTGCTTTGCATGCTTTTTGCATAGACTGTGATAAACATGCATGTTACATAAAATTATGATTTGCATGAACATGGATTAATGAACAACCAAATGATCCTGCGGTGGTTTAATTCGAAAAAACCCCAACAATAACATATTTTGTCCAAATGGTCTTTTGGTATGCGTCAACTTGTGAACTTTTTCTTCAACTTCGAATCGTAAGCTCGTACAACGCTTGCAAGCATAGGTTTGTTTCTATCTTGGCATCTTTGATTTTTCTCATACTCAATCTAAGACTACTATCGCAGTTGGTTCTAATTCGACCATATGATGCTTCTTTCACTTATTTAATCCTTGCAAAGAGGATATCTATAATTCAAACGGTACATGCCTCATATGATATCATTTCAATCGCTCATTGGTAGCTATTTCTAAAAGCTAATTATATCATTAGTAAACATTCCTCCTAGTCTTCAACTTGATCCATAATGTAATTTTTAACATACACTCAAGCGTGCGTGCTATCGTTTCTGATTAATCGTGCGAGAGTGGAAAATCATACTAAGATCGATTCATTTTCCATAACATCTCGTAACTTTCTTCTTGAACCTACGTGGGACCCGTAGCAGGGTATACTGGTATCAATAACATGAATCTATAATAATCTTACAATCTCTTCAATATGTGCCTCGTAATTGTATGTTGACTCATTCAGTTTATCCATAATTATCCGTACTGCGTGATCTCCACCAATCATCTTGGGGGTTCCAATAATACAGTTCATCAAAATGTGCTTTCATTCCAACTTTGGAATCTGTGAAGCCTTCTAAGCATCTTATGGTTGAACCTTTATGATTCGACTTCGTAAACTAGCTCTCATATTCCCCATCGTTCTTACTTTTATCTTGCTTGGTGCTACCACCACTTCGATCTGCGAACCCATAATATCCTTGAGCAATTATCCTTATTGGGTTATTATACAATTAGACGTTTCTTGGGTCTTTTGACTTTACGCGTTTGCTACAATATCCATCTTTGCTATGTGGCGTATGATAATTTGATCGTAGTCCTCACTAACTTCAATCATTCTCATGTATCATGTAAAACTTCTTTTATTCGAATAAAAACATTTAAACTATTCGATCAGCGTAGATCTTGCGCATACTGTCGTAGAGGTCAAGCATCTGAATTCTTAATGTGTAAACTATGACATTAAACTCTTCATCATTTTTTAGATGTTCTCATGTGATCTCGATTGTCGGGATGTAGTTGCAATCACTTATCATTTTTACTGACACTAGCATGAATGCATAACAAAATCTTATTTTTGAAGCATTACTGTAGATGACTATCCCTTTGTATCCTTCAAACATAGTCCATATTTAGGTGGTGACTAACCTCTTTTTGAGCTCTTAAATAATCTCTTGACACCCTTTTGTCTAGTGAAACCTTTACTGATCTTTAATAGCAAAATTGTGGTTACTAAAATTTTAGAGAATCCTTTAATGAGTCCTATGTATAACACGGATAAACTTAGAACACTAATCATCTCATTCACATTGGTTAATTACTACACCTCATCTTATCTCTTTCTACCATAGAAGAATCCATCTTGATTCATTAAGTTGTTACTATATGACCTTGAAATATATTCTCATCAAGGTAAATATCTCACTTTCCATCTTACTATATAGTTTCTTCCTTCAAAAAGTTTCCAACATTGTCCTTAGATGTTCCTTAAGTTGTTGGTTGTTTCTAACATAATCTATAACATCATCCATAATTACAAGAACAAAATTGTTCTACACGTGCTAAACTATTGGTCCATGAATACTACGGGAGTATTGCTCAAATCAAAATACATAACTAGAAACTCATAGTGATCATAACAAGTCTGAAAAATGAATCTTGTGCGTATCTCCCCACGAATATAAATGCTAGCAGCTGGATATCAAGATAATCTTGGAGAAAACACTCCTCTTTCACTTAGTTGAGTAGATCGCCAATCATAGATAGTTGTTGTTTGTCTTTACTTGTCAACATGCTCAACTCTTGGTCATCAATAACATTCAGAACAATCTAGCAGTTTTCATAACATACAATATCGATGTAGCTTCGGTAATATACTTGACCTTATAAATCCTTGGTCTAAGAATTCATATAGTCATACTTCCATTCTTGTGATCACTTTGATGTCACTCATAATGGTGACTTTAACATGAACGTAATTGCCGAAACAAGATCTATAGTGTAATCCACTCTTCAATTTGGGGCATTCTAGAGAAGTCTTCAAAATTACATCATTAAACTTGCTTATGACGGTACATTATTTATCATACATTAACGGTTTTCCTCCTTCCTAAGCTCACTAAGAATACTTAGCATTCTATCTTCATAGTCATCTCCAAAGTCTTCTTGGTTGTTCTTACTCACATTGATGTACTTGTCTTTTATTTCATGAAGTGCATTCCTTATTCACTTAGATTCTGAAACCTCATATTCTTAAAATATCACTTAATCATTGGATGGAAAGCTCTATCTAGGTTGTTCCTAAAATAATATAAAAATCCTTCTTTTGCAACATATGTAAGGTCTTCTTGCTATGAAAGCTAAGATCTATCATAAGGTAACTTATATTGTTCACTAGTAGTTTTCTCGAATATAAACTTATTTGTAACGTCTTTCATTCAAACTCATCATTATTCCTTATGAATGAAATATTTTTTTTTTCTTATTTGTATCTTGCGGATACAAAGTCTTCAATATTTTTCCTATTTTCATTCGTATTAGCCATTGTCATATTCTTTTTCTTTCGATGAACAAAATTATTTACGAGCTCCTAGAGAAATATTCATTTATCGATGTGAACTCCCCATAATCTCTATCATATTGATTGCTTCAACCTTATTATTCCATTGCAATACTATTTCGATGATTAATTCTTCCATTCGTCATGTCTTCTGTCAAACTTGCTATCAAAACCTAACTTTCGTTCTTCTTAGTCGTCTTCATTGCCTTCATGGATAATATATTGAGTACCATAGCACTTATTTTGATTCGCACAAAGTGAAATCTTCTTCCTTCAGTAATTGAGCATCACTTCTTCCTCACGGTATCATACTGTTTAAAAATTATCCTCAAGTCGATCCATTCTCAGGGTAACATTAAATCATTTATTTAATTCTATCACGTGCATATCTGCCTTAAGATAGCTATCATCGAAAGTTAAATATATTCCAACTCATATCGTACTGCATACTTCTCAATGACACATCTCCTTCTTCTTCTTCTTCTTCTTCTTCTTCTTCTTCTTCTTCTTCTTCTTCTTCTTCTTCTTCTTCTTCTTCTTCTTCTTCTTCAGGTTCACCATGATTGTGGAAGATTAATGGTCATATCACTAAAATCGTTTGTTGATCTAGCTTATAATATTTCGTTATGTGTTCGATTCATATTACATTGGCTGAGTTTCAATCTACTGACATATCGTTTTGAGCTAATAGTTATTTAATGTAGTTCTTAGCACCTAACGCAGATCATGAAGCATTGGATTCATCAAGATCGATTCTGATCAACATCGTGTAGAGTTGAACTCGTACTCTTTTATTTGTGCCCGGTGAGAATAACTCTTTCGTATTTCATAAGAATTAATGACCATGAAATTTCTTATCTTAGTCGCTTCTAAATTTGATTTGGGATACTTAGTGGATAAATGCATTATGCGCACGTCCTAGCAAAATATAATTAGTCCGTAAAACATAGTGAGACTACGTATAGTTCTCAATTGGTACCTCATAAAAGAGAAATTTCATAAATAATAAGAAATTACATCGCAACTTACATGCAGTTGTTCATATATCGTACGTGGTGTCATCATAATTATCCTTACATCAAGTGTCGCATACTAGGTCAATACTTATCATTAGGAGTTGCATAGTTCATATAATTTACAACATACTTGGATCTAATCAAAGTACTCATACTATGTAATTAACTATCGATAGAATAAAGTAAGGCCATCTGTAGTTCAAGTTGAACTTTTCATCTTGTAGGAGCATCTTCACTGGTGTCATCCTCTAGCTCGTCGAATTATCTCGATCGCATGAATATAGTAAATGTTGTCTGATTCTTAGTCATAGTTATAGTTCTCAAAATATATCGTGTACTGCATAAATAGTCCAACATAGTTCACTAAGCAAGTGAAAACTTACAGGCAATTTAATTATGTCCAAGTCCATATAGGTTCATCCTATAGTGGAATCATATCATAGGTATTTGGATAAAACATTTTCATAATAAGACAAACCAATAGATTTCCAATAACTTAGGCTTGAAATACATTGTAATCAAGCATTTTCTTTATCATAATTTCTCAAACATAATATACGTTTGCCTAAAATATACTTTGTTCAACAAAGATTTATTCTCATAAAATTTGTACCTGATTGGGCGAGGCGTGGCGTGGACATGGGACCATAGGTAAGTAATAATTTTATTATTTTTTTTTGCAAACACTATTTCAAAACATTTCAAAAATCACTCCGCAGGCTTACAGATTCGTAGACCCGCTTTGATACCATATGTAGCGCCCCGAACCCGGAGACCCAGTGCGCTAATGGAAACACACACGATGAAATAAAATCACAATAAAATTTTCGCAAACTAACATAAATCATTTTCTCGAATTATAAAAATTCGGACAGCACTTCGTTTAAAATATTAATAAATTCCACGCTCATAGACGTTTACCATTCAACAACCAATCACATAAGATAAGACTTTTCACCCAACCTATCATTTTAAAATCACACCTTTCGAACCACCAATTAAAACATGTTCAATCTTGACTAGTCAAAACTCCAATATTAAATATTCAAATTATGCCAGCAAGGCCATGACGATCACGCGCGTCCATAAAATATTTAAATAATTCATAAACATACAGCGAAAGCATAATTAATCATATTTGTTGACCAAAACTGAATAGAGTCAATATTTCAAAAACTAGAATATGGTCAACCATACAAAACGTCCACATTAGTCCACGTCCACCACCTGCCGTCATCAATTATCTGAAAATATTTTTAAATAGTGGGGCTGAGTGCCAGAAAACACTCCGTGGGAATACTCATACATTCGTCCAATAATTTGCAATAAGAATATCCATAAATCCATATTTGACATGTCATAAATCATATGCTCAATAGACATAGTGGAGACCGACCCTAATGTGATCACATATAAACTATAACATATTCATAAGTAATTGCACCGGAGTGCCATATTCAGAATTTCTCATATGAGTCGTGTCAATCCACATTGAGCAACATAAGCATAAATAATTTTTCATGGCGGATAAAAGTTTAAATATATTTTCGAAAGCATTTTATTAAGTAAACCCACCTTATAGCTAAATTAGCTGGAAGCTTTATTCACGACTTCTTGTCCTAAGTCTGTTGTCGCGGATTAGGACCTTATGCTTTAATATAGGAATAACCTTAATCGTCGTCCTAAACGAGTCTCGGATTAGGACCTATACATAAGAACTATGTCTTAATAACATGATAATGTTCTAACATATACTATAACATAAATAAGGTTCTAGGGATCGAGTCCCTAAAGTAAGAGCGTAACCTGACATCGCTTAAATGTCGAACGAGATCCTAACTTAAAATATATCGGAGTCCTCGATCATGCAAATAAATGCCTTAAATACATAAAAGAAAAATATAATATTTAATATATGATTTAAATGATAATTTTAAATCATAGAAGAATATGAAAATATTAATTTAATATACAATATACTTAATTTCGAATTTAATCTAAATTAAGCAAAATAAACTAAATAGAAATAAGGATAAAATATAACATAATTTTGTAGTCAAGAGGGGTTGAACACTTGACCAAAAATATAAGTGAAATAATAAACACTTAAACACTAGGCTAGAAAAGTTTATTTAACATTAACTAAACTGCTTTAATTAAATAGCTTCATAAATGCATACACAAAATAAGAATTAATTAAAACATAATTAATTAAAACTGTATTAAGGGGGGGTTTGAACCCTGGACCCCTAAAAATAAACAAAACACTTAACCATTAGGCTAAGTCTTATTTTCAAAATTAATCATCCATAATTATTTATATATATAGTCCAGAAAGCTCTTATGATAAAAATATTAAAAAGGAATAAAATTACTTCAATAAGATTTGAACCCTTGATCTCTTAAGTATTAATTTGAACACTGACCACTAAACCATATGCTATTTTCTAAAATTAAATGATGGTTTTAATTAAATAAAGACAGTAATGCATGCATTAATTAAAGTAAAATAAAAGTAAACTATTTTCAAGGAGATTTGAACCATAGACCTAAAATATTAATTTTAAACCTTAACCATTAGGCTAAGTATCATTTTCGAAAATTATATTCAAATTTTATTTATATATAGTTCAGATTTATCTTACATAAAATGTTTAATAAATGATTTTTTTAAAAAGAATACAATGAGTCTTAAAATTCATTACATAAGATTTGAACCCTAAATTTATCATAATAAAATTTGCAACACAACCATTAGACCAAATGATATTTTCGAAAATTATAACAACATTTATTTAAATATAACTTAAATGATCTTGGATTAGTTGTGCATAAATAAAATGTTCAAAAGGGATTTTGAACTCTTGACCAATTATCAATAAATTGTAAGATTAACCATTACATCATAAATCAAATTTCAAAAATAAGTGCAAGCTTTTAATTAAATAAAGTCATAAATCCATCCATTAATTAAAATAATAAATTGCCCCAAAGGGAAATGAACTATAGATCTCTCAACATAATTATTGTACTCCAAATATTATGCCAAAGTACCATTTTCATAATTAAAAGCATGTTTTTATTTAAATAATTCCGAAATACATGCATTATTATTTACAAACAATAAACTTCCCCAGGTATATTTGAACCTTAGCCCTTTCAATACTTAATTAATGATTTTTCCATAAGCTATAATTCATATTTTGAAATATAACAAAAACTCTTTAATTAAATAGGTCCATAATAATAATAATAATAATAATAATAATAATAATAATAATAATAATAATAATAATAATAATAATAATAATGATGATGATGATGATGATGATGATAACCAAAAATAAGAAAACAAAAGAACCCACACACACACACGTACACACTAAACACACACAAAATCAAAATCCACCATATTCATTTCTTCAACCACCTATTCAACTTGCAAAGTGTTCAAGAACACTAAGAACACTCAAATCAAGATCAAAATAATATTTAAACATAAAATAATTAAAACAGCCCATAAATCCATGATTATACATACTAATATCGAAAATAAAATTGAAAAATAGAGTAAGAAGTGAGGTATTAAAAGGTTAGGGTTTAACCCATACTTAGATCCGAAAATCGGATACCTCAACCTCAAAATCTTGCAAAAATAATTGAAGAAATGAAAAGAGGGAAAAGAGGGGAATCTAAAAATGGTATTGCATGTGAAAAATATCACCGGAAAATTTTCCGGCGAGGAGGAGCGGTGGCGGCGGCGGTGGTGGCCGGCGGCGGCGGCAACTTGGGGAGGGGGTGAAGGGGGAGGCGAGAAGGGTGAGGGGAAGAGAGAAGTGGGGCTGTTCCCCTTTGAGGAAAAAAAGTGAAATGGTAAAAATGAGGCTCAAAGTGGTATTGGGGGTATTTATACTCCCTCTTAAATAAACCCTAATTAGAATTTAAATTAGAGAAAAAATCATATCTTGGTCAATTGAATTCCTATATTAGTGAGACCAAGTTCTATGAATTCGTATCGACGAACACTATCGTCTAACACATTCGTTCATCTTGATCGGAGAATAATCGGGCCGTAAATAATTAAAATCATAATTGGACTAGAAAGCCCATCATTTGGGCCTTTTATTAAAAATGAATACAACTTAAGCATTTGGGCTCTAGAAAAATCATTGGGCCTCTATTGTTGGATTTGGGGTGTTACACTTAATGTTTATCACATAATAATATCTTTATTATTTAAATATTTTATTTAATTTTGGATTTGATATGATTCCAAAACTAAATAAATATATAAAAATCAATAAAAATATTATATATAATATTTGACTTTTCGCCATTTACATAGCTCACGAACTTGTAATCGAATAGCTCGCGAGCTTGTAATCGAGCTTTGATATATAAGCCAAAAAAAATTAAATTTTCCCCCCTAACAAGATTCAAACGCCAAATGTATTTTCATTTGTTACCTTAACCACTTTGCCAAATTAATAATTATGTTGATATTGAAACAAATAATATTTTCATAACAATTCTCTAAAACTTAAATATATGTAAATCTTTATATATTACTCCCTCCGTTTCGTTTTATTTGTTGTTTTAGATTTTTTTTTATCTAGAATTAATAATTAATTTTATGGACAAATATACTCATTCCTTATATATACCACAAAATCTTATTCAATTATATTTTCCTAAAATAGGGTTAAATAACTTAAATTAGAGAGAGAGAGAGAGAGTGTGTGTGAAAATATATAAAACAACAAATATTTTAAAACAAAACAAAAAACCTAGAACAACAAATAAAACGAAACAGAGGAAGTATATATTTATATAAACATAATATCATATTATCAATTTATCATCAGATATATTTACTGTATATTCAACAAATAATAATAGACTGCATGAACTATATGGAAATTAAGAGTTATTATTGTCATTAATAAATAAAATTAAAAAGGGGACAAATTAATGATATTTACAAACATTAAGTTAAGCTCAATGTTGATAAACCCGTGATTTTCATGCATTTTGAGGTTCATTTATATAGTAGTTCATGTGCATTGCATGCATATATCAAGAAGTTTAGCATAGGTTTTCATATTTTGTGCAACATCACATTTTTGCTCATTTTGAAAGGATGTATTGACAATTATTTTATGAGATTCATTTGAGCTTGGAAAAGTGCCTAAAAAGATAGATAATTGAGTTAGGAGTGCGTTGCACAAAGAATCAGGTCAATCGAATGAGAAACGAGCGAGAACGGGGCAAAATGGTGAAGTGTGTCGGGTGACGACGATGGGAGCACGGTCCATGCTCTATTTTTTCCTCCCCAACGCCGTGAGTAAAGCACGGTCCGTGCTTAGGGACGCACGGACCGTGCTCCTGTTTCTTTTTTCCACGATTTTTCCATTTTGGACCGGATTTTCTACCCATCTTTGGGCTTGTATTCCTCCAGCTATATAAAGAGGTCATATGCACGTAAATAAGGATCTACATCATCTACCACCATCCACAATCATTCCATAACATCCATCTACACACCACAAGGCTTGAAGAACCATATGAGTGAAGATTGAAGAGAAGACTCAAGATCAAAGATTGAGCATAAGTTTTATCTTTGTTTTTGTTTGAGGACATTAGATACTATGTTTATTTTGATTTCTTTTGAGATTAAACAAGATATGTGTAGCTAATTACTTTGTGATTCTAGGGTTTGTGATTAGTTCATTGGATTTCATGCTTTAACGATTAATTGATTTTTCATTTCCTTTATTTATTTATGCATCTTGCTTTGGATGGTTCATGTATGATTATTTGTCCAATAATTATTGCATGCTAGTTAATTTACTTGAATTCGAAAGAAGATAGTAAATTAACGGAATACAAGATTGTATGGCATGATATTTGCTAGATAGAAAGATTGGTTGGAATTGTTGTAATGCCCCGAAATTTTTTAAAACATTTTACCTTTTTTATATTATATTTCATGAACGCGATTTAAATTATTATCAAATTCTATAAGTCGCGCTATATTTATCTAGTATATACTATTTTATAATTTATTTATTTTAAAGATGAATCCATTATTTCTACATTGGCCCATAACCCTAAGTATTTTTGTTAAAAGCCCAAAATACAAATCTTGGTTGTTAAGCCCATGTTGGAAACTTTGGAGAGTAGGCGCCATTTATCCCTTCGTCTCTCTAAAAGACTTGGGAGAAAATCATAAACCTAAAATGCCATATAGAAGCCCCAAAATCTCTCAATCAGAGTGCAAAATTTCGGAAAGAAATAAATTGAAAATCTCACCATTTCATGATTAACTCCCTTCATTCTAGTATAAATAGGCCAACCTCTACTCTACAAAAATCACACCAGAGATCTAAAACATCTCCCTAAATCATCCTTAGTCCTTCTCTTCTCGCGGAAATCCTCCTTGAGGTATCCCATTTTTCTAAAGCTTTTTTTTTCTGTAAGAATGTTCTCTGTTTATCCTATTCTGGTTTGTTCAAAGCAAATAGGCAGTAGATGTATTGAAATAGTGATTAACTTTTTTTAAATTCGGTTGTCAACATGCTTTAAAAGTTCTCGATTTTTGTGTTAATGGGAAGGAGTGAAAGAATTCTTAAATATTTGAGACATTGACTATACCTCTCACCTTATGGGTTCCATCTATTTAAATATCTGTAATGCTAGACGGCCACATTGTGGCCTGGCCACATGATGGTATATTAGTAAGTACCCACTATATTGGTTTATTAAATAATAATAGTAATTAGTGCTGTATTGTATTTTACCCTATTACCCTTTCCCTCTTAGTCTAGTGAGAGAAGGAAAATAACAGATTCAAAATTCAAAATTCGAATCTCTCTCTCTCTCTCTACATTAAAAATTATTTTGTTATTTTCAATAAAAATAGGGTTAAGTATTCATTATTCTCTTTGATCTTCATTCTTCATCAAAATATATCTCCATTTTCGATCTTCAAACATGGTTAAATATTATTCATTATCATTCATCTTCAATCTTCATTATTTTCATTTTGTTAACATATATCTTCATTACTACCGATCCTCAATGGAAATCAAACGTAGCGAAAGGCAGAAACTTTATGTTGTCTTTGAAGGTGTATGAATCGGAATATATTCAAACTGGATAGATTGTGCTCCATGTGTTCTCAGCGTTAGGGGAAGCTTGTACAAATCTTTTCCAACTGAAGATCAAACAGTTGAGGCCTATAAAAATATGTGATTATGAAAGGCCAAGAATATGATAGTGGTTGGAGCGGTGATGTCGATTCATATTCCGAGTCGAGCAATGATGAAATTAGTTCGAAAATTCCAAAAATGAAGAAGTGCTGAAACGTTGAAGAGAAGAAGATAACATCGAGAATCAAATTCTTTATTTTGGGATTCGTAGTTGGAATTTTTAGTTGGATTTGTATTGCTAATTTAATCTGAATCAATTCGACTTTCTTTATAAAATAATTTATAAATGAAGTTTTATTTTATTTTATTTGTATTAATGCTCGATTTCAATATATGTTAATTTAGGTAAGATATATCATATAAGCATATACCATTATTAACCAAGGTATTTGTTGACAATTATGCCTTTAATATAATATAATACAATTATGCCTCGATTTCAATCTGTATTAGTGCTCAAATATGCCTCGATTATGCCTCTATACAATTTTTTTTATTTGTATTAATGCTCAATTATTCCTCGATTTCAATCTATTCATACATAATATAATCTAGGGATAAGGGTAAAGCAGGCCCCTGTACTTTTTGGCAGGGACCTCTTAGGCCCCTGTACTTTTTTTTGGCTCAATTGAACCCTTAAACTTTTTTTTTGGATCTATTAGACCCCTCCGTCAGGCCCCTCTTGATGGGGCCGTTAGCTCTAGATGAAATGACGTCGTTTCATCAATTTTAATTTCCAAATAAAAAAAGGGATAAGGATCACCTAGGCTCCTGAACTTTTTGCCAGGGACCTCGTAGGCCCCTGTACTTTTTTTTTGCTCAATTGAGCCCCTGAACTTTTTTTTTGGATCTATTGGGCCCCTCCGTCAAGCCCCTCTTGACGGGGCCGTTAGTTCGTATTAAAATAACGTCATTTTATGTGTTATTCGAATAAAAAAATTCTAAATTCAATTTAAAAATTCACCGGGCCCATTTTAACATCTCCCGACCCGATACTAATTAAACCCGCCTCATTTAGATTAATATATTTTTATTTGGAATTTTTATTTCTAAAATCAAGAAACGGAACGGCAATCTCAGATCAAAAACCCAACCTGGGTGAGAAGAAAAACAGACTACCAATCCAAGATACACGAAATACAGAGCATACTTGCAACAAATATGAGCCGTCAGATCTGATCAACGCACTATAAATCATACAACGATTGAAGAAAATAGAAAATCTTGGAAACTTCATGCATCATCTTGTGCAAATCCATTTGGTTCTTGCCGAAGAGGGAAATCAATTTTTAAATTGAATTTTAGAATTTTTTTATTCGAATAACACATAAAACGATGTCGTTTTAATACGAACTAACGGTCCCGTGAAGAGGGGCTTGACGGAGGGGCCAAATAGACAAAAAAAAGGTTCAGGGGCTCAATTGAGCAAAAAAAAGTAAAGGGGCCTGTGAGGTCCCCGCCAAATAGTTCAGGGGCCTACGTGACCCTTATCCCCTTTTTTTTATTTGGAAAATTGATGAAACAACGTCGTTTCATCTAGAGTTAACGGTCCCGTCAAGAGGGGCTTGACAGAGGGGCCTAATAGACCCGAAAAAAAAGTTTATGGGCCCAATTGAGCCAAAAAAAAGTACAGGGGCCTAGGAGGTCCCCGCCAAAAGGTACAGGGGCCTGCATGACCCTTATCTAGAGTTGTCAAAACGGGCCGACGGGCGGGACGGGTGGCGGGCTCGAAAAGCCCGCCTTTTGGCGGGGCGGGGCGGGGCGGGAAAGCCCGTCAGAGGGGCGGGCCCGAAAAACCAGGGTCCTACCCGCCCCCGCCTAAGCCGGCGGCTTGGCGGGCTGGCCTGCGGGCTTTTCGATTTTTTTTTAAATTCTCTCATTTTATTTATTTATTCATGTAAAAATTCAGAAAATATCTTTTTATTTATAATTACGCATTTAACTTATGTCGAAAATCTTGGCTATGAAGATAAGAGGAAATTGGTCGAGAGATTGGTTAATACTTTCGAAGATGATAATTTAAAGTTCTTGTTGAAAGCTTGAAGCATAGGAACAAAATTGATAGCTATATATAATATACGTATTTGATTAATATGTTTTTTTTCAAATGCCTTAGTGGCCACTGGCCAGTGCCTCTGCCTCATCAGTTGGCCTATAGGCTATAGCTGATTAACAATGTTTGTTAACTAATTATCTTTCCTTTTCAATTAATTTGTAGAGTTGGGAACAATTGAAGTGAGATATGAGCATCTCAATACTGGTACTCACGCCTATAGTGCAACTGTGCAAGCATATCTCTACCTACTTTTATCAACTTCAAAACTATTATTAACGTATTTTTTATCCATTATATAATACAAATAAAAAAATATATAAAAAAATATAATTGCGGGCTGGCGGGCTACCCGCCCTGCTGCGGGCTTTACCCGCCAAAGCCCGCCCCGCCGCGGGCTTACCCGCCCAGGCCCGCTAGAGAAAGGGCCTCAAAACAAAAGTCCTACCCGCCTAAATAATTAGCGGGGACGGACCGGCCCGGCGGGCACGACCTGTTTTGACAACTCTACCCTTATCCCTATAATCTATCTCTACATTAATAATCGTGGCTACTCGAATATATTTTAATTTGAAATTATAACATATATTAATCCTCTATCACTTACTTTAGGATGAGATATGTGATAAGCACAAATATTCTTATTATTGATATTCACCTATTGTTCTAATCTCCTTAGTTAAATTATCCTATTATATCTAGGTTTTACCGTATTTAATATATGTTATACTTTAAAATTAAAATATATTCGAGTATATTCGACCAAATTAAAATATATGTTACATATGTCATCCTAAAATAAGTGATAGATAGATTAATAATCGTGGCTACTCGAATATATTTTAATTTGAAATTATAACATATATTAATCCTCTATCACTTATTTTAGGATGAGATATGTGATAAGCACAACTATTCTTATTATTCATATTCATCTACTGTTGTAATCACCTTAGTTAAATTATCCTAATTATATCTAGCTTTTAACTTATTTGATTTTATCTATTTTAGATATATTATTATGACTCTATAAAACGGCTACACGTCCGTGTTGTTATTCAAATTTAATAAAGATTCAAAGAAACTTTCTTCTCTATAATATATGAAATTATAAACAATGTATTAAATTTAATAATAAAAAATATGAACTTATTAGATTATACTTCATGATGTATCATTTAAGTTAATTTAGGATGAGATATGGAATTATGAACTATTATATTAAAAAAAATCACTTTATAATATAGTATTATATTCAAATACTCAAATTCATGATATATTATTACTCAAAAATTTTAAAGCATTTAGGGTTTAAGGTGTAGTTCAAAACCGTGTGCTCATTTCAGTTTATTTTAATAATAATATTAGCCGCCTCATTGCTTGCAAAGTATATAACATGATATTTGCATAAAGAAAAATATAAGAGACCAAAATAATAAGAAACCAAATTCATAGATAGTTCTATGAAAAAAAAATACATCAAAAGAAAATTAAAACGATAGTTCGATTATGGTCAGGTTATAGAAAACCCACAAAAAAAGCAAGAAAGCAATGTTAAACATTACTTGGTGCTGGAATCGAGAATGACAATGAGGGAAACTCGGTTTGAAGTGCCCTCTTCTTCTCCATGCTTCTCTATCGTTAGAAAGCTATCGTATAGCTTGGTGAGAGGGTAGTTCTCAAGAAATAACTCCCTCACAATCTCATCATCGACAAATGATGCCATACGAGAAAAGAACTCGTTAATCTCCACCTTCAAGTTATTGTGATCCTCTCTTAGAGTTTTATACATCAAATCAAGACTCCATGGGGAGGGAGGCACAATCCATTCCGACACGCTCTTGGTAGGGGTGGCCTTCTTGGTAGGGGTTGCCTTCTTGGTAGGGGTGGCCTTCTTAGTTGGGCTATCACTCTCAGTTGGGGTGGAGATTAGTTTTTTGTAAGGTGTATTTTTTTTCCCATTTTTTGGATACTTTTTTGAAGAGTATTCTGTTAGATTCCATAGTTGGGTGGTGTATAAGATATGAAGAGATGATGTGTTGGGGATAATAAGAACTCTCATATATATAAAGAGAACCCCTCCTCCTACACCCCACAACTTTAATTAATGCATATAATGAACCATCAACATTTAAGATTTAATTTATTATATTGTTTTAAAATGCAATTAGCAAACATGCATTTACTAGACTAATTAGTAGCAATATAAGAATGTAATTCTAAATTTTCGCTAAAATATAAGAATGTGAGGGATTTGATATATTAATATTTCATTAGATTATTTGTTCGTTCTAATATTTCGTTCAAAGATTTATTTTTGAATTTCTGTATTTCGTTCAATTCAAATATTTTGTTCAAATTTTTCGATCATGATTCTGAGAAGCTTAGCACGTAATCATTATCACCGCTTAATTATGGATTTGTAAAGTGAAAAAAAAGAACCAATAGGGTTACACTGGGAATTATGATTGAGTGTGAAGAAAGGAAGTGTAAGAATCTTAATGAGTGTTTAATATTGAATCTGAAAGGTTTATTTAAAATTTATTATTTTTTTATTAATCTTTGCAAATAAAATATGAGTGTGGTTTTTCAAAATTTATTTAAAATTACTAATTAGTACGATCTAGTGAAATTAGATGAAATCTAAATTTGTGTCATGAAATATTAAAATTTTATTCGATTAGTATGATATGAAAATCGTAATTGAATCTTATATTTTTATGAAACATAAGTACATAACACACTGTTCACTAATAAATATTATGAAATATTATTTATTAATTTCTTCCAATTTGTTATCATTTTTTCAAATTCTTATTCTTTTTTTGGATGGAGGGATTTGTTCAAAAAACTGACCAATTAAGTTTACGTTGGGAAATATAATGGAGTGCTCAAGAAATGATTACAGTTAAGGTGTTTCTTGTAAGAAATTCAATCCAACTTAAAGGTTTTCTCGTAAAACAAAAAAAAATGTTTAGTAGATTTTAACAAAGATTACAATATAACTAGGATAATTAATAGAGTAAGGTTTAGATTTCTTATACCATGAGATTCAAACTATAGAGTAAATCTTAATGAAATTACAGAGTTACATAAACATGGTCGTTACTAATATAAAATGAGATGAAATTACACGAGTAAAGCTGGTTTAGTTAAATTAAGGCGTAATGGCAAAATTAATTGGATTATTGTATGAAATCTAGTAAAATCACACACTATAGGCTAATATATGAGAAATTAGAATTAAATCTTAATTAGTATTAAGAAATTAAGGTGCACTCACACAATGATCTAAGACACAATGGTCACACATAAATGAAATCATACAATATGAGATAAAATGATTAGAGTAATGATTAGTGAAATCACATATACACTATATAATAAGACTTTTGGAAATATTAATTGAATGAGTGATGTATTATCAATTTTTAGTGAAATCATACACTATAGGATAATATATGAGAAATCAGAATACTCAATCTTAGTATTAAGACATCCCTTGCTCTTTACGTACACATTAGACCTTAAACCCTAAACCCTAAACCCTAAACACTAAACCTTAAACCCTTGCCCTTGCCCTTTCCCTTCAACACTATATATTACTAGTTATAAAGTTTTATAAGTAGTGATATTTCTTACAACTATTGATATCAATGTAAAGTTAAATAAATTTAAATTAAGGTGAATGAATAAAAGAATAGAATGGGGCTTAGACTAAGCTATAAGTAAGAATTATATAGTAAATTAAAATTACTAGATTAATGATTATTGTAATTCATACACTATATATAGAGCAAGGTGTTTGAAAATAATAATTGAATGAGTGATGAATTTTCCAATGAAATCATACACTATAGAATAATCACATAATGATCTAAAACACAATGGTCACACATAACAAACCGCGTAAAATGTGAGAAATTAGAATTCAATCTTAGTGTTAAGCAATTAAGGTGCAATCACACGGTGATCCAAGAAAAATGGTCACACATAAATGAAATCATACAATATGGTCTATACTCTAATTACGAATAATGAGATAAAATTATTAGAGTAATGATTAGCGAATTCACATATACACTATAGAGTAGGGCTTTTGGAAATTTTAATTGAATGAGTGATGAGTTATCGGTTTTTAGTGAAATCATACACTATAGGCTAATATGTGAGAAATTAAAATTCAATCTTAGTATTAATCAATTAAGGTGCAATCACACGGTGATCTAAGAAAAATTGACACACAAAAATGAAATCATACAATATGGTCTACGCTCTAATTACAAATAATGAGATAAAATTACTAGAGTAATGATTAACGAATTCACATATACACTATAGAGTAAGGCTTTTGGAAATTTTAATTGAATGAGTAATGAGTTATCGTTTTTTAGTGAAATCATACACTATAGGCTAATATATGAGAAATTAGAATTCAATCTTAGTATTAAGCAATTAAGGTGCAATCACATAGTGATCTAAGAAAAATGGTCACACATAAATGAAATCATACAATATGGTCTACGCTCTAATTACGAATATATGATAATATATGAGAAATTAGAATATTTAGTCTTCACATTAGACCTTAAACCTTAAACCCGAAACCCTTGCCCTTGCCCCTGCCCTCCAACACTATTACTAGTTATAAAGTCTTATAAGTAGTGATATTTCTTATAACTATTGATATCAATATAAAGTTAAATTAAGGTGAACGAATAAAAAAATAGAGTGAGGTTTAGTCTAAGCTATAAGTAAGAATTATATAGTAAATTAAAATTACTAGATTAATGATTATTGTAATTCATATACTATATAGTAAGGGTTTTTCCAAAATTATAGTGAAATCATACACTATAGAATAATATATGATAAATTAGAATTAAATCTTAATATTACAAAATTAAGATTTGTAATCTCGATTTTTTAGTGAAGTCATACACTAGATTAATTAATGAATAGATGATAGTACATTTAATACACCACACCTAATTTATTTTTTATTTTCTTTATTCCACCTCCACATCTTCCACAACTAGTCCATTACTAATTCTCTTTCTTTCGTCTTAATTCCTTTCCATTGCAAGTTTTTTTCTCCCCTTCTCAAGTTAATATGGCGAGATCCAAAAATAGCGCAAGGTGGTTCCCAAAATGACACCTTCACGGTCTTCTCCAAACTTCATCAAGAATCAACCGCCAAATAACTTTCAAAACTCAGTGCAAGACGACGGAGTTCCATTCTCGATTGGTAATCTCCTTGGAAATCACATACATTGTGATATCATTTACTTGTGTACTCTCTAATTTTGTCCATTTCTTATGTCTAGAATCTGCCTAAGGATGTTATCGACCTATGTGGTAAGGAATCACACCTTGTTTTACTTGGAGTTGGGGACACCGATTTTGCATTTGACTGCCATTACGAATATCGTGAGATTACTGCGAACAAACTAATTTGTCGACTGTGCAAGGGCTGGAGAAATGTTATGGAGTTCATGCAAATCACTCAAGGCGATACACTATATTTCCAAGGGAATTTAGCCGATCCAAATTATTTTGATATTTCATTCGATGATTTCGATGAACCAGTCAATGATGAAGTTAGTGAGGAAATTTAGTGATGAACTTTTGAAGATGGTACTAGTTTTTTATGCTTTTCCTTTTTTCTTTTTTTTTTATTTAACATAATTATTATGTAATTTGGGTGTATAATTTTGTTGTAAATGTAATCGCACTTTGCACCTATATTATATATTGCAATTTAGTTGTTATTGTGCACCCTAATTTATTCGCTTTAATGTCTGTTGAATTTATCTTGCAATTGTAAGAATAATTGAAAATAATTACTGATTTATTAAATTAAAAATAATTACTGAATTTTTAGGGTATAATTATCGAATAATATCATTAATCTTGTTTATGTTATATTCGGAATTTAAAATGGACGTTACAACTTACAAGCCATTCACTAATCAATTGATTAATTTACTTACTCAATTTTTATTAATTATTTAAATGGTGGTTACAATTGTAAGTCACTACAGTAATAATTGAGGAAGTGGGGTAAAAAAAAAGGAATTAACTAGACCGGCTCTCTAGTCTCTACATATATCTTTTATTTATTTTTTGTTCTTCACTTTCTTATTTCGTTATTCCCTTCTCTCTCTATATGTCCAAAAAAACTCGATCTCAGGCGAGTCGTCGTTACTTCACGTTTCAATGGATAAACATGATGATGCTGTGAAGGTAGAGAATGAATACTGGGTTTGAGTATTTATTTTCTTCTGCTTTGTTTTAAGACTCATAATAATCTATTTTATTTTTGTTAAACATTATCTTAAAAATGCACTGTATTGCATTTTTCCTTTTGTATATGTAAATATTAAACATTATCTTAATAATGCACTATATTCCATTTTTCCTTTTGTATATGTAAATATTAAAAAAAATGCACTTGTTGCATTTTTTTAGGGTGATAGGGTAATGGCATGCTTATCTAATCGATCGTTAAATATGTTCTTAATGTTGTTTTAGGATGATCGTTACATATACAAAAGGAAAAATGCATGTAAATACTAAAAATTATCTTAATAATGCACTATATTGCATTTTTCCTTTTGTATTGCATTTTTTTAGGGTGATCGGGTAATGACATGCTTATCTAATCGATCGTTAAATATGTTCTTAATGTTATTTTAGGATGATCGTTAAATATGTTCTTAATGTTTTTATTTTTGTTCTTAATGTTTCTGAAAACGCCGTTACAAGATTTGGATGAATATTCAGTCAAATTAAGTTATAACAGAATATTCAATCAAATTATTATTATTATTTCAAATATATTATTTGATATCACAAATGTTTCGGTTCATAAAATTAGCCAAATAATTTGTAATATTATTTTGAAATTTCATTAAAGAAGTATTTGACAAAATTATATTATAAAGATTCGGATTCCTCCAAATCTTTTTTTTTTTTCAGACAAGTGAGAGAAAGTAGTGTGAATTATACTTACTTAAGTTTTGATTTTTATCCCTTTTTTGATGTAAATGCAACCATCATTCACTTGTCAAATGTAACACCCTAAATTCTATAATTTAAAATGTTACTCTTTCTATTCTTTTAAGCGGAAAATTATTAATAAAAATAGCAGTTCGAATATTTTTTTTATAATTAATCTTGCTAGAAATTCTGAGAAGAAAATAGAACCATATATTTTCAGAAATATATGTACTTAGATCGAAATACCTACATTTCATAAACACCAAGTTCATTTCAAAAAGGAACTCATAAGTTCTAAAATATAAAATTCACACTCCTAATATTAATAAAACCATATTAGCAAACCACTACATTAAGTTAGACCAAACACTACTAACAAACACAAAAATACTAAATTCAAAATAGTTTACTTTCAGAAACAAGTGCAAAAGTTAAGGTCAAACATTGGAAACATTTTGAGAAAGTTCACCCCCATTTCCATCGCGCCGCTCCTTGCTCACTGACCTGAAAACATTTAAAAAATGTGGGGTGAGCACTCTTAAAATGTACTCAGTGGTGGGGGATCATGAGCATTTCTTACTTTTTATCCAACAAAAATAAATCGCAGGAATAATGGATTTAGAGTACTCTTCTTTTGATTCTAGAATACATCTTGAACTATGCATAGGACATATTCTGGTGCGTATAAAACGCTATTCTGATCTGATGCGTATAAAACGCTATCCATATTCCATCCACGACAATTCAAGTTGGATTAAAAACATTTCTGACTAAAAAAAAACATATAACATATACTTTTATTTCGAAGATAATAATTTTACCCACCTGATAATAGAGACCACGTAAAATCAAATAGAGAATCACAAAGTGGACGAAGATCCTAATTGCGCCGCACCTAGTATTAAATAATATCAATTAAATCATTTGTATTGAATTATATTTTATAAAATTAAAATTAAACTAGATTTGAAAACTTACCTTCTTTATATTCTAACTCCAGCTCACTACCGCGTATGCTTTTTATTTCCTAATCATCTTATAAAATTTAGAGAGCAGATTTGTCGATTGATTTGTTTTTCTTCTTATGCATAAAATGAATTTAACAGTTGTATATATGTATATATAAAGCCACACCGCCTCATTTCATAATCATAATCTTATCAACTATACAATATTATATTTTAATGAATAAAATATTAAGTTAGTCGGTTAGTTTTCTTTTCTTACAAGTTGATATATTAGCTATTGCATATCCCAAAATTATTTTAAATATATATATATGTATATATATAATTCTCTCATGACCGACTAGCTACTAGCTATTGCATATCCCAAAATTATTTTAAAACCTAATGTTTAAATATATATATATATATATATATATACACACGAATTAACATATATAATCAATCCTAAGTGATTTATATAATCAAAATAAAATTATATTCTTAAGTTATATAACTTTTATCTAAATAAACAAGACTAAAAAAAATATATTATATGGCTCAAACTAATTAAACTTTTAAAATCTAAATAATAATTACAAATATTCTTGATACTAGGGGTGCAACTTCGAACTCTCTCAAGCCTAACTAATTCTATTGAGCGTTATTATATAAATAAAAAAACTCATTTTTTTTAAAACAATCAAATAATTTTTATAATTTTTAAATCACGTAGAAGTGGGATATTACAATCCTACCCACTTAAAAAAAATTTCGTCCTCGAAATTTATCTTACCAGGTTGTCCTAAGGATGGATATTTAGCTAGGATCTCCTCCTCGCGTTCCCAAGTTGCTTCTTCCTTCTCGTGCCTACTCCACTGTACTCTAATTAGCGAGACTTGTTGATTCCTCAACTCATGCGTTTTCCTATCGAGAATAGCGACAGGTTCCTCTTCATAGGTCAAGTCTTTATTGAGTTGTATCTCCTCATAGTTGATGGTGTGACTTGACTCATGCAAATACTTCCTTAGCATAGAAACATGAAAGACATTGTGCACCAACGATAATCCAGGTGGTAGAGCTAGGCGATAAGCCACGTCACCAATTCGTTCTAAAATTTCAAAAGGTCTGATAAAACGAGGTCTCAATTTTCCTTTCTTCCCAAACCTCAACACCCCCTTCATAGGAGCGACCTTCAAAAACACTTTGTCACCTACCTCAAAATGCAAATCTTTTCTTCTTTTATTGGCATATGATCTTTGTCGATCTTGAGCAACTTTAATGTTATCTCGAATCTTCTCCACTATCTCCACCGTTCTTTCGATAATTTCGGGACCTAATATCTTTCTCTCTCCAACTTCATCCCAATATGTCGGTGATCTACATTTTCATCCGTATAGCGCTTCATATGGAAAAATGCCAATGCTAGAGTGGAAGCTATTGTTATAAGCAAATTCCACTAACAGTAGATGCACATCCCAGCTACTTCCTAAATCAATGACGCAAGTTCATAACATATCTTCCAATATTTGTATAGTTCTTTCCGATTGGCCATCTGTTTGAGGATGATATGCAGTTGAGAACTTTAGCTTCGTGCCCAAAGTTGTATGCAAGCTTGTCTAAAATCTCGATGTAAAACGGGGATCTCGATCTGATATTATGGAGATTGGAACTCCATGCAATCGGACTATTTCTCGAATGTATAGTTGAGTGAATTGATCCATAGTGAACGTCATTCGTATGGGCAGAAAGTGAGCTGATTTTGTTAGTCTATCAACTATAACCCAAATCGCATCATGATTCTTCACGGTCTTGGGAAGTCTGACCACAAAGTCCATTGTAATATGCTCCCACTTCCATTCTGGTATTTCCAGAGGATTTAACAATCCTGACGGTCTTTGGTGCTCAACTTTTACTTGCTGACAAGACAAACATCGTGCAATATAGTCCGCAATCGATCTCTTCATGCCATACCACCAAAAATTTCTTTTTAAGTCTTGATACATCTTAGTACTTCCAGGATGTGCTATGTAAGGCGTTCGATGTGCCTCATCTAAAATTTCTCTCATTATCTCGTTGTTTGGCACACAAATTCTGTCTTTAAAGAGTAGAGTCCCTTCTGATGATATGGTAAATCCTTTAGAATCGTCCGACACTTCTCTTGCTTGTATCTTTTCTAGAAAACTGTCTTCCCTTTGTGCAACTCTAATTCTATCTCGTAGCATCGGTTGAACTACTAATGCTGCAATTATAGCATTAGCTTCTTCTGGTGTGGACACAACCTCGAGACTCAACTTCTCAAAATCCTTAATCAACTCTTATTGTTGCATGATTCTCTTAGTGAGATTTACTTTCTTTCGACTAAGTGCGTCAGCCACAATGTTGGCTTTTCGAGAGTGATACATGATCGTGCAGTCGTAGTCTTTAACTAATTCCAGCCACCTTCTTTGCCTCATATTCAATTCTTTCTGAGTGAAAAAATATTTAAGACTTTTATGATCCGTATAAATCTCACACTTACCTCCATAGAGATAATGTCTCCAAATCTTCAAGGCATACACAATAGCGGCTAACTCTAGATCATGAGTGGGGTAATTCAACTCATAAAGCTTCAATTGTCTAGAAGCGTAAGCAACTACCTTTCCCTGTTGCATCAAGACGCATCCTAGTCCTTGTTTTGATGCATCACTATAAATCACAAATCCCTTTGATCCATCAGGGATGGTCAATACTGGGGCTGTTACCAATCTCCGTTTCAACTCTTGGAAACTTTTCTCACATTTTTCTGTCCATTCAAAAGGTACCCCTTTTCGTGTCAATTGTGTAAGTGGTTCGGCTATCTTGGAGAATCCTTCAATAAACCTCCGGTAATATCCAGCCATTCCCAGAAAACTCCTCACTTCTCCCACATTTGTTGGTAGACTCCAATTGTTGACAACTTCTACTTTTGTTGGATTAACCTCAATACCCTCAACAGTCATTACGTGTCCAAGGAATGATATCCGATCTAACCAAAACTCACACTTTTTAAACTTAGCATACAATTTCTCTTTCCTTAGAGTTTCCAGCATAGCTCTAAGATGTGTTGCATGTTGCTCTTTATCTTTTGAGTAAACTAGGATGTCATCAATGAACATAATGATAAATTGATCTAAATATGGATGAAATACCTGATTTATTAGATCCATGAACACGCCTGGTGCATTAGACAATCCAAAAGGAATCACTACAAACTTGTAATGACCATATCTTGTCCTGAAGGCCATCTTAGGAATATCATCTTCCTTCACCTTCAACTGATGGTATCCCGATCTCAGATCTATCTTTGAGAACAAGCTTGCCCCTCTAAGTTGATCGAATAAATCATCAATTCTAGGCAAAGGGTACTTATTCTTTATTGTGAGATAATTTAGATCTCGATAATCTATGCACATTCTCATACTACCATCTTTCTTCTTCACAAATAGAACCGGTGCTCCCTATGGAGAAACATTTGGCCGAATATACCTTTGTCAAGTAGCTCTTGAAGTTGGACCTTCAACTCTTGTAACTCCGATGGTGCCATTCGATATGGTGCTTTAGACATTGGTGTTTCTCCTGGCATTAAGTCTATTGTGAACTCCACTTGTCGATTTGGCGGTAATCCGGGTATCTCCTCGGGAAATACATCCACAAAATCTCTAACTATTGGCATATCATCCATTGTTGGGTTAGTTGGCATAGTCCCAACAATACTTACCAAGAATCCTTGGCACCCACTTTTCTTCACCATCTTCATAGCTTTCATTGCTGATATAATTCTTGGTCTTCCACCTAACTTAGCTCCGTGGAAGATAAACTTTTCCTCGTCTGGTTTTTGAAATACTACTTCTCGTTCACGACAACAAATAGTCGCAAAACTTCTGCTTAACCAGTCCATTCCCAAGATTAGATCAAATTCTTGCATCTTGAGAGCATGTAAACTAGCTACAAGCTCTTTCCCCCTAAAATCCAATATAACATCTTTAGCAATCCTATCAGTTCTTAATGTTTCTCCAGTAGGGATTCTAACATTGAGGGCTAAGTTTTCTACTTCTAAACTTAGTCCTAGCTTAGCACAAAGCTCAGTTGAAATAAAAGAGTGTGAAGCACCAGAATCAAACAGAGCTAAAGCTGGCATTCCAAGAATTGATATCATACCTGACATCGTGCCACTATTTTCCCTAGCTTCTTGTTGTGTGAAAGTAAAAAGTTGCCCATTACCACCTTTCTTTGGCCCTTCACGTCGCTTCTTAGGATAGTTTGTTGAGATGTGCCCTGGCTCATGGCAATAATAGCAAACTCCTTTACCCCAATAACAAGGTCCTGAATGTGGCTTCTTGCATTCTGGACATAGAGGAACTCCTGTAGGTGCTCTATTTGCGGGGCGTACTTCAGTTCTCTCCTTCTTTATAGGAAAATTCTCATTCCCCCTATTGTGATTATCCCACTTTCTTTTACCACGGGGATCTGCATTTCTTGGAAGAGCTTTATCTACTTTTAGTTCGGTAGCTACTTTATGAGCTTGTTTAATAGCTTGCCCATAGTCAACGATCCTCTGTGCCGCTAGAATTCCACGTATCTCTGGCCAAAGGCCTCTTATGAACCAGTATGCTTTTTGATCCTCAGCATCTAGTAGACGTGCTGCGTAACGTGAGAGCTGTTTAAACCTTCACTCGTACTCTATCAAAGACATATTTTCTTGCTTCAATTCTAAAAATTCAGTTTGCTTCTGCATACGAAAAGCACGAGAAAAGTACATGTCCATAATGATCTCTTTAAACCTATCCCAAGTCAAGCCTTGATGTTCCTCTTCAGTCATGCCAGTTTTGTACGACTTCCACCAGTGGCCAACATCCTCAGTGAATTGAAAGACTGCACATGAGACCTTGTGTGCATCATCGCACTCTATGTGTTCGAAGATCCGTTCGAGCTCCATTATCCATTCTTCAAGAATGAGTGGTCCACTTCTATCATTGAATCTAGGTGGAGTGTAGCGACGAAATTGCTCGATCACCTGATTAGTGGTTAGCGGGACATGTGCATTAGGTGCTGCATTTTGGCTCACTGTAGCATGTGTTTGTTCTTGTACGAATCCCTGTAGTGCTCTAATCAATTCTGGCACCAAGTTTCCACTGCCTGCATTTGGTGGTTGATTGGCCTCAGGATTCCGTGGTGGATTACGATAGAGAGGTGGTCGTCCACGTCTCATACTTCTATAATACGCATAGGCAATCGAAGAAACATATACTGCTAAGTTCAAGACAAATGATAAGTATCTGAATGTTTTGAATCTAAATAGGGAAACCATCTATAGAAATTGTTCCTATGTTCATTCTAAATTTCGAGGACTAAAATACTTTCTTTCTTATTAATCATATGCATTTAAACATAATAAAACTTTTTTGCATAAATCATTTCTCAACATTTCTCATCATTTACATAATCTCCAAAATTTTGTTAATGCTCACCACATTAAACAACTTGCAAAATAAATAAATAAATCAAACAAAGTACCTTGGAGCAGGAGCATGTGACAGAAATGGGTGGCGTACTATAAAATCAACCAATTTAATTCTTTCAAACACATTGAGTCTACAGGAAGGTAGACCCGCTCTGATACCACTAAATGTAACACCCTAAATTCTATAATTTAAAATGTTACTCTTTCTATTCTTTTAAGCAGAAAATTATTAATAAAAATAGCAGTTCGAATAATTTATTTTATAATTAATCTTGCTAGAAATTCTGAGAAGAAAATAGAACCATATATTTTCAGAAATATATGTACTTAGATCGAAATACCTGCATTTCATAAACACCAAGTTCATTTCAAAAAGGAACTCACAAGTTCTAAAATATAAAATTCGCACTCCTAATATTAATAAAACCATATTATCAAACCACTACATTAAGTTAGACCAAACACTACTAACAAACACAAAAATACTAAATTCAAATAGTTTACTTTCAGAAACAAGTGCAAAAGTTAAGGTCAAGCATTGGAAACATTTTGAGAAAGTTCACCCCCATTTCCATCGCGCCGCTCCCTGCTCACTGACCTGAAAACATTTAAAATATGTGGGGTGGGCACTCTTAAAACGTACTCAGTGGTGGGGGGATCATGAGCATTTCTTACTTTTTATCCAACAAAAATAAATCGCAGGAATAATGGATTTAGGGTACTCTTCTTCTGATTCTAGAATACATCTTGAACTATGCATAGGACATATTCTGGTGCGTATAAAACGCTATTCTGATCTGATGCGTATAAAACGCTATCCATATTCCATCCACGACAATTCAAGTTGGATTAAAAACATTTCTGACTAAAAAAAACATATAACATATACTTTTATTTCGAAGATAATAGTTTTACCCACCTGATAATAGAGACCACGTAAAATCAAATAGAGAATCACAAAGTGGACGAAGATCCTAATTGCGCCGCACCTAGTATTAAATAATATCAATTAAATCATTTTTATTGAATTATATTTTATAAAATTAAAATTAAACTAGATTTGAAAACTAACCTTCTTGATATTCTAACTCCAACTCACTACCGCGTATGCTTTTTATTTCCTAATCATCTTATAAAACTTAGAGAGCAGATTTGTCAATTGATTTGTTTTTCTTCTTATGCATAAAATGAATTTAACAGTTGTATATATGTATATATAAAGCCACAACGCCTCATTTCATAATCATAATCTTATCAACTATACAATATTATATTTTAATGAATAAAATATTAAGTTAGTCGGTTAGTTTTCTTTTCTTACAAGTTGATATATTAGCTATTGCATATCCCAAAATTATTTTAAATATATATACGTATATATATAATTCTCTCATGACCGACTAGCTACTAGCTATTGCATATCCCAAAATTATTTTAAAACCTAATGTTTAAATATTTATATATATATACACACGAATTAACATATATAATTAATCATAAGTGATTTATATAACCAAAATAAAATTATCTCTTAACTTATATAACTTTTATCTAAATAAACAAGACTAAAAAAATATATTATATGGCTCAAACTAATTAAACTTTTAAAACCTAAATAATAATTACAAATATTCTTGATACTAGGGGTGCAACTTCGAACTCCCTCAAGCCCAACTAATTCTATTGAGCGTTATTATATAAATAAAAAAAACTCATTCTTTTTAAAACAATCAAATAATTTTTATAATTTTTAAATCACGTAGAAGTGGGATGCTACATCAAACATCAAAATTATAACACAACTGTAAAAAAAAAAATTGTTTTCTAAAAGGAAATTAAAGATATCCCTTTTGGTTTTAGCTTTTAATATCATTTGTCCTGAATGCAAAAAGGGAAAAGTCGCATTTAAGAAATGCGAATTATGTATGTTGATTTTTGAGGGAGTGATGATCGATTAAATATTTGATTTCTTATTACGCGAATTTGTTCAAATTTTCTAGGGAGCGATTAAATAGTCGATCGATTTCTTATTACACGAATTTTTTCAAATTTTCGAGGGAGCGATTAATTAGTATGTTAAAAATTAAACAATTTTTTTCAAATATTCGACGAGAGATGAGTTAGTTCAAAAATTTCGACTGGGGGTTCAAATATTTCATAACATTTTTTTTAGAAATTAATTGAGGAAATTGAGCAAACCATTAAAGTTTCTGGTTATAATTTATTTCAACTACTCCCTTTCCATTACATTAATTTAGAAAAAAAAAATTTTGGTTATAAATTCTAAAGATTCTTGCAATAAATTTAAAGATTTGGATGAAAATTTAGTCAAATTAAATCAGGATGAATATTCAATTAGACTAATTGAAAGTTATTACAGTAAAATAACGTTTTACTAATCCCGATATTTTTTTACTAGACTATAGTGTAAAATAATATTTTATTAGACTATAGTGTATAATTGGTTTTATTAAACCCTAAACCCAATTGTATCTTATATATATAAATTAATTATTAATTAGTGAGTACAGACTATTTGTGGATGTAAATTGAAAAAAAAAAATCACACTTGGTGCATATGTAATTATTTTTTAAATGTAAGAGTTATCTAATTAAAAGCCTATTATCTCACCCTCCTCAATCTCTCTGGATTTTTTTTTCTGAATTCTTTAAAAAAAGGTCGCTTCTACTTCTCAGATTTCTCCCTCGATCTCTCTCTTGCCCTCTCATGTCTACGACTGCCCACAAACTGACCCTTGCCGGAACCAGAGGGGGTAATGGTTCACCAGGAACTCCCAAATGGAAGTGACCACGTCGTCCATTATTTTTCATCCGTGACGAAGACTATGGAGTTTCAAAACCGCTTGGTAAGGATAGATCTATCCTAAGATTTTTGTGGTTTTATATGACATAATTTTCCTAATTTTTTCCTTAATTTTTTCAAACTTGGGTTTAATGTTTGTTTTACTTTTTTGTGACTAGAATTTGCCGAGTTGTGTTGTTGACTATATCGGTGACCAAAGCCGCCCGTTGGTGCTTCTAGTTGGAATTCATAAGGTACGTTTTCCGGTTGAATATAAATATAGGCAACTTTTAGACAAAAAGATGAATAGGCTCTCAACTATTACCCGTCTGGAGGGTGGTTAGAAAGAGGTCGCTGAGTATATGGAACTCAGTCAAGGAGAAACCGTGGAACTTCAGAGTTGTGTGTGTAACCCTAGCAATTTTTACATGGCAAGAAAGCTTCATGATGGTCTCATCGAAGTGAAGAAAGAAGAATTTGAGGGAGTTTTCAATCTAGATGACTGGGGATATTTTCTGATGGTGGTTTTTAGATAAGAACCATATATTTGATGTTATTTTGTTAAGAACAATTTCATTTTGGTATGTTTATGTATGTTTAGTTTTTTTTATGTTTCTGTTTATGATGATTATTTTGTTAAGAACAGTGTTGTTTGTTATGTTTATTAATGGTATTTTGTTAAGAACACTTGTATTCTCAGTTTTTGACGTTCTTAAATTTGTTGTGTTTATTAATTTCTACAATATTTTTAATTTATGATGAAATTAAATTATTTATTGTAAAATTTATAAAGTATTAGAAATTGGCACTGAAATTCGTGTTTTCAAAATATGAAAACGAACATAAAATTAATGACCAGTAACCATGATTTCATGACCTTCAAAATATGACATTTTTTTGAAATATTCGAAGGATCCCTCACATCAAAATTTTTTAGATTTCAAATTTCGCATTTCCAATATTTTAGATTTTCAAATAGCTTAGATTTCAAATTTCGTATAGATAATAACTAGAGATTTATTAAATGATTTTATGAGACTAAAGATCATAATTAATTCCTTATTATTGAATAATAAAATTAGGATGTCTTCAATGCAAGCAAACCGTAGAAGCATTTATGGAAAAAATAATCGATTAAACTTACACATGAAAATCGATTTGTTCCTTCTTTTTAGTCTCCCTGGCATAAATGCAACCATCATTCCAGCACCTCTTTCATTGACCTTTTAACTTTCAAAAATTAACTATGGTGTATCTATGTATATTTGATCATGATAATAATCTAACAAACACTAAATAATTATTAATTAAATTAAACATGAGTATGTATATATATTTGATTTGACAAACTTACAATAAGAAATAAAGTTAAATAAGTAAGAAAATAACAAAATATACTTATTAGATTTATTAAATGATTTTATGTGACTAAAAATCACAATCGTTCATACATGTCCAATCATAGATGACTTGTAATTCACAACTATAAATAGTGCCATTATCCAGTCAAAAATTATTCAACTTCTCTCCTTTCTCTTCCAAAAGAAAAAAATATCTTAAAAAAAAAATTGAATTGGTCAGGAACCAATGAGCAATTGTTTCTTGATCTTCTGCACTCTCGAATTGGGATTGTGGATGCATCTGACAACTACGAGGTTGCATATGCTCTAGAGGAGGTTTCATGGACAATGTCAAGGGTTCTTAATCGGAAAGTTCGATTGATCCAAATGGTGTTGAGATTGCACGAGTTATAGGAGAAGATGTGGAGTTTCGAGTCTTTCTTAATGCAACCGGGAATCCATTACAATGAAAGTACCAATCGAGTCCGTGCGAGGGATGAGTATTTCGACCGAGTTCTACGCTTTGATATTACACACTTTTACCCTAACAATATATTTTATTTATCTTATTTTATGATGCTAGGAGAGTCCGCGGTGGAGGGAGTTCAGGTTGTCTGGAATGCCCAATCTTGAAGTACTTCGTGAGATCATGGGCGATGGTGGTTTCGGTGATGTGGATTCGGATTGTTTGTCAAACTATGCAGCTTGACAGATGTTAAGGATGGAATTTAGTGTTTATATTTTATTTTATTTTTTTTTGTTAAACTTTTGATGGTGAACAATTTCGGTGATGTATTAAAATTGCACTTGGTGCATAATTATCGATTATCTAATTATCTAATTATCGATTATCTAATGTAATCGTTATCTAATTATCGATTCAACATATTATGTGATCGTTTTCTTAGTTAAGGTTCACTTGTTTGAAATAGAATCTGAAAATAAATTTGGTAAGATTTGGATGAATCCAAATTCATTAGTGAAATAAAAACTTTTCAACCACTATATATTTCACATCACATAGGGTTTGATGTTTTACAGAAAAATTAATTTTTTAACGTTTTAGTCTTCTTAACAGTGTTGAAAATTAGACCATTTTCTGGTTATTAGTCATTCACGTATTAATGTAGTCAACTATAAAACAAAAATAACAAAAGATAATTTATATATATAATTAAAAAAAAGTACGTACTAATTAATACTAATAAACTAATTAATAAACTAAGTTTGAGTACACACCATAACAACAAACTTAATGTCTTAAGAAAACCCATTGATTAAACTCTCAAAATCAAGCTTGGAAACGCCTCCAAGCTCAACGATGTCATGAATTCCACGGTACTCCGGCATTCCATTCAGTCGAAACTCCCTGTGCATCTCACACTCCTACAGTGAAAATAAATGAAAATTAATGTCATTTTAAGAATAAATATAATGAAAAGGTACTGTTTACTTACATAGCTAATATCGTTGAAATGATAGAAATAGACATCAGTGGCTGTGACACAGTTGCTCTCTTCATTGTAGTTGATTCCCAGAAGCGTTTTGAATTGTTTGAAGAGATCCTTCAATTCATTCAATTTAATAACCAGTTCGATGGTCCGAAAATGATGATACCGAGCCTCAGACAACAACCTTGTGAGTAACTTCAGGGTCTCCGCAGTGCCCGTTGTATGAGAAAGATCGACAAACCCGACCCTTAGACGTAAGAAACTAACAAATTTGGCAAAAACTTTGGCAAAAAAAGTGTTGTTTTAGGATTTGGACCAAGATATAATTATTTTAGGATTCAATGCAAAAACTTTGGCAAAAAAAGTGTTGTTTTAGATGATGAAATTACAATTTCAGCTAGCTACAATATATAAAAGAAAGTTCTTTATTAAAAGCATGAAAAGACTAGTAACCAAACCACCTCACATTTATGTTGCAGCATGGATAATTTTTAGATTTATTAAAGGTTAAATAATTTTTTATATAAAACATAGTTTATAGTTTAATGAAAATAAATTTACTGATTATATCTATATATATGTGTGTGTGTGTGTGTAATAAAAAAATATATATATTTTGGTTTTACGTAGTATAAGAGTACATGGTGGTCTGGTATTAAATGAAATTTCAATTTTCATTTACTATATTCGAAATATAGTCTATAGTATAATGAAATTGAAGTTAGTGATGAATTTTCAAATTGTTCAATTTTTTAATGAACTTTAGTGAATGTAGGGTAAAATATGCATAATTACTATTGTGTAGGGTTTATTGAGAACTGCGAGGATGAATAACTTTTGTTCCATTTTAGACACAACCATCATTCCTTCTCATTAATGTTATGAAACCCTAAATCAACTAATTCCAATTTTTTTATTTAAAAAATCATACAATTATTTTTTCTCAAATAAAATTGAGATTATTTTTGTATAATAAAATTGTGATAAATTGATGTAATCAATGCAAGCAAACCCTAGAAGCATTTATTATGGAAAAGAAAATTGATGCATCTTACACATAAAAATTGGATTTATTTGTACTCAAAAAGATTTGCATTCGATTTGTTCCTTCTTTTTAGTCTCATCTGGCATAAATGCAACCAGACCATAAAAGCACCTCTTTCATTAACCTTTTAATTTTCAAAAATTAACCATGGTATATATATGTATGATTGGAAGTTGAAACATTGTCCAAAATTAAACATATGTAGACGTAATTATAAAAATTCTTTTTGTGATTTATGGTTAGTAATGCATACAATTACTCAAATGTAGACATAATTATATTAATTAAAAATATTAAATCTATATATCTTAATAAATTAATAATTAAATAAGTCAGAATATATATGAATGCCCTTTCAAAAAGGACACGATGCTCTACAAAGAAATTCCAATAGTCGCATTAATTTAACATTATATATTGTTCTTTCAGAATTGAATGTTTATAAAATTATATATTTGAATAATTTGGAAAATTAAAATGAAATTTGAAAACTAATGGTCATAATATTAAATAATGAATTATTACACATTAATTAATATAAAATTTAAAATCTATATATCTTCATAAATTAAAAAATAAGTCAGAATAGATATGCATGCCCTTTCAAATAGATATACGAGATTTAAATATGTGATTTTTTTTACTTTTATGTAAATTATGTCATTGGCCTTTTATTTTCCAAAAATTAACCATGGTGTATCTATGTATATTATTTTCTAATATATTATTTTTCAAGTAAAGAATTTACTTGAAAATATTTGAAATTGAATTAATAGGGTTACGAATCTTAAATATTTAAATTTAAATTTACAAGTAAAGAATTTAATATGATGGGACTTAAGAACCCTTGAGCCGAATTGAATATTAATTAGTTTGAATTTATTAGAATTTTCATCATTGCATTATCTTTTAATTTATTGCTAAAGAGTTTAGTGGGATTAGGTCATGACCCTTCAATTAATACAACACGTCTTTCTAATAGTCACATTTTAATCTATATATATATATATTTGCATCATTCACATATATCATCATATATCAAATAAACTTTATCTTTATCCATTTTCAGCAAAAGATTAAAATGACTTGGGCAAAATAGGATAAGTGTTTCTTCATTGCTCTTCTAGTCGCAAACATTGGCTTTGTGGATATGGCTGACAGCTTCGCCATGTCGGATTTGTTGTTCGAGTTGGTTGAATGTATATCTGTCACTCGTGGTCGTAGGTTTCGTGCTATTCAATTGGTTCTGAAGTTGAATGAAGCCAAAGATCGACTGATTCAGAACCCTGGCATCAATTATGATGAAAATGTGAATGTTGTGAAGGCGGGTTCAGAGTATTTCGAGCGTGTGGATCGCAAGAATGTAAGTTTAGTTTGAAGTTACTTTTTTTTTTCATCGTCACTTCATTAATGACTATTTTTTAATGGTAGGAGTCTCTGTTGTGGAAGGAGTTCTAGAGCGCCGGATTCCCGAATGTTCTTGCATTGCACCATAAAGTTCACTGTGGTGGTGTGGATGAGCTTGATTTTGACTCGTTGGTAAATTTTTGCGTTGATTGATGTTGGGTGGCGATGATGGCAGTTGGTCATCGGGGAAGTTTGTTTTGGATATTTAGGGTTTATGAGCAAACTTTTTTTTTTAGTATTTTGGCATGTAATTAATTAAACATAATTCTAATCGTTGCTGGGTTTGTGTAACCCTTTTTTTGGCATGTAATTAAGTAAACAACATTTTTTTAGTTTATGTTCATGCATGTATGGCCTGTAATTTGAATAGTTTATGGGTTTTATGAAACCCTTTTTGGTATGGATATTAATGTTCGATGTAGTACGATTGTCTTTTTTTTGTATTGTATTTGTGTGCATGCATGTTTAAAGTCAATTCAAGATTTGAAGAACTGAAGATAGATGTTTCTGCATTGATTTCAATTTTTTTGTATTGTATTAGTCTTTTGATTTTTTGACTTTGATGCAGGAATGGAGGGTTGATGGCTCATGCATTGAATAGGCGGTTATTAAACACGAAGAGTCTGTTTGTGTACTTTTTTTATTTTATTTTATTTTATTTTTGTTATTGTAATTTATAATAAAAATTGCTCTCGGTGCATATATATATATAATGTAATTGTTATCTAATTATCAATTAATAATATTATGCACTCTATTATTAATTTGAATATTATTAGTCTTTCGAATTAAACTTTAATTTAAATCATTCGTAATAATAGCACTTGTTCGAAATAGATTCTTAAAACAAATATCCCTAGATTCGGATGAATACAAATTCATTAATTTTGATATGAAGGAAATATCCAAAAAAAATCAAATAGACGTGCCTTTTCATAAAGAAGAAGATGAAAGATAACATCCTTTTAATACACAACGTTTCACATATGCATACTTTTAACATTATATATAGTTCTTTGTTATTTACTATAAACATCATATATAATTTTAATTAAAAAGTATTGAATTCATCTAACTGATTGCATATATATAGTCAACGTACTATAAAACAAAAATAACAAAAGATAATTTATATATAATATAGATAATTAAAAAAGTACATATACTAATTAATACTAACAAACTAAATTTAAGTACACACCATAATATAGTAAATTAAAAAAGTACTTGACAATACGCAATCAAACACTACAAAATGAAGAATTAATTGTCAACAAATTAAAATACACTACAAGTTTGGCGTCCCGAGACCTGAACCACTAGCGGTATTTTTGGTCCGCTTGCGACGTGTACCATTTGCTCCCTTCTTCTTGGTCTTGCTATTTGATGCTTCTTCCATACCTAATTTGTACTTATTTTGTCTTGGCCTCCCCTTGCGAGTGATATATTAAACAGGTCTAATATAGGATTTGAACTATCTTCTTCGACAGTGTGCGAAGAAGTACCGCGAATCTCGATTACTGGATTCCAGTTATATAGTTCATCCTTCAAAGATTGCAGCCTAAGTTTGATGAGTTTCATTTTCTCGCTGTCCTCATAAGCAACATCCCTGCACTCTTGAAACTCTCGTTCAACATCTTGAAACATCAAATATTCCTTCGTCATATGTGGATACCCGTCGGCAAAAAAAATGTTAGAATGTCGTTTATACAAATCCTTCCTCCATCTTCTCAGTATGTATCTCTTATTCACGGAATGGATATCCTTTGAAGCTAGATCCTTCAGGATATGACTGGAAAGAATTCTCTTAGATTCAAACTTTCGACAATTGTAATTTAAATATTGTCCAATAGGCCTATACTCCACCGTGAAGGAAAATTCTTTATGATACCAATTGTTCAAAATGGTATTTTCAAATACTTCATAACTCTCCACTCCTCCAAGTATGGTGGGATCATTCTTGATGTTACAATTCCACATTAGCCTGATTTCACGATGAAATTGCTTGAAAATGTTGTTCGTGTATACATTTCCTAATTGTTCTTCTCATCTAAAATTTGATATATACTTTCTTGGCTTACACTTTGAATCAAAGTCAGCCCGTATGTTAGGAAAAACTATCAAGGAACCCTCTAGATCAGGTTTTTATGAGATGTCAAAATTATTTATGAAAAACTGACCAAAGCGCAAACTGTAGATCGAAGCTGACCAGCCCAGGAGGGCATCATCAAAGAAGAACTCTAGAAGAGTCAAAGTCAACCGATCTGAAGAATGGCCCAAATTGAAAGACACGTCATCCAGTCTAAAGTTCAACTTGACTGAGGAATCATACCAGTCAAAGCAAGCTGACAACCGAGTCAGCTGAACTGAGGGAGAAAGGAGTTGACCAAAGACTGAAGAAACTGATAGAATGTCAGTTTATGCCAGAGACTGGCAGTATCCAACTGGAGCAATGGCCAATCTCAGCTGACAAGCCCAGAACTACCAACTGGAGCGATAGCAAGGCTCAGCTGATAAACCCAGAACTGCCAACTGGAGCGATAGCCAATCTCAGCTGATAAACCTAGGACTGCCAACTGGAGTGATAGCAAGACTCAGCTGATAAACCCAGGACTGCCAACTGGAGCGATAGCAAGACTCAGCTGATAAGCCCAAAACTGCCAACTGGAGCAATAGTAAGACTCAACTGATAAGCCCAGAACTGCCAACTAGAGCGATATCCAGACTCAGCTGATAAGCCCAGAACTGCTAACTGGAGCAATAGCAAGACTCAGCTGATAAGTGCAGAACTGTCAGCTGGAAAAATAATCTAACTAAGCTGAGAAATTCAAAACTGCCAACTGAAATTCCAAACTACCAAGAGAGCTGAAGCCAGAAGACTCCTGGAGTGTATTGCTTAAATCAGTGTATCTTGAAATAAATGCTCCTTCAAAGATCCTGGAATTTAATAAAGATTGATTGGCAGAGTAACGGCTACTTCAACCAAATGATCCAAGCAATCATTAAAGACCACCTACCGTTGATGAGCCAACAGAGTCACTGATCAAATGGACAATGGAGCTCAACGGTCATAAAATCACTCCTCTATAAAAGATGGGTGAATCAGAGTTTGAAACAACTTTTCGTAATCATAACCTCTTGCCAACCTTCGCACATACAAGCTAAGAGCTTTTCTTTCTCCCTCCCACTCAAGCTCAAGTGCAACGTTTGATAAAAACTGCAAAAGTCAAACTGAGAAGTAGAATTCACTAAATCAAGACATCTACAAGACCAGTTCAGTTCAAGAAAAGAACTGGGAAGCCGAAGAAGAAGCCCTCGACAGTTCAAACAAAAGGGAAGAAGAAGAAGTCAGGGCCTCCACCTCTTCCTCAACTGCCTCCTCGTAACATCAAGATAATTAATAATATGCCAGTTGAGAATGATGATATAGTGCCTTATAGAGGAGTTCCCCCAAAGGATTCTGGAGCAGACTTCTTCAGAACTGTCTGCCTGTCGATGGGAGAAAATAAGAGAACATCAGAGCTCTATCAAGAGCTGAAATGATATGACTGGACTTCCTACTGTGTATGAAGCTCTAACAAGGTACATCTACTGGTACCTTTGGAGACATTACTTCAACTCTGAAGCCCATTTTCTCCTAACCGCACTGCACAGGATGAGCTTCTGGAGAAGGGAAGAGAGATAGAGTATGGAGTGGGCTGGACAGGAGACTCCAGAGCAAAATCCAGTCATCACGTTGAAAGGAATGTTGGCCATTCGAAGAAACCACCCACGTCCTGCTGAACAAACACTGGTGGAAGCAATGAATGACTTGCTTATTTGGGCTAATATCAGACTGCCACCTCGTCGGACTCAAGCTGAGCAACAACAATGGAAAGCCCTCAAGTTCAACAACACTGGATGCTCACTGAACTGCTAAAACTCAGACGGGAACATCTTAAGGAAGAGCAGAAGCTGTTCAATCAAGAAGTTCAGAGAAGCCATCAAAGGGCTGAAACTTCTGCAGCTCACAATGTAAGAGAAACTGCCATAACATCTGTGGCTAGGCAGTTAACATTCGAAGAAACCCCTCATTCAGATGATGTCATCATCAATCTTCAGGATGACTCACCTGAGGAGCCAGCAGCTGATGAGCGCACAGCTAGTGATCTGGAATTTGAGAAAATGCTCAAGTCCCCCACTCTGCCAGTCCTCCAAGTTGATGAAGAGCTACAAGAACCAACTGAAGAGACTCAACTCCTCGAGAAGCAAACTAAGGCACAAATTGCTCATTTCCTCGAGTCAACTCCAAAGACAGTTGAACATGACCAGTCAGCTGACCAGATAGCTCAAGAGGCTGAACAATCCATATATCAAGGTACACTTGCTATAACTGTGTACATTGATCCAATACAAAGAGCACTCCAAGCTGTCGCTCAAACTGCCGCACCAGAGACCTCATCAGAGTCAATTTATGATGAGATCATCACTATAGAGACAGAAGACATTTCCCACACAGTTCCTTTTGAGGAACTTGTTGGAACTGAAGAAGGAGAGGAAGCGGACTCAAGAGCGGTCCAGTTCATGGCTCAACCCAGCAGTTCCATGGTCCAGCTCCCTCCACATTATGTGGAACTGATTAATACCCTGTAGCAACAGGTTAAACTACACACTGAGCAAATCAAGCAGCTGCAAGCCCAACAAAGACTTCAGTTTGCTGAAACTGAGTCAGCTAGCAGCATCGAGGATGAAGATGAGGAGCCCACCGAGCCGTTGGCCAAGAGAAGAAAAACTGATCACAAGAAGGACTAGAGGCTGATCACTCTTAAACATGATTAGAAAAGCCTTAAGTGCACTTCTTGTTAATCAGTTGTAATTATCTTTTGATTATAAAAAGTTATTTCTTTTTATTTTCAAAAAATGTCAAGCTTTACATTTATTTTGAAATTTTGACCGTTGCAAATCAATGACACGTGTCAAGGTCATTAATTGCCAACGACCAAAAGAAATCAGAGGCTAGTACCATTCCAACCATCATATCTATGAGCCTGTCCCAAAACTCATAAAAGCCTCTCTCTCTCAAGCCTCTTAAAAAGCCTCATCCTCCAAAAAGATCTTAAAAGCCTCTCTCTCTCTCTCTCTCAAGCCTCTCAAAAAGCCTCCTCCTCCAAAAATATCTTAAAAGCCTATCTCTCTCTCTCAAGCCTCTCAAAAAGCCTCCTCATCCAAAAAGATCTCAAAACCTCTCTCTCTCTCTCAAACAATCTTGAATTTTCAAAAACTTCAGCCAACCTCAAAGATGGCCGAATTATCCAGATCTTCAAACTTCTTAAAAAGCCAACTTATGAGAGATAAATTCCTTGACAGACAGAAATTTCAATTGATTCTTGATGAATCAAAGAATCCAACCTTTCTGTCAAATCTTCACAAAACAGGAGTTCTTCACTACCTGGAAACACCACCAAAATTCTTTAGACAAAATTTGGTGAGTGAGTTTTTGCTTCAAGAAAAATTATCTGCAGATGGGAAGATGATATCTTCAGTGGCTCAAGGAAGAATGTTATACATCAATGAGAAAACAATTGCTGAAGTATTCCAACTCCCACAAGAAGGCTTATCCGTTCAAGATCTAAAGGAATCTGCAGAGTCGCACTGAAGAGACTGGAAAGCCTCAACCTGCAACAAGCAATTCAGTTTTACCACCGCTAAAACTGATCTCAAGCCTGAGTATGGAGTTCTACTTGACATAACGAACAAGATGATGTTCGGAGCAATTGGAAGTTTAAGCCAACTCACCCAAGAGAGATACAAAGTCATGATTCACCTTGCTGAATGAAGACAAACAAACTGGGCAGAATTTGTCTTTCAACAATTCAAGCATCAAGTCATCAAGGCTGCAGACTCAAAGAAGTCTGGCAAATTTGAGTCCAAGGTTGGACTTGTTCTAAGGATGAGCAAAATGCTTGAGGACCTGTTGAAGCTCACAAGTGATGAATCACTATCAGTTCTAATCTCCGACTGGATCCCCAAGAAATGAACTGCTCATCTACAGTCCCTGAAGAAGAAGAGAAAAGGAAAGGCCAGGATGAGCAACCAAAGTTCAAGCAACTCAACTGCCAATACAGTTCACTCTCCAAAATCAAAGAACGGATCACCAGTTAATTTCCAGGTTTGCTCTGATCCAGATGAGCTTATTCCATTCATTGGAATACCCCATCCAAACTATGGAGCAGACTACTTCAGAGGCACATGCCCTCTGCTCCAGCTGACTGAAGAGAATATTCGCACTTTCTATAGTGGTGAATATGCAGTCAAAAGTGCACAAAAGGAAGTGACCAATCTCCTTTTCACGCACTTCATAGTTGTTGCACAACGAGATCAAGAGTTGTACAAACAACTTAACCGATATTTCTATTGGTACAACTGGAGACATTCTATGTCTATCCAGTCTCACTTCTTGCTAATTGCCTTTCATGGCATGAGCTTCTGGCAAAGAGAAGAAACCTGGAGCATCAAATGGATAGGATCATCAAATCCATTCCCTCCAACCATTGTGCAAGTTCAGCACATTATGAATCACCGGATGGTGAACAAGATTCCAGCAACCGCCTTACTAGCCGAATTTACATTCAGATTCATGTTTCAAGCAGTTAGAACTGTAGGTCAACCAGTCAACTGCCCAACTAACTCACTTTGTCGACAGCTGAACTTTGATAATCTATCAAGTCAGTCAGCTGAGCCATCTCGATGAACTCCACCTGCTGTTAAGAGGATAGAACCCCACCTATCCCACACTGCAGTCATAGCTTCTCAAAGGAAAACAAGGCATAATGATGCAAGAGACAGTGACGATGAAGATACTGCCACGTCACCAAATCTCCTATCCAAAGGCTATGTGACTCCACTACTCATGTCAGGCTCAAAAGATGCGCAGTTGACCAAGAAACATGATCAGTTTCAGTCATCGCCAAAAGGAATCTGACACTCTCTTAGTCAAAGGATGAAGAGCTCGTTAGTTGAGATCCAGCTTCATCTTCACAAAGCCAAGAAGACGGAAAGGCCTGGACCATCAACGCATGAAACTGCATCTATAGAAAGCAATGCAGCTAGTCCAGCTAGGCCATTCAAGAAGCGGAAATTGTCTACAGAAAAGCCGAGCAACTAAACAAACAGGCTGATCAATTCAGTTGTAGCCTCAACTGCAGCCAGTTCAGCCATGACAAATGAGTGTCAAAACTTAACTGCTCAACCAACCGCCACGTCATCAATCAGTTGGACTGTATCCCAACTGACTAAGGATAAGTCTTCATTTTTTTTTTCAAAAGCTTATCTCAATTATATTGTTACTGTTGTGATTATGAAATATCTTATATTATATGTCAACGGTTACAATTTGAAAATTGGGCTCTATTTAACAAAGTTGTCATTAATATCTCTGCATGGATCTTAAAACCTACCCTTCAAATAGACGAAGAAAATATATTTTATTGCGCTATAAATAGAAAGATCTGAAGAAAATATTTCGCTATTTATGGCAACTACCCCATTTTCAAAATGATCTCATCTCAGCCATATGATAATAAAGTCATTTACCGATAAACGGCTGAGATTCATACATCATTAATTCAGCTAATCAACCATCAAATCGGATGGCTGATCAGCCAAGAAAAGCAATCGAGTACTCTCGATTCTTGCATGCACAAGATGCATAAACATGAGTACAGAGATGAAGGCTCCGATCATCTGAAAATCTCTCTTTATTATTCGATCTTTTGGTGAGCCTTTTCTCACTCATCAAAACTCTTGCATTTCTAAACTGAATATCATATCTTTGCAGAAATGAAGCCTCCATTTCCCCGGGTGGATATTAAAGCTCTTGAACACAAAATGAGAAAGGACAAGTCTCTAAATCTAGAGATGCTAAATGCACGTCTTGGCCCGGATATCTTTCAACAGATTTATCGACCATTGGCGGCGACTGGATTGCTTCCTTTCTTGACCCAGTTACCGGTCAAGAACATACCGGACTATGTCGCTGAGTTCTACTATAATGCAACTATCAATGATGACAACATCATCTCCACTGTAAAGAATCAAGTGATCACAGTCACCAAGGACACAATGATGTCCACTCTACACCTCCCCGGCAAAGGTCCAGACGTGATGAACCTAAATCTGCCATCCAAACATGAGTTATGGAAAATCTGAAAGCTTCCTCATGTGCACCACAATGATAGTTCGCACAGATTAAAGGAGAGCTTGCAAAGTGATATCATCCAACTTCTGGATATCACCAGCCATATTGTACATGGCAACTTCGAGATCGTTCATCTCTCCGAGATCAAGGCTCATATCACAGCCGCCCTCTACTTTGGATGTTAAGCCGACTGGGCTTCCTACATCCTGGCGTAACTGAGAGCCAACGTCGAGCGAGTGACATTTGATCCATCAACTGGCACATTCTGAGAAAGAGTTGGCTTTATGAACCGACTAAGCCACATCATACAAAGCCAGTTTGATGAGATCATACCAACTGGCAAACTACTTGGAAGATGGGACATGCTCCCCACAATATACTGCCATCCGACCCCAAAGCGTCCACACCCATAAGGGCCTTCCAGCTCAGATCATGGAAATGCGTCTTTGGAGGCCACCGTCAGCTCTACTGATGAAAGAGAGCTGATGCTGGAGAATGCATCTCTGTTAAGGCTGAGTGATCAGCCCACAATATCAGCCAGCTCCCAACCTCCACCTTTAGTCCATAGCGACTATATTGAGGTTGATTTTGAAGCGGTTCTAGACCACCAGCTCCGAAGCTGCTTTGGTCTCATTGAGGACACCGACTACTCCCTCTTCGTGCAACTGCGGCGGTACTTGCAGTACCATATCTGGCGCTTTCAACTGGATGAGTCGACTATGTTTCACCTCATCCACACCCGTGGCTCAGCCTTCTGGATCAGCGAGGGCACATGAAGTCGAAACTGGATGAATCATCCACTCTCATCACCTCCAACGCTCTCGGAGATCATGGATTCAATGATCAAGCGACTCTAGCTTGGTATATCTACTGATGCCCCTCTCTCCGACAATGAACCAACCAACTCCTCCTGCGCACCCTTCATTGGTGATCCACCACTCCCTTCATCTGATGAGATCTTCACCAGCTTTGCCCCCATGAGCTTCAGAGAGCAAGACATCTCTGATTCAGGTCAGTTCATGCCAACTGAAAATGCCTATGCATGGCTTTCTCCGCCCATGTAAATCCTTTCAGTGCCTACAGCTCATGATGACATGAATATGACATGCTCTGATATTTGAAAGATAAGCATGAATGACAAATGCTCTAATAACTGAGTGAAAATCATGAGCCAATTTGTCTCAATATGCTACGAATGTGCACTGACTGAAAGATTCTATTTAAAGCATTTGCTACACTTGCAGTTTTTCCATCATCATCATCATCAACAAAGTTTTGACATCATCAAAAAGGGGGAAATTGTTAGGAAAAACTATCAAGGAACCCCTAGATCAGGTTTTGATAATATGTCAAAATTATTTATGAAAAACTGACCAAAGCTCAAGCTGTAGATCGAAGCTGACCAGCCCAGGAGGGCATCATCAAAGAAGAACTCTAGAAGAGTCAAAGTCAACCGATCTGAAGAATGGCCCAAATTGAAAGACACGTCATCCAGTCTAAGGTTCAACTTGGCTGAGGAATCATACCAGTCAAAGCAAGCTGACAACCGAGTCAGCTGAACTGAGGGAGAAAGGAGTTGACCAAAGACTGAAGAAACTGATAGAATGTCAGTTTATGCCAGAGACTGGCAGTATCCAACTGGAGCAATGGTCAATCTCAGCTGACAAGCCCAGAACTGCCAACTGGAGCGATAGCAAGACTCAGCTGATAAACCCAGGACTGCCAACTGGAGCGATAACTAATCTCAGCTGATAAACCCAGGACTGCCAACTGGAGCGATAGCAAGACTCAGCTGATAAACCCAGGACTGCCAACTGGAGCGATAGCAAGACTCAGCTGATAAGCCCAGAATTGCCAATTGGAGCGATTGCAAGACTCAACTGATAAGCCCAGAACTGCCAATTGGAGCGATAGCCAGACTCAGTTGATAAGCCCAGAACTGCCAACTGGAGCGATAGCAAGACTCAGCTGATAAGTGCAGAACTGCCAGTTGGAAAAATAATCTAACTAAGCTGAGAAATTCAAAACTGCCAACTGAAATTCCAAACTGCCAAGAGAGCTGAAGCCAGAAGACTCCTGGAGTGTATTGCTTAAATCAGTGTATCTTGGAATAAATGCTCCTTCAAAGATCCTGGAATTTAATGAAGATCGATTGGCAGAGTAATGGCTACTTCAACCAAATGATCCAAGCAATCATTAAAGACCACCTTCCGTTGATGAGCCAACAGAGTCACTGATCAAATGGACAATGGAGCTCAACGGTCATAAAATCACTCCTCTATAAAAGACGGGTGAATTAGAGTTTTAAACAACTTTTCACAATCATAACCTCTTGCCAACCTTCGCACATACAAGCTAAGAGCTTTTCTTTCTCCCTCTCACTCAAGCTCAAGTGCAACGTTTGATAAAAACTGCGAAAGTTAAACTGAGAAGAAGAATTCACTAAATCAAAACATCCAGCCAGCTGTTGACGATCCAGCCAGGGCAGCCTTCTCAGTTCCAGCTATTCAACGATCAACTACTCAGCTCAATCAATGGAGCACATTAGTTGATACCCCCTTGTTTAAGACTAACCTCTTGAAGATCGAAAGAGATCTAAAACCTTGTAAAGACGACAATAGCACCTACCTTCCTAGCGAGCAGTTAGGGACTTCAAGTATGAGCCGTCGACCATCTGAGGTAGCAAGCAGTTACTAGGTTCAGCCAATTGTCCTTCATTGTGTAATTTGTAAAGAAACTCAAGTTATATAGTGAAGTTACCCTTCTGCGGAAGGAAGAGAGGACGTAGAAGTTTGAGACTTCGAACCTCTATAAATCTCTTGTGTGCTGTACTATATTGTTCATTGCATATCTCTAACTGCACACAACATCACACAAGCTGCACTTAAACTGTCTCAACTGACCATCAAATTTGTGTGTAAATAAGTTTCATCAAGCGAGTCATAGGGCCCTATTTTCCGCATCTAAAGTAAAAGTTTTTGAATCAGTTTATTCACCCCCCCTCTAAACTGATACCGACTCATCCGGGACCAACACCGTATCTCCTTCTGAATCTTCTCTCAAATAGCAATTTCATATTGTTCCACGAATTGCTTCAATGTGCTCTTTGAGTTGATATAGCCGTCGAAGAAAGAATACATTGACTCACTTCTTTGAGTAGAGACCATACCCGCCCAAAAACATGGTTCAAGTACACGGATATCCAACTTTGTCTTTCGTTGTAGAGGTCTCTAAGCCATCTATTATTTTCAAGCCCGTGTGTCGCTGTGAATTCAGCCTACCTTGTTTCAAATTCACTAATCGTAAGGTTTTCGTAGATTAACGCATTTAATTCAGACACCACCCTATCAAACTCGGAAACCCTTTTGAACTTTTATGCGGTCTTAGACAAAATTTGCCATAGGTACAATCGATGGACGGTGTTGGGCATCACTTCCCTCACGGAAATTCGAATACTATCGCAGTGATCCATCAACATTGCCAAAGTTTAAACACCTCTCATTGCTTCCAACTAATTAGAGAAAAACCATTTGAATGATGAATCATCTTCGTGTGACAATAAAACACACCCTAGTAGGATGGACTGATGATGGTGATTAACACCAATCACGCTTGTAAAAGGCATATTGTATTGGTTGACGAGGTACGTCATGTCGAAGCTGATCACGTCATGAAACTCTTCGTACGCTGATATGCTCCAAGGATGAATCCACAATACATTTCGAAGTCTACCTTCATCATTAATATCCATCAAATGAAAAAGCTCCTATCTTTCTGTTGTAACCTTATGAAAAGCTTACGAATGGCTTCGACATCTCCTTCACCGATTCTCAAACTTATTCTATGCTCAATGAAATTCCTACAATCTTTCCCTAAGCATCCTAAATTTTGTGGACCACCAGTCTGCACTTCCAATATCCTCACGTTTTTAAAGTTCTTAAGCCGGCAATGTCATTAGCTTCTAACTGCCTCTTCATATTAATTGATAAACTCCTATGAGCAGACATGAAAATTGACATGTGGGGTTTTAAGTTATGATTATGGTTTGCACACACAGTTGACACTCTCCATATGCCATTAAGATTCTGTATAGCACTGATGCGAGCAGGGCAGTTAATCCTTTTGGTATATTTCTTCACTTTTGAATTTCTACCCCTATCACACGAAATCATAACATACTTACCTCGACAATTTCTAACTGCAACACTGAAATCCTTATACTTTGTATGAGCTTGATAGGCAGCGAGTAGAGCTTCTCTACTCTCAAATTTCATAATAGGTTAAGGTCATTCATCTAGAATTTCCTCATTCCGAGCTCCTTCATCTTCTTCGTATTGCAAGCTGATCTCATCATGATCTTCTTGAACAAATTCTTCCTCTTGGGCTTCTACGTGTTCGCTGAAATCCCTACTACAGAAATCGAGATCGGAATCCTCTCCAAATAAATCTAGAATTATAGCCCGTGGATCCATATCCATGGAAGCTTCTGATTTTCTTTTCTTTGGAATTTTTTTTTAGGAAATTCTCTTTAGAATTACAGTTACAACAATGGGAGAATTGCAATTAGAATTCAAAGGTGCTAGTTGTTGCTATTATTAGTTTTATTGGGAACTTCAAGAGTCCTTTACTTTTTTTTCTTTTGGATGATATAATCGAGCTATTACCGTTGGCTAATAAAAAAAATTAAATCACACAAAAAAGGATTATTCATGTAGAACATATCCATTATGACTATATAAACTAGTAATTATATATTATGAATTTTTATCGAAGTAAATGATATGTTCTAATGTTAGATTTTTTAATTATCAAAATGTTTATTTATAAAATTTGATAATATATTTTCTTTATATAGTATGAGAAAAATCGATTGATAATATATCATGACTTATATTAGAATTAACTAATATTTTGATTTTATTTTTTTAATATTTTAATGATGAATTTATTTGTTATTATATATATATATATATAATTTAAAGAAGAAAATTTTGTACTAACATATTATGAATTAAAATGAATTTGAAATTTAATATTATTTTAATTTTAAAATAATCAAAGACGATTATTTATGTATAACATCTCCATGATGAATATATGCTTGATAATCAAATTTCACAATATTTTGTAAAAAAAATTCGTCTTTAAATTATTTTATATAATTTAAAGACGAAAATTGTGTACTAATATATTATGAAATAAAATTGATTTGAACTATAATATAATTTAAATTTAAATTTTATATATTATGATTGATAATCGAATTGACTAATATTTTTATTTCACAATATTTTAATCTATAAAATTAGTAGGTCGAAAAAAGATAAAAAATCGAAGCAAAAAAATGTGTTTATGTTATCTATATAACCAAACTCAATATATTAGTTCAAACCCTAAAAAATAAAAAATATTGCGTTTATGTTAAAATTGATAATCGAACTCAATATATTAGTTCAAACCCTAAAAAAATTGCTAAAAAAACCCTAAAAAACTTAAAAATATTATGATAATCAATTTCAATATATTAGTGTTTAATAAAAAAATTATACACAATTATTTATGTACAAAATATATAATATGTATCGATTATCTAAATTAGATTCATCACAGGTATAATATTTTTGTTTAATATTCTAATATAATATTCATCATTGGTCTTAAATTAACCGGTTTTTTTCTTGTGTGGCCTGGCCACAGTGTGGCCATTTAGCACCACTTTTAAATATATATATATATATATATATATATATATATATATATATATATTCTCTTTTAGCATACAAATACACTAACACGTGCACACACACACACATATACCCTAAACTAAATGCACACCCACTTTTACACACACCCATGCACACAAATATATATATGTATATATATATATATAGCACACATACGTAAATATATGTATATATGTGTATATTTAACCACACACATATACACTTATCTATATATATTGTATATCTTACTCTTCAAGCATATATATATACATATATATAATTCGTATAATATTATGCTATTTGTTTTTAGAATTTAAGAAATTTAATATTTAATATTACATTAATTAATTACAATTACTATTATGCTAAGCAGCGCGTTTGAACTATATTATACGTTATTTTCTAAATTCTAGAGAAAGTTAAGGTGGAGATTCTCTCGGATAATAAATATATGTACTCTTATCCTTATTATATTTATATATACGGTGTGCAAGTGGGCCTACGGGTCATATGGGCCTTCGGGCATATGTTATGGGTCTACGGGTCAGATGTTTATGATGATCCTACGGGATATATGTTATGTTGGCCTACGTGCTTTATGATGAAATATGTGATGGCTTATATTTACTGTTGTATATGTATAATCTGGATAATCGAGTTACCATATTGAGTTAATAGCACTCACCCCAAAGCTATTTATATTTTCAGACTAAGAAAGCTCGGGCAATGATGTGGAGACGGAGTGATGGTCAAGATTAATTAAATATTGTTTCATTTTAAATATTACTTCTGATGTATTACATTCTTTTATTAAATAAACGAGTTATTTTCTATTTATGAAATTTTGGGATGTCACAATTGTGAAGAGAAATCAGTCTTTTGTGCTATTTAGAAATTTAATTGCTAATTTGAGATCGAGAGGTGATAATTCCAATCTAATTTTATCTTATAACTTACTAGAGAGAGAGGTTATAATTGTATTTGTGGATGCTACTTTAAATTCAAGAATTAAAATTGGTTTAATAATTAATTGTTTGCATGAATTCATTTGAATGAAAGCTTCCCTAGTGACGCGCGGTCGTTTCGCGCTCAAAAATAATTTATAACTCCTGTGCCCACAGCAAGAGTAGCCAGCTAATGAGTACGGGTCGATCCCACAGAGAGCTGTTGTGATTCCACCTTCAGGTAACCAATCATAAAACGGGGGTTTTGGTTTTGTTGTCACCACTGTAAATTAAATATGCAAAAGAAAGTAAAGAAGATATCAAATAACAAAGGTTCTGGCATTTGAACTTGAATTTGGTTTAAATATATATATCAACTCGCTCATGGGCACAAAGATTTTCATACATGATAAATCACCTAGTTATGAAGACTAGATTCCTCTCTGCGTCTCCTCATTCATCATTTCATTATAGATTTAAAAGCGATTCCTCATTAATTAAATCCCTAATCAGTCACCCACCCCCGGTTCCCCAAAGATATAAGTGAACAAATAGCAGTGTGCCCTAGACGAACCCAGATCTATTGTGTTTACCGATTCTTCGTCTGCCCACAACAACCCATTGATTCCCTTATTACTATATAAACCAACACACAGTCACGATTCGCCAATTCAATTAATACCGGTGTGTCCTCTTTACCTAACGAGTGATCAGCCACATTGGGCATTTCAGACACACACTTACGTGGAACAAGGCACAAGAATCAACAAAAACCTATCATGCATTACTATGCCCATTTTGGCCTCACGAGTCCAGATTTACATTTAAACCATTTTCGTTGTTCAAACACCAGAATTAAGAGTCTAGCCAAGCATGCTAGATATAATTAAAATAGCAGAAATAAAAGACATAATTATAAAGAGAACTTACTGAATTTAATAAGCAAAAAGACTCAACATAAACGTTGAGTTTATGAACATAATCCTAGGTCCAAATGCTTAAGGCCTATTGGAATTGTTTTGTGCTGCAAAGCAGCGTACTGAAAAGTAAAATGCAGAAATTAGAAATTGTAGCAATTGTCTCTGACTATCCGAACCTCCTATTTATAGAAATTAAAAATAGCTTAAATAGTTACATTTCCGAATTAGAGATCCCCCAACAAGCTGTGGTCTTCACTGGATTTTCGGAATTGGCATGACTTCTCTGATCTGACTGAATAAGCATAAGTTGACCAAATCCCTATTTTTTAGGGATTGAGATTATATCTTCATTGTAACGCCTCTAGGAGTCCAGCTCATCAACAACTCTTCTTCGGATAATGCTGCTATCTTTCTTGTCTCTCTCTTCCAACTGAATTATGAGTTTTCCGCGACTGCCCTAGCCCAATCTGTTGTCTAGTCTGCACGAGCAAAGTGGGCATGACATCATACAGTCTGCCTCATCCATCTCTAATATGCTCATTCCGCCACCCTAATATAGGATGAGTGCTGAAAGAATTCCCCTATGCCTCTGACTTAATATTTATCTTGGATTTTGCTTGAATAACTGGGCATAAAATGCCCCTTTCACCAGACTCGATGATACGACCAACAATAAGGCGGAAGCAAAGATCGAAACAACGTCAACATAACAGAAGGATTCAATCCAAGATATGTACTGTAATAAAACTTAAATATGAATAAAAAACTTGTCCTAAACACTCAATTAAATTCGAACAAGAATTAAATAGCAAAATCCCAAATTAAAGCCCTAAAAACCCTAAGAACGACATGAACAGAAATGGATGCTAAACAATCGGATTAAGCTCAAATTTTAACAAAAGGTACAATCATCAGTCTTGAACAACATATCCAAAATTCAGAAGAAATGCATGAGTAAATTGGGAGATGGCTTGGTGGTCAAATTTCAAACTGTTTTTGGCTTATAATTGGACTTAGGGCTTGTATGGATGGAATCTGGACTTGGTGGCTAACAGAACGTGTATGGTGATGATTATGGATGATTTGGAGGGTATGTGGAGGCGTGATGGTGGCTGGAATGAAGTGGAACGATGGAAACAAAAGATAAAAGCAAATCTTACCCGAAACGAACCCCGGATCGACGAGAATCCGAAATGCGCCTATGGAGCAATCTTCAATGGCTTGATTAACCCGTACACTACTGGATGCACGAATGAATCAATTGATTTCAAGCTTGAATTCACCAGAAACAAACTCTACCGAAGAACTATTGATTTTTGAGACAAGTTGAAAAGCTTTGCGCTGTTTTTTCATTCAAAACGTGTCTAATCTTCAATAGGAACGAAAATCCCTAAATAATAAACCTAAGGAACGAAAATTAAAGTGTCTTAGGCCTAGAATTTGAACTGGGCTAATTAAAACTACTACTGGGTCCAATATCACTTAAACAGATTGTGATAATTGGGCCTGCTAAATAAATAAAACCACAACTGAAATAATAGACTGGAAATAAATAAATTAACTAATTAAATAAGCAAGGAACGACTTTGCCATGGCTTCAATCGGCTCCTCGATGCTTAAAATAGTCACCAACTTGGACTGCTTGAAATCAGTTCCATCATCTTCCAACTTCTTTCCAACATAGCACTGGAAGTAACCTTGCAGCTTCTTGGCTCTTAATCTCGTCACTAGACCTCTCAGCTAGAACTCTGGATTCAAATCCTCAGTGTTTGTCTCGATCTCATCACTCGACCTCCGCAATGCCCTATGACGTCATCATGGTTCATTTTGACTCAAAACACACCAAAAAGGACATTTATGATGAACAAAATGCCCATAAAAACATGAAATAAATGGACTTATCACACGCACACACTTTAGACATGATTGCCCTCAAGCATGGGATGCAATGCATCCAGAAAAAAAGAAAGAAAAGAAAGGCAAAAAGAAACAGACTCGAAACAAAGCATGCAAACTATTAATCAGTGTGGGCACATCATAATCAATATTCTAACAAAACTGCAAAGTATCAGCATACCAAAAATAGGTCAAAAATGAGTTTAGCTTGGTTATCCTCACAAGCTCTCTTCACTCAGTGTTTATGCTCAGTGTATACACTCAAATCAATGGAATTATGTACGTAGTTGTCCCACAAGCTTGCTAAAGTTCTATTATCAAACTCCAAAAATCACAGACGCATAAGTATCAATAGGGCTTTTTAGGCTACAGTGGGCGTTTTATGTAGGTGAGGCTTTATTTCTGTACAGGCCCCCTATTTTTTTCTAAGTCAACTACCCTGCTGTGCCCCGTCTAGACAACAAATATTTTCTTTCTTTATAGGCATTCTGAACACTTAATACCAGGGGAATTTTATTTTTCTCTCTTTTTTTTATTATATTTATTCCCCTATCTTTTCTGGCTTTTCACAAATATCCCCCAACAATTCTGCATTTCCCATCTTTTTTCTTTTTCAGGCTCTTATAATGCCCTGGCTATATATTTTACCATCTCAAACAAAAAAAACTGCCAGGGCATTTCATAGGCTCGATGGGCTGCAAATGTTGTATCATTGGTGGGTAAGATTTTCTTTTCAGTGGCTCAACAAAAAAATAGCCTATGTCATCTACTTATGCACCAACAATTCCCAAGCATCAAACAAAACAGTAGCAAGTTCTAGAATTTCTAAGCACACAATTGTTCACACATGAAGTAAAGAAAGCTGTGAAATGGGCATACAACATTAGGCTCAAATCTTCCCAGGTCATGCTAAACTCTTTCATCATCTCTATCTTATGAGGACATGCTGAATTTTGATATAAAGCAGTTTAATGTTGAAAATATCAAATGCAATGGCCACATAGTCTTCACAGAAAGCATGCTTGACTCAACTAGCCACCTACACACTTTGTATTTTGCAAAGTGTTAAAACAGACTCAACAAAAGACACGAAAACAAACATAACTCGAATGCCCCCACCCACACACTTTGCACTAGGTAAAGTGTGTGAACAGGGGCGACACACAAACAACAAAAACAAAAACAAAAAAATAAAAACAAAAAAACACTAAACTAAAAAAAGAAAAGAACCAGGATTCAATCGGATGAGGTCGTTGGGTAAGAGAACCCAACATGTCTGAAATAAACCTTCAGGGCTGTCTCAATGCGGTCTAGCTTCTCATCTGTCTGGGACTGGGCATTCTCTAACACTTCTAACTTTTTCAGAATCACAGTAACTGGATGCTCCCCTTGCTGTGCCCTCCCTGCTGGTGGCTTCCTAGATGTACCTGCAATCATCAAAAGGCTCGAGGGGTCTGCCCTCGGCACAAAGAAAATAGGCTTTCCTTCTTCATCATCCACCACATCCTGCATTCTCTTTAGACAAGCAATATCAAAGAATTCAAGGGGTAGGGGGATCAAGTCAGTGGTGCTCAAATCCAGCAACCTAGATCTAACAGAAATTTGGGTGATCAATTGGGCACAAGAGATTCTATGCTTAGGGTGTGTTTTTATCTCCCTGAAGTGCGCGATGACCACAGAGCCAAAATTGATTTTAATTTTCTTAACCATGCACCAGAGAATGAAAAGCTCCTGATTAGTTATAGAATTAGAGCTATCCTTCCTACCAAAGAAACTGTATGCCAGCACCCTATGGCAAAATCTCAAGGCTTTGTCATTCAAACAATAGCCTTTTGTGGCTCCACTTTAATGAGTGGAGCCATCCCCAACCTCAGCCCATTTTTCCTCAACTCCTTCAGCAGAGTCGGGCACAACAGTTAATGCATTCACATACCAATCATCCTGGAGATCCATATAAGACATAATGCCCAGAAGCATGTTCAATTCATCGGCAGACATAGAAAAACTTTTTCCCAAAATTTTAAAATTCATAATCCTAGTAGACGTAGCAGGCTTATTCACAGGTTTGATTTTCAGATTTTGAATAAAGTCTCGTGAGAGAGTAGAGAAAATGACACACTCCATATCAAGGAAAAATTCCCACCCAATAGCAGCGAAAAGATCCCTTATCTCCTGCTCTATACCCAGAGCGATGAGAGACTCACGGTGGACTCTTTTTGTGTTTATGATGCCCCGGACTAGTGGTGGACCGCTTCCAAACCTTCCTGAAGTGGGGCTCCCCACTCCTCTGCTCTTCTTGGGTTCGAGCTTTGGTGTGCCCTCCCCAGGCTTCCTCTTCCGAGAAGAGGGCTCTCTAGCAAGCTTCTCTCCTGCCTTCACGGCCACCGCCTTGCCGACCCTCTGTTTGGGCGGCGAGTCCTCCGAGGGCTCATCAACGAGCGTGTGAGCTTGAGATCACTCACTTTGCTCTTTCTCCTCCTCCTCCTCTTGCTCAGAGGCCTCATCATCAGTCTCCTTATACTGAGAATCTTTTGACTGCTCTGGAATGGGCTCCCAACTTTTTTCTTTCCTTTAACTTTCTCCAGAGCTCTTTTATTTATCTCCACAGGTGGTTCCTCCTCTCTCTGAGAATCTATCTCATCCAGTTCATCTACAAAATCATCTAACCCTTCATCTTCTTCCTCTTCCACATTCTCATCTTCCTCGATAGCTTCTTCAGATGGCTCAGGTGTAGGAACCCTAGCCAGTTTCTTTTCTTTTTTCATGGTCACTTTTGCTGCTCTTTGAACTTGCTCTGTTATGGGCTCCACAGCTGGTTTCTCCTCCTACATGGCCACAGTCGTGGCATTCTTTTCCGACGGTTCTTTTTGTAACGGCATTGAAGAGCTCGTCTCTTTCGTCACCATTGTATGCTCCTTCTCAGGCACAATCTCTTCAGCAACCTTGTTGGTTGCTCCGGTGGTGACTCCAACCTTAGGCTTCACAACCTTCTTCTTTGCAACTTTTGGTTGCGCGGGCTTCTCGACCACAGCAGGAGCTTCAAACTCCAGCTTGCCCTTAGCCTTGGGAGCAGCTTTCTTGCCTCTAATGTTCACCATTGTTGAAACTTGAGAGGTGGTGGAAGGGTTTTTGCTTGAAGGGTTTTTCAAAGAAGGCTTGGATGTTCCATAAAATTTTGAAGAGAGTGAAAGTGATTGTTTTGATCTTGTGGGGTTTGTTTTAAACATAGTGCTACTATAGCTTGATGTGACTGCGACCTTTCATATTCTTAGGGTTTTTATGCGATTGGTATGCCCACAGTAATGGATAAGCATTATCTCTAAAAAATCGGACTCCATCTTTATCTCTTCAGAGTGCTCTGCTTCAGAGTCCCTAATTTTTCGGGATTTAACTCTATCTCTTGCTTCTCTCTCCTTATCATCACATGTAGATCACATACTTATCCAAAAACAAGCGTAAAATAGCCCCCACTCTAATTTAATTAACTGGAACTTTATTTAATTAAAAATAAAAATGAAATAAAGCAATTAAAAACCTGGGTTGCCTCTCAGTAGCGCCCTATTTATTGTCGTGGGCACGACAAAACCCCTGCTCAGGTGTAAATGGGCTCTCCAAGCCAGACCACTCTAGCATCCCGATCAGAATGCCCTAAGTATGGTTTAAGACGATGGCCATTTACTTTAAATTATCCTCTAATTTTGGGATTTTTAAGCTCAACTGCCCCATTTGGGCATTCTGCATAGACTTCAAATGGACAAACCCACTTGGTCCTCAAACTTCCTTCCATCAGTTTGAACCTTGAATGGTACAAAAGCACTTGCTGTCCTGGGAAGAATCTCTTTCTTCTAATCACCTGATCATGAAGCCTCTTCATCTTCTCCTTGTAAAGCACAACATTATCTTAGGCTTCCATTCTCATTTCTTCCAGCTCTTGAATCTGGAATTTTCTGAAATGTCCGGCTGCATCCTTATCCATATTCAGCTTCTGAAGTGCCTATCGTGCATTGTGTTCCAGTTCAACTGGTAGATGGTAACACTTCCTAAATAATATCCAGCAAGGGGACATCCCAATTGAAGTCTTGAATGTAGTCCGGTATGCCCACGGGGCGTCATCCAAATGGGCACTCCAGTCCTTCCGACTTGGATTCACTACCTTCCCAAGGATGGCTTTAATTTCTCGATTTGAGACTTCAGCTTGGCCATTTCCTTGTGGATGATAGGCTGTTGTGACTCTATGGTTTACCCCGTACTTCTTCAACAGCCTCTCCATTGTTTGGTTGCAAAAATAGGTCCCTTGATCACTAATTATGGACCTGGGCACACCAAACCGGCTAAAAATATGGGATTTCAGAAATGCGGCTACTACCCTTACATCATTGGTAGGAGTAGCTTTTGCCTCCACCCATTTGGACACACAATCAACTGCTAGGATAATGTAATGGTTCCCCTTGGAATTTGTAAGGGGTCCCATAAAATCCATTCCCCAAACATCAAAAATTTCCACTGGCATGATGGGCGTCATGGCCATTTCATTCCTTCTTGTGATGTTCCCGACCCTCTGGCATTGATCACACCTTTTGCAGACGTCGTGGGCATCCTTGAAAATTGTGGGCCAAAAGAACCCACAGTCCAAAACTCTTCTCGCTGTTCAGTTTAGTCCAAAATGCCCTCTGCAAGCATAATTGTGACAATGCTTCAAAATCTCATCAATTTCATAGTCTGGGACACATCTTCGTATGATTTGATCAGCACATCTCCTCCATAGAATAGGGCTATCCTAGGCATAGAACTTGCTCTCATGCCTCAGTTTATTCTTTTGGTACCTTGAGTACCCAATTGGCAGCTGTCCTGACTCCAAAAAATTCACTATATCTGTATACCAGAGCTCCAGTGTGCCCCGTACTGAGTACAGATGCTCATCAGAAAAATGATCCGTAATGGGCATCTCATCACATTTTTCATTCAGCACCCAGCTCAAATGACCAGCTACCAAGTTTTGTGCCCCACTCTTATCCTTTATTTCGACATCAAACTCCTGCAAGAGCAAGATCCATCTAATTAGTCTCAGCTTCATCTCCTTCTTGGCCATCAAGTACCTCAGGGTACCGTGCTCTGTGAAAATAATGCTTTTTGCTCCCAAGAGATAAGACTGAAACTTCTCGAATGCAAACACTACTGCCAATAGCTCTTTTTCAATAGTGGTATAATTACACTGTGCCTCATTCAGAGTTTTGGATGTATAGTAAATTACATGGCTTTCTTTTCCTCTCTTTTGACCCAGTACAACGCCCACAGCGTAGCCACTGGCGTCACACATAATCTCAAAGGGCATTCCCCAATCTGGTGGTTCGATAACTGGTGCTGTGACCAGTTGCTTTTTCAAAAATTTGAATGTCTTCTTACACTCTTCATCAAATTCAAATGGGACATCTTGCTGCAGTAAGTGAGTAATAGGCTGGGTAATTTTTGCAAAATCTTTTATAAACCTCCTGTAAAATCCAACATGCCCCAAGAATCATCTCACTTGTTTCACTGAAGTGGGATATGGCAATTTTTCAATTATGTCCACTTTGGCTTTATCGACCTTAATGCCCCTCTCTGAAATTACATGGCCTAGTACAATGCCCTCTCTGACCATGAAATGACATTTTTCGTAGTTCAGCACTAGGCATTTGTCCACACAGCACTGCTACACCTTCTCCAAATTGTCTAAGCATCGATCAAAGCAGCTTCCATACACCGTGAAGTCATCCATGAATACTTCAATGCAGTTCTCGAGCAAATTTGAGAATATGCTCATCATACATCGCTGAAATGTGCCAGGAGCATTGCAGAGGCCAAAGGGCATTCTGCGATAGGCAAATGTGCCGAATGGACACGTGAATGTTGTTTTCTCTTGAGCCTCTTGAGTTACTACAATCTGCATGTATCCTGAGTATCTGTCCAAGAAACAAAAGAACTTGTTTCCTGCGAGTCTTTCCAACATCTGGTCAATTAACAGAAGTGGGAAATGATCCTTCCGTGTGACCGTGTTCAGCTTACGGTAATCAATGCAAACTCTCCAGCCAGTTTGCAGCCATGTGGGCACAAGATTAAATGCCCAACTTCTTGGGCACAACATGGATTGGACTAACCTACTTGCTATCTGAAATAGGGTATATAATGCCCTGGTACAGTAGCTTAATAATCTCCTTTAGCACCACATCCTTCACCATTGGATTGAGCTTTCTTTGTGGATCACGAACAGGTTTTGCATCATCTTCCAGCAAAATTTTGTGCATGCAAACCGCTGGGCTAATGCCCTTTATGTCTGCCAAAGTCCATCTGAGTGCCTCCTTATACAATCTCAACAATCTCAAAAGGCAGTCCTCATCAGCTTGATCCAACCCCGCATTTATGATTACATGGAGAGTCTCATTATCCCCAAAATAGACATACTTCAAATGCATTGGTAATGCCTTCAATTCCAGCGTGGGTACTTTGACAATTGAAGGCATCAGCTTATCATCATTTCTCCGAATGGGCATACCATAATCCACACAACCGTATGACATTTCTTCAAATGAGTACAACATTATAATTCCTTCCTCAATGTCATCATCTTCATCCAGGACATCCTGGTCAGTCAGTCCATCCTACAATGCCCGTTCCAATGGATCTCTATTGCTTACAATGGATAGGGTAGATCGGCTTGGTGTATGGAAAGAATTCAGAAAACTGCAATTCTCTTTGTCTGAGGGTACTTTAATGCTTCGAATATGTTGAACGTCACCGTTTCTCCATCAAATTTGCACGTTAGTGTGCCCTTATCCACATCAATCTTGGTTTGAGCTGTCTTCATAAAAGGCCTTCCCAGCAACAACACTGAAGATTTTAAAGTCGTTGTGCCTATATCAAGTACATAAAAATCTACTGAGAAAATAAGCCCGTCCACTTTGACCAATACATCTTCAATGAGGTCTTCTGGATATACAATAGACCTATCAGCAAGCTGAATGACCACATAGGTCTCCTTCAGAGGTCCAATCTTCAATTCTTTGAACACCGACAAGGGCATTACGTTGATTGACGCCCCCAAATACAACATGGCCTTCTCCACTTTCTTGTCTCCTATGATGCAAGGAATCATGAACATCCATGGATCATCACACTTCTTAGGTAATTTCCTCTGTATCACAGTCGATACATTCTCCCCAACTAAGAACCTTGCATCATCATTGAATCGCACCTTTCTGGTGCAAAGCTCTTTCAGAAACCGGGCATATCGCGACACCTGTTTGATTGTCTCGATTAGTGGAATATTGATCTCCACTTTACTGAATATTTTTAACATCTCTCTGGTTTCCTCTTCTCTTCTATTCTGTGCCAATCTTTCTGGAACAGGAGGCTTCCGTTTCCCTGGAATGGGCACACCGGCAGGTTGCTTTACCTCTGAGATGGGCACAGTATCCTCCTATTCAGCTTCTTGTACCTCGTCATCTGTGGGAATTTTTTCCACTTCCACTTCTAAGGGCACATCGTCCTTCTCGTCTACTGGTCTGACCATCTCTAGAAGTTCTTTTCCACTTCTTAGAGCTACCAGATTCACCTGCTCTCTTGGATTTTCAATTTGGGAAACCAGCCTCCCATTTTTCTCTTCTATCTTGTGCATGGCTTGAGCCAGCTAGTTGATTTGCTTACTCATGTGTGAGAGACCAGCTTAGGTCTCTTGTTTGAACTTTTCATTTTCCTCAACCATGGTAAACACAAGATCCTCCAACCTGTGCTTTCTCTTCTCTTCCGGTGGCGGTAATGGGCATGCAGGATGCCCATCTTCTGGCTTTCTCCATCTAAAATTTCATGGTCTCTCCAGCCAGGGTTATAAGTCTGGGAATGGGGATCATATCTTCTAGAATAACCATTCTGGCCACCTACAACGTTCACTTCTTCCATCTCTTCTTGTAGAGTAGGGCACTTATCAGTGAAATGAGATATGCTTTTGCATACTCCACAAGGTCTAGGCTTTCTTGTACTACTTAACCTGGACAAGATCTTTTCAATTTTGTCGCACAATCTATTAATCCTATTATCCTGGTTCGGTGCCCACTCTGATTCAGTTACAACTCGAATGCCCTATCCATTGAAGTCTCGGTTGTCTTCAGCCATTTTAGTGAGAATTCTGAATGCTTCAACAGACTGTTTGTTCAAAATAGATCCTCCACATGAGGCATTCATGATCATCTTCATGTGTTCTCAATCCTCCAACAAAATACTGAATCAAGTCATGTTCAGTAAGCTGATGCTGTGGACATTTCGCCAACATCACCTGGAATCTTCCCCAGTAGTCATAGAAACTCTCTTTAGTTTCCATCTACAGGCTCCATATCCTTCTTATCATTTCTTGCACTCTGGATGCTAGGAAATATTTCTCCAAAAACTTCTATTGAAGTTGTCTCCATGTGGTCACAGCGTCAGTCGGCAGTGTGTACAGCCAGTCACGTGCCCCATTCTGAAGAGTAAAAGGGAACGAAACCAACTGCACATACTTCTCTCGTCCATGGTCGGATGGTTGAGTTTGGCTAACCATCTCAAAGTCTTGAGAGTGTCTTTGTGGATCCTCTCCGGGCATTCCGTAGAACTTCAGCAAGATTTGGATGAAGTTTGCATGAATATTCCAGTTATGAGTCACAGCTGGGAGTATAATGCCCATCGGCCGCATATTCATGTTGGTTGGGAAGACCAACTGTCTTAGGGTCCTGTTATCATCCGCATCTCCATTTACGGCATTTTCATTTGCTACGGCCATGTTGATGTTGTGGCCATTCTCAAACTGTCCTTCCTCTTCATGCCCTTCGTTTCCTTGATCTTCAGGTGGTGGTGTGGGTTCACGAGGTCTGTTTGTGGCTTGGCGTGCCCTCTTCGCTGCTGTCCTGTTTTTCCTCAAAGTCTTCTCTATCTCCGGATCGTACAAAAAAGTCTCCTCTGAAGAGCCCCTGGGCATCAACTTCCAGGCTCACTAGCGTGGAAGGTAAAATCACTAGAAACTAGCTCCCCGGCAACGGTGCCAATTTTGACGCGCGGTCATTTCACGCTCAAAAATAATTTATAACTCCTGTGCCCACAGCAAGCGTAGCTAGCTAATGAGTACGGGTTGATCCCACAGAGAGCCGTTGTGATTCCACCTTCAGGTAACCAATCATAAAAAGGGGGTTTTGGTTTTGTTATCACTACTATAAATTAAATCTGCAAAAGAAAGTAAAGAAGATATTAAATAACAAAGGATCTGGCATTTGAACTTGAATTTGGTTTAAATATATATATCAACTCACTCATGGGCACAATAATTTTCATACATGATAAATCACCTAGTTATGGAGACCAGATTCCTCTCTGCGTCTCCTCATTCATCCTTTCATTATAAACTTAAAAGCGATTCCTCATCAATTAAATCCCTAATCCGTCACCCACCCCCCGGTTCCCCAAAGAGATGTAAGTGAACAAACAATAGTGTGCCCTAGACAAACCCAGATCTGTTGTGTTTACCGATTCCTCATGTGCCCACAACAACCCATTAATTCCCTTATTACTATATGAACCAACACACAGTCACGATTCGCCAATTCAATTAATAGCGGTGTGCCCTCTTTACCTAATGAGTGATCAGCCACATTGGGCATTTCAGACACACACTCACGTGGAACAAGGCACAAGAATCAACATAAACCTATCATGCATTACTATGCCCATTTTGGCCTCACGAGTCCATATTTACATTTAAACCATTTTCGTTGTTCAAACACCAGAATTAAGAGTCTAGCCAAACATGCTAGACATAATTAAAATAATAGAAATAAAAGACATAATTATAAAGAGAACTTACTGAATTTAATAAGCAAAAAGACTCAACATAAACGTTGAGTTTATGAACATAATCCTACGTCCAAAAGCTTAAGGCCTATTGGAATTGTTTTGTGCTGCAAAACAGCGTACTGAAAAGTAAAATGCAGAAATTAGAAATTGTAGCAATTGTCTCTGACTATCCGAACCTCCTGTTTTCAGAAATTAAAAATAGCTTAAATAATTACATTTCCGAATTAGAGATCCCCCAACAAGCGGGGGTCTTCACTGGATTTTCAGAACTAGTGTGCCCTCTCTGATCTGACTGGATAAGCATAAGTTGACCAAATCCCTATTTTTTAGGGATTGGGCTTATCTCTTCGTTTCAGCGCCTCTAAGAGTCCAGTTCATCACCAACTCTTCTTCGGATAATGCAGCTGTAACAGCCCGATCCCGAGATAGGGATTAATGAATGGGGATGGGGTGTTATTATGGGATTTAACGGGTAAAGTCAGAAGATTAACGAAGAAGTTTAAGAATTAAGGTACGCTTTGAAGATAGATGATGATACTCAGGTTTACTTGATTAAGAAGGAAACATGCTTTAGCGGAATAAAACGGCTAACTAATTAGATACCAACAAGCATAGACCCATTTATAGGTCAAAGCGGATAAACAGATACCAACATGAACAAGCCTCTTCATAGGCGAAAGGTAAATATATTCGAGAAGCAGAAATAAACTTATAATGCATCTTTGTATATGGATAACCATGTCTGGGGAAATATTCATAAAATCTCGAATAGTCATAATAGAACTTTAAATGGAATTTAGAAAGAGTGAATCAGAGTAGTAGAACACATAATGGGATTTCAAAGAAACTTATATAATAGTAAAACAATCTTAGCAGCCAACCCACATCCACAGCCACCATCATCCTCGGCATCTCAACCTGAAAACATTTGAAAAAAAGGGCATGAGCACTAATGTACTCAGTGAGTTTTAATGAAAGCTTCTTTAATAACTTGTGAAATATCCAACAATGAACTGGCGGTATATGGAGAGCAAAACGCAAAAGCCCTCTCCATATCCGCAAAAATTTTTCTTTACTTTTGGGCCCAACCTTGGCTCAAACCTGATGTCAACTGTACCTTTAGGCATGCCATAAGATAGAAGAAAGGTTACCTCAAATATCCAAACGAGTTTGCGAGGGGATTAACCCAGCAGTAACTCCCTCTAAAAGTTGTGAGCTCAATTCCTGCTTAAGCGAAATGCTAAGTTCCTTTCTTCCTTAATCTCGCTAACAAAACCAATCTTAGAGCAACGTCTAAGGGCTAGTCCTTTAATAAAACATAATCTCGGCCTATAAGGGATTTAACGCTACCCTAACAAGGCAATCCTTAATTCTTAACTTACGAGCCTTAACACAGCATAAACATTTAAATACAAGGAGATGAATGTAAATAAATACGAATTTCAACTAAAGATGATTCTAAACATCTCATGCTAAGCATAAACAATACTTTAATATTTCTAACATTTCTAAGCATGCTCAAGAGCTTGATTAAAACATAATATCTTCATTTCCTTCCTTCCTTGTATAGAGATCGATCAGGCAGAGTAAAAATGCTTTATTGGATATTTCATTTGCCCTATATGCTTCTAGAGCTTATTAGCTCAAACTTTAGATGAGTATAGATTTACCCAACTCGATTACTGGACAGAAGATGAAGCAACGAGCTGAAGATCCTTCTCCGACTTAAATAACGATATCTAACAGCAAGCTCAAACTTCCTCCTACAAAAGTCGAATCATCGACTTAGCGACCTCTTTTGAAGAAATCGACTATCTAAAGTGAGAAATAACGATATCTAACACGAAGACTAAAATCCAAGACTTAAATACAGATTGCACGACTTAATGACTTCATAAAATTTGAAAAGAATTTACTTGGGGAATTTATTTTTCGATACTCGAATTTAGACGGATTTAACTTGAAAAGTTTATTTGAAATAACTCGGAATTAACTTGAAAATCTTCTTAAATTAAACTTGGGATAACTCGGGATTAGATTGAAAAAACACAACTCGAAAGGCTCGAAAGAAGGTACAAATATAGCCGGCAAAAGAATCAGCGTGAAATAACACGGGGAAGGAGGGGCCGCCGCGGCGCACATGGGCGCCGGCGGGCACCCCCCGCCGCGGGGCAGGGTGCGCCGGCGGGCTGCCCTTGCCCCGGCGGGCTCGGTGCAGCCCAAGGGGGGCGTGGCGCGGCGGTGCACTCCCCCCCCCACGGGACTCTCTTTCATCTCTCTCTCTAGCCTAGTTCTGGGCGATCTTCAACTGGGTTTTTCGTGTTCGTTGATTCCTTCGACGAACACGAAGAACACTTAACCCGAAAATTTCTTAAAAACAACATACTTGAAATTAACATGCAATAACATGCTTTAACTTAAAAAGAATTTTGGCATTATAACAGTGTAAACACAATAATCCTCTTTAAATATTTAGAATAACGATGAAATCTTTAAATATAGCTTGAACGGAATTTAACGAAATAAACGAGGCTAATCTCAAGAATAATAACGACAGGAATAATGCGAGAAATATAACGTAAATGTTATTAACTTGGAACTTCAATAAAAATTGAAATACAACTTAGACGGAAGGTAAACGAACAATAATGAAGAACGTGAAGAACGGAAAGTAAATGCGGAATTTAAAGACAGAAAAAGAAATGGAGATCGAGACTGACGAACAAGAATGGACGGGGTTAGGTGCGTCGAAGAAAGGTGGCTAGCTCGGCATCTCGTCGAGTTGTGACGGTGGCAGAGCCGCCCGCTACAACCCAACGGCGCCCCTAGCACCTTCCCTCACCGCATCCCTTCCATGCCACTTCGCTCGTCGTCTTGCGGAACACTCACGAAGAACGCTTTTTACTTTGACAGAACTTTCTCAACTCTCACGAGCTTTCCCACTCTCTATGAAGTGAAATGGATGGAAATGAGCAAATGAATGCAAAGGGGTGGCCTTGTATTTATAGGAAAAGCTTTGGCTTCCAAGGGAAGCCACTTCAGTGCAAGAATACTGCAAAAGTTACCCCAGGTTCGGTTAAAAGCTGCTTTATTCGATGTCGAGGTCCAAATGACTTCAGACACGAAATCTAAAAATACCGGGAGACTAGTTGGCTTGAATACTAGTAAACTAACTTGATTCGTGAAAAAGACGGGGTCGTCAGAAGAAAGACGAGCAAAGATTTTCTTTTTGAAATTAGTTTTTACTATTCACTCAGATTGACAGATTTTTCTACCGAGCGTTCGATTGACCTCAGAATGGTAATCTTTGAACACCAACGGAATCCTTGGGTCATTTCCTATAAGAGGGGCCTGACAGAACTAGACTCAGATCAACGAGGAGGATTTCATAAATTTCTCAAAACACGAACGCACGCAAAAGTTACTATTCATTCATCATTTAAATACTCTTTTCATCACCGGGAACTCAATTGACTTCAGAATTAAATACGAAAACACCGACATACTCCTTGAGTTAAAACCTTTCTAACAAGACCACAAATGGCCATAAAAGAATTAAGATCAAATTTTCCGAAAAGATGATTTTAACGAAAACTGACCCTTAAAGTCGTGACTGATACCTGACCTTAATTAACCTTAATTAAATTTCTTCCTTAACTTCTTAATTATCATTAAGAATCCTCTAAACCTTAATCAAAAATCTGGGGGGTTACATCCTACCCCCCTTAAAGAAATTTCGCCCAGAAATTTACTAACCATGATAGATGATTTTAGGGTACTTTGAGTAGCTCGGATTCGAGCTCTTATGTTGCTCCCTCTGAACCATGAAAGTTCCAGATCATCTTTACAAGATTGATCTCCTTGTTCCTTAACCTCTGGATCTTTTGGCCTACAAAGGCCTGGGGCTTCTCTTCATAGGCTAAGTCCTTATTCAGGATTATCTCTTCCTTGCAAATCACGTGCTTTGGATCAAACACGTACTTTCTCAATATTGAGACATGAAAGACGTCATGAACGTCACTCAGGTTGGGTGGTAAGGCCAACCTGTAGGCTACTTTATTCACCTTTTCTAAATCTCAAAAGGTCCAATAAATATGGGCCTTAACTTGTTTCATTTGGCAAAACGAACCACTCCTTGATGGAGACATTTACTAGAATACTATCTTCAATGTCGAATCTTAGTTCTGTTCTTCTTTCGTCTGCATAAGCTTTTTGTCTATCTTGAATCTCCTTGATTTGCTGATGAACAAGCTTGATCTTCTGGACCGCTTCCGGGATCATTTCAGGTCCAAGTATCCTTCTCTCTCTAACTTCGTCCCAATACAAAGGTGATCTATACTTCCTTCTGATCCAGCTTCATAAGGGGCCATGTCGATCGATGACTGATAGCTGTTGTTGTACGCAACCTTTACCAATTGCAGTAGCTTCTCTCAGCTGCTTCTTTGATCGATGACTACTCCTCTGGGCATGTCTTCTAGAATCTGAATAGTCCTTCGAACTGGCCATTCATTCGAGGATGAGAGGTCGTGCTAAAATTGAGCTTTGATCTCATTACCTCTTGTAGACTCTTCCAAAATCTTGACGTAAATCTCGTATCATGATCCGATATAATCAAGACCGGCACATCGTGCAATATGCACAAATTTCCTATCATACATCTAGGCTAATTGATCTAACCCATCTATCATTATAACAGCAATGAGAGGTGCTGCTTTCGATAATCGATTCACGATTACCTAAATAGTGGTATTCCATCACTTAGACTTTGGTAATCCTACCACAAAGCCTATGCTACTATGATCCTACTTCCATTCAGGAATTTCTATGGGTTAGAGCAACCAGAAGGTTTTTGATGTAAGGCTCCACTTGTTGACAAATCAACACCTTTCTATGAAGGCGGCTACTTTTCTCTTCATATTATTCTGCTATAAGTTCTTTTTGAGGTCTTGATACATCTTGGTGCTTCTGGGATGTGCTGTATGTGGCGTGTCATGTGCCTTGCACATGATTTCCTCCTTTAGTTCTTTCTTACTTGGCACACAAAGCTTTCCTTTGAATAAGAGCGCTTTATCGGAGGCTTCTGCGAAGTCTTGCGTTCTATCTAATCGTGCTTTTAGGCTTTTTTTCTCTTGAGAAACTCATTTCATTTTCAAACCTTAACTATCCTTTGTCTCGGGTCAGGATGAGCGACTATCGCGGCGATTCGTGCTTAATTGATTGCAGGCGGTGTTAGCACCTCGATCCTTAACTTCTTGAATTCCTTATCGAAGCTGCTTCTGAACTAAAATGAATCCTAATTCTGCCTTTTCTTTCCTACTTAGAGCATCTGCTACCACATTCGTCTTGCCTAGATGGTAGTCATAATCTTTTACAAGTTCTAGCCATCTTCTCTGCCTTATGCTAAGATCCTTTTACTTGAAGAATTACTTTAGGCTCTTGTGATCTTGAGAAGAGTCTTACACTTGGCTCTTTAAAGATAGTGTCTCCAGATCTTTAACGTAAAAACAACCGCTGCTAGCTCTAAATCATGCGTGAGGTAGTTCTACTCGTGATTCTTAAGCTGCCTCGAAACATAAGCAATCACCTTTCCTCTCTTCTTTAGTACGCATCCTGATCCTTTTCTTGACGTATAAGCATAAACCACGAAATCTTCATTTTCTTCTGAGATGGCCAATCATCGAGCTTGTGGTTAACATCTTCTTTCTGGAAACTTTCCTTGCATTTGGGCATCCACCTAAACTTGAAGTCCTTCCTCAACACTCGTGTCATAGCCTTAGCTATTGACGAGAATCCTTTGATGAATCTACAATAGAATCCTGCAAGTCCTAGAAAACTTCCTATCTCATTCACGTTCATTGGAGACTCCGAGTTACTTGCAGCTTCAATCTTAGCTGGATCTACTTGATTCCTTCTACTGAAACCATATGACCTAGAAATATAACTTCTTTAAGCCAAAACTCACACTTACTAAACTTAGTGTAAAGCCTTTCTCTTCTTTAACTTCTCCAGCACCACCCTTAGGTGCTCTTGATGCTCCTCTTCATCCTTCGAATAGATGAGGATATCATCTATGAAAACTAGCACAAACTTATCCAGATATGGGTTAAAACCTGATTCATTAAATCCATGAACACTGCTGGAGTGTTGGTCGATCCGAACGGCATTACCACAAACTCATAATGCCCAAAGCGAGTTCTAAAAGAAATATTAGGAATATTCTCCTTTCAGATCTTTAGCTGATGATTCCCAGATCTTAAGTCTATCTTTGAGAAGACACTTGCTCCCTTAAGCTTGATCAAAGAGATCATCTATTCTTGGGTGAGGATATCGATTCTTGATGGTCAGCTTATTAAGCCTTCTATAGTCGATGCACATTTTCAATGTGTCATCCTTCTTCTTCACGAACAAGATTGGAACTTCCCAAGGTGACACACCAGGTTGGATAAAACCTAGGTCTAATAACTCTTGCAGTTAAACCTTGAGTTCTTGCGACTCCTTAGGTGCTACTCTGTAAGGGGCTTTCGACTGGTGCAGCTCCTGGTTCTAAACTGATAGTGGATTCCACTTGCCTATATGGTGGTAGTTCTGATAGCTCCTTTTGGAAATACGTCTTCAAAATTTCTTGTGCTTGAAACACCTTCTATTGCAAACTCTCCTTCCTCTTTCTTCATCGCAACCGCTTTTCGACGGTATTCTGACTTTATAGCCTCCGCTGGGGATCACCATCACTTGCAGGCGTAAATACCACATGACTGGACCTTGAACGTAAGCTCAGAGCTTATCTGACGTCATTTCTCAGATTGCCTCTTAATACTGGACGAGCCGAAAAATCACTTTTAGAGATTTGCGTCCTACTAGAAGGGCACTAACTATCATACTTGGATTCTTCTTCCTATTGGGACTACTCCCTCTTATTCTTCCAAAGGAATATTGCTTTATACTCTCTGCTCTAATCAAGGATCCACACTTGAGCTCTATGAGTGGGAGCAAAACAAAATGATTGCCTCTGAGTGAGGACTTTATCTTGATCAATAATTCTTTAACAAGTTCCAAAAGCTGGAAGAGATATAACACTGGGTTACTTATACTAAAACATTACCTTTTCAGAGGACTTATAAACTCAAAAGGGGTTTTTGCGTGTAGCAAACGTAGAAAATTGATGATTAACAACTGAGAACTGTACTGAATATTTGCAAAGGCGTCAGTATAACTTTAACAAGAGAATACTATCACTGATTCTGGATGATTAAAGAAGTATCTTCAAAAGATTATAATTTGTCTAAAAGGATATAATATTGAAGAAATTCAAATGATATAAATGAAGAATTTCAATTAATATGAAGCTGTTGAAAGGTGATTGTTTTAATTGATACGAGAATGAATGAATAGACTTGTCAAAACTTCTTATCTTACTGAAACTTTTAATTTACCACTTCTAGGTCTATCTGCTTAACGATCTTTTTCAGGTTCTTTCTCTTTCTTTCCTTGATCTTCACGCATCTTCTTCTTTACTAGGTTGCTATGAAATAGCATGAGTCAGTTGGCCTTCAATTAGCTACACTTGGCTGGAAAATGTGACATACGGGAATCACTTTCACTTATTAAGAGGGATACAACAAGGCGACCTGATCTATACGTATTTTCTTCTCGTCTGAAACCACAAATACAGGGTATGCCTTGATAACTGGTTGAACTCTTGATCGTAAGTTGACAACGTCCTCTTTCCTTGCTTCTAGCTCCAGATCTCTACCTCCTTTGCTTTATGAACAGTTTGGGATATACTTCTGATATAATTCGTACTTAAAACCTTCCCAATCATACTACGCTTACTGCCTCAAATTTATCATCCTTCAAACGGAAACCTACTAGTTGTCTGTACCATCTATGCACATAAAAGAGCACAACCTAATTCCTCATCCTCCGATCAGACTATAAAATTGAAAATTCACTTCTAAGGAATAACCCATTTCTCGACTCCCATCGGGTCTCCTAGACTATTAGAACAGAAATGTTGTGTTTGAGAAACACCTTCTTGGCTCTTAAGTCGCGGTTCAGGACTTGCTTGCTAGCGGCCTCGTTCTCTCGGCTTGATGTCTTCTCGACGACATTCTAAAGAATCCTACATATTAGCGATGCTCGCTCGAATTTGCACGAAGCAAAATGAAATGACTTTCGATAAGGTCTTTAGATTACGCAGGATAGATCAAGCAAAACAAGAAAATTTCCTCATAAGAGGACTTTTGGCATAAATAAGAAAGAGGTTCTTGGTTACATCCGAAAATAGAGCTACCTTTTGGAGAATTACTGCTGCTATAAAAAATCTAAATGGTTGGTTAATACATTTTCAAAATAAGATCTGGATTAAAGTGGATAAACGGACAACATGTCAGCAAAGTGTTCTAACAACAACACCTCCTTTGCTTACTTCTAAAGCTTAACTTTATGTTGGGTCCCTCCTTCCTCATCTTCATCTGTCTCTGGTACCTCGAACTTGATTTTTCTTAAGCTTCCTTTGGGGAACTGATGGGGCATTCACTGTCCCAGACTCTGAGGGGCAACTGGTTGATAGGCAAGGGCCTACTGGTGCATTCTGGAGGACAAAGACTCGGTGTCCTGGACGATCAAGGGTCTTGCTTCTAAGGTTCCTTCAGCACGAGGGCACGGTGCTTGAAATTCAGGGGGACTATTCAGAGTCGCCCTTAGCAGTTTTGGTTCCATCTCGGAGGAGGGATTTTGCTCGGCTAGAGCATTCACGTGGCCATTCTTTAACTCCCAAAGAGCCATCAAGGCTGAGGAGAATTCTGTTAGGTTCCCGATTATAGCATACGTCTCGGGATCATGGGTGCTGGTGTTTTGCAGAATGCGATACATTGCTGGCCTCTCAGCGGGCGGTGCTTGCTCACACATGCGGATGCATGTTTCCAGGTCGGGTACCTTTCCTGACGTTCCTCCAAAGTCGTTCATTTCTTGAACAGAGCGGGAAAGAGGCACATTATTCCTAGCAGTCGAATAACGCTTAACCATCTAGAAATATGAAGCTTAATCAGTCTAGATTATAAAAGGAAGACCTATGGTTCTCCTGAGATCATGCTATCATTTAGATTCAGACTACTTATCTTGTATGCATAGATTCCTTTAGCAGTTGACTTTTACAAAAATTTTGGTGCCCAAGTCTTTGATCATAAACTTTACTTTGTGATCAAGAACTTCTTTCACAAACTTTCTTCCTCAGAAAATCATTTTACCCGGATACTTTTAACTTGGAATTTTATTCTCAAGGTTTTCCCCTTGTCCATAAGGAGGCATGCTTGCTAAAATCTCTTCGTTTCCGATAGTCAAAAATTATGAATTCAAAATCTAAAATCTTTATACTATCATACCTCGATTTTTGTTGAAGATACGAGGGTGATGGCGAGCTGTGGGTTACTGCTGTAACTTATCATGAAGCAATTCATATGCACATAAACACTTAGCTTAACTTAAACAAAGAGACAGGTCTGTAGAGTTGCAAGCCTGCTCTGATACCATCTGTAACAACCCGGTCCCGAGATAGGGATTAACGAATGGGGATGGGGTGTTATTAAGGGATTTAATGGGTAAAGTCAGAAGATTAACGAAGAAGTTTAAGAATTAAGGTACGCTTTGAAGATAGATGATGATACTCAAGTTTACTTGATTAAGAAGGAAACATGCTTTAGCAGAATAAAATGGCTAACTAATCAGATAGCAACAAGCATAGACCCATTTATAGGTCAAAGTGGATAAATAAATACCAACATGAACAAGCCTCTTCATAGGTGAAAGGTAAATATATTCGAGAAGCAGAAATAAACTTATAATGCATCTTTGTATATGGATAACCATGTCTGGGGAAATATTCATAGAATCTCGAATAATCTTAATAGAACTTTGAACGGAATTTAGAAAGAGTGAATCAAAGTAGTAGAACACATAATGGGATTTCAAAGAAACTATTATAATAGCAAAACAATCTTGGCAGCTGATAAAGACTCAAATTCGTGCTTTTTTCTTTATCTTTTTACACCCTTTTTAAGTGTTTAGTATAGAATCTAGTCTAGTTTTGGGGGTAAAGCTGATTGCAGGAGGCTGAGGGCACAAAACCACCACAATAGGCACAGACAGGCGCTATTTATGCTGAGGGCACAAAGGACTGATTTGCCTGCCGAGGACCCAGTCAAAGTTGTTGCGAGAATTGCGCAACAGAATCGCAGGCCAGCTCCTATATGCACGTGGAGGTGATGTGGCGGTCAGTTCCGAGTCTTGGGGAGGTCTAAGCACGTTGGGAAGGAAGTAGGGACATGAGGAAGTTACTGGAGACGCTAGGGTTTGTTGCTACCACTCCTAAAATCAAGGAAGAACATGGAGCATGAATATGAGGAAGTGGAGGAGTGCAACAACCCCTGCATGGGTGAAATCTGGGCTGCTTGAAGCCTTAATTCATTGGCTATAAATACTTTTATCTGTTTTTATATCAACACGCACGCGGACACACACATTCTGCATCTCAAGATACAATTTACTGTTTTTGTATTTAGTTTAGTTTCTGGATATTCTGTCTGCCTGAAGCTGACGGTTTGCCCGCAGAAAGGTAGTTCAGTTGTTTTGTTGGCAAAACTGGGGTTGGGCCCAGAAGTTAATTGAGTTATTTTCTTTCCAAGTAAGATGTCTTTTATTTATCTTTTACTTCCGTTTCTATGTTTAGTGGCTAAGTATCCACTGTTCAAGTCAAAGTAATGGTCTAAAGGTAGAATATGTGCATGAGGTAATCGGACTTTAAAGCCTTAAGGGTTCACAATCTTAACTTATTTTTCACTTAGACATGGGTAAAGGGTGGTTGGAGATGAAAGCGCGCATTTCTAATTAACTGGTACTAGTGTTAGTTACGTGGGAGTGTATAGGTGACCCATGCCTCGATACCCGCATAGTAACAAGTCTGGGGGTGACAGCCTTGGTAGTTAAGATTGAGTAGTATATGCAGGCACAAGACCGTGTGAAACCTACTAGAATCGAGTCGCTTTTGCCCTCAAAGCTGCTATACTTGCAAAACCTTTGTGTGATTCTCTCCTTAGGTTCCTGTATAGTTAGGTCCCTAGGTGCCGATTGTATCATCTAGACGATATAATGTAAGAAGTGATTGGGGAGTGGCCGATCATATCCATTTTCTATAACCGGTTAACCCTCAAAGTGACAATTACCCATATTTGGCCATAGGGATTCGATTTTTGATCTTTCTGCTAGTGTGGGCACAACGGGTAGTAGTGGTAATTACATATGTTTTGCCCGGGATTGTGCATACCTACCGAATGACTTGATGCTTTGACTTGAACACTTTTATTACTGATATTTTTTTTCTTGTGATTTCCTTTTCAGCATTTAGTTAGTTTAAGTTTATTAGCAAGGTTTTTAGAGTGACACTGAAGACCCAAACCAAAACTAAGAAAAGACAGAAGGTTATAAACACTCCTCGTGGGATCAACATCCGTCTTCACCAGCTATACTAGCCGTTGAGGGCAGATTAAGCATTTGTGGACTATTTGCCCGCAAGTGTATTTTGCACACTAAAACGACGGTGTGCCAAAATTAGCGCCGTTGCCGGGGAGTGTAAGCGCACTTTTCTGTCTATTTACTGTTTTACCTTAGTATATGCTTCGTTCTAACCACGCAGGAGATTTACTCTATGATCCGGAGATAGAGAGGTCAGCGAGGGCAAGAAGGGCACAAGCTAGGGCATTTTTGAAAAGACTGCAAGAGGATAATCAAACTGAAGGATCCAGTGACGATTTGACCTCAGGCGGAGAAAGTCAGGCAAGCAACGAAGAAGCTGAGACAAGCAACGTCAATCCACTCTATTACGAAGAAGAGATGGAGGACGATCAGATATCAAACCACGAGGAAGAAGAACAACAAAGACCACCACCGCACACCCTTACTTTGAGGCAGCTGAGTTTCCCTCAAACCATGAACATGCGTCCCACGGGCATCGTTTTGCCCACAACTACTGGTAACTGGGAGCTGAGGGCAAACTTCATCTCGATTTTGCCCAAATTCTATGACCATCCAGGGGAGGATCCACAACGACATCTGCAAGATTTTGAGATGGCATGTGAGATGCAACGCACACGAGCTAATGGGACAAGCGAATACATTCGCCTGGTTTCTTTTCCTTTCACCTTGCAGGATGGAGCTCGAGAATGGTTATACACTATTCCTGCCAGGAATGTAACCAACTGGAGTCAACTCCAGCAAAAGTTTCTGGAAAAGTACTTCCCCACAACAAGAGTGCAGAGCATGAGGAAGAAGATCTCAACCGCAAAGGCTGGTCCCCACGAGAGCTTTTACGACTACTGGGAGCGTTTCAAGAAATTGCTCTCGAAATGCCCACATCACCAGATTCCAGATCATGACCTGGTGAACTACTTTGTCTCGGGGCTGAGAAGCGAGGACCAAGCCCTACTGAATGCAACATATGGAGGATCTATCCTGAACAAGAGGGCAGCTGAGGCTCTAATACTTATTGGAGAAATGGCCGAGGAGAACAGAGACGATTCATATAAAAGAACAAGTGTTGCCGCTGCGGGCAAAACTATCTTTGTGCCTGAAACTGATAACCGAATCGAACAACTTTACAACAAGATGGAGAAGATGATCACCATGTTTTCCGTCAATACCTTGCGAATTTGTGGGGTATGTGAATTGATGGGGCACCACTCTGACCAGTGTCCACAATTGAAGGAGAAGGAAGAAGCGGTGAACGCTATAGATGAAGGGCACAGAAGGAGGCATAATCATTTTGCCCCCAACTACAGTCAGAGGCAGACAGCACCATACTATTCTGCGCCCGCAGCAGGACCGTCTCCATCAGACATGGTTCACAAGATTGTGAATGAAACGGTAGAGGTACAAAAGAAATTAGAAGCTTTCGAGCAGGGGACAAGGAATGGATTGAACTATTTGGGAGGACAAATATCCCAAATTAGTGATGCAATCACAAGGATAGAGAAAGCTAAAGGAATTCTGCCCTCACAGACAGAACCACCAAAAAAGGCTGGGGTAAATGCAATAACACTGAAAAGTGGAAGACAACTGTCTGCACCATATCCAGAGACTGCAGAGGATGATGCCCACAGGGATGATGAGCCCACAAAGGAGGAAGCAAAGTTGCGGGCAAATGACGAACCAGACGCAATTGTGCCCAAACCCATCCTGAAGAGTAATATTCCAAAATAGATCGAGGTGTCTTTACCATTTCCAGGAAGGATGAAGCGGAACAAAAAAGAAGCAGAGGATAGGGATCTAATGCACATCTTCAAGAAAGTGGAAATCAATGTTCCCCTACTGGACGCAATCAGGCAGGTGCCCCGATATGCCTGTTTCCTAAAGGACTTATGTACAAAGAAAGTGAGATTCATGGAGGAGGCACAAGTGGTTGTGAATGAAAATGTGTCAGCATTATTGCAGAAGAAGCTGCCTAAAAAGTGTGGAGACCCAGGGATGTTCTTTATACCCTGTGAAATTGGAGGACTTCGAGTTGAGAGAGCTATGCTGGACTTAGGGGCATCGATCAATGTTATGCCCCTAAGCATTTTTGAAGAGCTAACCTTAGGACTGCTCAAGGATACAAGGACAATTATTCAATTGGCCGACCGTTCCAATGTTTACCCTGAGGGAGTGCTTGAAGATGTCCTAATCAAAGTGGAGAGTCTGATTTTCCCAGCAGACTTCTATGTACTGGATATGGGCAAAACCAATCCAAAGGCTGTCTGTATACTTTTGGGCAGACCATTCATGAAGACGGCACATACGAAGATTGATGTCGATAAGGGAACATTGACGTGCGAGTTCGATGGAGACAGAGTTACCTTCAACATCATGAAGGCAATGAAGTACCCCAATGACACTGAGGGTGTACATATGATTGACATTTTTGAGCCTATGATCCAAGAAGAAATGCCAAGGCTGCTGGCAAAGGATCCACTTGAGTGGGTACTTCAGAACAGCAAGATCGATTGGGACGCTGAAGAGGAACGAGATAAGCAAATCAAAGAGGCAATTCTGCAATTGTATCACATTGAAGCCAGTTTTTCAAGGGATAAACATCTGCCTTTGCCCACAATAAGGCAGTGTGATAAATTGGTGCGGTCTATCATTAAGCCACCCAAGCTGGAATTGAAGGAACTACCCGATCACCTCAAATATGCCTATTTGGGTAAAGGAGAGAATTTGCCAGTTATAATCAGTTCATCGTTGACCATGAAGCAGGAAGTCAAGTTGATAGCACTATTGAAGATGCACAAGGAAGTAATTGGATGGACCTTGGCCGACATCAAGGGCATAAGTTCCACCATTTGCATGCATCGGATCTAGTTGGAAGAAGGGGCAAAACCAATGCAAGATCCCCAAAGGAAGCTGAATCCCTTGATGAAAGAAGTTGTGTTAAAGGAGATTCTAAAGCTGCTCGATATGGGCATTATCTTCCCTGTGCTCGACAGTGAGTGGGTGAGTCCTATTCACGTTGTGCCCAAAAAGTCTGGAATCCAGGTGGTGGAGAATGAAAATAAGGAACTTATTCAGATGAGGCTGCAGATTGGATGGAGAGTTTGCATTGACTACCGCAAGTTGAATGCAGTCACAAAGAAGGATCATTTTCCTTTGCCTTTCATCGATCAGATGTTGGAGAGGCTTGCCGGAAAATCGTACTTCTGTTTTCTGGATGGGTATTCTGGTTATATGTAAATCGTGGTGGCCCAAGACGATCAAGGCAAAATGACATTCACTTGCCCCTTTGGCACATTTGCCTACAAAAGGATGCCTTTTGGCCTCTGCAACGCTCCAGGCACATTCCAACGGTGCATGATGAGTATATTCTCTGATATGCTTGAGACTTGTATTGAGATCTTTATGGATGACTTCACGGTTTATGGAGATAGCTTTGATCAATGCCTTGATCATTTGAGCAAAGTACTTAGCCGCTGTGTGGAAAAAGACTTGGTTTTGAATTATGAGAAGTGTCACTTTATGGTGAGAGAAGGAATCGTGCTGGGACATGTAGTATCCGAGTGAGGAATTGAGGTGGACAAGGCAAAAGTGGAGGTTATTGCCAAATTTCCCTATCTCATCAATGTTAAGCAGATTCGGGCATTTCTAGGCCATGCGGGTTTCTATCGTCGATTCATTAAGGATTTCACAAAGATTGCTCAACCACTCACAAACCTGCTACAATTAGAGGTAAAATTTGACTTTGATGATGACTGCAAGAAAGCTTTTCATACATTGCAGAATATGTTAGTGTCTTCCCCTATTATCCAACCTCCGGATTGGGGAATGCCATTTGAGGTGATGTGTGATGCCAGTGGATTTGCAGTGGGAGCAGTTTTGGGCCAGAAAAGAGGTAAAGAGAGCTATGTTATCTATTATGCCTCTAAGACATTAAATGTCGCGCAACACAACTATGCCACCACGGAGAAGGAGCTGTTAGTAGTAGTGTTTGCTTTTGAGAAGTTCTGTTCCTATCTGCTGGGGACACAAGTGATTGTTTACACGGATCACGCAGCCCTAAAGTACCTACTGTCTAAGAAAGAGTCAAAGCCGAGACTCATAAGGTGGATATTACTCTTACAAGAGTTCGATGTGCAGATCAAAGACAAGACTGGGGCAGAAAACCTGGTTGCAGACCATCTCAGCCGTCTGATGGTTGAGAGCAAAGAGGAAATCACTAAGAATTTTCCAGATGAGCACTTGTATGTGGTTGCGGGCAAAACAGCAAAGGAGCCATGGTTTGCCGACATAGTGAACTACCTAGTCGCAAGGCAGTTTCCAGTTGGTTTGAGTGACTACCAAAAGAATAAGATGAAGCGTGAGTGCAGGTTCTATCTCTGGGAAGCACCAACTCTTTGGAAAATTGGAACTGATCAAGTCATAAGGAGGTGCGTCAGTGATGATGAAGTTCTAGACATCTTGAAGTTCTGCTATAACAATGCATGTGGAGGTCATTTTGGCCCACGAAGAACAGCAAGGAAGGTATTAGATGGAGGATTTTACTGGCCTACATTATTCAGGGATGCTTATATATTTGTGAAGAAGTGCAAGAACTGCCAGATGACTGGAATATTTCTATTCGGGAGGCCATGCCACAAACACCTATCATGCACGTGGAAGTCTTCGACATATGGGGCATAGATTTCATGGGACCATTTCCCAAGTCAGGTAATAATCTCTACATTATCCTGGCTGTAGATTATGTGTCCAAGTGGGTAGAGGCAAAAGCCACTCCAACGAATGATGCAAATACAGTGGTGAAGTTCCTGAGGGCAAATGTGTTCTGTCGCTTCGGAATGCCCAAAGTCCTGATCAGTGATCAAGGGACTCATTTCTGCAACTCAGTCATAAAGAAGATGATGGTAAAGTATGGGCTCACACACAAGGTTACTACTGTATATATCACCCCCAGGCAAATGGACAAGCAGAAGTCTCAAACAGGGAGATCAAAAATATTCTGGAGAAAGTCGTTGGACCAAGGCGCAAAGACTGAAGCAATCACTTGGAAGATGCTCTGTGGGCATATCGCACAGCCTACAAGACACCTATTGGGATGTCTCTTTATAAGCTGGTTTTTGGAAAGTATTGCAATTTGCCCGTAGGAATGGAGCATAAAGCATTTTGGGCAATCAAGAAGTTGAATTTCAATAATGAATGCGCTGGAATTGAGAGGAAACTGCAGATCCAAGAATTGGAAGAATTGAGGTCTGAGGCCTATGATAATGCTGTGATGTATAAGGAAAGGACCAAGAGATACCACGATGCACTCGCAAGGGGCAAACAGTTGCTCTGTGGGCAAAAGGTACTCGTGTTTAACTCAAAGCTCAAATTACATGCGGGCAAATTGAAATCAAAATGAATGGGCCCCTATCTGGTGAAATATCAACACCTAAGTGGAGCAATCGATCTGGTGAATCCAAAAGATGGATGCAAATTTCGAGTCAATGGCCAGAGGGTGAAGCCATATTTCGAGCAAGAGAAGGAAACTTGGGCAGAAACCCAAGTTTTGAGCAACCCTGAGTACTACTGAAGGCACAACACGGTCGAGCCAAAGACCTTAAACAAAGGCGCTGGACAGGAGGCAACCCAGTTTGTTTACTCGCTTTAATTTCAATTATGTTTGTTATTTGTATTTTGTTTGTGAATTAACGCTGCAGGAAGGCAAAGACTGGAAACGCATTGCTATGGGAAAAGTCACATGCAGGGCACAACAAGGTTTAAGTGTGTGGGTGGGAACTGTAGCTAATTTGACTGATTGGACAGGGCCAGTAGCTGCAGAGACGGTTGGTTTCCCCATGAAGTTTCGATAGTGGTTGAAAATTGAAGCCGAAAAAAAAGGGGAGTGAGGGAGAAATGATATATTCAAATAATTATTTCAAATTATAAACATATCTCCTTCCTCAATTCAAAATTCCCCAAATCTCTCAAAATTAGGCACAACCATTCTCTAAATTCTCGGCCACGATCACTTTGCACAAATCTACCACCTTCACAACACCTCACGTCCCCAGAAGCATTTCAAATACCCCCCCTCCACCTTCGATTCCTCACAACTCCAGCACGGAGAACCCTACTTCTTAAATTCCTCACAGAAAAAAAAATGGTGAAGGCAAAGAAAACTGGAGAAACTGCCAAGCGAGGCACACACCGCAGTGCCCGCAACGCCGGCAAATCATCGCAAGAGATGACACAGACCACCCAGTCGACCCAGCCAGAGGAGCCGAAACAAAGCACTGAACCCGTTCTCAATCCCTCACCAATCCAAACCATTCTGCCACAACACCTACCACTCCCGCCGCCGCAAGCAGAGAAAAAGAAATGAGCACCACCGAAGGCTAAGGGCGGTGCGTCGAAAAAGAAGAAAGTGGAAACTGATAAGGGCAAACCTTAGAGCCCACCACCAGCTGGGCAAAACCCTGACCCAACGCCTACACCTGAGAAGCCACCAACCCCTGAGAAGCCACCGACATCCCAACCCAGTGAAGAAACAGGCGATTCTGAGCCTGAGAAAGAACCAGAAAGGACGGGGAAGACGATGGTGAACCAGAGAAAGAAGATGAGGTGGAGGAAGAAAAACAAAATGGCAGCGGCGATGAAGAAGAAGACGGCGATGAGGAAGAAGGAGAAGAGGAGTCTGAAGGTGAGAGCATGGAAGAAGATGACAAAGAGAAGGAGAAACTAGAACAAGATCATCAAGAGGAGAAAGAGAAAGAACCCGAACCGGAAAAAGAGAAGGAGAAAGAGGAATCGATGGAGGACGACAAAGTTGCCTCAGAGGGATCTACCTCTGAGAATGCCCACAGCCAGTCTGAGCAATCAAAACAGGCACAACCCGATCCACCCGCAGAGAAGAAAAAGTCGAAGAAGGCAAAACCACAGGAGGTCTCGAAGGAGGCACAGAGGGAACCAAGTCAAAGCAAGGGTCCCGATGTGCCCGAAAAGTCGAAGAGCAAGTCGAAGGGAACCAAGCCAGTCAGCAAGGAGTCAAAGAAGCCAGTCAGCAAGGAGACGAAGAAACAAGAGAAGCTACCCACCAAGAGGAGGCTAGAAGTGGAGCAGTCCAACAATGAAGAGGAAGAGAAGTCGGTGCACAGCGAGGAAGTGGAACCGGAAATCCAAATCATCCCAGCTCCTGTTCAATCCTATGTGCCCGCAAGGGTAAAAAAGGGCAAAAAAAGCAGGGTGCCACTCAGAACTCTCCCCCGCCGCTCGGCGAAGGAGGAGAAGGAGGATCCAAGCAGCTCAAGACAAGGAATTGTCGAGAGATTGAACAAGAAGAAACATCTGCCCTTGTACGTTCTTCATGACAGCACGCTGAATACACTTGGAGTCATGGACCAAGTATATGAATATTTTGCCAACATCGGTTGGGAGCAAGTACTTGGCTGGAGGAACACGGTACGCCCTTCTTTAACCATTGAATTTCTTTCATCATATGAGTTCAAACCAGTGCAGGGATTTAGGCTGGAGACACCCGGAGTTGTGAACTTCTACATAGCTGGAGAGAGCTATAGCATGTCAATCTCAGGATTGAATCTGCTGTTGGATTTTATCCACCCAAAAGATGTCCATTCGAAGTGGTACAAGAAAGCAGCAACCAGCGTTGGCGATGACTGGATTCGAAACATTCAGCAATGGTGGGAGGAAATTGGAGGCAGAGGCTTCTATCTTTCAGGCTCAAGCAAGGACAAGCACATCTCTGACCACGCCCTCCAGATTTGCCATAGATGGATGGCATTCAACCTTTATGGGCGCAAGGATGGCACAGGACAAGTCATGCAGCAGGAGGTATTCCTATTATGGAACATGGTGCACAAGCAGAAGGTCAACCTCGGCTACATTCTGGCGATCCAATTGCAGGCGCAGACCAGCAACACTAGAGCAACTGTTGTAGCGTTGGGCATGTTCATGGCGAGAGTGTTTGAAGGCTTGAAAGGTGGCGACCTCGACGACGTCTTTGAAGGATACCCAGAGCTTGACGAAGGGACATAGTATCTCGATGCCCAGAGGCTGGAGCAGATGCAGCTAGTTGGGTTCACTGAAGAGAACACCCCATACTTCCTCCCTTTTGACGAACCAACATACTTTGACAAGAGAAAGGCCCCCAAGGCACAAGAAGGATCGCCCAGGGCACAAGAAGGACCGAGCAGGGCACAGAGCAATGCAGATTCAAAGAAGCTTGAAAGAGTTGAGAAAGCTCTGCAGAGCATTTGTGTTCATCTCGGGTTAGACTACCCCTCCTCTCCTTAAGTCATGTTTTATCCCCAGTAGTTTAGGATTTGTTTTTTTTTATTTTTGTTTGTGTGTTTAGTGTCTATTTTTGTTTTTGTATATTTGCGTCTGTATATATAGAGTCTGTTTTGGGCATATCTAGCCCACACTACTGTTTGTGCCCGCAAGGGTACTTTGCATAGCAAGTGTGTGGGAGGGATATACCTAGGTCGTTGTGTTTGTATGTTTTTACTTTGTGTGTGCATGTTGAGTCTATAGCATATGAGTCATAGATTGACATTGGGCATATATGGACATAAATTTATTGTTAGGCAGATGGAATTAATCAATCGCATGTGAAAGCAATATATAACTACCCAGTGAGCTTTGAGCCCAAATTCACATTTGCGACTTCTTTCTGTGTGTTTAAATTCCACCACCTCATTTGATGCTTACTTGCTTGTGCCCTGTCAAACTTGATTTCATGCATGCTTAGATGATTAAGGCATTTTCTTTCATCATTATTTGGCCATATTATTCACTGATAAATGCTTCCCATTGCTGCCATTATTTGAGCCTGCTTAATTGTTCATGACCTACGTTCTGAAAATCTCTCTTTAAAGAGTATCTTATGACTGGGAATGAAACCTTTATGCTCATATTGGTAGCATGTTTAAGCCAAATAGTGACAAGATGCCAGAAATGGGCACAAAGAAAAAAAAAGTGTTTGAATTTTATTTTCCCCAGGTTGTTATGTGGGCACAAAGCTGCCAGTGCTGATTTTACCCGAATACTGTTGAAGGTAGCCAGTTCCTAAATATTTCCAACCTTGATCCGCATGCCCCATTACAACCCTCACAAGACCTTTTGATATGCATGCATGTGAATTACGTAAATTGTTTATACAGGGTGTTTACAAGTTTGTTGATGATAATGTGGTGGAATTGTTGAGAGTGAACACTTAACCTAAACACTCGAGAAAAAGGCAAGCTGAGTGTACACTACAATAGTATCCTGAGTTTGATTGATTCGATTTGCCTGCATCATCATGATCAACTGTTATGCCCTTTATCAACTTATGATTCATATGATGTATTGTCTTATTTTGAGTCATTTGAGTCTTCTATTTTTTGTTATTTTGAGTTAAAGTTACATTCATACTTGAGGACAAGTATAGTCCAAGTGTGTGGGTGTGATAAAGACTCAAATTCGTGTTTTTTCCTGTATCTTTTTACACCCTTTTTAAGTGTTTAGTATAGAGTCTAGTCTAGTTTTGGGGGTAAAGCTGATTGTAGGAAGCTGAGGGCACAAAACCACCACAATAGGCACAAACAAGCGCTATTTATGCTGAGGGCACAAAGGACTGATTTGTCTGCCGAGGACCCAGTCAAAGTTGTTGCGAGAATTGCGCAATAGAATCGCGGGCCAGCTCCTATATGCACATGAAGGTGATGTGGCGGTCAGTTCCGAGTCTTGGGGAGGTCTAAGCACGTTGGGAAGGAAGTGGGGACATGAGGAAGTTACTGGAGACGCTAGGGTTTGTTGCTACCACTCCTAAAATCAAGGAAGAACATGGAGCATGAATATGAGGAAGTGGAGGAGTGCAAGAACCCCTGCGTGGGTGAAATATGGGCTGCTTGAAGCCTTAATTCATTGGCTATAAATGCTTTTATCTGTTTTTATATCAGCACGCACGCGGACACACACATTCTGCATCTCAAGATACAATTTACTGTTGTCGTATTTAGTTTAGTTTTTAGATATTCTGTCTGCCTGAAGCTGGCGGTTTGCCCGCAGAAAGGTAGTTCAGTTGTTTTGTTGGCAAAACTGAGGTTGGGCCCAGAAGTTAATCGAGTTATTTTCTTTCCAAGTAAGATGTCTTTTATTTATCTTTTACTTCCGTTTCTATGTTTAGTGGCTAAGTATCCACTGTTCAAGTCAAAGTAATGGTCTAAAGGTAGAATATGTGCATGAGGTAATCGGACTTTAAAGCCTTAAGAGTTCACAATCTTAACTTGTTTTTCACTTAGACATGGGTAAAGGGTGATTGGAGATGAAAGCGCACATTTCTGATTAACTGGTACTAGTGTTAGTTACGTGGGAGTGTATAGGTGACCCATGCCTCGATACCCGCATAGTAACAAGTCCGGAGGTGACAGCCTAGGTAGTTAAGATTGAGTAGTATATGCAGGCACAAGACCGTGTCAAACCTACTAGAATCAGGTCGTTTTTGCCCTCAAAGCTGCTATACTTGCAAAACCTTTGTGTGATTCTCTCCTTAGGTTCCTGTATAGTTAGGTACCTAGGTGCCGATCGTATCATCTAGACGATATAATGTAAGAAGTGATTGGGGAGTGGCTGATCGTATCCATTTCCTATAACCGGTTAACCCTCAAAGTGACAATTACCCATATTTGGCCATAGGGATTCGATTTTTGATCTTTCTGCTAGTGTGGGCACAACGGGTAGTAGTAGTAATTACATATGTTTTACCCGGGATTGCGCATACCTACCGAATGACTTGATGCTTTGACTTGAACACTTTTATTACTGATATTTTTTTTCTTGTGATTTCCTTTTCTTCATTTAGTTAGTTTAAGTTTATTATCAAGGTTTTTAGAGTGACACTAAAGACCCAAACCAAAACTAAGAAAAGACAGAATGTTATAAACACTCCTCGTGGGATCGACATCCGTCTTCACCAGCTATACTAGCCGTTGAGGGCAGATTAAGCATTTGTGGACTATTTGCCCGCAAGTGTATTTTGTACACTAAAACGACGGTGTGCCAGCAGCCAACCCACATCCACAGCCACCATCATCCTCGGCATCTCAACCTGAAAACATTTGAAAAAAAGGGCGTGAGCACTAATGTACTCAGTGGGTTTTAATGAAAGCTTCTTTAATAACTTGTGAAATATCCAACAATGAACTAGCGGTATATGGAGAGCAAAACGCAAAAGCCCTCTCCATATCCATAAAACTTTTTCTTTACTTTTGGGCCCAACCTTGGCTCAAACCTGATGTCAAGTGGCATGCCATAGGATAGAAGAGGGGTTACCTCAAATATCCAAACGAGTTTGCGAGGGGATTAACCCAGCAGTGACTCCCTCTAAAAGTTGTGAGCTCAATTCCTGCTTAAGCGAAATGCTAAGTTCTTTTCTTCCTTAATCTCGCTAACAAAACCAATCTTAGAGTAACGTCTAAGGGCTAGTCCTTTAATAAAACATAATCTCGGCCTATAAGGGATTTAACGCTACCCTAACAAGGCAATCCTTAATTCTTAACTTACGAGCCTTAACACAGCATTAGGGGTGAGCAAATCCGAATCGGGACCGAAAAACCGAACCGAACCGTCGAGTTCGGTTCGGTTCGGTTTGGCAATTTTCAGCCACGGTTCGGTTCGGTTTGAAAAATTAGAATCGATTTTTTATCGGTTCGGTTTCGGTTTGGTTGCTCCAAAATCGAAAAATACCGAACCGAACCGATTAAAATAGATAATAATGAAATTAATCCCCATTAAGCCCATTACACTAATTAATGTTAATAGCCCATTCCCAAATTGAGGCCCAAATTGATGATTATTGAGTAGAATTATTGATTTGACAAAAAATATAGGTTTTATCGGTTCGAACCGAACCGAACCGGTTTTATCGATTTCGGTTTCAGTTCGGTCAAAATATACAATCGGTTTGGTTTCTGTCCTAAAAATATGCATTCAGTTTTTATCAGTATTGGCTAATAGGTTCGGTTCAGTTCGGTCCGGACCGTTTGCTCAGGCCTACACAGCATACACATTTAAATACAAGGAGATGAATGTAAATAAATACGAATTTCAACTAAAGACGATTCTAAACATCCCATGCTAAGAATAAACAATACTTTAATATTTCTAGCATTTCTAAGTATGCTCAAGAGCTCGATTAAAACATAATATCTTCCTTTCCTTCCTTCCTTGTACAGAGATCGATCAGGTAGAGCAAAAATGCTTTATTGGATATTTCATTTGCCCTATATGCTTCTAGAGCTTATTAGCTCAAACTTTAGATGAGTATAGATTTACCCACCTCGATTACTGGACAGAAGATGAAGCAACGAGCTGAAGATCCTTCTCCGATTTTCTACGAGGCTCACTTCCTCCTACAAAAGTCAAATCAACGACTTAGCGATCTCTTTTGAAGAAATCGACTATCTAAAGTGAGAAATAACGACATCTAACATGAAGACTAAAATCTAAGACTTAAATATAGATTGCACAACTTAATGAATTCATAAAATTTGAGAAGAATTTACTTGGGGAATTTATTTTTCGGTACTCGAATTTAGACGGATTTAACTTGAAAAGTTTATTTGAAATAACTCGGAATTAACTTGAAAATCTTCTTAAATTAAACTTGGGATAACTCGGGATTAGATTGGAAAAACACAGCTCGAAAGGCTCGAAAAGAGGGTACAAATATAGCCGGAAAAATAATCAGCGTGAAACAACACATGGAAGGGGGGGCCGCCGCGGCGGGGGCGCCGGCGGGCTGCCCTTGCCCCGGCGGGCTCGGTGCGGCCGAGGGGGGCGTGGCGCGGCAGCGCACTCCCTCTCCCCCCCGCGGGGCTCTCTTTCCTCTCTCTCTAGCCCAGTTCTGGGCGATCTTCAACTGGGTTCTTCATGTTCGTTGATTCCTTCGACGAACACGAAGAACACTTAACCTGAAAATTTCTTAAAAACAACATGCTTTAACTTAAAAAGAATTTTGGCATTATAACGGCGTAAACATGATAATTCTCTTTAAATATTTAGAATAACGATGAAATCTTTAAATATAGCTTGAACGGAATTTAACGGAATAAACGAGGCTAATCTCAAGAATAATAACGATAGAAATAATGCGAGAAATATAACATAAACATTATTAACTTGGAACTTCAATAAAAATTGAAATACAACTTAGACGGAAGGTAAACGAACAATAATGAAGAACGCGAAGAACGTAAAGAGCGGAAAGTAAATGCGGAATTTAAAGACGGAAAAAGAAATGGAGATCGAGACCGATGAACAAGAATGGACGGGGTTAGGTGCGTCGAAGGAAGGTGGCTAGCTCAGCGTCTCGTCGAGTTGCGACGGCGGCAGAGCCGCCCGCTATAACCCAACGGCGCCCCTAGCACCTTCCCTCACCACATCCCTTCCACGCCACTCGCTCGTCGTCTTGCAGAACACTCATGAAGAATGCTTTTTACTTTGACAGAACTTTCTCGGCTCTCACGAGCTTTCCCACTCTCTATGAAGTGAAATGGATGGAAATGAGCAAATAAATGCAAAGGGGTGGCCTTGTATTTATAGGAAAAGCTTTAGCTTCCAAGGGAAACCACTTCAGTGCAAGAATACTGCAAAAGTTACCCCGGGTTCGGTTAAAAGCTGCTTTATTCGATGTCGAGGTCCAAATAACTTCAGACACGAAATCTAAAAATACCGGGAGACTCATTGGCTCGAATACTAGTGAACCAACTTAATTCGTGAAAAAGATGGGGTCGTCAGAAGAAAGACGAGCAAAGATTCCCTTTTTGAAATTACTTTTTACTATTCACTCAAACTGACAGATTTTTCTCCCGAGCATTCGATTAACCTCAGAATGGTAATCCGTGAACGCCAACGGAATCCTTGGGTCATTTCCCATAAGAGGGGCCTGACAGAACTAGACTCGGATTAACGAGGAGAATTTTGTAAATTTCTCAAAACATGAACGCACGCAAAAGTTACTATTCATTCATCATTTAAATACTCTTTTCATCACCGGGAACTCAATTGACTTCAGAATTAAAATCCGAAAACACCGGCATACTCCTTGAGTTAAAACCTTTCTAACGAGACCACAAATGGCCATAAAATAATTAAGATCAAATTTTCCGAAAAGATGATTTTCACGAAAACTAACCCTTAAAGTCGTGACTGACATCTGACGTTAATTAACCTTAATTAAATTTCTTCCTTTACTTCTTAATTATCATTAAGAATTCTCTAAACCTTAATCAAAAATCTGGGTGGTTACAACAGCTATCTTTCTCGTCTCTCTCCTCCAACTGATTTTCGAGTTTTTCGCGACTGCCCTAGCCCAGTCTGTTGTCGAGTCTGCACGAGCAAAGTGGGCACGACATCATATAGTCAGCCTTATCCATCTCTGATATGCCCATTCCGCCACTCGAATATAGGATGAGTGCTGAAAGAAGTCCCCTGTGACTCTGACTGAATATTTAATTTGGATTTTACTTGAATAACTGGGCATAAAATGCCCCTTTCGCCAGACTCGACCTCCGCAATGCCCTATGACCTCATCCTGGTTCTTTTTTACTCAAAACACATGAAAAATGACATTTATGACGAACAAAATGCCCATAAAACACGAAATAAATGGACTTATCACCTAGAATCCACTTTCATCGTTTGAATTTCCTAGTTCTTTTAGCTTGTTTAATTTATTTTAATTGTCTCTTTTAATTATTTGTTTCAAAATCCCAAATTAATTTACGAGTTTCTAGATAAAGTGAAATAGGATAATTAGGTACTTAGTTGTGATTATTATTTAGTCTCTGTGGATACGACCTTGATCACCATTATTTTCTATAAATTACTCTGTATATTTGTGGGTTGGTTTTTAGTGAAATTAAACACCGAACAAGTTTTTGGCGCTGTTGCAAGGGACTGAAGTAATCTAACATCTAATATTTATTTTACTTGTGTATCTTTAATCTATAATTTTATTTTACTTTGCAATTTTTATTTATTTTAGTTGAATTGATACTTCTTTAGTTTTCACAGGTGCATGATCACACGCTCTCAAGGTACAAAAGATTTAATATCTTTAGATCTAGAAATTGAAGTTACAAGAAGACAAAGTAAGAAAAAGAGGCGTTGATATGAGAAGATGGCAACAAATAGAGAAGAAGAGATGGTCGTAACTAATGCACAGAGAGATAGAGAAACTTAAGGCCTTGCTGCAATAACAGCAGCAGCAAGCTCCACCAGTTGTCCCACCACCCATTCAAGATGCTTTGGAGCCTCAAGGTACTGGAAACTTTGGTAGAGTATAGTTATCGGCTATTGATGCCAATAATTCGAGTTGAAGCCAGGTCTGATCTCGATGGTTCAGCAGAGTCAATTTAGTGGAGGGGCGCTCGATGATCCAAATGCGCATCTAGGGCAGTTTCTCGAGATATGCGGTACTATCAAGATGAATAGAGTAGGAGCTGACCACATTAGGCTTCGTCTTTTCTCATTTTGTCTGTGAGATAAGGTGAAGTTATGGTACCTATCCTTGGATACAGACTCATCAGAACATGGTCAGAATTGTGCAAGAAGTTTCTGGCTAAGTACTGCCTCCAAGCAAAACACTGAGGATGAAAAATGAGATTACACAGTTCAGGCAATTCCACCAAGAACTTCCCTATGAAGCTTGGGAACGATTCTAAGATCTCATCAGGAAGTGCCCGATGCATGGATTCGAGACAGATCATCAAGTTTGCTATTTCTATAATGGTTTGATGGAGCACACAAGAGACCGGATAGATGCAGCTGCATGAGGAGCTCTGTTGGAGTTGTGTCCTAAAGAGGCTATGGAATTATTAGAGAGAATGGCTGCAAACAATGCTCAGTGGTCATCTTAGAGAAATCTAGTTAGAAAGGTTGCCGAGATCTCATCTTCCTCATACAATCTGAAAGAGTTGACAACTTAGATGTCGACTATGGCCAAGACGATCACTCTCCTGACCAAGAACAACCTTCTACCTGGATTTTCTACCACAAATGGGGTCATAAATGAAGGAAAGAGGCCAGATTTAGAGAATATATTAGAGTCCTTCATGCTAGCTATGAAGAATAGATTTGATATTGAAGTTGCAAAAGTGGATAATTTGGCTATCTCGACAACCATTGGAGCTTAATTAAAGTCATTGGAGATGCAAATGGTCCAATTAACCACAGTTGTTGGAGGATTGCAACAACAAAATGGCCAATTTACAAGCACTATTGAGGTGAATCCAAAAGAGCAATGCAATGCTATTCATTTAAGGAGTGGGAAGAAATATGATGATCCGGAACTGCCCAAAGAAGATGAGAAGAGAATTGATGAGAAAGAGATTGAGAAGGAAGAGCCAAAGATTATGAAAAAAGGCATAACCGTGCCTACATACATTCCTCATGAAAAATGTCATCCGGAACAAGCTCGTTTCACATTTATTCGACGCCCATGTCTTGTTTGGGACAAGGTTTTGATGGGAAAAATTATGATGGCTTGTATCATCATACACAATATGATTGTAGAGGATGAACGAGTCACATACCAAAACTATTATGATCCCATAAAATTTTTGACGGATGTATCTTCAGGAGGAGATGCCGAACCTTTCCACTACTCTACTGAATACATCGCAAGTTTATCGACTTATATGATTAATAGGGATCAACTTCACAACAGAGAGGCTCATAGTGCTCTTCAAAATGATTTGATCGAGCACATATGGGAAAAATTAGGCACTAATTGAATATGTAATTTACGTTTTATGTACTCATAATTTAAATTTTCATGTGTCTCATTGTAGTTTATTTAATTATGTTTTCACTCTTGTAATTTATTTTGTTGTTAAGTAAATTATGAATTTATAATTGTATGGTAATTTTTTTATAATTATGAATTAAAAAAATTCTAATAAATTAATTAATATTTTTTAAATGTAAGAGAAAAATATTATTTTAATAACATGTTCTTATTAAAAAAAATAAAATGATAAATATTTTATGTAGGTTGGAAGCAAAGGAGAAATTAATATTTTATTTGAAGGTTGGGTTGGATGAGGTCACTAATGTGGATAGTCTTATAGAAAAATAATAATGAATTATTTTATCTGATTATCAAATTATTCTGTTAAGAATGATAAACTAATATTATAAGTCATGTAAATATATCATATTTTAATTTTTGTGGTTCAAAACTTCAATGAAAATACTTCAACTCAATCGTAGGAAATAAGAATTAATATAGGAATGAGAATTTTATGTTACTGTAACACGCCCGGGGGCAAAGCATGAAGTGATTGCCGGTGCAAGACACAGATAAAGAGCGGCTCATGTCAAACTTCCAAGCGAAGAGGCACATGAACGAACCGAATCCACTTGAAAGAGAGGGATTCTGATGCTATACAAAAATGAGCTTGTATAATCGAGGAGAGCTTAAAGGATTTTGATTGGTGCTACTCATACCCCATGTTGTAGAATTCGCTCCAGGCGGTCCCTGACCAAGCCGAATAGGGTATAATCGGGTAATTATTCGGTTATATATTACTAGTCAAATTATTTTAACAAATGTTGCTTTTAGCTTAATTGGTAGAGTTGTGTTAATGATACTGTGAGGTCTCTAGTTCAATTTTAAGCAGCGGCATACTCTTTTGTGCTTTTTTTTCTCCAATTTATAAAAAGCTTTTTTTTCTCGAGTTTAAAAAAAAATAATGGACTCTAGCCCCTTGAAAAATTTTCTCCAGTTTATAAAAAAATAATGGACTCTGGCCCCTTGAAATGTCACTCTTTTGCACTTTTTTTTTCCTCCAGTTTATAAAAAAAATAATTGACTCAAGCCCTTGAAAACTTTTCTCCAGTTTATAAAAAAATAATGGACCCTGGCCCCTTGAAAAATTGAACCATGAACCTCAAAGGTGGAAACTCTTTTGCACTTTTTGTTCTCCAGTTTATAAAAAAAATAATGGACTCTGGCCCTTGAAAACATGGACCTTAAAGGTGGAAACTCTTTTGCGCTTTTTTTTTTCTCCAGTTTATAAAAAAATAATGGACTCTGGCCCCTTGAAAAATTAAACCATGGACCTCAAACGTGATTTCCAGAGTAGTCGGCCAATGTACCACAATTCAATTTATGTTTATAATTGATTTTGATATTATATATAATATTATTAAATAATATATTATAAAAATAAAAATGCCTAGCCTCCGCCTGGGCGCCGACTAGGCCCCGCGCTAGGCGCCTCTCGCCCGACTAGCGCCTAGCGAATTCTACAACTTTGCTCATACCACAAGGTGTATCTTCTTTTCTGTCGCTCATTCCACTAGAACTCCAAAGTTAATCGTGTTTGACCCGTGTCAATAGTGGGATGAGTGATCTCCTAAGAAGTTTCACAGTTTTTATTTCAATTATATCCTAATTGTGAATAATTAATCATAAATAAGAATTTAAAATTAAACAAAATCACAATAAAATAAAAAAAATATATAAAAATTTTGGGGTTGACTTGCATGCAGTAGGTCTCATATATGGTATTTCAGACGGGCCGGCCCAATACAATTCGGATCCAGCCCAATAGAATTCAGACACAGCCCTAGTCTAAAAAAAATTACAACTCAAGCCCAAAAGAAAAAATCATAAGCGAAGCTCAACATCGGCTAGCATCCTTCACGCCTCATCTCTCGCGATCGCGGAGACCATCGACGCCGCCGTGAACCTTCACATTATCACCGCCGATAACCTTCGCACCGACTTCAAATATCACGTCGTTTCCATCGGTTAGGGTTTGCGGCCACAACAAAGAATGAGTCAACGCCACAATTAAGGAATCACGAAGCTAAACTCTATCAAAATTTCATCTCAAAATCTGAATTGGATCTAGATTCATCCAAATTGAGGTAAAATCAACTATGATAACATCATTGGAGTTACTTTTATATAATTTGCGTTGAAATTCTGATTTTTTATTTTTATTTTTGATTTACTGTTAGGATAAAAAAATGGATGAACAAGCTATTTTGGTAGATAATGAATTAGATATAGTTATTCTTGACAAATCTGGGGATGAGGATCATGAATATACTGACGAAAACGAACACAACAGTACATTTATTGAAGCAGGTCATATATCTAATCTTATGTATTTCAAGAATTTTACATGTTGTGGTACTTTATTTTATAGTCATTGTTACTTTTTTATTATACAGTGAATACGTTTGATGTCAGTGGTTCTCTAATTGGTTTCCGGAGATAGAGTTTTGAAGAGGTAGGTGTATCAATTATACTGTCTACATGCTCAGGAAGTTGGATTTAGTGTCAGGAAAAATACTCAAAGGCGCAATAGTACTGGTGCTGTGATAGAGAAATATTATGTTTGTTCAAGTGAGGGGGTTAAAAATATTGCAGAAATGGATCCTCTGAGCAATCAAGAAAAAAAGTGGACACGAAGAAGAAATATTACACGCACAAATTGTAAAGCATCATTGAGGGTAAAAAGAGACCAAGATGGATTACTTGAAGTCATTGAACATGTTCAAGAACATAACCACGAGCTTTCTAGGAAGGAATGGAGTCACAGACATAGATCTCAAAGATCAATTAAAGATGACAAAGTTGTTCGTATTGAAGACATGATATCTTCAGGCATGAGAGCAAGTGACTCATATCGATATATGGCAAAAGAAGCAGGGGGGAGCATTTGGTTGGTCATACGATGAAGGATCACTTGAATTTTGTAAACATGATGAAGATAGGTATGATTGAAGTAGGGGATGCATAGAGTTTCATTGACATGTTAGCTCAGGATGCCACTGAAGATGAACACTTTTTTTATAGATTTAAGTTGGATAGTGATGGAAGACTGTCCAATGTTTTCTGGAGAGACTCGATGATGTCTGAAGATTATGACTTGTATGGTGATGTGGTTGTCTTTGACACAACCTATAGAACCAACAGATACAACATGATTTGCGCGCCCTTTGTTGGACTTAATAACCATAAGAAGAATGTCGTGTTTGGGTGTGCATTCTTAACGGATGAGAAGATTGATACATTTCAATGGTTGTTTGAGGTTTTCAAGAAATCCATGAAGCAGAAATGTCCGGTGACAATATTCACCGATCAAGATCTTGCAATTACAAATGCACTGTCAAAGGTATACCTGTTACTCTTTATGTGATACTTTTCTTATTAGTACATGATACCTTTTGGGCAAAGTATTAAATTTTTAGAATGATGCTCAGGTCTTTCCAGATGCAAGACACCGACTGTGCATATGGCATTTGTACCAGAATGTCGTAAGCCGTTTTGGGAGACTGAAAGGAAACAAGGCCTTCAATGATGCTTTTCAGAGATGTGTAACTGGATGTGTTGAAAAAGAAGAATTTGAGCGATGTTAGGCATCAATGGTGTCAGTTCATAGTTTGGAAGGCAATAGTTGGTTTGCACGACTATATGACTTGAGAGAAAAATGGTGCACTGCGTACAATAAGGACTACTCAGCCGGAATTCTTTCTTCCCAACGGAGTGAGAGTACGAACAGTGTAATCGGATTCAAGGCAAGCAAGGCTACAAATCTGCACGAGTTCTACACAATTTTTAACAGAACAGTCCAACGATAGAGAAGCCGAGAACAAGCAGATGAATTCGAATGCTCAAGAGTGATACCAACCTCATGTATACCCCTGATAGGAATACTCAAGCATGCTTCTGAGGTATACACACTATCTGTGTTCACTGATTTTGAGGATGAGCTATTGAAATCTATATCTTCAACTGTCAGTGTGTTGGGTGAACAATTTGACGTTAGACTGTATGATGTTCAAAATCATGATGATGGCTCTGCTCATAGGGTGAGTTTTTTCCATGGGCAAAATTTCATATGCTGCACATGTAGAAGATTTGAAGAGAATGGGTTATTGTGTTCTCATAGCTTGAGAATATTGGACAGAAATTCAGTGCATCAAATACCCATTCGTTATATTGTCAAAAGATGGACCAAATATGCGAAAAAGGACTTTTGGGATAAAGTTGCAAATTCAGGTGATCGGATAGCAGAGACGATCACTTCTAACAGTTGGAGACATAAGATGGCAAGGCAGTACTACAGTGTACTTATCAAGGCTCAAGAAAGTGAAGATGCCAGAATGATTATAGAAGAGGGATCTAAGAAGATATTTCAGGCTGTTGAAGAATTGAATATAACGGAAACTTTGATACAGGATACCGATGTCTCCTCATCATGCATGACAGTCCTTGATCCTTCCAAAACAACAACCAAGGGGAGAAAAAAGAGAATTAAAGGACAACTTGAGAAGGGTAGAAAGAATAAAACAATTGACACAGCAAAATCACTTCAGTTGGATGAGTTTAGATCCAAAACTCCAAACCCTCGATTGTTTTAGATTAATCTTAGGTTGATACATGTCTTTATCATACTTCGTACTTTTTTTCTTCCCACATGGTACTTTTTTTTTGCATCACACTCATGTTTTGCTTTACTTTGACATTCTTGGAACGATGATTGTTTTAGATTAATGTAAAGTTGATACCTGTCTTTATCGAACTTGATACTTTTTTTCTTACCACATGGTACTTTTTCTTATATCAACTCATGTTTTGCTTTAATTAGATTTTTTATCGTAGTTGATACTTTTTTTCTTACCACATAGTACTTTTTATTGTATCATATTCATTTTTTTGCTTTAATTAGATTTTTTACTGTTGGGATTTTTTTTTCCCACATACAAGGATTTGTTGATCATTAATTTATGAAAGTTTCGTTTAATTCTTTAAAAAAAACACATACAACATAAAAAGACTACAAAAAACATAACATGGTACTCTTTCATTTATCACGTGGTACATTTATGCTCTGTACGTTATACTATTATTATATCTAAATAAGAATCAGGTTTCTTTAAAATCAGGTTATGAATGATCATTAAATAACTAATTTAAAACTAAAGTTAAAGCAAAAATATTTCTGAAACACACGATAATTTTTTGTTGAGCATATAGTGTGGACAAAGTTACATGTTCATTGGTACCTCATTTCACATTAGGTGATACTTTTTATATGCTTAACATAATATGAGCAAAAAAAAATACAATAAATTGTGGCATAAAGAAAGCTCATTTTCTAATGATCAAAAAACATACACAAACTATATAATAACATAATTCTTAAAACATTCCAGACATCCAAACTATTCATCATATCTAAAACCCTGACCAATATATCCAAGCAATTGTATTCTCAAGAAGTTACATAAACCAGAGTATTTTGATATCAAACACAGATCAAACTTAACGATAACATCAAAGTATCTGTCATCCCACAACATCCCACCAAAAAAAAAACATCATTCAATCACAAATATAATCATTTTTTCTTCTTACTCATGAAATCCAGCACAGATTGGTGAACTTGAAACCGCATGTCGTTCGTCCCTGAAAGTAAAATCTGAGCACAATACAATGCTCGTAACTTTCTTCTACCACATGACTGCAAAAAGAAAGTTCAAACATTTCAATAAGCAAAAAAAAATGAAGCAGAAAAGAAAAAAAATTAATTGAATGAGTCGGACCTTCATCAAATCGTTGCACTCATACAGTTTGCCTTCGAAATTTTACATCAGATTCATCACAAAAACCCCACAATCGAAATTACTTGAAGTCTTTTGCCACTCCAGATCAACGTTTACTAGAGCAAAAGACCTCAATTCCAATCCTTGAGGGTGACCAATCTCTTCCAGAAAATCAGCAAGCTCTGCATGCTACACCAAGAAAATCAAAATTAATATTATGTCAACACCAATAAAATTAACAGGACAACAAAAATAAACAAAAAATAGCAACATATAATGCTTACCAACAAACTTGCCAGCTTCCAAAATAAAGAATTTGAACCAGAAGAACGTTTCAAATTGTCCAGAAAATGAACCAATCTTTGCCGAAAATCAATCACCACCACGAAAAAATGATCAGAAGAATGCACGGGGAAGTACATCAGTTCAGCAGTCTTTGCTCCATTGAAAGACCCCATCAGCTGCAAACTGAAACTCCAACTCCCCCTCAAACCTTTCCTCTTGGCTTCAACAAGATTCACCATCTCCTCCTTATCTGACTTCCCACATTCCAACTCATGACAAAGCCTCAACAAATCACCCAGAAACAACTGATATGCAAAAAGAGAAAAAAATAAAAAAATAAAAACAAACGCATACATGTGCACGCAAAGAACAAGCAAATAATGAAAAAAAAATTGCTTCATAAACTTACTGAACATTGGCTAGTGAAGTACACCTTCAACTGATCCCTGTCAGCAATAACGGCATTATGTTTCTCCATTTGATCCAGCAGCAATGCCCATACATCAATGACATTTATATGGATATATGAGCTGTCTTGCATGGATTGTATGACCGAGAAGGACAAGAAGAAGCTACCCCTACATGAGAAGACAATTGAACTGCAAAAACAAGTTATAAATATTAGAAGATCAATCTGTAATGAACAAAATACACAAAACGAATAATAAACATAACTTACTCGATTCCTCCACGGTGATTATGAAAAACATAATCAACAACATACTTCTCTTTTGCGCTGAGTTCCTTCAAATACCTTTCATTCTTTTTCAAAAACGCAGACCTGAACCCAACTTTCTCATCGACTTCTCATTCATCATTTGCAACAAACCACGGGTCAATAGGATCGATATCAAGATTCTGCGTCCCATTTGGACCAACAGACTTGAAAACTTCATCAACAAAAGTAACATCTACATCATCAAAATAGAATAATAAATACATACATAGAAATAAATGCCACAATAAAAATAAAAACTCTAAAAATTACCATCACCATCATCTTGCAAAAATTCTTTCTTCCCATCATCTGAAACTACAGCATTTTAAACTCATTACTTCACAAAACATGCATGATTAACAAATATATATATATATATATATATTTCTTTAAAACATTTCAATAAAAAAAATATATAAATATAATTATGGTGAATCTATTACCACATCCGGCAGCATCATCAATACGAGCTCCTTCAAATCCAACAGTGGCAGCTTCAACTTGATTTGCAACTTCTTCATTTTCAACTGCAGTTGCATTCTCACTTAAATTCTTACACACATCATCAATCAAAGCTTCAATACAACATCATTCACATCACCAACAGGTTAATGAGGTGCGTGTACGCCAAATGTTGGATAAGAAGACTTGCAGTGCTCCTGCATAACCTTGAAGGACGCTACAACTTCATCTACAAGACAGCAAAACTTGTCCGATGAAAAATAATCATCGCTATCAGACAGGAGCCCACCTACATAAGAAGATGAAGACTAATATGGATCACGTTGCTTATAACACTTCACAAAATCTTGTAAGCGTTCCATGTGAGCATGCGTAATCACATTCAGGTCCCTCTTTAATAAGAAAAAAGACTCCTCAAACCCCTAAAAATAAGTGGAACAAGAAAATATTAGTTCACACTTCATACAAAATAATATAAATTAAAAAAAAAGCAAAGAATAAAAAAAAAGATAGTACTAATATCTTGAGAAACACAATGAATCTCTTCATCAGTTTTTTCATTTGGGGGAAGCAAATAATGAATATACCTCCCCGCTGCATCAGTCCCGTACCTCACAGATGGACCACTACCCTTACCATCCATATATACACCATCAGAAGATCCAGCAGCTCTACCTTCATTACAACTCACAGGATAGACACCATTTACAAACTCCCCCTGACCATAACCTCCTGCTTTTGTCTCCTCAAGCAATCTCTTGTTAAATTTTGAGGCATTCCAATGCCTTATCAAGGGCAGTGTACTAGGTTCTATGAAACCCCTCCACTTTAAACGATGCAAGTACAAAATAGGAAGGACAAGAACACAACCAATCACATGCTTTGTATCCAGATTTTTCCTGAAGTAAACAATTGCTCTACACAACTTGTCCAACACATAAGAGCACCAATCAAAGCTTGAAATCCTATGAACCTCAATTACTGATTTTATCAGATTAAGATGAGTCGTCCAATTCATAGTAGGAGCAAAGAAAACAGACATAACATATATCACAAACAAACATTTGAAATCGTCACCGCCATCAGCCAAACACGGATCCCCCAATAAACTACGGACACCAGACACTGTTATAAGCCTCTTTTCAGAATATTTCTTATTCCAGTTAGTAAGAAAAGACTTGATGAATGGATCATTCCTACCCTTCTCTACATCACTACCCTCAATTCTAGGCAGTAAAAACACATCACATGTATCATCTGGAGTGACTACAAACTTATCCCTATTATCAAAACACATCAATCGAGTCTCTGGATTAAAATGCTCAACAAACCAATGCACATTTGACCAAGAAACAAATGCAAAATCTTGAAAGAAAAGCAAACCCCCAAAACCAATATCTTTTACAGCATTTTGCTGCTCCTCATTCAGTGAACTCATAAGAGAATAGATTGAAGAGGGCCGAGATTTAAATACATAATCATTTCCACTGTAATAAAAAATTCAAATAAAAAAGAAACATAATTCACAATCTGCAATATAAAGGTACTAACCACATGCATAAAAAGTACCACTAAAGTCACATAAAGGTACTACTTATGCATGAAACCAACAAAAAAATATACAGGCAAGACCCAAGACTTCTGGTGAACCCTCCACTGCCCCTGCTATCCAGGTTACTCGCACGAGGAGACCCACAGGGGAATCCAGATGAACTGGACCGTAAGCAGGGGCAGTTCGAGCACTTGGCTCACGGGCATTGAATGCCAAGGTTCACAAGAAGGTGGGGATGTTTTTTCACAAAACAGAGATACTTAAGCATGTATAAAATGATACCCATACATCGCAAAGGAAAAATAAACATAAAGGTACTAACTACATGCATAAAAAGTACCACTGAAATCACATAAAGGTGCTACTTAAGCATGTATAAAATGATACACATACAACTCAAATGAAAAATAAACATAAAGGTACTAACTACATGCATAAAAAGTACCACTGAAATCACATAAAGGTACTACTTAAACATGTATAAAATGATACCCATACAACTCAAAGGAAAAATAAACATAAAGGTACTAACTGGATGCATAAAGAGTACCACTGAAATCACATAAAGGTACTAATCATGCATGTATAAAATAATACCCATACAACGCAAAGGAAAAATAAACATAAAGGTACTAACTACATGCATAAAAAGTACCACTGAAATCACATAAAGGTACTACTTAAGCATGTATAAATTACCTCATTATTTTTTCTTTCTTATCGACACAAGATGTGTCAGAAACTTTCCTTACCGACTTCTTCTTTGAACGACTGCTTCCTCCACAATCTGATGGGGCATCATCATACTTTTTCTGCTTCTTAGTCTTCATCACCTCCACAGACCTGAAAAAGTAAAAAAAATTAGAATCACATCATAAAATAAAAATCAATACCAAACAAAATAAAATAAATTCAAATTTAAAATAACTTTCATAACATATACCTGACTGGTGATTTCCCTTTCACAGCTTTCTTGAACTCATTTTCAGCGTCAGTATCAGTGCGATTATCTACCTCCTTAGATTTCATTTCCTTCTTAGATTTCCTCGTCATTTTGGAAACCTACACTACAAAAAAATAATAAAAGTGAAAACACAATCATAAAGAGCAGACAACAAAATAATCCACACATCATTTTTCAAATTATAAAACTCAGTCCACTGATTGAATATCCATCTATAAGATAGATACACACTAAAATGATACATATATATGAATAAAATGATACTTAACAGTTTAAAAACTGATACAAAATATATGATATGGTTAGACTATAATGAACTCACTCAGAATAGTGGAATAAGACGTACAAAGAAAACTGATACAGCAAATAACCACTACAGCAGATAACAAGCCGCAAATCACAGTAGTAACCTTCATACAATTTCTTTGACATAATAAGACAATCGCATCCATAAACATCAAGCAATTTTTTACAACAAAACTCACACATAAAATATAAGCAAGTAAAACTCTAAGCAAAATACCCTAGAAAATAAACAATACAACATGTAATCGCACCAGATTAACGAAGAAGCTGCAAAACAGGATCGAATGGATGATAACTTCTATTTGATTCTGTAACGCCCAAATTTTATTACTCTTAATAAAAATGAAACGTTAAACATGCTTTTATTAATAGATAAAAGAAAATCTCAAATAATCGAATATTAAGGTCTCAAAGATCACAGCGGAAAATCATAAAAGAAAATAATCTAAATTTTATTAAAAATCTTTATTTAATCGAGACCATGATCACTACCATCGCATCTTGACCTGCTAAGCATCACCCGAGCCTCCATCTGAAAAAAGATAAAGTTTTTGGGGTGAGTACTTTAACTCAGTGGGGAGTGTCCAATTACCCAAACTATATAAAATTAAACGAGTAAGTGAGAATAATAAAAGTTGTTCAGTCCGTAGACCAAACCATATAGCCCGTCGACCCTTTTTAGCCCGAAAGCCCTGTCTCATTTAGCCCGAAGGCCCTGTACTGTGCTGTGTCATCACATAACTGAATAATAAAATATAGAGAGAATAATTGGGACAGAATCACATAAAACCCCACCTTCACCTTGACCTGGATATTAATTAATTAAGTCCGGCGCGCCTCCTATAAATTATTTATTGTAAATTAATACAGTGCATAAAGAAATAAAATCATGCGTAATATTTATCTATGATGCATGCTTTAAAACAATAATCATATATAGTGACAAAATTCTTTTAATCCCTTTTTATTAATACATGCGTATAATAATGTTTATATGTATATATATATATATGTATAACTATATATGTAACGCTTATATATATATATATATATATATATATATATATATATATATATAATTAGACCAACATATATATATATATATAATTAGACCAACACGCACACAAATATATATGTATATATATATAGACCAACACGCACACACTACACATTTATATATATATATATATATAATTACATCAAATCACACCACACCTATATTATATATATATCTACCCGTACAACACATGCATTACAAAAGTATATATATATATATATATACATAAAAAGTGAGCTGTGATAGTGTCAGAAAGTACCTAGCACTAATTACGCATTATATATATATACACATATGGTGCTGTGTGTGTGTGTGATATATACATATATATATATATGACACATGTATGCGTGAAAGATAACTTTCTTCTTCTTTCTTCACATAATCTCATTTCTTTTCCTTCTGTATCTATCGCCGAGAACACAAAACCCTTCACCAATGGAGGAAATATCAACAGTAAATAAATAAAAATGTGCAAGTACCTTTGGGAATCCGAAATTGAGAGAAAGGAAAACGAAGACGATCTGAATGTGAGTGAATAAAAATAGAGAGATGGAGTTCTCTATTTATAATGATAGATTAGGGTTAGAGTTTGAGTAGAATATGAGATTACGTGGTTATCCTGTTTCAACAATAAAAGATAGAGCTGATAGACTTCAAAATTTGGAATGATAAAATTTTATAGGCAAAGATATCCGAACAAGAAGAGGAAGAAGAATTGAAACATCTAGAATATGGGCCTCAATACTTGGGCTTGGAAAAAAAATAAAAGATTTGGGCTCCAAATAATTCTAAATGGGCTAGAGAAATAAAATTTCAACCCATTAAATACTCCAAATAAAATTAAATGCATGCTATAAAATAACAATGCTATAAAATAAATAATTACTTAAGCGCGACTTATTAGACTTAATCAATTAATATCAGACATAAATAAATAAAATATTTAAATAAAATGTAGCAATTTAAATATAATTAGAAATCGGGTTGCTACATCTTTCCCTACTAAAAAAAAATTTCGTCCTCGAAATTACTTACTTGGGTCTAGAAACTGCGGGTATCTAGACATAATTTCTTCTTCTTTTTCCCAGGTAGCCTCATCTATACTGTGTCTACTCCACTAGACCTTAATCAACGGCGTTTCCCTATTTCTTAGTACGTGAATCTTCCTATCCAGCACAGCTATTGGATATTCCTCATAAGTCAAATCCTTACTTAACCCTAACTCGGCGAAATTCACGATATTGCCCGGATCGTGAATATATCTTCTTAAGGATGAAACATGGAAAACATCATGTATCGAGGTCAAACTTGGTGGTAAAGCAAGTCGATATGCTAATCCCCCAACTCTCTCCAAGATTTCGAACGGCCCTATAAACCTTGGTCTTAGCTTCCCTCTTTTGCCAATACGCACGACTCCTCTCATAGGTGACAACTTTAAGAAAACTTTGTCCCCGATCTCGAAATGAAAATCCCTTCTTTTAAGATCAGCGTATGACTTCTGTCAATCTTGTGCAATTTTGATACGATCCCGAATCTTGTTGATTACACCTACCGTCTTTTCGACTAACTCCGGCCCCAGAATTCTCTTTTCATCAACTTCGTCCCAGTACAGAGGTGATCTGCACTTCCTCCCGTATAATGCTTCATAAGGAGCCATTTCGATGGTCGCTTGGTAGCTGTTGTTGTAGGCAAATTCTACCAAAGGTAAATGTCTTTCCCAATTTTCACCAAAATCCATCACGCAGGCTTGCAACATGTCTTCTAGCGTCTGGATGGTTCTTTCTGACTGCCCATCGGTTTGAGGATGGTAGGCGGTGCTGAACCTTAACTTTGTTCCCATTGCTTCTTGTAGACTCCTCCAAAAATTTGAGGTGAACCTCGTATCCCGATCGGATACAATAGTTACAGGTACCCCGTGCAGTCTTACAATCTTATCTACATAAAGCTGAGCCAAGCGGTCTATACTGAACGTCATTTTCATTGGTAGAAAATGTGCAGATTTCGTGAGTCTGTCTACTATCACCCAAATTGCGTGGTTTCCCTTGATCGTTTTTGGCAATCCTACCACAAAATCCATGGCGATATTTTCCCATTTCCACTTCGAAATTTCGAGCGGTTGCAAAAGACCTGTTGGTTGCTGATGTTCTGCTTTCACCTGTTGGCAAGTCATGCATCTTTCCACATACTCACCGATAGATCTCTTCATGTTTCTCCACCAAAAATATTTCTTCAGGTCTTGATACATTTTGGTTTCTCCGGGATGAATGGAATATGGTGTATTATGAGCTTCTTCTAATATCTCCCTTCTTATCTTGCTATTCTTGGGAACGCAAATTCTTCCTTCGAACGCTAATGCTCCGTCGTTCGCCAATGCGAAATTTTGAATGTTGCCCTTCAATACTCGCTCCTTTATTTTGCACAGGAATTTATCATTTTCTTATGTTGCCTTGATCTGATCTCTCAGCAACGGGTGCATTGTCAAGGCTGTCAAAACTGATGTAGTATTCTCCGTTGGTGGAATCACGTCTATTTTCATCTTAGCGAATTCTTGAACCAGCTGAGATGTATTGGTCCATTTTCTGCTTAACGCGTCAGCTACTACATTCGACTTTCCTGGGTGATAATGTATTGTGCAGTCGTAGTCTTTAACCAACTCGAGCCACCTCCTTTGTCTCATGTTTAGTTCCTTCTTGGTGAAGAAATACTTCAGGCTTTTGTGATCAGAGAAAATTTCACATTTTTCCCCATAAAGAAAATGTCGCCATATCTTCAATGCGTGAACAACTGCTGCTAGCTCCAGGTCGTGAGTAGGGTAATTGAGTTCATGCGTCTTTAACTGTCTTGACGTATAGGCCACCACTTTTCCATGCTGCATTAGCACACATCCAAGTCCTTGTTTGGAAGCATCACAGTATATCATAAATCCTTCACTGCCTTCCGGGATAATCAAAACAGGTGTAGTGGTGAGTTTCTGTTTTAGCAGCTGGAAACTTTCTTCACACTTCTCACTCCATTCGAATTTAACACCCTTCCTCGTCAGCTGAGTTAACGGACCGACTATCTTCGAGAACCCTTCAATGAAGCGTCTGTAGTATCCGGCAAGACCTAAGAAACTCCTTATCTCGCCAGCATTCTTCGGCGGCTCCCAATTGTCCACTGCTTCCACCTTCGATGGATCTACTTCTACCCCTTGAGCTGTTACCACGTGCCCAAGAAACACAACTCGATCCAGCCAAAATTCGCATTTGCTGAACTTGGCATAAAGCTTTTCCTTCTGCAACGTGTCTAGGACCAACCGCAGATGCTCTTCATGCTGCTTTTTATCCTTGGAGTACACCAGAATGTCATCAATAAATACAATGACAAAACGGTCTAACTATTGGTGGAACACTATGTTCATCAAATCCATGAACACTGCAGGTGCGTTGGTTAGTCCAAATGGCATTACTGTGAACTCGTAATGGCTATATCTGGTTCGGAATGCCGTTTTGGGAATGTCTACTTCTTTCACCTTCAGCTGATGATATCCTGACCTCAAATCGATCTTTGAAAATACTCCAGCTCCTTTCACTTGATCAAATAGATCTTCAATTCTGGGCAATGGGTACTTGTTTTTGATAATGAGCTTGTTTAAGTCGCGGTAGTCAATGCACATCCTCATGCTCCCATCTTTCTTTTTCACGAACAGAACTGGTGCGCCCCAAGGTGACACACTAGGCCGTATATATCCCTTGTCTAAAAGCTCCTGGATTTGAACTTTCAATTTCTCCAGTTCTTTTGGCGTCATCCGATATGGTGCTTTAGAAACCGGTGCCGCTCTTGGCACTATATCGATGGAGAACTCTACTTGTCTGTCTGGTGGCACGCCAGTGATGTCTTCAGAAAAGACATCAGGGTATTCTCGTACTATTGGAATGTCCTCCATGGCTTTCTCTTCCTTTTCTGTACTCATCACATTTACCAAGAATGCTTGGCAATCATTTCTTTTTATCATCTTCATTGCTTTCATAGCTGAGATGATGCGAGGTGATCTGCTCACCTTGGTTCCTTTGAATGAGAATTCTTTTTCCCCAGTTGCTGGAAAATAACTTCTCGATCACGACATTTGATAACTGCATCATTTTGACTCAGCCAATCCATCCCTAGAATCACATCAAAATCTTTCATTTCCAGGATGAATAGGTCAGCTTCCAAAGTTCTTCCTTCTAGTACTAGTTTGACTCCTTTAGCCAAACGATCTATCTTCATTGATTTGCCCGACGGAATACTTATTCTTAAAGGTTCAGTCTCCTCATCACACTTTATATTAGCTTTTTCATAAAATCTCTTTGCGATAAAAGAATGAGAAGCACCCGAATCGAAAAGTACTAAGGCAAACTTGTTGAGTACTGATAAGATACCTGTCATCGTCTTGGCCTCTTATTCCTGGTTCATGGTAAATGCTCGCGCATTTCCTTTCCTGGTGGCATTGGAGTTGTTGAAATTCCGGTTCAGGGGGCAATTCATTGCTTGGTGCCCCAGTTGGTAACAACGATAACAACCATTCTCTCCGAGCATGCATTTCCCATAGTGTCGTTTCTGACATTTCTGGCACAAGGGTTTTTCTGTCGCTGCCTCTGGTCTGCTTCCTCCTTCAGTTCTCGGTTTCTTATCAGGCTGGAAATTCCTTCCTCTGTTCTGATTGTTGCGCTCATCCCATCGCCGTTTCCCACCATTATTGAGAAATTTTGGAGCAGGTTTGTCCAGGTTCAGACGGGTAGAAACTGTCCGAGCTCGTTGCACAATTTCTGAGTAAGTGCTGAGATTGAGTGCGGATAAGTGTGCCCCAATCTCAGGTCGCAACCCATCTTCAAATCTCCAGGCCTTCTTCTCATCTGTGTCTACCAAGTGAGGAACATAACGAGCTAGCTGATTGAATTTCTGTTCGTACTCCAGAATGGTCATACTGCCCTGCTCTATATTCATCAGTTCTTTCTCTTTTTGCTTTCGGAACGCCTTTGGGAAATAGTTATCCATGACCATTTTCTTGAAAACGGTCCAGGTCAAGTTGGCTTGCTGTTCTGGGTTCATCCTGATCTTCACTACCTTCCACCAGTGACTTGCATCCTCGGTCAGTTGAAACACCGCACAG